>SMMW01000631.1:1885000-2485000 GCA_004794655.1 Marisa cornuarietis
TCTGTCTGTCTGTCTGTCTGTCTGTCTGTCTGTCTGTCTGTCTGTCTGTTCATATGAATGCGCTTGCATTTATTCTTTTTTACCATTCATTGTTTTCAATGTGCCTTATTTTGTATTTCTTCTTTTTCCTTCTCCACTTTCTCCTTCCCTTCCTCCTTCTCTTTCTTATTTTCCTCTTCCTTCTCCTCTTTCTCCTTCTCTTCTTCTACCTCTTCCTCCTTCTCTTGTTTTTCCTCCTCTTGGCGCCAACTAAGAATATCCTGAAACTGTGACCTTGAACTTTGTAACCTCTAACTCGATTGATAGAAATCTTTTTTAGGTCTTATAGTATAAATGCAGACTTAAGTGAGGTTCTGGTATACACTAGTCTTTTGCTTTAAAAGTTGGATGAAAATCTGTCTATGAAGTCTTATTGCAAATACGGCCACATGCGTATAAGGATATTTGATTACACCACAAGGTGTCGTATAATGTGTATAAAGATATGTTTATATGATTATACCACAAGATGTCGTACAATATGTATAAAGATATGTTTACATGATTATATCGCAAGATGTCGTACAATGTGTGTAAAGATATGTTTATATGATTATACCACAAGACTTCATACAATGTGTATAAAGATATGTTTATATGATTATACCAGTCTTGTTCAAAGGTCGGTTCATGATGAACTCTCTTAGTAGAAATTAATTTTGGTTGAAGGTGCCTGCATGTGAAGTCGTGTGGTTTAAATGTCGGCTGAAAGTTCGTGGCGCTAAAATCAGCTTCGATTTCTACACGGGTGCGATGGCGGTCACTGGCGGTGTGCTCACTTCACGAGGGAAAAAAGAGATATTCCACCCCCGCGGGGTTAGTTACACATGAAATTTCTCTCTAAAACTTAAAACTTTTCTCAGAAAAGCTAAATTCGAAACGTTTTTTTCAAAATCACTCATATGCTGCACGTGTTACACAAGCGAAGACGAATAATTTTTCCTGAGGGGAACGAAAGTCTGGCTTAAACAGGTTAGTGTTAAAAAGGTCCAAAATTCTGTTGCTCGGCATTTGTATATAATTGATTATCTAAACATATTTAAGGTCTACAAGTATTTAAACTTCAAAATGTGTTGTGCAACTGGCCCCTGATCACCACTTAATGTATCTCTCTATGCGTATGCATGGACAAGACCCTTTCAAGCCATTTACCAGACCCAGCAGATCACAAAGCTGCAACACTCTCACCTTAGCTTACGAAAGACATGATAATAATAAAAATTTAAAAACAATTTAATCAGTACCACCATGGCAAGCACAGTAATGAAGGCTGCACGTGTGGCTTTTGCGTGTTTGAGGCTCACTCATCGTTTCAATTTGACTTGGACCATCTGTTGGATGTGCTGGCTGGAACCTCGTCTACTATGGATGCGTCTTCCAACTTGTTTGCTCTGTGGACTATTGTCAGCTTATTTTGATGTTACACCACCTACTGTGAAGCGCATCGATCTTGCCCGACAGGTAGGGACAGGGCGCTGTATCGGCCATCTTACTTTCCTGGACTGTGGTGGGGAGAGGAACATTTGCAGCCTCACTTACAGTTCTTCAGCTGGATTCAGCAAGCTGGAGAGCAAATACGAACTACATATGACAGGCATGTCCTGTCGGGAGAATTATTCCACCTCCCATCGGTCCGCCAGTTCTGTGTACCTACATGCAAGATCAACACACTGAGGCCGTCCTTTGTTGTTTCGGCCGCGAGTCTTCTGAATATTACTGAGTGCGAATGAATGCAGCTGTCTGAACCATGAATACACGAGTATGTTTGCTTGATATGAATAGGTTATGGTATTGTTTGGTTTTTTTATAGAGAGGCCCCAAATTGCTCTCTGGGATAAATAAAGTGTTATCGTTCATCCTGCCATATTGCCTTCTGTAGAAATAACGTTTGTATGTATGTATGTATGTATGTATGTATGTATGTATTATTATTATTATTATTTCTGTTGGTTTATAGTTTTTTGTAAAGCGCTTTGAGCTAGCTTTTGATGGTGGGATAAAGCGCTTTATGAATTAACTTTATTCGTATTATATGATCTGAAGACACAGATAAAGCGAATGGGTGCGTGCGTGTCCGTGTGTGTGCGTGTGAGCGCGTGCGTCCGTTTGCAGCGAATATGTCAATCAAACTCAACTAGAGACGAAGAAGTTCTTAAGATTTGTAGACGGACACAACAATCACTTACCACAGGCCGACTAAGGCTTGTCCGAGTCGAAAACTACAAACATGTTGGGCACCGCTCCCAGAATGTGTTATTATTTATGGCTGGCAGCTGAGACCAGAAGATTCCAGAAATTGCGAGTTTGTTTATCGCGCAGTTACACTAGAGAGTCTACATTCACATTCAGCTCCCTGGGGCTAGAGTTGTGGGGACCGATGCAAGAACTTTGGGGGCCCATACGGTTATCTTCTGACCTCAGGGTCGTCCGATGTATGGGCCTTTGCGACTTCGTTTTGATTTCGTTCTGTGGATTCATTCGACGGTCTCATCTGCACATACAAAGCCAGGACATGGGGTGAAAGAGCTGTGTGTGTGTGTGTGTGTGTGTGTGTGTGTGTGTGTGTGTGTGTGTGTGTGTGTGTGTGTGTGTGTGTGTGTGTGTGTCTATTAATATTTTTAGTAAGTTAGTTTTTGTGGAATTATTCTTTGGTTGGTTCGTTTCTCCTTTAGTTTATTTGTTTGCTCGCTGGTTTGCTATTTTTGTTGTTTTGTTCTTCCGTTGGTTTGTTTACTTATTTGTTTGTTAGTTTGTTGGATAGTTTGTTAGTTCATTTGTTTGTTTGTCCATTGATTTATTTGCGTGTTTGTCGATTTGTTGTTTGTTTTTTTGTTGTTGTTGGGTTAGTCGTTCGTTAGTTTGCTCCTTCAATAACTCTTATGTTTGTTTGCTCGTTTGTTTGTTTCGTCATATCGGTTGCTCGTGTATATATCCGCCAGTTACTTTTCTCAGTGTGCGGTCCTTGTCTCAGTCTCGGGATGGTTGCCGACTCCTTCCACGCATGTCATTAGAGGGGAAGATGCTTACAGGTTTTGAAGACATTAAGGGGTACAGCAGAGTATCTCAAAAAATCGTTTAAAACACAACCTCAAGTGTTCAAACCAACCTCTTCTCCACTTCAGCCATGAGATCTTGGTTCTGTACTTTAATTCTATGTTGTTGTGTCTCTGTATATTTGTTGATATCTGCCTTTTAAGTTAATATTTGGATATTTGTGTATTTACTCTTGTTTATATTTGTTAGAGACAATGCACCTATTTTAAAATTAGGAAATACGCTACAAAATTATACTTATTTTTATGATATAGATCTGCATTGCAATTTAAGGCAAAGATTAGTGATAAGGCACTTATTGTTGGACAGCTCGCTGTATGTATGAAACATATTTTTATTTCTAGAAATGCGCAAAATCTCATGCAGCCAGCCCCAGCTCTCGAAAGCAAGTGGTCAAGACAGAGAAGGGTAAACGAGATGTTGAGCCGTGTTGTGTGCGGCTGTTTCCCCTGATGACGTCCGACGGACACGCTAACCTACCTAGCTGGACGGCTAGTCAGCTATGATCCTCGTCAAATATAAGCAGCTGAGCTGGTGGCTGTCAAAGTCGTTAAACATCTGTCTAACTTCTAGTATGTGCAATAAGCTGGCAGTGGATTTTTATTCACAATAAACTCGCAGACTTGTTGAACGGTGGGGTTCGGTGCATAATATTCTTGAGGACTTGCAGTGGATTTTTATCCAGAATATTTGTGGAGTTGCCCTTGCTTGATCAGTTTTCACGCTTTATCTCTAACGTTTCCGTTCCTACCGTTTTTGGCTAATTTTCCGTTATGCATCTTTCTGACGGAAACCTGCGCTTTAAATGAATCCACCATTATCATGGTGACTGCCTCCTCGGTGACTATAAAATCTCTCCAAACCGATGGTCCAGGATGCAGTGTAATAAAATAAAAACATCGTGTTAAAAAACCACCCAGTGAACATCCTGGCTGCTCTAGGTTTTGTATTTTTATCGATCATCTTCCACCGTTAGTCGTCTGTCTGTGCGAAATACTATACGACGACATGTTTATTTGTTCTCGAAAGTTCACGCGCCTGTTTTCTCTCACGACTGCACCCCGTCCCCCCCCCCTGATTCTGTCATTTTGTCAGCACTGCAAGTAAACAACAAAATCTGTTTTGTCTCCGTCCCCCATTCTCCATCACTTAGATATTGTGTTCTTGTCATACGGGCATCAGCCAGATCTGCACCAGATGTATCGTGCAATCAAATTTCTGTTCGGTCCTTTGTTAGATGTAGCGTCTAATCAACGGCCTCTTTGCCTAAACCTTGTACGACTGCGCGCACCCATCTAAACACCAAAGGAGGACGATCGCAGACTGTGAATGTCGGAAAGCCTTTGCCTGAATCCCTGGGCTGTGCGGTAAGCACACTCGATGAGGAGTCTGCGGAAGTTTTCCGGGGTCAAAGCAGGCGAGAATGTATTCAGACCTCGATGTACCCGCAAAGGAATGGGGCTTGGTGATGAAGTGCACGGCTTTTCAAGACGCAATCAGGTGCAACCTCTTCTGACCTTAACGGGGCGAAACTTTGAGGGTCAGCAAGTGGCCCCGACCTGAGGTGTAGAATAAGAATACACAGCGCCATCTTTAACACAACAGTTCCATTAAAAAAATGAAAATGCTATTTAAAGGAAATGGCTTGTTAAATGGCACCTTGGGTTCAAATGATGTTGACGTTCTGCATTGTTTTTGCCTAAAATTTTGGGTTACAAGACGGTTGTCTACTTACAACCAAGACTTTTATACAGATCTCGGGCGGTACGAGGAGGCCGCCATTTTTTTGTCGCCTGACCTCATTATAGGCGCGGAAGCTCACTTTCAGGGTATCGACTAAACGTTTGTGGTCAACCTATATAGTCTGAGCAAAGTGAAGAACACTAGTGTGGCAGAGTATGTTTTTTTCTTGTCAGGGGGTACAAACTATGGCAGCATCCGAAAACAGGTGGACAACTAATTTTTAGTCTCGATTTTAAGTAGCTAGTTCACTTGAAACTGAAACTTTTAAGCGGGAACGAATAAGAAGGTCAGTATTTATCATTTAAGCTTAATTTGCGGTTTTACTTGCCTTCCCCTTTAAAGTTTTATATTGCGAAGTAGACATTTTTCATTCTTATTCAATGTGCTATACGGTTTCTAAAACCGTTTTCGCTATGCTTGTTTATGAAAGCTTTTAATCTTACTGCACTCTAAGTTGGCAAATGCAGAACGTATTTTTCTAAACACACGTGTGTGCGAAATCTGAGCAAATAAATCACTTCCGTTCAGGAACTCTTCATATTTTTACATTTTCAGAAAGAGTTACTGTTCAAGATGTAACGTTGAAATGTTGCTAAGTTGACATCGTCTGAATTACAGCCAGTTAGAGATCTGGAACGGACATAAATATTTATGAGTATTTAAAATGACGACTCATTTTTTAAACAAATTTAGCCATGTCATCAAAACTACAGCTACTGAAAGTACTGAAACAGATGCTACTTAGGTGTATTTAAAACTGGCATCACATTTCTGCAACAAGCTTGGCCCTAAAGTATTATTTTTACTTAAAACCTTTAAGTATTTTTAGCAAATGAATATTTTCTACACACTTTGTTTGAAATAAAAGCTAGTGATCGCCACCATCAAACGCAAAAAAATAGAAACAGTGTTTTTTGTCGGGAAAGGAATGTTAAGTGAGAGAAAAAATGTAGACATTGAAAATGCTTTAACACTGACGCTGAAGGTTATAGAAGACTAACGGATCAGGAATATGTCTGGTAGAAAATTAGGTATGTTTAGTCATTAAAACACAGGAGACATTAGGTGACACTCCACTCCGAATGAACTTTAAAACACGAACCGTTCTTTGGACAAAAACTGGTGCATTCTAGGGCCGATGACACGATCTAAACTTTCACACGAGATTCGCGTCCTAAAGTGCACATGCTGCGGCCGGCTAAAGACATGCATGCGCAGACAAGATGGAATTGCTCCATATACGGAGAGACGAGGAATATTTTGAGACAACGATTCGCACATTTGTGGCTTAAATAGCCTGCACAGCATTGTCTTTACGGAAGTGACCCGTCATATGACGGAAATGACTTGTTGAGTCCTAAACAATCGCACTTTGAGACGCAAATATCTTCCGCGAAAGTTCAGGTAGTGACACCAGCCACTCGATGGAGAACGAACCCAACTGCAGAGGAAATCTTGTCAACCCTTGACCAGAAATGCTGGCGTATTTTCCTCTCGTAAAATGTAAGCTACTGATAACTCTCTAAGCTCGCGTTATTATTACTACAGTTCCCAGAAAAGAAATTGCATGATCTTTCTCGGGGACAGAAACATGAAGAGGAGAACGAGAGCTGTGGAGAGCTATGAATATTCAAAAGGCTTTTTAATACTGACGACACTGATCATGTGACCTCATGTGTCTTGTGACAGCATGAACTCACGTTACCTTTGATAATATCAGATCAATCTGTCATCATGATGCTTCCATTTTGCCATTGACGAGTTTTACCCAGTGAATCACCCTCAGCACCTATCCATCCCCCACCCTAGCACACACACACACACACACATACGAACGCACGCACGCATGCTCACATACACACAACCACTTAAGTGCTAAGAGCATGCTCCCAATGAGTGTGAATATGCGCTATAAAATTCTTCGTTTATTATTATTATTACTTGTTTATGATATTTAGCACATTTTCCTCCCATGACAGCACCTCATTTCCCCACGTAATATTGCATATTGTAAAGAAATTTATATAACATGACAGCCATTTTTTTCGTATGAATTAATTAATCTTACCGGCTCAGAAGAGTTGTCTCCCAAGTGTCGTCTACATTTTTTTGATCCAGCGTGCAATTAAATTAGTCTCAACAAAACAGTAATAACTTAATAACAAATTTCCTGCAAAACAGGTAAGGTTACATCCCCAGTGCCTTGCAGAAGCACGCATGCAATATTATAATAATGAAAACTGTCATAGCGAACTTCCTTGCCTGTGGACGCAAGATCAGTATGTTTAAAAGGCAGCTTCGAATTAAACCATGGAGATGACCTCCGAGAAAAAAGGTGGAGAAAGGCAGCCCAAAAGAACTGAACTCCAACAGGAAGAAGGAAAACGAACAAAAATTGGAAGTAATAAGGAATGTGTCGATATGCTGGTCACAAGTCACATCTTCTGTCACGTCTTCAAATCCGGAAGGCGGAGATAGACAAAGACTTGGGAAGCAGGCAGGCGAGCTGGTTTTCGGTCGGATAAGAAAACAGCCAGAGATTGGGAAAGGGCCAGAGGAGATGAAAGTAGTTAAAGATGGTAAAACAGTGAGTCATGGAGAAACAATCAGAGAAGATAAAAACGGTCACAGATGATGAAACGGAGCTGGTGAAACATCCAGGCTGGTGAATCAGCCGGAGCAGGTAAAAACAGCAAAAGGTGGTAAAATAGCCAGAGATATTCAAGAGACAAAATCGATGAAATAGCCAGAGAAGTGAAGCAAAGTAGGCAAAACAATCAGAGATGGCGGAAGCCGCTCTTGGGGGCAAGTGCACGACTCGTCTCCTGATATGAAAAAAAAGCCGATCAGATGTCCACTCGGTTTACGTGGGAGCTGAAACACTTATTAAATATTATCAGTTTCACTGACTGCTCTTCGTCAACAACTAGGTAAGCTGACCACACCCGCATCATGTTCCCTTTGTGTTATGCAACTGAAACACGTGCACGTGTGTGAGAAGGCCACCACACCTGTGCACGCCTGCTGGTTCTCTCACCTGCGCCATGATGGTGCTCTCGGGTCCTTCCGAAACACTAAAAGTACTCCGTTTCTAATATGATTCTGTTGACAAGAGCGTGTTACTCTTTTGTATTTCAATGATATTATAGCCTGGACCTTGTGGAAAACATTGACAAAGCTAGGTGCGCGCCGGAAGACTTGGATGTGTGAAAAGTACATTTCTGGGAGTCTGTGTAAGATATTTGGCGTGTTTCACACCTGCCCCACTCGTGTTGACTTTTCTTCATCGACTGAGACAGGCTACAGCTGCACATCCCTTGTGTGCGACAAGGCATTCAAATATACAGGATTGATGATTGATTGTGTTCAATAGCCTTTATGAGGCGTGCATAAAGGGCTGGATGTTTTTATTGTGTGTGTGTGTGTGTGTGTGTGTGTGTGTGTGTGTGTGTGTGTGTGTGTGTGTGTGTGTGTGTGTGTGTGTGTGTGTGTGAAAAGAGAGAAAGATGAAGAGAGAGGTTTCTCTTAGTTTTTCACAGCTGTGTATTTTCTTTATACACGTCAATACGTTGTTGTGCATACATACATTGTGAGTGTGTGCGTATGTGTGTGAGGTAGTGTGTCCACAAAAATAAACGTCCACTCAAAGCGCGCGCGCGCGAGAGAGAGAGAGAGAGAGAGAGAAGTGCACAGGGCGTAAATATTTACACCAACAGAAGGGGAATGAGTTCGAGGGCTGACAAGGACAACCAGTTTTATCATCATCGATTCCTGGTTTTCACATGTTCACATCTCCTTGAAGAATTAATCCGCTCGGGATTACATTTCTTGCCTGACGAATGGGGCCCAATTAGGGGTTCCTAGAATAACGCGCTAAAGTTCTCTCTCCCCTCCGCTCAGCCTCCAGCAGCTTCATTTATCTGCATACGTCCGTCTTCGTTTGTTTGCCCTAGGGATCACTCCTTCCTGTCTTGTGGGTAGAGAGTTGCCGTTCTTTAGGTATATATCTTCTCTCTGTGGACATCGAGACCACCCTGCTAAGCGTTTCCCTGATAGCTACTTCAGTTTTCTATTTGCCACGATCCGAGCAGGTGCACATCTCCTGTAAAGATGTCGAGTTTCTCCTGTCTGTTGTCTGTTAAAGTTTTTTTTTTCTTAAGGACATCAGAGTGATATCCCTTGACCTAACAGGCTGAATGGAGCAGTTCTGTGTTCTTCTCTTTTGTCCATGATCTTTTCTGGGGTTTATTATCACCAGCTCGTAGATCGACATCCTCCTTTAGTCATTCTGTGTGCTGCATTGATAGTGCCGTTCTATCTTTTTTGTTTTGTTTGTTTTGTTTTGTTTTGAATTAACAGATGAGGCTGACTTTTCCGTCTCCGTGTCCGGCCACTTCGTTTGTGGTTCGCGATTTGTAGTGGCCTACACATTGTGTTGGACTGTTTACTTGCCTATGGTCTTTTGTTCTTATCTACTGATTTCTCCTTTCCTCGGCCATTCTTCTTGAATGAACCCCATGATATTTTCTTCGCTTGTACAAGTCCTCACTGTTATCACGGACGTATATCTTTGAACTGCTGGCAGACTGCCGAGACAGACTCTTCGTTCTTGACCTTCACTTCCCACGACTGACTGTTAACACAACAGACCATAAAGCTTGAACTTTCGTACTTCCATCAACACGAGAGTTCACTTTGTCCGCTCTTCTTCTTGATGTTGATAGTCAAACCGGAAGCGAATTTGTGCTTTGGCCTCGTTCTATAAGTTAACGCGAGAAAAGTTTTCAGCAAGCATTCCAGAGATATACAGTACGTTCTTGATCACGGATCTGCAGTAAAAGCTGTTGAACGACTCGAATAAAATAAACCTAAGCAGACATTGAGCAGTCACGGTGTGCACAGATCAACTCCCCAGGGCAAGTGTAATTGTTTGTCCAAACGGTGACGAAAACAAGTAAAGGCAGATAGTTGTCCATTTTCGACGTGCACACAGATTACCGACATAGATGTCTGCATCGGTGCTGAACAATACAGAAGAGATTAAAGGGACAGCCTAGACAGCTGACACGTGGAGATCCAATATCTAAAGCAGTAGAAAAGCGGAGAAGGCGCAGAAACTGCAGAGAAGTGGAGAAGATAGTAGACGCCTGGCTGTAGAAACCGTTGGTTGGCGTAGATGAGTACAAGCTGACGCTGGTGTAAAAACAGTCCTTACTTGAAGAAAGCGCTGAAACAAAAGCACAGATGAATAGATGACATCAAAATCAATGGAAGGTCACGGACAGCGACAGAAAAAAGGATGAGAAAAAAGACAGAGAGCAGTCAACCTGAAGCCAGTTACTCGAAGGGACGTCTCTCATAATTAACAAAATGGCGGTGACCTAAATATTATCAATTTAAGGAAACTGCGCGTAATTAGCGTATGCCCATGTCAAATCTTCGTGTCATATTAAACATCTTTCATCTGTTTTCATCTCAGCGACATCAAAGAGACGGGCAAAGGTTTTAAAGTTGTTTTAACAATGAATCTTAAAATAACTGTATCTATGCGCCACGTACACAGATACACTATATCTACACATTCATTATCTTACTTACAGTCTGCTGAATTATATACGTTTATGCTGGCAATAATAACGGTGATAGCAGTTGATATATTTGTAGTCGAATTATTTAAAAGTCGTGATCCCGGCATTACACAAGCTATGTAAACATTGTTACTTGCGATAAATGCGACAGGCTTGAAAATAGTAATGAAATGTTTACAAGCAAAGATATTAACCTACTTGGCCTCTGGTAGTGTGGTGATATTCCATTAAAAAGTTGCATTGCTTTCTTTCAAATACATATGATGAGCATTTAAAGAGCAAGCAGTGTTCTTCTTCAAGGTCGCATTTACATAAAGGACAGGTTTCATACTGGATATCACTTAAAATCATCTTTTTTGGTTGCTGTCCGCATATTCTAATAATGAATCTGGCCAGTGCAGGTCTATAACATCTATTGGTAACAATTATAAGATACTTTTGATCTCAAATACACCTTTCAATTGTGTCTTCTAACACAACAATGCCATCTTTTTGGTGAGGCAAGTTATACAGAGGTTCATTCTCAGGTACTAAATAAGAAGCAATTAATAGGACATATTTAGATGCCCCAAATAAAGATCGGTCTATTTATTCGCTTAGCTGAGCAGTAGACTTGAACATTTTGCTGTGTGGTAGGTTGTGTATAGATGGTGTTTTTTGTGATGTTGGTGAATGAGTTGGGTGGGATGTGGGACGAGTAAATATCGGTACTTTTTGTTTTGTTTTGCTGGCCGATGTCCTTGAAGACCTTTTTTTACGATGCTGTGATTTTAAAAAAGTGTTTTCAGGTTTATGGTGAGGATGTAGGAGTTGGGTTCTTGTGTGTCTGTGATTAGGACGTGGTGTACGTATATTTATGTGTGGATATTTTCATAGATACTGTGGGATGTGTGGTCTACGTACATTTTTGCGTAAATGGTCTTCTTACAACTGGATTATATTTACAGCAGCAAAACTATCTGTCTATTTTTTACTGCTATTGTATTGTAATAATTAATCTCCATATTATAAAATTTTGACAAAGTCTTATTACTAACAGTAATACACCTCCTGAGTTTCTGGCATGATGGGAGGTTTTCGTTGGCAGGACTGCGTCCCTTACATTATTTTACACGGATTTCTGAAAAGTCGAAGGAGGCATTTTTGAATGTTTCAGAAAGACATGCTCTGTGGAATTTTCTATATATTGCTTAAATTTTTATCACAAATTTTTGTATATAGTTTTTAACCATTATAATTTTATTTCGTGAAGGTGAGCTGCGAATCCCTAGCATCGTATCAGGTTGAGATGTCCTGGGTTACGGGCTTCTTTCTAGGCTCTTGTTTCTTGGTGGGGCTTGTTTGCCTTCAAATCTGTCAAAGCGCTGTTGTCCAGTTTTTGTGAATGAGAGTGAAAGATAGGCAGATGTGAAATTGGAGACCGCAGACACTTCATATCATCTTACAGGATCTTTTCAATTAGAGGAAAAAACTGTAGTGACTATGAATTTGTCAAAGTTTTGGAGTTCATCGGGTGCTTGTCTCTTGGTCTTCGTTTACTTATGTTCGAATGAAGAAGGCTTGTTGACAACGGAAATGTGATGGCGCACGTTCTAAGGAGCATTGTTTGGATCACAATTGCAAATATGCTTTTGATAAAACAAAATTAAGCGCCTCTTCAGTCCTTTTGCCATGGGTGGAACGAAAACAGGTGACAGATGTTCCATATAGCAATGTGATTTGCCACGGGGTTGTGCTTGGCACAGCTTGCGCACGTGTTATTGCAGCACTGGAGTGTTGGCTTTACGAAATTCTGTACTTTACACTTTATTGTGTGTCTTTCTGTGTATGTCAGTGTGGGGAGTGAGGGACGTGGAGGTGGGTAGGTGTGTGTGTGTGTGATGTGTGGTGTGTGTGTGTGTGTGTGTGTGTGTGTGTGTGTGTGTGTGTGTGTGTGTGTGTGTGTGTGTGTGTGTGTGTGTGTGTAATATGATGTGTGTGGATGTCGGGTGGTGTGTGTGTGTGTGTGTGGTTTTTCGACAAACTGCTGCTCGTGAACAACCTGACATCCTCCGATGTGTTACTGCATGTGTTAATTAGTACTGTACGTCTACATTATTGCGGACTTTTGGTGGGGTCACAGCTGCTCCAATTTTTAGTTCTTTTTCTTTTCTTTTGAAAGATAAAACTGTTTGACTCAAATTATTTACACCATGGTCATTGTACATAAATATCACAAGAAGCGTGGCATCCGTGGGTACAGGAAAAACTGTTTATATACAAATAATAACTCGACACGTTTACAGTGAGAGGTGGCTCTGTTGTCTATCGAATGCAGTGCCGTGTGTGAACTACTGTAAATTAGGTGTAATAATGACGAGTCATTGCAATGAGACAGGACTGCTGTTACATTTATACAATACAATATATCAGTTGATTGGAAGATAGGAGAAGGCAGTCCAGTGACTTTACCGTCAGACTGGTATGGGAATCGTCGTGTTTCGATGCTATTGCTCTAACAACAGCAACAATGGGACACAGACCTTGCACTAGTTAAGCAGAGAGTGTTGACATGGAGATGGTTACGCCACTTTGTCATAGCATGACCATAGTAAAAAAAAAACAAATACTAGATCCATGTATCCATGTTCTAAACGGAGAAGACTGATCGTTTACTGATCATCAGCTATGTATTAATTAAAAAAGGGGGATGCCACGAGATGAACTATTTTCAGGTTGTCTAATAAACTGTGATCACTGGCTAAGCCGTTTATATGCCGACCATTAAAAAAAAAGTCACTCAATAAGCTGTCATGTCCGTCAATAATATCACTTGATAAATTGTGATACAATTATACTCAGACACATTGTCCGCTAAACTGTGTACGGCACCTGCAAAGCTGTGGAAGTAGAACTGAGTCCATGTCCGCTAAACGGTACAACGCACTAAACGCTAAACAGTCGCAGGGGTTGCCCTCACAAACCTTCCTCCTCCCACACAATTATCAACAACACAAGTTCTGACGGACAGACAAATCATGTAAACATGTTTAGAAACCAGCAATGAAAATGTCAAGTGCACATGAAGCCGCTTGAAGGATGGCCGTCACGAGTTGACATTCAATGGTTGCGCATTGTATACCACAGCAACAGCTTCCCTTTGGTCTGTAATACGCACATCGACCATGCATCATCATTCAACATGAGATGTGTTTTTGTGAGAAGGAACACAAACAAGGGCCACAAACAGATCGTTTTCACCTTGTCCCTCGAGTTCACCAGCGGCCCACACATCCAACAAGTACGTACGATAGAGACAGAGAGAAAGACAGAGGGAGGGGCAGTCGGAGGGGAGAAGAGAGGGGAAAGGATAAATAAAGCACTATTTAGAAATTGTTGCTAAAGCAACAAAAGATAAAGATGCAGCAGAATTTAGCAACCACTGTAAAAAAATAAAAAGAAGGATATAACAGTTTTTAATAAACTAGAGTTCTTATGTTGACAGTAAGTCGCTCGTGACTTCTGCGTCTGACAGGTCATCTTGATTTCACAACAGGTCTGACGATGGAAATAGGAAGCTGTGATTTATTTCTATCTTTATTCCACGTTTCCCTCATAACACGTTTTTACACACGCAGCTGAGATGAACCACAGCGGGGGGTCGGGGGGGAGCGAGGGCGAACATCTCGTTTCTGATCTTAGTTCTTTTTTGGTTCGGTAAAACAGGCAAACATGGCATGAGTACGTTTGGGTCTCTCCCACTCCTCTCTCTCTCTCTCTCTCTCTCTCACAAGATTTTTCCTTCTACCCTCTTATCTTTGTCTCTCTTCTGCTCTCTTTCTTTCTCACACACTTCTTTTACTACTCCTTTCCTTCTCTCCTTTTCCCTCGCTCAACTTTTTATATCCTTCTCTCTTCTATTTTTTGCGATTACACTCTTTTTACTCTCTGTTCCTCTCTCTATCTCTCTCTCACACACACACACACACACACACACACACACACACACACACACACACACACACACTTACTTTAGCGACACTCTTACCGAGTGAAGAAAACACAATTATTGACGCAAGTCTGTCCCCGATAAAAGAGGAACATGAAGCTTTCCAAGTGTATACGATATTTTGATTCGCAAATGTCATTGTCTGATGGCGAGTCACAAAATAACTCAAGAAGCCGGACGTCCACAAAATCTCAAGCTCTCCTTCATTTCTCGCAACAAGTTCCTTGCAAACGTAATCGAAAAAAAGACAAATTACTACAAAAACACAGGCGACTGCTACAGAAAAATATACAATGCGGGTCTTTTGTTGTCCTATGGCAACATACAATCAGCATTTATCAGTTTTCTTAGTGCCGTGCGCAAATCGGATAAGGGGGGTGAGCGTATGTGTGTAGTTTAACTGACAGAAGTCATTTACTGTGAGCGTCTTCTGCTACATGATATCACCTTCATTGATATGGATAAAGAGAGAAATTCTGAGTCTGACAAAGTCACTACTATTGACAAAGTAATTAGTTTAGGTACTAGGAAGCAGTAACACAGCAAAACAATAAAAAGCGAAGCGGGACTTCAGGCGTGAAAGAGTCGTGCATGATTTTTCTGCGTCTGGCTCTTCCGCCTTTGATTCGCTGGCGGAGAGAACATTTGTCAGTTCCTACTATCGTCAACACCTTTCTTCCAGAGGGAGGGAGGGGAACTGGAGAGGAGTGAGGAGAGCGTGCTGAGAGACAAAAGCCGTTTTCACTCATCTGAGCCGTAGATGTACAGTAACTTATGCACAATATTAATCAGTACAGATATCAGCTTAATTTAATAATTTTAAGGGGTTTTAATAAATAACTAGTTAAAAAAACAATTAGGAGCTGACTTTTTTGTTTGTTTTCGCACAATATGCTTTAGTGATTGAATGTAATAATAGTAATAATAATGAACATTTATATAGCGCTTTTCCAATGATTCGCTCAAGGCGCTTTACAGAAATGATGTACGGAAGTAACTGAAATGGCAACAACCACGCACCAATATTCCCATATAACAAGCAAACTCACTTCTACAACAGATACACCTGCTCAGACACAAAGTAAATACAGACACACGTTAGGCACGCTCATGGTCAGGACAGGGTCGAAGCTGCTGTTCTGAAAAGATGTTCTGATAGGAACTGTAATAGGACGTACATACACTTACCTTGCATACGCACAACGCATATTACACACATACACCACGCTCGACGAGCCCCCGTGGATGGGAATGAAGGTGAAGAGATTTCTAGTTGATTTATGGAGGATGAAGAACTCGCTGCTCTCTCTTTTCTATCTGGCCATGCAACCGTCTTGTTTCTTCTCCTTTTTACGTCATTCTTTTCCCAAAATTACGACGAACAAATGACGCACACAAGACGTCAAACATAAGACACCATTCACACACGAAACAATACAAGACCTACCCCTAACTCATTACAGGAACATTGTTTCTCTCTTGTGTGTGTGTGTGCGTGCGTGCGTGCGTGCGTGCGTGTGTGGACTAGACATAAACACTGTAATAAAAGTATTAAATTTTACTTGCTGGTTTATAGTTTTCATGAGATGGAAATCACATCTTGGTGAACTTTAAAAGAACTTTGCAAAAAGCCCTCTCCACATTTCTCTGCCTTTGGAAGGGTTCGTTCCTGTAATAAAAATTAGTAATTTTGTGTCCGCTTTCTGGATATTTATTAACGGATTTCTTGCAACAGTGCTAAAACTCACACTTACAAGGCTCCCTCCGCCAACTATTATTTCGCAATCCCAGTCTGATGCTGTAACACGCATCTGTTATCCTACTTTTCCCCAACCCTGGCAAAGATGTTCGAGCTGACACAGTTGTTTTGCTTGTCGCGGTGACAATTGTTTGCTTTCACTGACTTTCACACCCACGATGTAGTATTGGGATCTAGCTGACTAAATATGTCATTTGTCTGAAAACTGATATAAAATGTCGACCCCATACTGTTGAGTTTGCTGTCAGCACAAAGTTCTCTCTTCGCATTACTTGCAACCACAGTTTTTGATGAGTTTTTAGACATTTACAATCAGGAAAGCATTTAAAACTAACCTTTCCTGTCTTTTTTTTTTAATTTTCCGCTGCGACAGTTTATCACAGGACAGTAATCTTCCCCACCATCTCTTTACGCCCATATGTCTCGATCAAGACAACTGAGTAGTTAACAGACTCCTGCTTCCATTTTAACCACAGACGAGTGTGTACTGAGATGAATAACTGACGAAATACCTTCACTGTCCAAGTAAAATAGAACTGACTCAAAAATACACTATACTCAAAGTAAAATAAACAGTTATCCCAGCTAAAAAAAAATTGTCATCGACAGACTAATAGCTGTCGTGGGAACAAATACGATTTGAACCGAGAAGTAGACTTGTCACAGGGAGCTTTGATAAGTCACCGTTAATGCTGTACAAATATTATTAACATCATTGCCAACCTTAGTATCATTATTATGTTTTCCCTTCTTACTGTTTTATATTTTCTTTTGCGCATACATTTGAACGTTTATGGAGGTTTTGCCGCTGACCTTTGGCTGATCCCCATTCCGCAATGAGGACTAGTTTGTGTCAGTTATTCTCCTAAAACCAAACGATTTCTTGCATTTACACTGAATCTAGACATAGCTGTTGTTCATTTGACAAAACGTATCTTTCATGGCAAACTCACGGCTGTATTTGAGTGCCCAAACAGTATGAAAGTATAAATTACTGGTTCTTCATTCGTTTCGCTCAAAATACGTTTTGCCAACATGACATTGACCTCTAGTTTGTTTAGAATCTTCAGACATCGACTTGTATAATCATCCTTTGGAAATGTGATTAATTTTGCTAAAAATA
This sequence comes from Marisa cornuarietis, assembly GCA_004794655.1. Taxonomy (NCBI): domain Eukaryota; kingdom Metazoa; phylum Mollusca; class Gastropoda; order Architaenioglossa; family Ampullariidae; genus Marisa; species Marisa cornuarietis. The sequence continues at coordinate 1,902,295 of SMMW01000631.1, forward strand.
TGTTTGTTTAGGAAGAAACCGAGAGTTTCAGGAAACAGGTTGAAGTAATTTCAATCTTGCAGGAGAATATCGTGAGAACGGAAGAAACTTGAAACGAACCGAGCACCAATGGGTTCTTCAAACAAAATGGTCTTTTGCTCACCAGGGGCATTTTCGTAGTAAAATGGCAAAAGCGCATCTGGCTCGTTTGTAGAACAGGAATGCCATTAAACTGTTAAAGGAGCAGCGTGCAATAAAAGCGATCATCCCTTTGCAGATGAAAGAAAAAACGTTTTTAACCCCCTACAGATCTGTGAACACTTGCAGTGTCTCACGGGAAGAGGAGAATGGAGCACGAACATCTAAAGCAGGCAGAGCTTTGGAAACCTCGCAGAAAAGAGCAATGATCGATGTGTGTGCATAGTTTGCTGAAACTACAAAGACTTTGCCATCTGGGGAAGATTGTCACCCTTTCCTTTGTGCGAATCTTACTTGTGTTCTAATACTTGTGCCATTGATAAGGGACTGGAACATTGGGAGACTGAACAATTGTCCCCGTCACGAGAACCAACGAGTCCCATCATATAGATGCACGCGATGACACATTGATTGATTGATTGATTGATTGATTGATTGATTGATTGATTGATTGATTGATTGATTGATTGATTGATTGATTTTGTGCTGTCACCAGTATAGCATTCCAATGAAGTACCATTCCACTAGTTATCATTGCATGCTTCGGTAGGGTGTGAGGTACTTTCTTCTCGCGACTAAGAGCTCAGCCAGTGAGCTGCCAAGTAGCAGGCGATAGACTCCCATCTGAACCTAGTTTGATGCTTTGTTCAAACCCTGGGTCGGCACGTTAGAAAGAAACCGGGATCAACGTTGATCGCGATCCTCGTGAACCAGGTTCAGACAGGGAAGGATTTTCGCACAATCAAGACACGACATAAGAGAGAGATAGAGAAAGTAATGAGCTGTATTCATGTACATCTGTGGCAATTACTGTCCTGGCGAGCTACACGCGAAAAAAATAGAAGACAAATTTCATACTTATAATTTTTTTTTCTATCGGCCATAAAAAGGGGTGGAAAGGGAAATGGGCGTGAAATTTAGCGAGTCTTTCAAGCAAGTTTAAAAAAGGAGACAATTCATATATCATCAAAGACGAAATCCAACTTTATTAGTAGCATGAGAAAACACTTGACCTTTCGTCTGCTATGATTTTTGGTTTTCCGGAAATTAAAAACTACCCACGACCTTTTTCTTCTTCTTTGGTGTTTTCTAGCTATGGTGTTTTAGCTCTTGAGATTTGCATGCAGTTCTAATTCGACAAACAGCGACACTCCTCTGCACTTATTTGCTAGGAAGATTGCTTGCAAAATAGGAGGTGTATAAACATTTTGAAAACCTTTTGAAAACTGTTTGGCACTCAGGGATTTATTCCTTTTGTTTTCCTTTTCTGTAAAATGTAAGAATCAATTTTAGTCTTTAATTTGTGTTCTTGAAGCATTTCCCGATCTGGACACTCGGTGGACAAATACTAGATAGTTGTTTTCCCTTATCACAAACTGTTATTTTTAAACATCGCAAAACATTGTGCAAAACATTTCTCTGTCGACTACAGGTTTCAGTATCCGTCTTTTTCTTTCGTTCTCTTTGAGTGGGTGGAGGAGGGCTGGGTAGTTGATTTGTGATAGTGTGGTGGTCTTGGCGATGATGGTAGCGGTGACAAACGACAACACTCCACGCCGAAAATTAATTTTCGTTACGCACAGCTAAGGGGTAACGGGGAAGAAAAACAACCTAAAAGGAAAGTTTGCACGAGGCATCGCTTCCTTCGAAGGAAATGGAAGCTAATGGAAAGGAAAGCTGATGGAAAGGAAAAGACATCGGCATTAAGACCCACTTCGGGAAATACGTCTTCGCAGAAAGTGTAAGAGTTCCACCGGAAGTACGGGTCCCGACTTTCACGTACTCACTTCCGGTTTGGAAAGCACAGCGTACTTGCATCAAAAGCTCCCAGTGTTCAACTCCCGTCTGCTGTCAGTTTGTCTGATCGAAGGAGCTGGGATAACGTATAGCGTTGGGTAGAGGAGGGCACTGAGATATAGTTTACACATACGCTCCACAAAGTTTGACTGAAACTCAGATTGTGACACACGTGAGGTCGAAGGTCATCTCATCGCTTCGTAAGTCGGGCAACATGCCTGAAAGAAGAAGCCTTTGTCCCCATCGCCTCAAACTGCAGAAAGTGGGATTCATCAATTGACAGACAAGTTCGAACCTTGTCAACACAACTGCTGCATCCATCTTCACGGACTGGATTCACTAATGCGCAGACGGGAAGTGCTGAGTCAGCAATCAATCTCTGGAAACTTTTTCAAGAAAACAGCAAGGTGGGAAGTTTTCATCGTCGATGTACAGCTGAGTATTTTAAAAACTCGCTCCAACGGCAGCCTAACGTTCTTTTGCTGCCGACATTTAGCAATTCAGCTGTTTTACGGAAAGGAGTTGGGAGGATTGGCATATTATGCGACAAACTACTTCCGGGAGGATCTCTTTTATTTTTAGTTCCAACTTTGTTGCGCATGTACGAAATGTAAGCTTTTTTAAGCTAGCGAGCTGACTGGATCTGTTTTCGACTCTCGATTACTTCTCGGGGAATTAACTAACCGCCTTCTGCTGTTGACTGTAATTTTACTTGTCCTTCTCCTCATCTTCCTAACTCATAGTTTCTGGAGATTTTCCAACATGTGTTTCCGCCCTTTAATCTGCGGTGACCGCACTCTCAGAACGGCTCACTATTAACGACTTCGCATTCTCCATTTTCCATCACTGACCTATGATTGCTGTGAATTACTGCAAATTATCGTAATGAGCTTGCCTGGCACTGCATTTCTTCGTTAAATTGGCATTCTAACGATTTTTTGTACATTTTCTGTGAAAAAGCTCTGTATCTTTTGCTAAAGTCTTTGCATGTAAAGTCATTAATTTGGTGTCGAAGTTTGGCACGGTCTGTTTTATCTTGCCGCACTGCTAAGGGTTCTATAATGTCACCGTTTCGTTGTCTGCTCTGATGGGATTCTTTCCGACGTGGTAGAAATCTTTAAACTTTCTGACATCAACTTCCCCATCCCCCGGAGTTTGGTTTTTTTTTTAATTTTCATCGCGTGTGACTGAGACGGGGCACAAATGATGCAGACTATCCAGCTAAAGCAAGTCTAGTGTGGAGAGAAAGGGGAGTACTAACAGTAAACCCCATGGCAGTTTGTGCTTGTGTGTGAAGAACAGGCTCTCAATCACAATATTACCTGGCGAAACCTAAAGTGCTGAAGCCACACATTTACCTCTGGAAAGGTTAGTATACAAAATTCGTATTTTACTGTGGACTTTTTCAAATTTCATGCGTCTGTGTTCGTGGCGGCTGCGTAGCGCTTACAAAATACTTTCTCAGCAAAAAAATGCTACAGTGACCCTTCGATAACAAAAAACTATAAAAAAAATCTCGTAATTCTAGAGAAAAGATAACAGTTACTGAAACAGACAACACCACCCACGTGTGGAGGCACGTGCGTCTGGAGATTACCTTTTACCTCTCGGGCATAGTTACGGTCCCTGTTGGTAGATATTCTGTTAAGCCCCTCATTTGTTTAATGTGTCACGAGGGGCAAAAAGTCTCCTGAAGCTTCAGCCTAACAATACAACGGCTTTCCCCATTTGAGAGCAAAGTCCTATATTTATAATTTTTTATTAGTTTTTTTATTTTTATTTTTATAGCTCTTTAACGGTAAAACGTCCTCTTTTTTAACTGCAAAACATCGTCTTTTCCAGACCTGCTCATTACAGGGACAAAAGAAATCGTCGAGGGTCGTTCTACTTTGCAGGCTGGTGTTCTTCTGGCGCTCTAGCTTCTGCAGCTAATGCGGCTTTAGGATGTTCTTTAGGCTTAAGGGATGGAAAAAGAGTTTTTTAGTTCGACGTAGAGTTTTTGGGGAGGGATTGGGGGAGGGGTTCACGTCGCTTGCCTCGTTGTGGAAAGGATGATGGTCTTCTCTTCGTTTGAGTGACGAGGAGGTTTTTTTTTTTTTTTTTTTGGTCCTATTGCGTGTGCTTGGCGCTTATAAGAACACGAAGGAGGATTTAGCACTGAGTTACATGGCCTTTTTCACTAAATCGCCGTTAAGAGCTGTGTGGTAGGCTTGAAGAGGGGTGAATAATTCAGTCATAGCTTGAAAGTCCCGTAGTTAACCCCCGACTAAGGCTAATTATTCTGCAGACCTTTGTGCAAGATCTTCTAATAATCATGATTAACTTAATCTGCAGATCTCTGTTAATCACTGATGCTTATTCTGCTGACCGTTGAGCAAATTATTCTGGTAATCGCCGAGTAATTTTTCTAAACTTTGCAAAATGTATTCTGTTTATCACAAATTAATTTATTATAATTATGATTATGTCAATTCTAGATACTCATGACGACAGACAATTGAAACTTTCTGCTGGAGTCTGTTACCTACGGGCTATCCCAACGATTGATAATGACCAGACAATAAAACTCTGTTCATCCTGCAAGCATCCTGCAAAGGCATGACCATGGAGTACGCACAACTACATTCGTCCCAGAGCTTTCAGCAATTAACAGTTTTTTGTTCTCCCAAAGAATTCCTTCTTGAGCAGACTTAAATCTTCCTTGACAGTATTCATTTCTCCATAAAATTCATTTAAAAAATCTGTCTAATTATAATAATTCAAACTGAAATAGCGTTTTCTTAACATTAATTTCTCTTGTTAAACCCACTTAGAATCCAATAAACTACGTTCAGATGAAACAACCAATTAGAACAAAACGATTTAACTATAGTAATTTTTTATAGTATGGTTCCTTCCTAGTCCTTTAATTCCTTCCCCTAATAGGCAGTTCACCCCAATCTTATTTCACTACAAAATTACTTTTTCCTACGGAAATAAAAAACAGAATGATGGATGATAGCAGGAGAGTGGTGGGATGAGCAAGAGAGGTGTTGGGTGGGGGTGGGGAGGTGCTAGGTGAGCATCTCGAAAGTAGAACAAAATGGATGAGAGCAGACAGGACGCAGCAATCAATAAACTTGGTGTTGTCAGGCTGACGCCATCTTTGACATAATCTTCAAAACCGCCTATTGAGACGATACCAAACAGGGAACTGCTATCTGACAGATTGGAAAGCTGTCTGTTTATTTCTGCAAAGATATGGTTTCTTCTGTTAAAAAAAAACAAAAAAACTCCTCTTACTTGCGCTGTGGATTGTAAAGAGAGATGATGGGTCAGTTCTTGTCCGGAGAGAAGGTTTCCGATATAGCAGTTACGATCACCGTCCTCCTGACATGCCATGTGTTTGAGGGTTTATTTGCGGACGATGCAGAAATCTTTTTTTCTTTTTTTTGCTCTTGATGTCTTATCAAGTGCTCAGAGAAGGCTATAATAGGAAAAGAAAAAATATTTAAATGAGAACAGTACCTTCCTTAATGAATCAGTATGAATGTGAGGTTTGAGGAGATTATTGGTGTGTCGTTATTCGATTTCTTTGTCCCAACTGGTGCCACCTGTCTGAATATGGTGAGCTGGGTTCACTAACACCACATCAGGTAAATGTTCCTGACATCTTCGATGTTTTCTCGTCTAGCTTCATGATTCAGTCTCCCGATCTTTTATTCTTCTGTCTTTGGTTTTACTTGTTTCTTTCCTTGTTTTCATAATTTGTTCATGTATTTCTTCTGTTTTTTTTCATAAACCTTATAAACTGCATCCAAAAGTTTTAAAATTCGACTATGACAAAGCTTTCTTCTCTTTGCACTTGCACCGACCATTTAAAGGGCAAAGCTTTTTTGTTGCTATAAGAACACGAACGAATTTAACGCCAATTTGCCGCCTAGCACATTAATAACAGACAACATCGGCCTTTCCTATTGATTTCCTTTTCATTTTTTGCAAGAAAGCGATATTTTTCCTGTTCCTGATTTTCAGTACTATCCTTTACCTGACAAATCTTGAACCAAAATTTGCATAAAATAAACTAGTAAACCTGTTCATTAACAAACACCTTCAAACACTCTTGTTTCTGGTTGGACCCAGAGTCGTTTACAATAGGCCGTGCCGTCCTTCCTTACTAAGATGCCCAGCAGTTTTCGTGGTTACAGGCAATTACACAGAAATAAGTAGGCATTCAGACTTGCACACTTGGTGTGGTGATATAATCTAAATAACGGTTGCACCACTTTTTCGTGTACATTGGTGATCTATAAGGCGCCTAGAGGGAAGTTCATCACACACAAGACCCCACAACTTTTGACCAATCAGAGTGCAATCACTTATTTAGACTCTTGCCATCACAAAGACACCACTGCATCATAGATTGTATTCTAATACATACATTGTGCATGACGCATCGGCTTAGAACTTTTAGAAAAAAACAATCCTTTATAAAGAAAACTAATTTTATTTTCTTTGGTCTATTTATTATTTAGCCTTTTCTGCATTATTATAAAAGGTCATATACACTTTTCAGCATTGATTGGTTCTTTGACGCTCACTGGGATCCAGTCTGGGGGGGTTCTCGGGCATGCTGTTCTTTGTCTGTAGGTGGAATCTGTTTACGGGGCTGACTGCTTTGCCGTGACATAGACAGTTGCTGGCTCGGTGTAAAACACCAATTCTTCGCCTCATGTCTTGGGGTGGGGGGGGGAATTCTCTTCTTGGCGTCCCATAGTCAATAAGGTGATCGCCTCTTTAGGAAAACTATCGCAAATTCAGCAGAAAGCGGCTTGAGTTGCGCACGACACTAAGATAGCAAGTGGCCCCTCTTCTTGGCCGCAGGGTCCTTGCTGGAGCGAACATTAGGAAAGCAAAGGAACAAGAAAACTAACGTGGGCTCGATCTTCTTTGACTGCGTGTGTGCGTGCGTGCGGGTGAAAAAGAGAGACGGAGAGATAGTGATTGTGATTTGAATGATGGTAAACGAGTCTGTAAAACGCAAGCGATGCTTACTGATAAATGTGTGCTCATGCGGCTTCGTCTATGTAAGCGCTGGCTTTATTGTTGGGGTATGGCTTTCTATAATTATTATTAGAAAAAATAGTGGCCACACCTAGCAGCTTTGACACTCAGCTGAGTCTTTTCACGTCATTGGTTGGTAATCTGCTTGTATTTATAGCCATCGCATTCTTCGTGGTGTCTCCTATCCAGGAAGCGCTTCCATTATCTAATCTAAGGATGTAAACTTTCGAGTTTTTGTGAACCACTTCCGTCTCCATTTGACTCGTGCGACAGTTTCACACCTTAGCCCTGGCGGAAGGGAAAGTGAACACTAAAAGGTCACTTAGTGAGAAGACAAAGGCAGACTGATGAACAACTACAGTCAAACTCTATTTTCTGGAACATTTCTTTTCTGTCAGCTTGGCCCTAGCACTTCCGTTCCCCTGAAAAATACAGGCACTAAAGAAACCCTTGTACCCGCTATTTGGAGGCAACGAGAAATAGAAACAACACACCCATTGATAGCTCAGGTGCGGTATTTTGCAGGTCGCATTTGTTGTTGTTGTGTTTTTTTATTTTTTATTTTGTTTTAGAAATGTAAAAATTGTTGTTTATTGATTCAAGTTTAAACTTATGTAAGTCGCAAGTCGCTACTATTGCTCCATATCACAGCTTCAGTTTGCAGCATGCACAGAACTTTCTTCTCATGACTAGTCTGACTTTCTACGAAGAGGACATTGTCCAGTTTTGGTCATAAGAGATTTACCACACCTCGGTGTGAACAAGTGATGTTGGAGAGAAATCTTTGCTCTGCAACGAGGAGTTTCAACCAAAACTAGCCGAAAATTCCATTTGTAGACTGTCTGAGAGCAAGAAAACCTTCATGCAGCTAGCAATATTCATGAAAGTGGCAACCATAATTATTGTATACTACGACGATCAAAACAGTAGCGCCACCGCCACCTGTACTACGAAAATAGGCTACTAATCAGACACGATTTTTTTCAAAGCTGTTACGATATAAACTACTTATGTAAAGTTGTTGCAAACGTTTTTAAGCAGAGAGACATTATATTCAGCATCTTGTACATCTTTTTTTAAAGTCCTCTATCACCTCTACCTACTTGTAAAGATCAATATTATCTACATAATATACATATATGTCTGAAATCATCTACATATACGTATCTCTTTCGATGAAAGGTGGTAACGCATGTCTTTAAATTTTAAGTGATTAAATAGGAAACTGATGAATAGTTTACTTCATGAATTTCAATTTAAAAGGACGCAATGCAAAAAACATCATTTAAAACTTTATAAAAACCCTTAATCTCTAACAAGAAGATTGGCAAAACCCAATCAATTTATTCGTAATTCTTGAGATTTTGTATTAATATATAAGTTAAATTTGTTTATATTATATATTTTATACGCTTGGAGAAGAAGCACTGATAATGTTGATATTTCTTCCTTAATTTGCACTTGTAAATTATGAAACACTTTGCTTCTCGTAGAGTAGTCTCTGGCACCCCGTTGTAAAATGTGCATTCTCTCCACATAGGAGATTTAAGTCATATTATAGCTGTCATTGGATTTGTTAGTAATTTCCTTGTCCAAGTTTGATGCCTAATAGCCTAATAATAGCAACGAAATTATTGGCAACCAGGTGTTTCTTTTCGGGGTTCGGCCATTTAAAACGAACAGTTATTACTTGCTTCGAACGAAACGCAGTTTCCTCTCCAAGCAAATGATGGTCTTTTAACAAAGAAGACTGAGCGTGAAGATAGATAAGCTAGAAATAATTTGATAATGAATCTGCCACAACAAAATGCGAACCCAAGAGGCGAAATAATGTCTTCATACTATAAAGAAGTGAAGTCCTGTCATATCTTATTCCCGAATAATATGAACAAACATCGTCTTGCGATATGGTTGGTAAATACGAAGAATGAAAATGTCTGTAATAAACGTAGTCTTCTGTGCATCTGTGAGCCCTGTTCTTGAATGAACTCTTTAAAGGCGGAAAATAATTATGGCAAAGTCAGGTACGTTATACCCAAAAAGGCAGTTTCATAAATTTCTTGACATAACCAGAATTAATTTGTACTCGTGCACAGAAATACCTGCGACATCAATAGACATGGTTGATGCAAGGGTTGTGTGTGTGTGTGTGTGTGTGTGTGTGTGTGTGTGTGAGTGTGTAGGTGTGGGTGTTTGTGGGGGGGGGGGTGATTTGGTGAGGAGGGGTGTATGGGTGGTGTGTAGGTACCAGCTGTGTAACACGAGAGAAGAATTGGATGCTAAAATTAGTAAGACATTTCGCTAGAAAGTATCTAGATTAATTAGCAATAAACAAAAAATTGGTTTCTAGGGTAGCTAGAAGTTTCACTTTATCAGCATTTTGAGAAAACCCCTTAGAGGAAGGGTTCAAATGTCCAAAAAACATGTATTTCACCATGACTTTTTTTAATTTTTGCGTTAGTTGTAACGCGACTGTAGTTTTTACCTGACGGACGCCAGCTTTTTGATGTGTAAGATGAAAATCGAAACTGACCTGAATTCTTTTTTTTTCACTCGAAAGGTATCTCAAGACAGACTGCTGACCTGTTAAAAGCGCTTACCTCTGAGGCTTCAATTGATGCATTCAGCAGCCTGGCTTTTCCTTCAAAGCAATAAACTTAATTTGTATGCAGCCCGGCCGTTCATCCCACTGCTTTCTTTAAGTACGAACACGCAACTTGGCGCACAATGCAGTATAATGAGATCGAGGCGATCCAGAAATTTCCATAAATGAGATGACAAAAGAAGAAAGTAGGATCTGAAACGGCGCTGGCTCTGAAAACCGTATGTACAAAAAAAAGCAGATTTTTTTTATATTTAGAATCTGGCTGAGGTTTCGTGGCAGCAGAAAATATACATCGCTGAACCAGGTCGTTCTTGGTATTTATTTATTTATTGTGCCGATTGACAAGGAGAAAAATGAAGGTTAGGAAGGCAAGTGCAGCAATCATCATTGCTTTATGTGGCTGAGGTCTGTTGTCCAACGCCTGTGTTCGGTAAATTACTGGTGCAATCACATGAATACCACACACATAACTTCAACCTTTCTACACTGATCGGACTGTTTTGCGTGCAGACATTTCATCTGACGGAGTTTTGGTCCAGGGAATCAAAAGTGATGAAAGAATATTAACGCCCAAGCACGCCCACGACTGCCCACGCACACACACACACACACACACACACACACACACACACACACATGCACACACGCACGCAAACAGACTAGAAATGTTAAATCAGATATACCCGTAAGAATATTTTGCCTAATAAAACTTCGCTTAATAATACTGCGCTTTTATGGCTACTCAATGACTAATTTCAAACCATCGATGTGACACTAATTTGAAGACTAATTTGCTGGCTCTAACCGAAGGCAGCCATCTTACCACTCGTAAGGCGATACTGCCTCAGTGTCAGGGACGCCCTGTATTTTTGTATTTTTCATAAAATGTATACATTCAATTTTTTTAATTTCTTGATGCTCAAGTTCGTTCATTTCAAAGCGAAGAAAGAGGGACATTAATCTGTTCATGTTCCTACAGATTTGTGTAACTGTAGTGGTTGCGTGATGACTATAGCAAGTTCTGTTACAATGAACAGAGTCTAGTCAGAGTCTAGATAAGTGATTAACACAATGTTCGCGCATGTATCACGTTCAGCTTTGCACCTAAAGTTAATAAAGTAGAACAATATAAAAATAGATCCTCAAAATTAATATTTCCTTCTACACCATAACCTTTCTTTCAGAATCGCGTGTAGAATATGACGGTTGGCCATTTGACAGCGCGCTGAATAATCTCCTATCTCCTGAATATTTGGGGGTTTGGCAAGATAAATAGCTTTTCTTAAGAACCTGTCAACTGCCTGCTGAAAAAAAGAATTACGTCTGGGACTCCCAAGATTAAGGTTTTTGCTGAATAAATATTCCGACTTCGTTGCCTTAGGCTTAGCTCTGATACCAACAAATTTCCTTTGTTTCCGGAGAAACGACAAAATGATAACCGAGACATCGGAGGACCAGACAGACAGACAGATGCAGCACGAAATTCTTTGGTCACTGAAACAGGAAAAGTGGTAGATGCAGCTCTGCACACAGTATTTCGACATCTGGAATCTTCTGACCTTTTTAAGATGCCTTTCAGATTTAACTTGTTCGTCAATGTTGATGTCGCCGTGGAGTTTTGGGAGACTTACATGTATGTAACTGCGTCTTTCTTATTTGCATAAACCACAGACGCTTTTCTTTGCATTTAAAGATCGATTGAGATGTGATTACACCGGCAATGGCAGAAATAAACCAGTTGTTCAAGTCCTTAACCAGTGTTCAGATAACGCACAAAGTTTTTTTAGGGAACTAACGAGGGAAAGATGGTTTAATTAAATACTCATTTTTGTAAACTTCGTTAACTTAGCATAGCCTGTGATTGGAATGTTGAAAGCTGAAAATAAATAATATTTGTAAAATAATTAGCCCATCGTTTGAAATATGAAATGAATTAATTGACAGAGCGTACTAAATATTAGTTTCTGCACTTGATATCTGCCAAGGATTTGCATTATTTTTAAAGGGTGCTCATATACACTATAATAAAAGTTTTTTTTTTTTTACTTGTTGCTTTATAGTTTTTATGATATGGAAGTCACATCACGGTGTACTTTAAAGGCAGTTTGCAAAAATCCCTCTCCACATTTCTCTGCGCATTTATAACTTGTCTGTTTCTGATCTACGGTGCGTGCGTTTTTCATATTTTCTCGTCTGTTGGCTTTGTGCTTCGTCGCAATATTTTCTGCAACATGTTCAGTTTTTGTATTTCTTTGCGTACAGAACGTCGACTGCACTCCCGATGAAAAATGTGTTCATTCCACCTCTTGCTCCATGGCTTTCCCTCACTTTCGTAATCACTCATACATTCCAGGTTCCAGAACTGACGAGTTTGCTACCCTAGCAGCTGTTGTTGTCACGATTATTACTATGATTTTTTGTTTTTTAAGCACTTTGAACCCGCCTAGATAGTGGGGAAATTATTATTGTTTTTGTCGTTGTTGTTGTTGTTGTTGTTTTTGCCATCATCATCATCATCATCATCATCATCATCATCATCATCATCACTGTCATTGCCACTATGGAGATTCATTTGAGAGTAACTTTTTCCCAATTTAATTTGTAGGAGAACGAACTCAGACAGACTGACAGGCCGCCAGCCAGGAAGGAAGAGAGAAAAGGGGAAAAGACATGAGCTTCCTTGTGTGTGGAAAGAGCGTTGTACAGCTGGTATTAATTAATATTAATCATTTACTGCATAAAAAATCAGTTAAAAGATGGAATAAAAGAAAAACAGAAGAATAATTAGTATACACGAACTAAATTAATGTAACACGGTGACGTCATTCGAAGTGTTACTTATTTCATAAGATCACGTGACACCCACCCGATGCCTTTAAAAAATCCACATTATATTGTATCCGCTAATAGACAAGACAATGTATTTTTATGTGTAAGATCAGACAGCTGAAGGACCATTAGCTGCGAGGTGTCAGTTAACTTCTGTCAGTAATACCGAAAAAAGTGTAGTCCATATGCCTTCAAACGGATTTTTTCTCCAGCGTTCTTCGCTGATCTGTTTCAGAGAACTCTTTAAATAATCTCAAAAACCTCTTCAAAACACATCTTTTGATGCGAGATGGGTAATAAAATTGCGGGAAAAATGAAACTGCATTCAAGAGAAAGGCAACTCCTGTAACAGCTTAAAGGTAACTTAAGTTCGGAAGAGGAAAGTGGTTACCGTTTTTATGATCTAAAAGCTGTTATTTCTGCATCCATATAACATGGAAGCACTCTTAACTTCTTAACCGCCTCTCAAGAAAACATGTTGTAGAAATTTACCAGTTCATGACATGCTTTTACAATCTCATTCTCTCACCGTATCTCCTGCTCACTGGCCATGTAATGTTTTGAATGTTTCTGTCCAGACATTCTCAAAAGTGCGCGTGTATCGCTGGTGTCTAAATTTCTGTTAAAAATTTCTTAAAAATCAATGCAAATAACCAAAACACACACGCACGAATATATATTCCCTAGCGCACATGATGATGAGGAGGAGAACCAGGAGGAGGATTTCTAGAACGCCGTTCCCTAATGTCTTACATCGATTTAGCAAAAACACACATCAAGAACATAAAAACAACATAACAAGATTCTGTATAATCTAAGCAGTCATCAGTAGTCAAAAGCACAACGTGACCAGTGTGTCTGCAGCTGCTGTTTAAATGCCGACAGTGACGACCCAGCTGTGTGGAATTCCATCCCCTTTCAGCTCAGACAAAGAAGGCAGACATATGCCCACCCAAGGACTTTAAGTTACTCCTAGTCACCGTCAGAAGCTGTTCTCCAGAGGAATGGAGCAACCTAGAAGAAAAGTAGTTGGACAGAACTGCAGAATTACAGGCTGAAAGTGTCCCCCCAAAATGGCGAAAACCATACTTGTCATTTTGTACTGTATGCGAAACTTCATTGGCAAACTTACGAAGCTCCACAAGCAAAGGTGTAAGGTCCTCGTGATTAGATTTACGGAAAACGAGGCGTGCAGCGTTGTTCTGAACTCATTGCAGCTATACAGTCGGGTCAACAGATCAACCCGGAGGAACTAGGTTGCAGAAGAGCAGTCGCGAAGTAACTATGCAGAGATAAGTTTATCAGTAGCACTTTCGGACAGGTACCACCGAATACTCGTAATTTTGCGAAGTTGTAAGAAAGCTGCTCGACAGGTGGAGCTAACATGGTGTTCAAAGGAGGTTCACATGATAAAACTCTTGCGCATTATACAGGACTCTCAATCTCCCTAATCGCTTCTATTGTTAGACGTCCAGTAGAAGGGGCTGTGGCAGTGCAGACACAAATTCATGTGACATCTTTATTTATTTGTTTATTTATATTTTTCGTCTATATGTATTTATGACCACATAATACTTTGTTCGTCGTCATTCCCTTCAGTCATGGGGCTACGGCATACTCGGGTCTGAAGTCTCTCTCTGATGACAATGATTGGCTAAACTCAGGACCAAATGTTGCCAATGAAGATCATCTGCTTCTCGTCGAGATCGGCTTCCGGTTGAAGGAAATCAGAAATTCCCTCGTACAAATGTTCAGCACCCTAAAGCTTTCCTTTCTAGCCGACAATGACAGATGATCTCGATAACAGACAGACACCGTTCACTGAATGTTCTTACCTGAACCCATTCCTGTAGACGTCTACCTGGCAAGTCTGTCTCGCACTATAAAGAACAAGACCCATTTATAAATGTTTAGCATTGCAGGGTATTTTATATTTGTTTTAATTCTTTGTTGTGTTTTTCCTGTTTGGTTTGTTATAGTTCTGTTTGGGATAAGGTTTCATGTGTGCATGTGTAAAACCTTATGACATTCTTTTTCTCTATAACCATTTGGTCAGAGAGGAATTCTTAGCGTGGGTTTGAGATGCATGAGGCATGACTGAACGATTTGTTTCGTTGTGTTTTCTTCTCTCGAAACAGTATTATGTTTCAGCACACCTGTGCTTTTTTGTTGTTTTATTACGTTAATCCTCATTTGCTTCTTGTCAAACATAACGTTCAGAATGTAAAAGAAATGTAAATAACCATTTATTCTACTTTTCCAGCAAAGTACTGAGTTGTCTGCTACATTAGTTGTTGAAGAAGAGGGAGATAAATCTTCTACCGTAAGGCAATTTTGCACTGTGAGGGATGAGGATCTGGGGAATATGGGGAAAGGGATGAAAGGTACGAAAGGGGTAAGGCTAGGGCAGGGGTAGGAGAAAGGTCGCTGTTCCATGTCTCCGCAGGAGTTAGTTACCGTTGGTGATGCACTCTTCTGGTTGTTATTTCTTGCTCTTTCTGACCAGGCAGCCTGCCAGCTACGCAGTGATGTCGTGCTATAGCGGTTTCCAGATCCATGATGTTGCATTGTTCCTATATTCTAGACTTCCATTTAGTTTAGGATATTATGTTCATCTTTACTGTTTATTATCTGAGGTGTGTTCAGATTTAATGCTAACAATATATTCTTATGTGTTTGGGAGTTATAACTGTTACATAAATGCCATATCTTGACTTTTATTTGAATAGTCAACTTTTTAAAAATAATACACTTATTATCTCGACACATTTACAACTTTAGACATGTTTTGTTTTACTTATGGGTAGGCATTTTATTTAATTCCCTTTGTGGGGGGTGCTCATTTTATTCCTTTTTTTCTTTTATTTTGGTAGACGAAAAAATTAAACCTTTTCACTCAAGAGAAGAAGCACTCGCTGGAGCTCTCGACAACTGGTATGTTCAGGGCACATGACTCTAAGCTCAACTCCGGACACGTGACTGAATAAGACTGATGTAGACTGCCGGCATTTGCTGTCGCCCTCGGTCCCTTTTGAACCGCCATGTAAACCGCCTCCTTCACACCTCTCTGAAACCACCGAGTCTCGCAGTCCAAGATAGTGACATCATCCGGGGAGAAGACATGTCTGATGTTTTGCAAATGTTCCCACACCGGTGAGGACTTCCTTCCACGTTCATCAAGCCTTAGTTTCATTTCCCCACTCTCCGTTCCCCCCACACAAGCTTGATGACAATCATGGCACTCGAGATGGAAGATGGTACCTGATTTGTCCAGCTTTGTCTTTTGGTGCCACCACTAGTCTGCTGCAAATGTGTTGCACAGCTTGGCATGAACAGTCCTACCCCGTTCTTCCTAATCTTACGGGAAATGGCTTCTGTGGCACCTTTGACGTACGGGATGGCGACACACCCACCTCGCGGTTTTCTCAGCTGAATGAGGGGTTGGAAACGGACCTGAGTCTCCCAGGTAAGTGCCATGCCCATTTTTGGTAACCAGAAATATGCTGAATGCTCCCCTTCCAGAGCCTCATTCAATGAGCAAATGACATTCGCTCGATGACGGAGAGTGCAGACCACCCCCAGGAAAGGCTGGTAACTCTCCGACTGGATGGTACTGTGCGTCGGCTTGCGGTAGTGTTGCTGACCGGTTTGTTCCATAGTTCCTTTGTTTTCACTCTTGTATTTCTCGTTCAGGGTGATTTCATTGCTGGTATAATGGCTACCTTTCTATGTTCTGGGGAAACAGGAATGTAGAGGTTTATAATGGTGACGATAGGGTCTTCTCCATTTTGCGTTCCCGCCCTTTAAAACTAACGCCTACACTTGCGAGCTTCGCATTACCACTGATTTGTTGTGTTGATATCAGTCTTTAATACTGTTTATTACTTTTCTCTTTCTGCCTCTGTCTGTCTGTGTCGGCAATTTTAGAACTTTTGTTTGAGGTAACAGTTTCGAAAACTGTGGACACGAACAAAATTGGTTTAACTGTGTATAGACCAAACATAAGTCGAAGATAGATACAGGAATGAATACTGGCCTTTTTAACAGAAAAAAGTTAACTGACATCACTGATAAAAGACTCATTACCGGCGTTTTTAAGCTGAAATGTATCAGGAGTCAAGCCGGAATATTTTTTTAACTCGTGCTAAAATTTGGCGTCATAATTCTTGTACGATAACGATCTAGGGCGCAGGTTGGCCGCAGTGGTAACGATCCTGTCTCTAGACATAGTAGACACGAGGGGAGAGAAGCCAAGTTGCCAAAGAAAGGAAGCCAAGGAAAGGAAAGACGAAAGGTCTCCCTCACCTCTCTCCCCTTTCTGCCACGTTCTCACGTCATCGTGCACCTCATCGAGGCTCTCGACTGTACGTACCCGCTGGCTCTGCATCATCATCATCGCCTTTTCATCTCCTTAATGACAAGCAAATAGAGCTCGCAGACCGTTGATGAGAAAAACACGACGTGAGTTTTCGCCAGCTCGTAGCCGTCGTCACAAAGGTAGTCTGTTTAAAGTGTGTCTGGAAGTGGGTGGGAAAGGTAAGGTGGTTTTAGAGAGAATTGGGGAGAGGCTAATCACCGCAGCAGTCGCGAGACACGGATGTGTACACTAAAAGGTTTGGGAAAAACAGGGTACAGCAGCGGGCGCCTGATTAGCATCCGACGTTCTCACCCACCCGAGGTGATGTCAGCTGCGCACCACATGTCAGAAGGCTTTCACAAATTGGTTGGTTGGTTGGTTGGTTGGTTGGTTGGTTGGTTGGTTGGTTGGTTGGTTGGTTGGTTGGTTGGTTGGTTGGTTGGTTGGTTGGTTGGTTGGTTGGTTGGTTGGTTGGTTGGTTGGTTGGTTGGTTGGTTGGTTGGTTGGTTGGTTGGTTGGTTGGTTGGTTGGTTGGTTGGTTGGTTGGTTTGGTTTGGTTTGGTTTGGTTGTCTCAAATAAGAAATGGGTTGTGCAACCGGCCCCAGATACGCGCTCCATGAAATCAAGGATGGTATCTGCGATGACCTGACAAACATGCATTTAGCGAACCGCATACTCCAAGGCGAAGAAATGACAGCGTTCATATATAAATTATGTATTGTACCCTTCATCAAAACCATTCAAGAAACCATCACATCTTTACCAAAAAGCAGTTTCCAAAACAAAAAGTCTCACAGCAGCTTCCACTGTGCATCTCCAAGCACTTAATCTTTCGCTCGCACGTCCATGAATACCCACTCTGTCTTTCACGCTGAGTACGCGTACGAACACTGCTTCTTTTCCGTCGCCTTAAAAAATAATTAATATAATTAATCACACACAGTGGCAGAGGTCAGCAGTTTTCTCCTTCTTAATCGGTCCTCAAGACGTTCAGCTGGCAGCATCAAGCACAAGATACCGTGGCATCCGCCAAGGAGGCCGGACGAAGGCCATTGGATGCAACGAAACCAATATACCGATGGACAGGCACTTACCGTCTGGTACTGAATTCACTTTGATTTCTTGTCGTCCTTATTTTGGAGGTGTGGGTAGGGGGAGATTAAATCACAAAAGGGTGGGGAAATGTAGTGGTGATGGGGTTCTAACTACGCTCTATCCATTTTGTATGCGTGTATATATATATATATAAACATGAAACTGCGGGATTTGTTTTATTTGTCAGTCAGGCTATTTAATTTTATTTATTAATTTATTTATGTGTTCTGATAATTTATTATCACTCACCTTGCAACACGGAAACAGTATCATAAGATGATAGCGACACTCGCCATGCAGCCTCGGAAATCATGTAGAGTGGAAATGTGATGTCTACTCGCACTGCAGTGATGGAAAAGGTTACATCCCCCGTCAGCAGTTGGGGAAAAAGGTAGAGACCCACCTACAGTGGTTTGTTTTTGCTGAGGCAGCATGACTGGGTTTGAACACACCGTGGCAACAAGATCCGACCCAAAGTTTGTCTGGCCGACAAGTCTTGTTATTAACATCTAAACTACAGTGTCGATGAGAGAGCAATAATTTTTATTAAAAAATAAAGTTATTAAGTTCTCCTGTACTTCTAAACCTTGACAAGTTCGTCAACTTTTCTCTTTAGTCTATTTATTATGCAGAAAACAGTGGTAATATTAAATAATCTGTGGAAATGTTTCTGATGAGACAGACCGACTACAACTATACAGGAATATCTTCAAAGATGGAGCAGGGACATTTCGCTCTTGAAAAAGAAAACAAAGTGTATTCTTTTACCCTTTGTTGTAAGCCAATTACAAAATATTTACGTTGCAATGATTCTGCATATGGTATAACAACACACACACACACACACACACACACACACACACACACACACACACACACACACACACACAACAAAGATAGAGTTAAAGAGGAAATGTTTTTCTGTTACAAAGGAAACACGAAGCACTTATTGCATGCTAAACTAACATCTCTGGAGAAATTTAAAGAAAAATACTAGTCGTCCAGTTCTCTGATGTTCTCATCATGCAACTGTGCATCAATAGAAATAAATTTACGGTTTATAAAGTTTCTACGATTTCTTTCAGATCACAAAAGAATGTTTCTCTTTGTGTGGCTAAATGCTATTTTAAATCTCTTCATAGCAACAATGCCTCACATGAACTCTCAGTGCATATCTGCTTTTTATTGCGGTGGGGCTGCATTCTGCTTAAAGAAAAAGACCTTGTATCAGAAAACCTTCCTGACATTTTTATTGATGTGTATTCGGAATACGTTTGCTGCTTAACTTTTCAAACTCGGACAGTTTGTTAGGCTGTTTCACATCCTTGCATGTCTTTGACGTCTTAAGGGCATTTCCGGATGAGCATGCGCAATGGACCAGCTCGAACTCAAAGGTAAATTTGATTACTTTCAAGAACCACGGAAACCAGTAAAAAAAAACGAGTGTGTGTGTATTTTCTCTCTCTCTCTCTCTCACACACACACACACACACACACACAAACACGCGCGCGCGCTCGTGTGCGATGACAAGACCTTATGAACGATGACGGGAAAATTTAGAAAAGGGTCACACGGTCAGTATTCTCTAAAAATAACGCCGCCTGTGGGACAAATAATAATAATAATAAATGAATATTTGTATAACGCATATTCACACTCAGAGAGCATGCTCAGCACTTAAAACGGGGAAGAGACATGGACTAAATGGATAGAACACGATGGACGGAAGAATAAACGACAGTACTGACGACAAACAGAAAACAAAGATAGAAAACACAAAAGGCACCAAGTAACAGGACTCTTCACGATCTAAAGGTTATGTGAACTTTTATGTATGGGAAGGAAAAAGGAAACAGCGTGCAATCAGGCTCTAGTACAGATGTCTCTCTCTCTCTCTCTCGTCATTTCAACATGTATGTATTATCTTTTTTATATCATATATATATTACTTATGAGCACTATCTGAAATTGCCCTTGTGAATAAATAAAGTTGTATTGTATTGTAAACAAATTATGAATACCACAGTGACATTGTTTCCTTAACAAGTTTCTCCTGATCCTGTTTCTAAGATCTTCCTGGCATCAACAAAGTTTTAAATGTTAACCAGAGTCCGTAATTTCTTATAAGGAACTAAAGACTCTTTTTATTTTTTAAAAGGCACAAAAGTTCCGTCTCGTAAGCCTGTACTGGATAGCAAAGACACGGAACGACAATATAAATCCTTTCAGACTTAAAGGCAAAGTGGGAGATAAAATTTTAATAAACTGTCTACAGTGTGCCAGATATTTTTTCAGCTCCCCTGGCCTGATCTCAGTACACGATGTTTTTTTTTCCATCGGGGAATGACCACCAGTGACCTCGGAAATGCCAAATTAACATGTGATTCCGTCTTTGTCATTTGCTATCGCCTTGACATACACAAATCAGAGCGTCCAAGTTCATCAGAATTTTCCCTATTTTCTGTGCATGGGAATTTTTATAGGCTCGTATCTCGCTAAAAGAAAAGAAATTAACCTCTCATATTTTGAAAAATATTATCTTAAATTGACCTCGGCGTATTCATTTTAACAACAACAAACACTGTCTACCCTAGGAGCTCTATAAGAGATAGCTAACAGGACTACGCCTAATAAAAAAAAATCATGCAGACAAAGAAGGAAAAAAATGTTTTCAGATAAATTGGATAATTCGGAGAGTTTTTGCGTTTTTGAACTGTCCGCCTTAAAGGCACATAACTCTGCTCAGAACCAGCATTTGTATGTGTCATTATACTCCGCAAATTACTGCTAATGAGATCAGTTAGCATTTATTCCGTTTTCTAAAAATCTGAATCTCTGGTCCTAGCGCTCTCTAAAACATTTTCGAAGGCCCTTCTGTTCTCGAAAAGCGTTGCTCTTTCACGAGCATTTAAGTGACAATTTTTAAGCAGTCGTTGAGGGGAAATATGGTTGATGAGGTTAGGCTCCAATATTCCACTGTTACGTATTTTTAGTTCATTCTGTCTGTGTCCTGTAGAAGGATGTGACCTTCTTTGTAGACCCCCACTGGCTGAGGTGCGTGCATTTCAAATGGACTACTTTCAATTTGTTCAGTCGTATAATAATCTGACATTACTCCGCCAAATTGTCACCATCACCTTTTTCTGGTAGGGTTGAGATTTCGGGATGAATAAAGGTTCACACTTTGTCCAGACACTGCGTCGACCTATTCCTATTCCAAAGCTACCATTTTTCATTACAAGTGAAAATCCAGCCTCCAAAACTGTCATTAAGACTTCGCAACAGCAATGAAGGACGCACAACCCGTCTTCATATGATGCGCCGTAAATTTTTGTGGTGCCATCTGGTCTAGCATTTTCATTTTCACCATTGGATGATGCACGACTTCACACGTATTGTGTGCAAACCTACATTTTGCGAAAAATGTGCATAGGACCTTCTGGGGTTAGCCTCCATCAGTCCCTTTAGAAGATCGTCTAAAGAACATGAGGCCCGCCGGGCAGGTGGTATATCATCGATATTCGCACCTCTGGATTAAACTTACCAAACCAAATTCTTCCACAATTTTTTTCCCAGTACGTCATCTCCGAACGGCATTTCTATATTGCATATTTTATATTGTTTCTGTCACTCGCTGCCTTCGTTTCAATTTGTAAAAAAAAACTCAGGTCAAAAATCAGGGTGGTTTTATTTCAAATTTTACTGATGTAGTCTATAAGAAAGTATGCCGATGACGTCAGATATAGCTTTCCGTTATTAACGTACACCACGATGACCAAAGCGAACATGTCCTGCATAGTCTGCAATAACAAGATGGCCTCACATCCTCATGGCACAGGAAAGGCGGGCACTTTCAGTATGTCCCAGTAATACACACGGGGCATAACACAAGATTCCGTTTCAGCGACTGGAAAAAAACCAGAACATTACAAAAGAAATATCAAACGATATTAGGGCCGGAAGGATGACCCCCTTATCTCAACAGAAGTAGTAAGAAACGCGTGTTAGAATTAACGAAGTATAACAATGACGACGAGGAGGACGATGACGATGATAATCATGATGAACAGAAAGAGGATGACAAAATGTTTGATGACAAGGAAAAAGAAAGGATTAATACAATAAGACATAAACCGAGTAAGAAAAATACAGAAAGAATTATTCGCATTGGAAATGCATTATAAAGTGAGTTTTCATAGCACCTCGTCCAAACCTTAATACGCTTTATAAAAACAAAAAAATATATATATATATATGGCGTAAAACAAAAATCATTAATACAAAACAAAACAAGACACGAATTTTGACACAGCAACAGTCGGCTCCAGGTGACAATCATCAGCTTCGGCTCTCACACCAAACCCCAGCCCCTGAACATAGTGCTGTAAACGCCGCCGCCGCCGCAACCGCCACCACCTCCACCACCACCGCCACCGCCACAATGTGATTTCTGTCGCAGCTGCTGCAGCGTACGCGCGGCCTGTCATCGGCTGTTGATGCGCGGGGACAGGAGCCGTGCGTGAGTGAAGATGCCGCCCCGCCCTAGTCGGAAACTGTGGCCCCCGTGCGTTCGCATCTTGCGGACATGCGCACACTCTTCATCCCACTGCAGCAGCTGGAAGGAAGGAAGGGAGTGGGGGGAGGAGGAGAGTCGGAGGGGTAGTGCCATGAGCGCGCGCAGCCTCTGTGGCAAGTTGGCACGAAGTCTTCAAGCTCGCGCGCCGAGCATGTGTCGTGGCTAAGTTGTGAGTTCGCTCCAGTGACCAGCCAAGCACTCCAAAGTCAATCGTCACTTCTGTCGGACTTCTGCTGGATCTCTTACGCTTTTTTTTATTTTTGAGGACACCCACCGTCTAAGCGGCGATGAAAAAAGCCCCGTTGTTCGCCTTTGTGCAGCACTTGCTGGACCAGAGTCGAGCTCGGAGAGTCGGGTGCATCTTGTGCACGCGCTGAAGACTTTTGTGTCAACCTTTCTGAGATTTTATCTCTGAGAGACAAACTTTTTTTGTGTGCGCCACTCTCCAAGACTGATATCGGAGTGTGAATCGGTATGTACCTTGCCCGCCAATCGTGGTTTTTTTTCTTATTTATCCTTGAGTATATTCTTCGCATGTTGGTTAATTAGCCTAATTAGCTTAATAATTTTAAGTATTCGGGGTATTTATTGCTCGCTCATCTGTTATCACCTGCTTCGTTATGTGTAGGTTTACATTTTTCGTCAGTTATTTTATTATTTAAATTCCTGGTGTTTTTGCAAAACTCTTTACATTGTACAACTTGACATTTTGAACGATTACATAATTAATGCTCATCGTATCATTCCAGTTTGACCGTTTATTAGGAAAGTTGTAAAGCTTTTATTGCAGGTGTCGTAAATTACTCTATATATAGCTTTCTGTTTTGAAAGTGAATGTCAAATATCACTATTTTAGGAAACCCCGTGAGTCGTATTCTAATTAAATATTTATCGCATTCATTAGTTAATACACCATCTAGGCAAGGAACCTCGGCGATGCACGACAAATTAGTCACAAGAGACCTGACGCTGATGGTGGCAGGATATTACCTCCGCCACACACGCAGCTGTTTCGCTTGCGATAAACGGTAACAGACCATACAGATGGGGTGGAAACAGATCGGTTACACAAACACATCGGTGTGTCTGGTAACAAGGATGGCAATGAGATCCCGAGTGGAAGATAAAGCGCTTTCTGATGTATTGACAGGCTTTTGTCACTCGTATTTCACAGGCGGATAGAAATCTTTCTGACTGAACGCTTTTGACAAAATAAGCAGTCCCTGTCGAACCAGCCACCGTGTATAACGGACAGATGAATTGTCTATGGCAAGAAATAATAATCTCAAAAGTCATAGTATTCTAAGACATTTAGCCGTTACGTAGGATCGAGACGTTTGTAATGAAAATTTTGAGGAAAGGGGACATAACTTTCTGTTAAAAAATGTAAGTAATTTTTAATAATTATACACACGCACATGTATTTTGTGTATGTGTGCGTGCGTGCGCGTGTGTGTGGGGGTGTGGAGAGAGAAGCGAATGTGTGTATGCGTGTGTGTTTGTGATGTCGAACTGTTTTTGTATGTTGAATGTGTGTGTGTGTGTGTGTGTGTGTGTGTGTGTGTGTGTGTGTGTGTGTGTGTGATTTTAGAGAGTGTGTCTGTGTATGTATGTGCACGCGTGTTGATTCATCCCAGCAAAAGAGAATCAAGTTTTTCGCGTGTATCAGCGCAACCACTTATTACTGTAAAAGAATGATGGTTTTGTTGCGCATAACTCAACCATAATAACTTTTATGTTGCACATTACTGAAAAAAATTATTCCTTGCTGCACGTTGGTTCTGGGTAGCATGGGTGCTCGTACCTCTTTTTCCACACATAAAAATGCTCATACATTCACAGCGGTCATGCGACCCGACGTGCATTTTCATACATGGAGAAGGAGGTACGACCGCTTCATGCAACCTGGCTCAGCGATATCGGACTGCGTCGGTAACAGTATCCGTCTGTCTGCTGTGCAGCATGCTCCACCCCTTGATTGCCTTCTATCCTGATATTCTCTGCCTCAGCCGCGTCTTGCAGGTCCTCGGCACGAACGCCGCTTCAACGCGGCTCGGAAGCTGGAGAGCTTTGCACACGACACCAGCTGTCCTGGAAATCTTCGCAAAAATGTCAATCAGCGCCTGCTATGGCTTCCATCGCAATCCAGACTGCGTTTTTCTTCGACTTTCACGACGTTGGACGTGGTGCCTGCATTGCAAAAGACAGAGATGAACGAGACAGAGAGACAGACAAAGAGAACAGGTAACTTCTAAACGTGACTTCGAGGCTGAAGAAGTTTTGTTTTATTCTAGGAGCAAGAAGTCGCACCACTATTTTTGTCAGCGAAACAGGTTTCCCTTGCAGCTCTACATATCCTCGAGGGCCCTGACTCCCTGCCTGACGTTGATTTAAACGTAAAACAATGACCAGCAAAACTTTCGGCTTGAACCCAGCAGTGCTGGAACGGTCCAGCTGGACCCCAACTTCCTCTTCTCTCGCTACTCTTAACCCGACCCTCCTCCTGTCGGATGGAGCGATTCTGAACGCAACGTCATCGCCCTATGACCGTTTCGTGGCCACCGCCACCACCACCTCCGAGGTAGGGTGGGGTCCGGAACTTCTTAACATCACCTCCACGGAGTCCAGCAGCGTCTTCTGGTGCCACAACGAGTCGGCCATGCCCCACGACGAGGCGTTCGTTGAATTCTACGAGACGGCGCAATTCGTGACCGGCCTCATCCTCTACCCCTGCATCTGCATCCCGGGGTTGCTGGGCAACGCTCTGACCCTCATCGTGCTGTGGGAGCGCAACATGCGGACGTCCACCAACGCCTTCCTCTCGGCACTGGCTGTCTCCGACTCCATCAAGCTCATCAACGACCTCCTGTACGTCCTGACCATCCTGCTCCTGCGCACCGACGACGCCATCGGCAACCGCGCGTACGGCTACCTGTACCCGTACGCCCACTTCATCTTCAGCATGTCGGTGTGCGTGTCGTCCTGGCTGACGGTGTCCGTGGCGGTGGAACGCTACATCATGGTCTGCCACCCGACGCGCGCTCGCCACCTGTGCAGTCGTCAGCGGGCCGTCACCGTCTGCGTCGCCGTCTTCATCATCATGACGACGCTGGCTCTGCCGTCGGCTTTGAGGTATGGCGGAAGAAACCTAGGGGCCGAAGAGCTCTTCTTAACCGGACAAATTATGGAAGAAGGTTTGACCTAGCTTAGCAAAGGTTCTCTTGATACAACTGTCACATCAAAATGTTGCCAAACTAAGTCAAATCATCGTTTATATTTTTCCAGTTAAGAAGAGTCTTAGTGCATGAATCGGGACAATGGCCGACGTCAAGGACCATGCAGTAAAAAGCTTTGTCGCTGAGAGAAACAATTAATGTGATGCTGAAATCATCGCATCATATTTGTTATTTTTATTCTCGGATTTAAATAACAGATAACACACGGTAAGACCGTTCACAAGTTTTGGTTTTCCGACAATGTCGCGGCACGTTCTGTCTGGTCCCCGACTTCCGTCATCGTTCTGTTTCATACATTACCTCTGGCGCACGAGCGCCGGTGTCCTGGGTCCCTCGCAGGATACGCACGTGCATCGCGCGTGACTGTCCCGAAACTCCTTCGAGATCAACGTGAGCTTACGTTAGAAGTGTGCGTTCCCTCTTTAGAACTGTGTGCTCCTTTTTGGGGGGTGGGGAGAGGAGAGCAAAGTTTCTGCAAGTTGGAACTGTGAGTTTTCTCTTCAAGAAAACTTCTATATGATAAACCTGCGTTGATTGGCAAAATTTCGCTGACTGCACACTTTCTTTGTGAAGAAACTTCGCTACAAGAGATGTACCTTTTCATTTTGGCAAAACTAGCTCGAAATAAGCCTGCCCTCTTGGCGAACCCACAAAAGTTCTCTCCTCAAAATCCTTTTCAGCAAGACTAAAGTGAAGGAAATTTACACAAGATGCAATATCCCCTTGGTTAACCTTCTGTCTTGTAATAGTTTATATATATAGCGAGAGACAGTTTCCCTGTTTGGCAGTGGGCTCAATGCTCTTAGTCAAAAGAACAGCAGAAGGAACAAAGTGCACTGTTTACAGACGACGCAGTATCCCTAACATTTTCTCATGTAACAATAATATATATATATATATATATACAGCGCATTTTCCTGCTAAGCAATAGTCTTAATACTCACAAATAAAAGAACAGCAGAAGAAACGAATGTAATGCAAATGCAACTTGTAGGAAAAAATGTTGAGATGAAAGGGTGGTAAAGATGACAAGAACAGGAGAACAGTAGCCTCTGGAGATATTATGTGTATTTTCCATATGCCTCTCTCTGTAACCAGATAATAACCAGACCCCGTCTGATAACATAAACTTTAGAGTATCTTGATCCAGTAGCCAGTTTCTGACAGCCTTGTTATCAGCTTCATTGTTAACAGCTTGAGGCTAGCATGTGAATATAACATGGTTTTGCGCCGCAATCTCAAGGCTGTGGACATTGGTTAGTTTGATGATGAGGCTGCTCTGCTGCTTTCTCAAAGGGACCCTTCATCTGATACTGTTTCATGTTCTGTTCCGGAAAGTTTCTCTGGTTCTCTAAGGCGACCAAAACTACCAAATAAAAACAGCATCACGTGGAACAACCATTGAAAAAGTCTGGTCTTGAGATTCATCTCCAAGTCTTTAGAGAGAGCAAAGACCTGGTAAAGAACGTCATCACCAGTATCAAGTAGTGCCAAGAATGCGTTCCACAGTTGTCTACCCAGAAACCGTTTTTGCTTACTAAAGTCCTTCTTGGCTCTAGCTTTTCTTCCCCTTCCCCCCCCCCAATTATGACCCTAAAGTCTTTCCTGCAATTTTTTCTCAATATTTCTTTGACAAAGTCAACAGTATTTCGTCTCAGGTAGACACTTGTATCCCACCTTCCCTTTCGCCCGCCTTCTCTGGATCGCCCTTGACATGTTGTCAACTAGTCACCGTGGATCACGTGCAGGGTCTCAGTATGAAGATGATCCCATGGTGATGTATTATGATGTACTATGGTGATGTCACCGTCGAAACGTGTGAGCTACATTCACTGCCTGCGTCTCTTCTTGCTGAGTATCAGCAACATCTCCTTGTCCACTTGAATTGGCCCAAACCGCAACAGCACATCCTGCTTCCTTAGGAGTTACACCTTGATGCTAATAAGCTTATAAACTATCGTCTCGTTTCTAATTTTCCCTTTTCATAGCTGCAAGATCGCATAATCCTTAGCCACCTTATCGAATGCCGCTCCGTCTGACTTTTGGCCTCCTCCTCCTCCTCCTCCTCCTCCTCCTCCACCTCGCCCTTGCACACGGTCTGGTGTTGATGTGTGTCGTCCTTGACATATCTGACGCGTTTGATACGATTGACTGTAAATTCTGGTCAATGGAATCTGTTGAGGTTTCAGCATTCAAGACACGATCCTTTCCTGGTTTTAGAGCTTTCTCTGCGACCATCATCATTGATTACCGTTTCTTTCAGCCTTTTCCTGACATCGTTGGCGTTCTCCAGGGTTTTGTCCTGTGCCCTGTCCTCCATACTCTCTACAAACAGCCCCCTGTCATTGGTCATTGAACCTCTTGACCTCCATTTTCTCGCTCAGCAGACGACGAGCAACTACATGTCAGCTCATCACTGGCAGAAATTGATGATATTCTCTCCTCCAACAGTATCTGCTATTCTAACATCCAGATATGGTTTACTGAAATCAAGATGAACCCTTACAAGACTAAAGCGATGATCAATGGCACTGGAGAGCATCTTTCTGCTGCCTTTTTCCTTTAGTCTCCGTCTTTCATCATGCTCCCATTTATTGTACAGAATGAATGGCCTCATTCTAGAATTCCCCTGCTCCATCCACCTACCCATCTCCTCATTGGCAAAATCTTGGGGTTTTTCACCTCCGATGCCTCTCCCCTATCCCAACGCCGAGTACTGATTTTACTGTCAAGCTCGCTTTTCCTTTTTTCTCTTATGACTGGATTATTGCAACTTCCTTTATCTGGTCTCCATTTTAACACTCCACACTCTTCAACGCTTTCAGGGGGGCTGGCTGATCTCGTCACCCCACTGTTTTGTTTATTTCAGTGGTTGCCGATCCCCGACTGCATCACTCGCAAACTGGACCGTCTTTCCTATAAATGTCTCAAGCACTGTGTTCCTGATTATCGTTCTTCGTTCAGCGACTGATTCACTCCAATTTCATGTTCTCTGCACTAGGCTCCACATTCCCTATACTTTCCATTCCCCGCAGTATACTCTTCTGGCTCGTGAGCCTTTGTCCCTTCGCTTGGACCACTCTCCGCCTGTCTTCCTTCTTAAGCCTTTTCAAGCGGCAAGACTCAACTCTTTCAAGTGATTTGCAAACACTTCCTAGAGCATCACAAAAACACTCTGCTCTACAAGTCTCATAAACTTAAATATGAATGCTTTTGGGAATAAATTTCTTCAACTATCTCTATGTTTGCTTATCAGGTGCTCATTCATCAGCTGGTTTAATTGCTGCGGGTAGAAAATCCTGCATTGAATCATTTGGTTATCCTCTTCACTTATATGTATTTTGCATACATGTAAGTATGCAGTGGGCGGTCCGGTGGCACAACGGTTAGCGCCTGTCACCAATACAGTGAAGGTTGGCTGTCTTGGGTTCAGTTCTCGTCTCGGGCACGCTGTTCTTTCTATGCATGTGGCATCTGTTTACAGGGCTGGCTGCCTTGCCGTGATATAGCCTTAGTTGCTGGCTCGGCGTAAAACACCAATTTAAAAAAATGCATGCAGTGTCTCAGTGGTCATAACAACATCAGCGTTCTCTTGTCAGTTCTGTGGCGTTCCTGCCCCTCACAGGCAAGAATACATGTAGCAAACAGCCATCCTCAATAATACAAGTGCTACATCTTGGAAAACAGTATGTCCATAAAGGTAATCATGACTGCTAGGTTCAAAGCGAAAAAAAATAAACAATTGGCCTCTCTTCAAAGGCAACAAAGTCGTAAAGATATTTGGCGGAACAGTCTAACGGTAAAAATTTAAAAGATAATTTAGATAAGCCAAGATTCCGATGGTACGTGTCTGTTATGAAATAAATATGTCTAAGCTGTTGTTTTGTGAAAGTTCGTTTGTTCCCGAGCATTTACAACGTTTTATGAGAGAGAAGTGTATGTTTTCGCTTCCTCACCTGCGATATCACGAGTTTTACCTTGTCCTCCTGCGACTGTCTCCCTATAAAAGTGTCGTTCGTCAGACACACGGCTAGAGGAAAATATCTTAGTGTTATTTTCCCTCTCGTAAATTCCTGTTTACTGGCAGTAAACCAATGACGGTTTCATGGATATTTGGGTATTAACGAGTCAGGAATAGTCGATAAAAAAAGCAAATACAGTAAGAAAAAAATCCCTTACATAAAGGTCTCATAAGGACAGTCGGCTTCTTGATGAACAGTTCAATAAATAGTTGCTCTCGTAAATAAATGGCTCACCCATTAGGAAGGCTTTAAAATGGGGTTAGGTCTATAAAAAGCTCGTGGGACGGGTGCAAATAATACGACCCCAAACATACCCGAAAACCCGATTTTTGAATGTGAATACTGCTGAGATAGTCTGTAAGAGCCAAACTGAATTCTTCTGTATCCAGTCCTTGTATGACGTGGAGTTGGTCCAAATACATCACACACACACACACCACACAATACGCATACATACAAAACTTTGATTTTAGTGAACAGCCAGACATCCTGACATTAAACTCCTGCCATTGAAATTCCAAACTCTTATTCTCTGTAAATGTCTAGACATAAGACTGTAAAGACCACAAGCATCTCCGCATGCCCATTGGTTCCTGTCTGTTGGGTTCTAACAGGAAGCTCTTTGCTTGCCCCTTCATCAGCCAGTCCACTAGTAGTAAGTCGGGTACCGTACCCTTTCCTCCACTTTCCAAATGACACGGCAGCTGAATTTTCTTCGTTTTCTCTTTTGTTTGTTGTTTATTGAAGTAGTGGGTTTTGTAAGTAGTTGATTTATTTATTCACAGTCTGCAGCCTTGTCCGACTTGAATTCTAGCTGTTCTGCCTTTTTCTGAGAGTCTCTCTCTCTCTTTCTCTTCATACCTGATTTCCTTTTTCTGTTTGTCTCCTTTGTGTGTGTTTGTGTGTGTCTGTGTGTGTGTGTGTCTTTTGTTTCACCTTCTGTTTGTCTGTGTTACCGTCACTCACATGCACGCCCAACACTAACGCAACAGTCCAGACATTTACCTGTTCCTTCGTTCCTGAATAAAGACAAACGATACCCCTCTCTCTTGCGGCCCTGTGTATTTTTTAATTAGGCAAGGAATGTCACAGCACTAGCTGCTTTTAATACACGATGACGAAAAAAGATACAAACACCAAAAAGTTGCTCATCCCAGTTCCACCACACTGCTGACAGTACGACGGAAAATTCTCACAGCTCACACAGTACCAATACAAGTTTTTCCCACACACCTGTCAACCTGAGAAAGAGAAGCATAGAAATTATTTCAGCGCATACTCACAGTAGGTGTAGCTGCTGTCAACTGATCACACTTCAGGTTGTATTCACACAACACTCAGTCACAGTCACTGGGGCCTGGTGTCCTCTGAATTCACTTCAGTGGCGTAGGAACAGAGGGGCAAGGGGGCCAGCCGCCCCCCCCCCCAAAAAAAAAGATGCTGGGAAGGCAAGAATGTGAACGTTATTCATTGTCAGCATGGAGCTTGCCCCTCCAAAGCCGAGCATCTTCCTACGCCACTGCACTTGCATATATTATATATATAAACAGTATACATAAAATGCATAGAAAAGAAAATACGCCGCCTCTATGGGACGAGCGATTGGCGAGCGTGAGTAATCAGACTTTTTATAAAAAGTAAAAAATTAAATTATAGAAATTCAACACGTGCCCCTTGGCCTGTCCGCGCCTCGTACTGACTCATTCACTCCGCTTGCATGTCATGTCACTCGCCTGTGACAAGCTGCCTGTCTCGATTGTGTGTTCATCTGTCTCCTTGTTTACCTGTTTTGATGTTTATCCGTTTATTCCCTCTGTGTGTGTGAGAGAGAGAGCGTGCCTTTTTGTCTTCTCTCAACATGTGCGTGCGTGGGCCCTTTAGCTGGCATCTCTTGACGCATGCGCCGTGTGCCCGTACAGGTACAAGACGGTGGAGTGCGTGGTGCCGGACACGGGCGCCGTCATGTTGGAGGTGCAGCTGACGGAGATGTGGCGCAACCGGACGTTCGTGGAGGCCTACAACTGGGCGCAGAACCTGCTGCGCTCCATCATCCCGCTGCTGGTGCTGGTCGTACTCAACACCTGCATCATCAGCGCCGTGCGCAAGACGCGCGCCAACAAGAAAAACAACTCGCGCCACCGCGTCACCGTCATGATGATCATCGTCATCCTCGCCTTCCTCGTCTGCATCACGCCCGACGCCATCATGTCCACCGTCTTCGGCCTGGGCTACCACGAGGCCTCTAACCTGGTCAAGGGAATCCGCGAGTTCACGGACACGCTGCTGACATTCAACGCTGCTACCAACTTCGTCATCTACTGCCTCTTCAACAAGGTCTTCCTGCAGAGCTTCCAGCGGCTGTGCTGCAAGACCACGGTGACCAAGAAGTGGCAGACCGAGATGGACGAGTCGCAGTACAAGCGCCTGAGCGACGCCAAGCCCAACTTCAACAACAACTGCTCGCCGCAGAGGTTGTGACCTGCTGACCCTGTGACCTTTGTGACCCGTCGCGCGCAAGAGTAAGGTTGTGTGCTGCTGCTGCTGCTGCTGCTGCTGCTGCTGCTGCTGCTGCTGCTGCCGCTGCTGCTGCTGCTGCTGCTGCTGCCGCTGCTGCTTCTGTGTGTCTCGCGAAAGGGTGTGGGTGGGGGGGGGAAGGATGAGGGCGGACTTTCGCGCCCTGCTTTTCGTCCTCGTTGATGAGCAATGGTGACGAAGAGGAGGAGGACGACGACGACGAAGATAGCAAGTTATTTCTTGATGTACAGACCCTGCTGTTGCCCTTCTGTACTTTTCACGCCATATTGATACTTCGCTTGCTTTGTCTAAGGTTGCTGTTGCTGTAACACAGTACAGAGAGGAATCTGATGGAGGGTCTTTAGCTTTACCTGAGCTGTATAACAAGACCCAACTATGACTGAATGTGTGAAAGAGGCATGAGTTATGCGAGTGACTGTGAGGGTGGGCACCTTGTGTGATGGGGATGGGCTGGGAGGGATGTGTGGTCGTATTCGCACACAAGGGAATAATTCGGGGGAAGCCATCGATAATCTTTGATGGCTTTGGTAGCTAAAAAAAAAAAAAAGGATAAATACCCATTTTGTGTGATTTGATGGTATCTTGTACTCTTGTTTACTAACATCGTGCTGTACATTACTCCTCGCTTTAATTCCGAAAATAACAGTTTGCTTCAGCGGGTGACCACCACTTGGCGCCTGCGGAGCAATGGTGACCAACGCATATGTGCAACTGTCACTAAATGCTTGACGACGAGGAATTTCTGTAGATCGCATTCTATGACATTGTACGTGTACAGAAGAACAGACAAAGCACGGGAGTGGTGTGCTGTTTTATTTTTTTAAAGATTGTACCTCCCATTGGTCAGATTTGTACGAGCGAGTCTCGGACGCCATCTTGGTAGCTGGTCATTGCCAACTAAGTTGGAGACTCTTTACACATACTTGTGTACAGACTTCTTGTTCTTCTTGAACCATACTTGTCGAAACTGATGATCGTCCTTTTTTTAACCCTTTCAGTTAATATATT
Organism: Marisa cornuarietis; assembly: GCA_004794655.1. Taxonomy (NCBI): domain Eukaryota; kingdom Metazoa; phylum Mollusca; class Gastropoda; order Architaenioglossa; family Ampullariidae; genus Marisa; species Marisa cornuarietis. The sequence goes on from SMMW01000631.1 coordinate 1,935,577, forward strand.
TTTACTGTTGCCATTTTGCGTATCCAACTTTATTATAGGATGAGACCTATTTTTTCTGTTTCCGACCAAAGATCGTTGTATCCACACGAAAAAGTGAACAGTTTAATGTTACAATGTTTTTTCTGGCATCAGATGATAACACTTGATGACCTTAGTGAAGCAAGTTTGATTTTTCATAGGCTCATATAATTACAAGTGTGGACCCTGCTGCGTTAGTGTTTGAATGAGGGTAAGAGGTGATAATGAAGCACATTTTCCTCTCAGCTCTCTCCTGGGTGCTAGACGCCATCTGACTGGTGTGGGCACACACTCAAATGCATTGCTCTTTGTTTCCTGCTGTTCACTAAACCCGCTCTGTGGCTATTTTTATCGACATAAAATCTCGATTCTTGAAATAAATTTCAGATTAGCACACGTCACGAATAATCTGAAATTAGGAGCGGCAGGAAGCATTAGCAGCCATTTTCGAATCGCCTGCAATTTTAAACTGCGACAAACAGGAAAATGATAAAATAGAAAATAGTAAGAAAAACAATGTTCAAAAATATTATAATTTCTGAATATTTTAAGCCTATCGTGCTATCCGTTTGTATCATGAAACTAGGCCCACTATAAACACAATCCAATTACTTTTTTTAAGTTTTGAACGACTCATCTTGAGAAATAAATTTCAGATACTATCATATATCAGCAATCTGGAAGAAGCAGGTAAAATGGAAAATTCCGCTCCAGAACAGGAATAGTAGATGATTTGCATCAAAATATTTTGGTGCGCTAAATTAATTACATAAAAATAATAACGAAAAGAAGGGAATGGATATTAAATGGTTTTGAACGAGAGTGGACTAGAGAGACTGAGGTTTTGATTTTTAAGATTCGGTTGTTTACTTGTTTATTTCTTAATTATAGATCAAGTGTGCGAATTTGAAAGACGCAGCTCAACGAGCATTTAGCAAACGATCTTTTTGAAAAGAAACTGTAATAACTTTCAAATGAGACAAGTAATACGTTTGTATATTAGGAGTATAACTGTTTTGAAGAGCTTTGTTTTCTCTTGTGTTACATGAAAGCTAAGTCATTGAGCTTCTAATGCATTTTGTTACTGTTTCACAAATCAACGTTTTTCAAGAAAATGACTTTCCACAGAGTAAACATCAATTATCTCGCTCTTTCTCTTTCTTTCTTATCTTCCCTTATCTTGAAGTTACAGGCAAGAAATAAAGAGGCAGTCTTGTGTTGCCTATTGTTGCCTGCGGTGTGTGTTCACAACTTTCTTTTTCCGGTGCTAATATACCGTTTGATGCTGGCTCCCACAATTCACCGCGAAGCATCAGTTAAATGAAGGCGTTTCGCAACAGCTTGTCCTTGTAAACAACTCTCTCATCTTGTAGCTGGTTATCATTCCCATTAAAAATTTCGGCACTGGCCTTTTATGTAGTTTTATGCATTTGTGTTGCTTTTGGTGGATGAGGGAGTTTGAGATGGGGGAGATTCTGTAACTGCATGGCTGTAGGTCGTCCTCTAACTTTTATGTAGGTGGTCTGTGAACGGAGATGTTTGAGACTACACTTCTCTCTCTCTCTCCCTCTTTTACTCTCTCTCTCTCTCTCTCGCTGCTTTAACTTTCTCAAACCTTTATAGACTCAACTTTCCTCTATTCCTGACAGCTCAGTCGACTATGGGAAATTTGTTTGCGTCACTGGAGAATCGAACTGATTGCCTTTGAGATCGGACGCCACTGCTCTAATCACTTGGCTATCCCTATCCTCACGGTTACAGTTAATGGCATATTTGTGTCCACTGAAACTCCCACTAACCTCAGTGTTGACTAGTGACATAAACATATATATCAGACTTTGATATCTAGTGTTGTAAACATAAAACAAGCTTTACTAGTTGTGTAAACATGCAGCAGATGTCACTACTATTATAAGCATACAGCAGATTTCTCTACTGCCGCAAATATACAGAAGATTTCACCAGTACATACACATACATCAATCTTCATTCGTGATGCAGACGTACAGCAACCTACACAAGTAATGTGCACACACAACAATCTAGTTAGTGAAGGAAACACTTTGCAATATCGTCGTAAATGTACCGTAGTCCTCTTTTCTTTTCCTATATCGTAATAGTGACGACCATGCTCCTCATCGGTTGTCCATGGCAACGATCCGTTATTTTCTATATATATATATATATAACGTACTCAGACCTGTTCAAAAGCAAACTGTAACCAACTGTTAAAAACATTTTTTTTCATTTTTTTTATCGTACCCAAACCCAACCACTGAATTTTCCCGACGTAGTCTGCCTTCCATAATGGTCTCTGTGTTTTTAGCCTTGGATCTGAGAGCGACCTAGTTCCTACAATTTCAGATTTCTTTTAAAAAAAACAAATGTTCGTCAAATGCTGTAGGATTCGGATCTGGTAATGTATTCGATGAACGGGTTAGAAATGAGCTTAAAAATCGTCCTACAAGATAAAAAAAGATAGATTTTGGAAGTGTGTCACTGTGACAAGCTTAATGATCGCGGACGATGGATAGTTTTATTCCTGTCCCTAAGATTACAGGGGATCTCATTCCACGAGAGCGAAGAAAATGCGCCTTTTTGATGTACAGTAATGCACAGCCTGCTTCCACCCCTCGACAAGCAACGACCCCTGCCTTACACGCTATCCCTACTTCCAGTAAAGAAATGAAACGAAAAGTTCTCTCTTTCCCTTTCTCTTTTTCTTTCTTGTCCTTACTTTTATTTCCCACTAATGTGTTTGTTTCATCATTGCTTCTTTTTTTGTTTTTGCATTATGTTTTCTTTATCTAGCCTTCGTCTTTCTCTTCTTTCTTTCTCTGTGTGTGTGTGTGTGTGTGTGTGTGTGTGCGTGTGCGTGTGTGCACGTGCCTTCCTTGATATTAACGTAACAAAGGGGCCATAAATCAGACTGTAATCTGAATTTTCTAATTCCATCATTTCTAATAATGAAAGTGTACGTCACAGTACCCTGGCAGTATAATGGTCGTGATATCATGCTATTCTTTCTTCAGATACCCCGGGTTATTAGCTTTTCTTGTAGCTCTTACGGAGTCCTCGATTCTACCCAGAAAATACTTTTATATTTTAATGATTCTTTCGAAATTATCGAGGATCTGTTTCAGATTCAAGACTTCCTGCTGAGTTTTGGCCTTCCTTCTGCAAACGAGAGCATCAGATAAAACTTCTGGAAATGCAGTTTGAAAGATATTTGTCCAGTAAATGAAACACATTTTGCACAGCGGCTCATGTTTCCGACATTTTCCTTATTCATTTTTATCTTTTACTTTTATATGATAATACAGGGGATTGTTTTAATTACAGGTGCATCAGGGTTTGGACTGGCTTCTCCTGCTATTTCCCTGTTCATCTCTTTTCATTATCGTGTGCATGCGAGAGATCGTCTAAATAAACATTCATTTTACCCAAGTATTTCTTTTTAATTTCTCGTCCATTATTTTAGTATCCGATAAATAAAACTTTTGTCCTTTTGTTCTCACTGGCAAAGTTACTTCATCGTACTTTTGTACATCTGGCTGACAGAGATATTTGATCTCATATGTCGCACACATCTCGATCTTAGTTCTGTAACCCATTGCAAAGCTTGACATAATGTGTGCAAATAGTTGCCCGTGCAAGGGTATTCACTCAGATGTAGGCAAAACTGAATGTTAGAGCCTGTATAGCTCAGATAAACGAATAAGTTCGGCAGACTCGAAGAAAAAAATCATAAGCCTGGCTCGTCTCCTTTTGCTGCCAGACCACTGCTTAGAGTTCGACAGTCTTGATGAATAATGTTAACTCAGCTTCTCCTCCCTTTCTCCACAACACACACACACACACACACACACACACACACACACACACACACACACACACACACACCTCATGCTAGTCCTCTGTCAGCTAAATGAATGTCACCGCCACGCCCAATTATTGAAACAGATTTCGATTTCATCTTTCGTCAGGAGTGAGAGAAAAGTACAGTCGCCGAGGTCTCTCGTGCCAGCAGCGAGTTGTCTGAAGCAATTACCTACCATGATTTTTTTCCGACTTGAAGGAGTAGGAAAAAAAGTGTGCTTCTAACAGAGCTTCACGTTTTTTTTAAAAAGTTTTAAACTTTCAAATGTATTTGTCCTCATCTGTATCTTCTTCAGCATTTGATTATTTCTTGTTTATTATGAGTTAATTAATTATATTAACAGAACAATTTGTTGATAAGGGTAGGTTCTAAACATTTGACCATGCACACGTAAATGTCGTTGAGTAGTGAAACACAATTTTTTTTTCAATTAGATGGCGCTCGCAAAATATTCCTATTTCATAACATTGTATATTATTTGACAACAGTGTCCACAGCAATGAGGTCGGTTGTAGCAGGAAAGGTTCGTGTTAATCTACTCGATCAAAGTTACCATCCGAAGAAATGTTATTAGTATTATGACACCCTGTTATAACCTCGCTGCACCATCGACTGATAATATGAGAAGTATACAGCCAGTCTTCAAGTTGTCATTTGGCCTCATGCCCATCCAGTCTTGATGGCGGCAGCTTGCACATCGAGTGCTCGTCCTGTGTTTGGACATCGCTGTCGTGGGATGTTGCTGCTATAATATCACGTGGTCGTGAAATTTGTTGATCCCAGTTGAAATGAGAAAGAAGTAGCAGGCGAGTTCGGTTTTAGATTTTACAACTAGTTTTAAGTAGCACTCTTCGGCAGAGATAATTTTTACAATACGGTTCTTTTTAATGGTGAAGATAATGTTTGTGCACTTTAAGATACAACTATTACTTTTTTAAAGATGGAAGTGTGTGTGTCTTCTATATCAGTTTCAATGGTGGGGGTGCGTGTGTGTGCGCGCGCGCATGTATCTGTGTGTGTGTGTGTGTGTGTGTGTGTGTGTGTGTGTGTGTGTGTGTGTGTGTGTGTGTGTGTGTGTTAGAGAAAGAAAAAAATTCATGTTTGTCATCGTTACTGTATTTACAACACGTGTAAGATACCTTTTTGTTCTCGGAATCTCAAATGACTAACATTATGTTATCAGAAACAATAGTGAAATTTAAATACTCTGAGATCTTTATTTCATCTGTGGGTCCTGAAAAAATATAATAGATAAATACCCTTTAATGACATCTCCGTGTCATTTACCGTCTACTCTCTTCCGTCTGTCTTGTTCCTTCCTTCTCGTTCGCCGAGGACTCATATAGTAGTTTTTTTTAATGTTTGAAATGGTCAGTAACACAGATTTCGTACTTTGTTGTAGGGGCTACTCGGCGACTGGCATACTTCAAATTATTTCTCTAGCTCTTACAGTGGTTCACAGCCTCGTCTGTGCTCTCATGGAATTATGCGGGTATTAATTCCTTATGACAGATTGTATGACTGTTTACTGTTAGCGATTATTGTGAGACTGAGTAATTTTTTTTTAATTTAGTGCAACTATGTAAGAGAAATCATATTTTTTATTATAACAGTATTTGATGATGCGTATAATAGAGAGAGTTTTAAAGCTGTGGGGTAAGTTGATAAGAAAGAAAGAAAAAAAGAAAGAAAGAAAGAAAGAAAGAAAGAAAGGGTGGAAGGAAAGAAAGAGAATCATGAAGAAAGAAGGAAAGAGGGACAAAAAAGAGAAAAAAACTGGGAAACAGAAGAAGGAAAGAAAGGGAAGGATAATAGGAAAGAAAAAAAGAAAAAGGAACGAAAAAAGAAAGGAAATAAAGAAAGAAATTGAGAAAGAAGACGTATGGACATGTTTTTGTCAATCTAAATTGTACATGGAGATTTAATTAGGCTTTATTGTTAAGTTTTGGAATGGCATTACCATTTCACAACCTCAAAACCTGACGCTGAGATATCGAGTGCGCATGCCGACGGACTTCCGATTGCAGCCACTCATCAGAATTATCAAGTTTTCCTGAAATAGCCGCGGACTGCTTTCTGGACAACACACGATACGATGCAGCGAAGTTATCAGGTTTCCAGCTCATGTGATATAAAAGCAGAACACGATCAGTGCTTAGATAAACCAGTGTCAGTCTTTCAGATTCTCTTTCTTCCGCTCACCTCCACTCTTCTTTTCGCTATGTTAATTTATTATAGTTGTTAATAATTTATTCTCATTTATTTCATGTATATCCGAGTAGAGTGGGGAATCCCATTTATGGACTATGAAAACGCGCAGTCTTTGCAGCTTGTAGATGCTGAGTTGAAACTAATTTCGGTTTAACAGACAGACAGACAGACAGAAAGAAAGAAAGAAAGAAAGAAAGAAAGAAAGAAAGAAAGAAAGAAAGAAAGAAAGAAAGAAAGAAAGAAAGAAAGAAAGAAAGAAACAAACAAAGAAAGAAACAAAGAAAGAAAGAAAGAAAGCCTATTACAATTAGTCTTCTTCCACCAGCTGGTCCACTTTATCTCAATCACTCATTGCTCCTCACCCTACATTCTAATTGATTAGGTAAGCAGGCAAGAAGTTTGTCTTGTTAAGTCATCATTTCTTTCCCTTTCCTATCTCTGCTAGTTTCTATATGCTCAGTTAGTTCGTAGTAAGTTTTACTTGGTGAAAAAAAAACAGTTGCAACAGGTCATGAAAAAGAAGATGATGTAAGAAAGTTAAGATCATTTACACTTCTCCTAATCTTGCGGTGTTTGGCGTGAGGTCCATCCGATGTTGTTTGAAGAAGTTTGTTTTGAATGCTTAAAAACAAAAGCAAGAGAATAGAAAAGGACATTCAGCCACAAGATGGTGACGTTTCACATTCCTTATTAGCGACGAAATTCAATAAATTCCCTGGCTTGTCTCACACTCAAGCACGTGACCTAGGGAGGAAAGGTTTGTGCGTTCATAATAATCCTCATTTTATAACATGCACCACGTGTTATTGATAATATTATCGTCTTACTGCTCACAGCATGCATAGAGATCTGATCTAGTCGATTGTCATGTGTGACGTATGACCATGTGGCGAATGACACAACGTGCATGTATATTATCTGAGTGCATCGGCCAGGAGTATCGTCGCCTTTTATAGACAATTCACCGTGTTTGTAGCATCACCATCGTTGTCGGCATCATCATTGCACCGCATATTCAATGTCGTCATCGGGGCTATCTTTAAGGTAGCTGTTCTCTGCCATTTTTTTCTTGTGCTTAAATAAGCAGTGGGATGCAATTTTATCTTCTTTTGCATTATGATGATTGAGTAAAGATTAATGTAAGATACTACTTCCCTAAATCTGGGTGATTTTTCCACTTCTGTTCTCTACATCAGCATGCATAACAGGAAGTCAGACTCATGACGTCACGGTATGCCTTCTTAGCATGCGTTCCCAGCTTTCCCATTGGCTGAGAGTTTCACAACGTAAACGTATGCATGTACTATCCTGACGTCAGTATTACTGACCTCTTTCTGATCATGTGGATATTTGTAGGAATTTATTTCGAGAACTGTGGGAAAGTATACAGGAAAAAATTTGGGAAATAGTATCTTGCAATGAGATTTATTTAAAAATTAGAAAAAAATACCGTCCTTTAATTTCTGATATTTCTTGCGTTAGTAAAAGGTACGCTGCAGTGATGGGTAACTTATCCACATGTTAACCAATCAGAAATTTTCATTGACTTATCCCAACCTACATGTTAATAACACAGTATGTTTCGAGGGTATATAACTTCAACTGGAATGTCTCTACCAAGAGTTTAGTAGTTTAGTGTTATTTCGTAATTGTTGGGTGTTTGCTTTTGTTTCTATGTTCAGCGCTCACACTTTGGCCAGGACCAGCTCTGTGAAAGAATAAAAAACTAACTGTAATTAATATAACCTGATAATGTTTTTTTAATATTTTTATTTTACATCTGTAGATCACGTTCCTGTTAAAAGACAGGTCACATCTGTGCGCTATGGGTTTTTATCTTTACGTTGTGCAATGAGTGAGAATGCACAAAATCCGTCACGTTTCGTGTCAAGGACTGAATATAGTCTGAAAAAAATAGTGCAAGTGATTTTTTATGGTTATCTGCTCCTGTGCGCAACCGATACAGAAAACCTGACATCTTTATAAATCAACTCGCCTGCAGAGACAAAACGCCTTCACGGAAGTTGGTTGTCACGCAAGAGCACGACAGTATCTCCAGGTGGGGCCGTAGCCATGACGCAGAGGTAAGTCTACCTCGAGCTACTGATCGATTGCAAGCGATGCAGAAGAACAGGCACAGAGTAAAAGCTGGTTTCTATAGGTCCCCGTCTTACGTACGGTCCACAGCTATGATTACAGTGAGCTTGATAGGGCTGTGGTATTAAGCGGAGGTTTAAAAAAGCACTCGGAGGTAAGGATGCATCTCTGCTTGATAGCTATTTCGGTGATTTCGTTGCCTCGGGACAAGCCAGTGAAAACTCTAACAGCAATTCCTCCTGCTTTCGGGAGACGATGCGATGATCGAACGGGATGTCCTCGAGGTAAGCTGTCTCCTGACCCGGCCGCCCTCCCACGCAGCAATAAAGGCGGATTCGCAGTGCTACCTCGGAAGTCTGGCGGGCTGTCGTGAAAGGGATAAAAGGGCAGAAGTCGTCGATCAATCAACACATCTAGTGTACCGGCACTGAGACTTGAGAAACTTTGCTTCCTTATTTCTCAATCAACTCGACTTGCGACACTCGCACCAGCGGCGGCGTCTTCAAAGAAGTTTGGACAGCTGTAGATGTAAAGCGTGTGGTTTATCTTGCGTCAGCTGACGTGCAGCACGTGGCTTACCTTCACATCGGAGGACATCAAGCTTGTGGTCTACTCGACGACATTTCACGAGAAATTCGTGACTTTTACCATTTCTCTTGAAACTCGCGGCTAATCTTTCATCGGTTGATGAGCCCGTGGCTTAGCCTTTTGCCACTTGAAGTCAAGCCCGTTGTTCAACCTTACATCGTTGACAAAAAAATGAAAACTTCACCTGACATCGTCTCGGTTTACGCTGTGGTTGACATGACATCAAGCCCGTTGTTTAACCTTACATCGTCGACAAAAAAGTGAAAACTTCACCTGACATCGTCTCGGTTTACGCTGTGGTTGACATGACATCAAGCCCGTTGTTTAACCTTACATCGTCGACAAAAAAGTGAAAGTTCACCTGACATCGTCTCGGTTGAAGCTGTGGTTTACGAGACGTCAAACTTTAAGTCGGATGATAAAAGGAGAGAATCTCTCTTTCTGCTAGAATATATTTCACATTTTCAATGGTGAACAAGGTGTCAGCCTTTGGTTATGACAAGTTTTTCTACTAATCCATTACCTGGTGCTCTTAATGGGGCGTTTTCAGTGTGCAGGAGACCATACTGGAATACCATCTCACTGTAAATAACACAAACGAATTACTGTGTGGTTCATGCTACAAGCCAGCGGGGACTCCCTGTTACTATTTTAAATGTGTAGTCAATAATTTCAGTAACTGTGTTCTACTTTGTTTTACATGGCCCAAGGTGACACATTATTTAATTTGATCAAATTATTTCATATAAATATACGTGTGTATATATATATGTATATCTTTGCACCAACTCACCTGCTTTCAATCACCTTTACGTGTTTCTTTTTTTAATTAGCATTTGTTTAATCCGTTTAATATAAAATAAACGTCTACGTGCCAATGTGATTGTCAGTAAGCCATCTTTTCTATTTTGTGTGTCATGTTCTTTTCGCTAGTTTTGTGTTTAAAATGGATTTTTTAGTGTAAGCTGGTGATTTTCTGTGACAGGAGGACTTTAAATTTTCACATTTCCACTCACACTTACTGATAAGATTGTAAGTGCAGCTGGTGCATTGCCGATATTTGAGCGAAACTGTGATAAAAAGTGGGGAGGTAAGGGGAAAGAAGCCAACTTTTTTCGTCTTCTATTAATCGTGGCTTTCGACAAGAGAAGGTGTAGCCTGTCTAGACAGTTCTTTCAACGAATTGTCGAACTCGAGAGAAATGACTTGAGATGCTCGCCACTGCTGAATAAATTTCCTGTCTGGTTATTTCCGTGTTTTTGTTTTTTGTTTTGTTTTGTTTGTGTGTGTTTTTTTGTTGTTGTTTTTTTTGCTTTTTGTTGTTTTTTGTTTTGTTTTGTTTTTTGTTTTTGTTTTGTTTTTTCTAATCTTTTGCCTATCGCATTTATGTCTTTTTTTAACCCGTCCTGTGATGTTCTTTATTTCTATTCTTCTTTTATTACCGTTAGCTGTCTTTTTTATCCCTGTTGTTTGCGTCCGTTGTCCTAATGGGTATTGTTTTCGATTTTCAATTTTTGAGTTTTCTCTCAAGATGATAGTAAGGTTTTCGTTTGCTAATGCGAAATCGAGCTGTTATCTAACATGGCGAAAACAACTGAGGACATACACTCTTGTTTGATCGCAAGGAAAACTGGGGATTTGTTTACAGGTGGCGCAACGAACACTGGAAAAGCGGCACAAAGAAAGCCTTGGTTGTTGTCCTTGGCGCTTGCTTCAAGAGCGCGTTTAGCGCGTGCAGATCTCGCCTCTGGCTCGCGGACATTTTCTACTTCTTTTTTTTTCTTTTTATGAATATGGCTTCAATTGACAGGATGTCCGCGTTATTCTGCCGTGATTGAGCTAGGGTTGCTGCTGACTCGGGATTCAGATGAGACAGACAGAAGTTGATAGTCTAAAAAAAAAACTGCGCGACAATTTCCTTTAATCAGCCGAGATTTTCTTTCTTTCTTTCTTTCTTTCTTTCTTTCTTTCTTTCTTTCTTTTCGGCAGTTTATTAGACCAGGGGGCACATTTTTGCATCCCTGTCATCTGGTAACTCTAGAAGGGACGTAACATCGCCGAAAAAGAATATCTAATGTGGCTTGTTGAGAACCCAGAGACCACTTATGCAAGAAAGAGGGGGTATGAGCCAGCTGGGAGAGGTGTCATATCGGGTAGTCAGCCTTAAGTGGCTACAGCAAGTCATGCGCGACCAGATGCGATGACAGAAAATAAGATTAGTTAGTCACGACCTCGTTCTATGTGGCCAGTACATCTTCATATACTTTGTATACTTCCCATATTTGTGAGTACATGCATTAAAACATCGCCAGGTCATTAATGAAGGAGTTCAGAGGATATGCGAGGTGAGAGAGGAAGAGAAAGAAAAAGAGATGGTAGATTACGTTGAGAAAAAAAAAAGATTTTTTATTTCTTTTCGTTCTACCAGTCGTTCAGACACGTTTTTCATGATTTTTCCGGTTCCGTTTACCGATTTTAACTGTTTTCTGTGTAACTGTTCACTGAGAAATAAATAGAAGAACACTACACAACGGACGATGAATAAAAAAATGAACACAAGTTGCTTTCTTTATTGTGGACTCACTAAGCTTAGCTAAACGTTTCTAAGATTTGAAACGAGGCTTGAGTTCTATGTTCATGTACTGTCTGATATGAAATGCTTCAGCGTCCTTATACGCTTTTCAGAGATCAGGATTAACTTTTCTTGGGGTGATAAGCAAGCTTTTTCCACACAGGAAGTTGGGAGCTTTGTTATCATTGTAATAGAACTGTCATGGTGTCATGGCTTGTTCAAAATATCGCCTGTCATTTACTGTGCGATGCGTATAAACGTGGCCTGCTTGTGTGCCTCTGTGTGTGTGTGTGTGTGTGTGTGTGTGTGTGTGTGTGTGTGTGTGTGTGTGTGTGTGTGTGTGTGTGTGTGTGTGTGTGTGTGTGTTCTACAGATGGAGCCTTAAAATGTGCTTAAAATTACTGCGACTTTGGTGAACTGGAATTTTCTTCGACTGCACCAGGGAAGTTTTGCTTTCGAGGAGCAAAATCTCTGATCACAAGCTGCAGCCAGGCCTAAATGTCACACATTCAGAAATGTTGGCTTTTAAAAATCTACCTGCGATACGCCAACGCTGTTCTTAACATTTTGTCATCTCTGTGACGGTTAATTGTTGTTGAAGACATTTCTCGAACACTGCTTTTCAGGACACTGACTTACTGGCGCCTCTAGATGAACATAAACATAGAATTTTTTTTTTAAGTTAGAGGCATGAGTTTGTGCGTGTATAAGTAAACGGGTATTTGTCAGAGTGTGTTGACTACTTTTTCACAAGTTTCTGTAGAAAGGACTATGTTTTACAGCACAACGTGTAACATTTCTCTTTCTTTAAAAAATATTTTAATTACAATATCCTTTTAAATTAGAATTTTGTATGATGTTTGCTTCAGCTTATTTAGATTTCTTCGGCCTTTGGTTACAAAGAGCCTCTAGAAAGGTTACTCCAATGAAAAATATGTAACAATGATTTATGATTCTCACACAGACACATAACTCTAAGTCAAAACACGTCAACACACACACACACACACACACACACACACACACACACACATCTGAATACTCATTCACACTTGCTTGTATCAAGAGACCTTGAGTTCTCGCTATCAACCTCCTCCGTTACAACCATTTGGTATTCTCTTCTTTCTTCTCACTTTTACCCATTTTTCTCCTAACGTTATTTTTCTTCGTAAAATTTAGTGACTTAATCTCTAAGTGTAACTTAATCCCAAATTCAAACTCCAAACTCCCCCTCCCCCAACATCCCCCAAAAAATAGTTCGTGGACATTGGTCAAATGCGTCCCTAGTTTGAGAGTATAGATATATATGCACACGCATGCAAACACACACATATATATATATATATATCGCGAGAGAGAGAGCGTCATGTCTTGCAAAGTTTAATATAAACAAAATATTATATATATACGCAAAAACTTCGTGATTTGGAAAACAAATTATGATGCCTCAGATATGTATATATATAAATGCTGGGACTTTGATGATTGTTTAATTCCACTGAGCCATTGGCTACTGTTTTACTAGGAAGTCTGGCAACATTCACATGTTACGTGTTTTAAAGTTTTTAATTGTGAAGACGTGCACGTGTAACTAAGATGTTCAATAAATGCCAAGTACTAATCATAGGCTTATTTACGTGTTGTTTACTTTCGTATTATTTATTTCATGTTATGTGTCGGAAAGGATATTTCTGTAAACAATGGTCTGAAATCATCTATTTGTTTTGCGTTTGATGTTTTCTTTCTTTCTTTCTTTCTTTCTTTCTTTCTTTCTTTCTTTCTCACAATTTTTTTCTTCATTTTTTTTCTCTTTCCTATCCTTTTTTTTCTTTTTTCCCTTCCATCTTTCTTTCTTTTTTCTTTCTTACTGTCAATCTTTTTTCCTTCTTTTCGTCTTTGTTTCTAGCATACAAATTAACGCCCACACTCCAGCGCGTACACTTCAACATTCACTTAAGCAAAAGTGAGAGAAGTAAAAGAAGCTGCATGTTATACATAATGATATTCTAATAATTCAAAAATACAGTATACTTGCTATCGTAATCTGTCACGCTTCAAAAACTAAAAGAAGGTTCCGAATTATAAATAAGCAGAATTTTGATGACCGTGCATGAACCCACGGCTGCTCTACTGCCTTGTGCAATTCATTGGCTCATTATAGAAAAAGTCCTAGACGCAGATGAATTAAATGTCTACACACGCATTCAAACGTTACCTTGTACAGAATATTGTCAAAATCGTGACGTCACGTTTGTACCTAGATACGCCTAATTCTTAGATTGCAGCTCTCCCACGAGGTCTTCACAATGTAAACATCTATCTGTACAATCTTGAACTATGTTCTTTACTCATCTCTGTACGTTGAGATATGTGTCTCGAGAACGATACTCTTATACATTCAGCCATACTTGGTATGTGTGTGGGGGGGAGGGAGTATCTTGCGTTGAGCTTTACCCACTCGTTAGGAAAGAAAATGTGCTTCCCACGAAACTTCTATGACGTCGCGTAGCTCGTTCACACAAGAGGTAAGAAAATATTCTCTCACAAAAAAGTAGATATCCTGAAAGTCGTCAACAAAACTTTTGCCAAATGCTTGTATGCCAATAACCGACTTCAGTGAAGCTCCTATGGCGCAGAATTAAACAAAATCTCGTATCTGATCTTCCTGACTGTTATTTTTCCCTCACCACACACAGAGCGCGGAGCGTTCAAAATAATCCCGCAAAACGTTTTCACTACAAGGGCTTGTTTGTTTGAACCCAGGCCTTTGACGGCAGCAAAAAAGCAGCCAGTGTGGCTTTCCAGTACATCCTGAGTTCACGCTGACATAAAGAAATGTCTTTAGGTCGATTACATCATTTCACCCTCGCGCGTTGGAGAGTATATCCCTCCGCCATCTCCATGCAAGTCATTCAGTCTCACCAACTATTATTTCTCTCTTCCTCTCTCTTCTCTTTGTGTGTGTGTGTGTGTGTGTGTGTGTGTGTGTGTGTGTGTGTGCATGCATATGTGTGCATGTGTGTGAGGGGGGGGGGAATATCAGTGTGTGATGTATCACTGTGTGTGCATGTGTGCTTATGTTTGTTTCCATCTGTGCATATCTGTGTGCGAGTCTGAGTTTCTGTGAGCGTCTCTGTGTGTCTGTGGTTTTCTACATGTTTTTTGTGTTCGTGCGTGTGTCTGTGGTCGCACCTGTTTTTTTTTGAATGTGTCTGATTTTCTTTGTTTTGGTGTCATTTCGTTCGTTATACACATTTTACTATACACAAGGGCGGTGCGGTGGCGCCAGTACAGTGAAGGTTGGCTGTCCTGGGTTCAGCTCTCGTGTCGGACACGATGTTCTTTCTCTGCATGTGGCATTTGTTTACAGGGCTGGCTGCCTTGCCGTCATATAGCCTTCGTTGCTGGCTCGGCGTAAGACACCAGTTACCCCACCTACTCCCCTTGATACACAACGGCGTGAAACAGCGCAATGGAACAGTAAATGCATTTATGCGCATGTCTAAAACAGAAGTGATGACTTTTTCACAATCCTTTCTCAGATCTCGAGAAATCACGAGAGGTAACGCAGCCATGTTATGCTTTAGCATATGTTGATAAGAGCGACAGAAGCTATATTGCTTTATGAATCGCGGTGTTACTGTGCAATAACGATCTCTAATGGAAGAGAAACAAAACACATACAGAACTTCCTTGAAGTCTCTACTTTCACAGTAGAGAGAAACTTCGTCATCCTTCAAGAAATGCATTGTTTTCCCCCAGTGACTTCCTGCTGTCAGTAGAATCAGTGGGCGTTGGGAAAGCAGACTTGGGGGGGGGGGGCGGAAGCGAAGAAGAAGATAAAGCAGGCACAACAAGCAAACTGTCATTTTCAGAGGTTAAGACCCTCTCCAAGGAATGGAGACGAAACTTTCTGAACAAAAAGAAGTCTGCATATAATCTAAACAAAGACTCACATCATCACAGCCGTGCAGAGCAGACTGTCATTTTTGGTCTCTGAACTGGAAACTTGAAATGACACTTATGGAGGATAGGTGCAGCTGAGCCTGCTAAGGGAGTGACTATTAAGAGACAAAAATCCTTCACACGTGTCCTCTTCTTCACCAGATGCAGGACCCGAACCCTCTGACCTTTCACCTGTCCACCAAGCTTTAGGGAACGCTTTAGGGTTGACAAAATCTTCCCAGTTTATGGCAGCATCTGAACTTCTGGCATAATCCTCCTACTATACCCTCTCTCCATGTGATTTCAGGAACCTTCTGTGTCCCATCGACCCTTAGTCCTTTACCCGTACACAGTCTACGGCCAATAAATTTCTGAAAAAACTCTTCGTCACCCAAAATGTTAACATAAAATATACACGACTGACTGTCATCATAATACCTCGGTTCATTTTTTACGGATGTTTAATAGACTGTGAGATTTCACTTAATCTGAGGAGCATTCCAAAGATAATTGCCATATGGTATCAATCTAGGACTGCTGAGACAATAGACGCTTCGAGATAAATAATAGAACCTGAAAACCCGGCTCGGAGGATTTTTTAAAGAAATTTCGGCGGCTTTTTTGGGGAGGGAGGGGCTGGGTTTCCCCTGAACAGTAACTTGCAGCAGTAGAGCAGTCACACGCATCTCATACATCAGCCGATGAAACCTTTTGACTGGAAATGTAATTCTCGCTTCTCAGATGTCATTTTATGATGCTTGTGTCTTGTCGGCGTCAAGCCCTGACATAAAAGCAAAGTAAGAAAGAATAAATTGGCATTTTGGAAGGCTATTGTAGACAAAGTAAGAAGCCTCCTATGGTCGTGAGTATTTACAGCCTCTCACGCCATCTTGAGCCAGGAGGTGAGGTCGAGGGTGTGGATGTGGAGGGGATGTTTGAGTGGGGCTAGGCTAGATTAATATGGTCTGCTGTCATTCAAGTTTGAGGCGCCGATGCTTTGAGCGTTTAATCTTCCTGTAAATACGCATTTTCTCCACAGATGCGTGGATTTTAATTTCCGACATTTTTGTGCCTTCGCTGAGACGGCCGGTCTGTATAATTTAGCTTTGGTTGCCTTTTAACGTGTTCTCATTTCATCTTCTTTGACAGGTTTTCTAACAAACAAAATTAATTCCAACATTTGCATCATGCGTGACATCAGCTGTGACATCTTGTTCTGTGTTTGAAAGAGACGGGTTTCAACAACATATTAATGGCATATATATCTCCGGAAAAGAGTAGGACAGCAATTTTTTGATGGAGAGAAACTTAATGCTGGCATCAAACTTTCTCCAGCGAGAACATCTGCGCCATCCTGACAGTCATTCGCTGAACGAGAACATACGGCTTCTATGTTTGAGTGAAGCCCAAAAGAGCAAATAACAAGAAATGGTGTTTTCTGATTTTTCAGTCCCTTTCTGATGTCAACACACCCGGTCTACGCCATACTGAGCAATCTTAAAACATGCTGAAAGACCATACTAAGTATGCCACGTAAACTGTTCAGGTGTTGCTTTAAATGTTTCTTTAGGGACCGGGAGGGTGTTACTACTCATTTCTCACCAGTTATAGTAGGGATGATACTAGACAGCTTCCGCCAGTTACAGTAGAGGAGTTGCTAAACATCTTCCGCCACAGACGAAAGGGAACTTCAAATGTTTCTCAGCCATGTTAAAGTGCTTGAACGGAGGTATTGGGTACGATCCCATTGGAGCTGAGCAGACTGAACAGAGGAGTGTTGTCTGCCTTTCATGAAGTGGTTTTAATGAACAGAATAAGCGGGATATTATACTTTATTATAAATCGGTTAAAATTAGTTCCGGAAGATAAGGCCAATGGCATCGTGTGTGATCCATCAATAAAAAGCAAAACTTACAAAAGAAACAGGTGATTGACGGAGAGTTTGCAACGCTTTCTTGACTTACGAATCATTGCTACGCATTTACGAACACCAGTCAGAAGTTACTTTGTTCTCTCATGCCGTGGACATTTGAGAGGCTTGAGTTGAGAATTATCCCGGCGAGATGGCTTTTAAGTTACGATAATAAGCCTTACTAGAGATTTTTAGGACACGAGTTGTTCTCGTAAAGATAAGACAAAATATCAGTGAAGCTGCTGACAATATTTTAAAACGTTTTCAAACAAAATGAGCATGGGCTGCCTTCGTTCTTTCGTCCATCACTAGTACATTCGTCCAAAGAAATGGAGGAGAACGGTGACACTAAGATTTTTACGCTGCCATCAATTAAGTCGTATCTAGGAAAATTAATTAGGTCTGTAAACAGGTACCACAAGAGGTGAAAGTGAGATCTCAGCTAAGGACACCTGATCCTTACTCTTGACAGACTTAATTGTATAGACAAACTTACAGATTTTCTTGCTGTTTCTGGTCTCAATCCATTAAGAGCAGAGCAGGAACAGATCGGAAATCTTACAGCTAACGCGCTGGACATTCGCCATCTGTTGACATTGTCCCTGAGAATATTATTGAAAATATGATAAACCTGGCAAACAGAAAGAGAGACATAAACACAAAATAATTTGCAAAAGATCCATTGTTTCAATCCATAGAGTGTTTCTTCACACAGTTATACACATAGAAATGTTGATGCGAAATCTCATTTCAAGCTGACCGTGATGTCCGAAATTACATAACCGTCTAATTCTGTAAAATACTTTACAGATATGTTATTCAAAGAGGTGCTTTATAGTTTTAATTTACAGACATTAAGCCGAACAAGGGAGATAAAAGCATTCTTGTAGCCCAGCCATAACCGATATTCCATGTACGTTGAAACGACAGCAGATCCCCTCATTAAGGGACAGTATTTTATCGCTGGTTGACGTTTTTTTCCGTGATACAACCTAGTCTGTTAACGTTATAACCTCGCCGAAGTCCCTTCGGTGTTGCAGCTGTCTACACAGCAACGACAATGATCACGTGACATATGACGTCTCGCGACTCACATCTGTTTTCCTGCGTATAAAGGGGGCTCGTAATCACTTTTTTAACACATAAAATAGAAGATTTTATCATAAAAAAGCACAGAATGAAAAATTGTCTAAACTTCATCTCAAAGTAGGTTTCTTTCCTTTTCTTTTTTTTTTTTTTTGTCCTTTTTACATGTTTTTGTAAAGCGTTGAGTAATCAGAAAGTTTTTAAAAATGTTAGACTTTACATGTGTAAATATTGACAGCAGCTTAGAGAGATCAAGTCGGAAATAAATATTGTTTTCCTAAATTTATTGTGGCTTTCTTTTGTTCTTGACTGCGATGGGTTTGAGGCATGAGTCGAAATCAGAAAGAGGCAAATGAATTAACATCCTCCAGAGCTAATAAACTGATGTTACATTCTAAGAGAATATTACTTCACTGTGAAGAGTGCCTAGTAGATGAGTTATTATGTACCGATTTTCTTAAAATAATTAATGGTAAAATCGGCTTCCTGCCACTGATTCATCAATTCTACATAGCCACAACCTCTTTTACCTTTGCACAAGACTTCACACTTTATTAGGAGTGTAATCTAAAATTAATTTCCGGTTAAAAAGCATTCTTGCAACTCTTGAAACGGTTAAAATCGTTGCCAACCTACCGACATGCATTTCCCCGTCTTCTTAAGCAGTTTCTTGGTAAAATTGTGTCTTTCTGGGACTAAAAGTAACTGTGTCAATGCTAGTTCCCCGCCATTATCAGATTTATTTCATAGCAGTAGTAACGTAGGGGCGCAGACTAGCAGTCAATATTAAAAAACAGCGATTATCATTCAGCAAAAGATTTGAGAACTGGACACATCCCAACACGTTGCTATTATGCTGACAAACAAAAATAACTGTTTACAAGATAGCCAAAATTCACAAAAAGACTGCTTTGTGTTTCCCTTAAGCTCAAGGACAGATAATTATGAAACTGCCTTTTCTCTCCCCCTTTTCGTCCTTCACTTCTCTCTTCAAGGAAACACATTATGGTTTGTTTTTATGAAGACGGAATAGCACAAGTTAATGTTTTTCATCTTTTTTTCTTTTGCTGATCTACAAAAATGAAATACCTTTAATCTCTTATGATGATTTTCTCTAATATTTTCTCTAATAATTTTATTAAGGTGATTCAAAAGATTGATAGGGTTGGGGGTAATGATTGCTAGAAATCTGCAGGTTTCAGAAATGTTTCAAAATACTTTTTATAACCTTCTCGGGACGGAATGCAGACAGTGCAGCCTCGGTGGATGAACATCCTTCTAGATTAATTGTTCCTTAACGTCCTTCTATGCCCTGAACGGCATTAGAATTTCTTATCAGTGATCACTCTAGGAATTAAAAGCAGTTAAATCCTTTAGATGCAAATCTTCTACTAACGAATTTTCACAGATGCGAGAAGTGGTCAATAAGGACAAAATTAACGATTGCCTCGGAATTTGGATTGCACGGCAGTGAGGTGGGTTACTTTGCATTACGTCACTTGGTGGTGGCAGCCAGACCGTTGTATCATTTATTTGGTCTTGATCAAGGGCAGGATTTATCACCAAATAGTAGTATTACCAATTGTGTTCCCCTCCCTCCTTTCTGTCTTGACAGTGCGCTGTTTTAAGCCCAAAATATATAGTATTAAACTTCAAAGTAGGGATGATCTTTCTTGTAATTTTTAAACAGCGGCAAATGATATCAATGGAGACTAAAACGAAAATAATAGAAAGAATGGAATGAGAAGAAAAATTTTTGCCGTCGCAAAACATGAACGAACAGCTGATACACAGACTCAGATTTTTAACGTAGTGCGTATCTATAACATGAACAAACAGATCGTACATAGAAACTGATAAATAGGCTACCTCTCTAACGGTGAGACAGGTGTTGGAAGCTAATGAACTGGATCCTTGGATTAACTTTGCTGGAGCTGCGTAGCCGTTCTCAGAATGGAACAGATTTGTATCTATTTAGTGTTAATGTATTGGTGTTCCCTAAAATCTGAACATTAGTGTGTATCTGCGTTTTGAGAACTAAACATTAGTGTCTGTGTTTTGAGAACTGAACATTAGGGTCTGTCTGTTTTTGAGAACTGAACATTAGTGCCTTTCCTTGAGAATTGAACATTTATACCTGTCTTTGTTTTGAGAACTGAACATTAATGTCTTTGTTTTGAGAACTGAACATTAATGTCTGCCTGTGTTTTGAAAACTGAACATTAGGGTCTGTCTGTGTTTTTGAGAACTGAACATTAGTGCTTGTTCCTTGATAACTGAACATTGATACCTGTCTGTGTTTTGAGAACTGAACAATAATGTCGCTTAACACTCTAAGAAGTGAACACGAGTGTCTATGGTGTAAAAATTGAATACTGGTGTCTACCCTTTGAGAGCTGGACATTGATGTCTCTGTATTGCTAATGACCGGTCACTCAAGGCTTTAAAAACTGAAGTTTGGTGACGTTCAACGCTCTGACAACTGGATACTTCTAGAGTTGATTGCTTTCGGAACTAAACATTTGTGTCGATCTTTTTGCGAGAAGTTAATATTATGTTTCATTCTACTCTTTAAGAAATGAATTTTTGTGTTGTTCTTTTTGAGAGAACTCAATATTATATGTCATTCTACTCTTTGAGAACTCAACATCGTTGGAGCACTACTTTCTAAGAATGGAACATTGGAGTTGTTGCTCGCTTTGAGAACATCTGCGTTGTTCAAAACTTTGAGAACAAAACAAAAATTGTTGTTGTAAATGCTACCTGCGCCAACTCGTGATTCTCAGCAAGCATCATTTCTCTTGTAGCACTTCAGTTTAACTTCCAGTGAACCTAATATGTTGCGGCAGCTCACGTAGGAGGAGCATCGAAAATTACCTCGTAACTGCGCCTAAAGAAAACATTTTATTGACACTTAACTCAGGTTGAACAACATTTTTCCATCCTCCATCCTGCACATTCTAAGAAGACATTTACGGCCTACCCACCTACCCACCCACCCACCCACCTGCCGGTGCATATCAGTACGCCAATAATCATACCTGATCGTTCAGGAGCTTTGCTTCAGGAGTAATGTCAATAATCTTACAAAACTGAAATTTCACACGACCGTAACTAATAAGAGGACGCGATTTTTTTCCATTGGAAAGAATTAAAATATTATTTGTTAATGGAGAGCAGTGGGCAAAAGAAGATAAAATAAACAGATTTATGGAAGATGCGTGTTCAGGCAGGCAATATACCTCTCAAAGCTGACATTTCTATTACCTGTATTATTTGATGTGCATTTGAAGAAATACAGAAAATGGCATGATTTTATTTTAAGCAGGGTCTTCCTTATTACTGTAATCTTGCGGCGAAAATTCTTTAGATACTCTCGCTAGGTCAGGTAATGCTTCGAAAAGCCACCATTTTTGCACTGAGCGATTTACAGGAGAATCTTCCGCCCGTAACCTTTTATAATGTCGTTTGTGAGCTGTCTTTTTGCACAAATTTCCTGTCATGACACCTGAAGTACTTTTAAAATCTTGCGGTGCCTGCAGCGGGACTAGACACCTCTCGAACTTTCTCTTGTGCCGCTTATTTCCTGGTTACACGTCCCCTCCCTCGAGTTGTCTGGGTGATGTTGTCAACAGTAGCCAAGCGATGAAATCTGTCGATCGATTCTTTCTTTGTTCCTGATAGAGAGCAATCCACAGAATTGTAACTAGGAGAAAAAAAAGAAGAAAATGAGAATTTGAGAATGAGCAACATTTCGGGTTATTTGGATGGTGAAAGTCTGCATTTCTCGTGGTTCTGAAAAACTGCTACTTTAGCACGAGAAATGCAGACTTTCAAAGTTTGAATAATCCGAGCTGTCGCCCATTCTTTTCTCTGTTTGGTGTTGACGGCTGGCAATGTTGTGAATGGTGCACTAGTGTGACGTAGTACACTGCTAGCGACGCTCGTTGATCGCAGGTGCGAATCGCGTACTTTGCTAGTGGATAATTAATTAACGGATGGGTTTTGGAGGCTGAAATTACAGGTTATGTTTATATCGCCTGTATCTACAGAAATCTGCAAAAATCTTAAACCATTGAAGTTGGTCTTTAACGCGCTGCAACATCAATCTGTTTATAGACAACGACTACCTGACGTAAGCCGTCTACCTAGGGTTGAGCAATGCACTCGTTCACTTTAGCCATCGGCTCTTTCCTCCCTCATGACAAACGTGCTGGACACAGTTGTTGGGCAAATGTCATCAACAGGTCATGAACAACGCCCGCCACACGAGTGACAGCAGGAGCCAGACAGTGCTGTCATCTGCTGCAATAAACTTTACAATATATCCCGCCCAATATCCTCCCTGATTTATCTTGGAAAGCTCGGATATTAATTCCTGGCTCAATCGTCTGCTTAACTTTTTTCCAACTATCGTATAATCATTAGGGAAATGCTAACTTTCGCTAGTGGAGTTTTTTGCTGTCGACACCTGGTGCTGACGCTACAG
Source organism: Marisa cornuarietis (assembly GCA_004794655.1). NCBI lineage: Eukaryota > Metazoa > Mollusca > Gastropoda > Architaenioglossa > Ampullariidae > Marisa > Marisa cornuarietis. Next base: position 1,958,375 of record SMMW01000631.1, read on the forward strand.
TCGCAACAGTCGCAGTAAGCTGCTCCAGCAACAGGAGATGCCTGCGTCCGCGTTAAAGGGCTGCAACATGTGCACGTCCTTGCACGCGAACTTTTGAAACTTCTGAGAGGGTGATCCGCAAGACCGTCCTCTCAACCAAAGCTGGAATTCACGTCGAGTCGATACTCTCTATCCCGCGATCCAAATCACGTGTGCCCGTTGTTGACACTTCACCTCTCTGTCGTTGGCGCTGAGAAGCTCCCACGATAACTTTTTAACAAGTTGAGTTATTTGTAACTAATGTCAATAACTTCATTAACTTCAATTATTTATAGTCAGTAAAAAAAAGTTGTCAAGATAATGCCAAATAAGTGGGTAACGATTAAACTGTACGTATTAAAAACATGTTGTGCAGGTTTATACTAGTTTCTAAACGAAATTTTATGTTTAAATAATCCTTAACTTCACCCTACCCCTAACCTCATAAAGTAATATTTTACCATTTTATACGTTATTGCATTATTGTCATCAGCTTTTTTGTAAACATTTGGTTTGTTTCTTTTTTCTAGGATCCTCTCTGTGGTAAATTACTTCTTTCATGGCGCCGGTTACATAATGTACACAGCTGTGTATTGGGTGAAAAGAAAGACACAGGCCCCTTACAGGGTCCCACAACGTTTTCCTATTTGTTTTCATTTACAGTTACGAGACTATTCAAGTCGCCGACTGTGCTATGTCATTGGTTGTAATAAATAGACAAGTTACACGTGTGGACTTAATAGTTTTATGTAAAATTTCAATTTCTTCTTAAAGAATCCTAACTGTAATGTAAACATTTGAAGGAACGATGCGAAAATAGGGCAAGAGCTGAAACCAACGGTCTGTTAGCCAGCGTGTACTGTAGTCAGAATAATCATGCCAGGCACCTGGGTAAGATTTCATACCAGTTCTTTACGGGTTGTTTTACACAGCTGTACCTGACACGTTCTATTCATAACTGTAGTTTACACCCTCTGTTAAACAGCTGTAACTGACAGGGTCTATATTTTGTTATGGTCTTCTCTTCCTCACCAGTCACCGACCTTATCCCTCACAAACCAGACTGCCATGAATGTCTCCATCACTGTGTTCCTGATTATCTTTCTTCTTTCCTCACCCTCTAGACTCATTCAGCGACTGCACATTCCCCGCACTATGCTCTCCTGACCAGCGAGTCTTTGCCTATGCTGGACCCTCTGCTTGGCGTACTCCTCCCTTGCCCCTCCTCCATGCTGCCTCTTTAAGCGGCTTCAAGCGGCTACTCAAGACTCGCCTCTTTAAAATGACTTTCAAACACTTCCCACCGCCTTTAACTGTTGTTAAGGGACAAGTGAGCTTTACAAGTTTTATAAACTTAAACTTAACTTAGGCACGCTCTCTCTTTCCTTCACCTCCTCACGTCTCTTCCCTTCCCTTCGTCATCTCCTGCTTTCTGTTGTTGTTTTATGAGGAGAAAAGTCCTTTACAGCTAAAGGCGATTTCGCAGTTCTTTCGGTTTTCTGTCTTTCCTATATGCCTTGATGATGATGATGATGATGATGATGATGATGATGATGATGATGATGATGATGATGATCTGTTTTAAGCACAGAACACGACTGATGCAGAAGATCCATGCACAGTATAGTACAAAGAACAGCAAGCAATGTCAATAAAAATTATGCAATGATGACAAAGTAAGCGAAAAACAAACAAAATGCGTTAAAATCACCACGGTTTGCTATCTCTCGTTGTGAGCTGACGAAGCCGATGAGAGAAAAAAAAAACTCCAAATCGAAAATTCAATTACCTCGACACGACACGCTGTGAAAGTGTGTGTAAGTAAGTATATATATATATGTGTGTGTGGAATAAATATTACATCAGTACGACACACTGAATACGTAAAAAGAACAATATAACAGTCACGCAGTAACGTTTTTTTTGCGGCTGACATCACACGCATGATGTTGGTAGGAGTGGACGTGAGCAGCCCTCAGTGTGATGTTTCACGTGTGCCGTGTTCTAATCAAAACCAACGCAAATCCGGCCAGCCAATCGGATTACTCCTAGCATGGACTGCTTTCCCCACGCCTTACCCCCATTCCCTTCTGGTTTAATAGTCGTAATATTTGAACGACGCTCGGCTGCATGCCGTGTCGCTTTGATGTTATCTTCCCTTTCATGTCAATTTCTTTACATTTACAATTTTCCCTTTCCTGCAGTCTTCCTTCCTATAAACACTGTTTTCTTGTCTTCTGTTCCTTTGATGCAGTTGGGAGGATTACAAACGAGCGATTTTGTTCTGTCAGAATATTTACTTTTTCCTCAAATCGTGCAAGGCTTTCTGCGGATTCTAAATAGTTTCTAATTAATGAGTGTTGAGTAAGAACATCGTGTCGATATTGCTTGATATTTTTACCATTTTTGATTATTGGGTTATTTTTTCTATTATTTATTTTAGGATTGTGTGTGCTTTTAGTTAAAGTACGTGGTTCGCGTAACTGCACACTGGATCGTTTTATTTGCTTTATATTAGACTGCACTGAACTGTAGTGTACTACGTCTGCTAGTCAGCTAAGCCCTTGCCATACTTTTCTTGTTATACGCTCCAGACATTAATCCTTTTTTTTAATCTTAATGCAACATCACGATGAAGTTAAAAGGTCAGAAAAGACATTTTTTATAAATAAATGCTAATGACAGAAGGTCCGTTTATGACCTGAAGGACGACAGTGCACTTGACTAGCCTGCAGGTAAAGGCAACAGGGAGCACAGACTACTTAACCTGGATTTTATCGGTGCAGTGCGGCAATAACACGGCGACAGCTTAACCTGGATTGTGACAGTACAGGGCTGTCATAACACGGCGACTGGTGGCGCTCTCGGTAGCCTGCACGTGGCCGTCACTCACTCACGCCAGGCCTCGTTACCTTTCAGCCGTCAGCGGAGGATCAAGTGGAGGATCGGCGGCAAGGATTGCGAGTCGAATCCGATCACCAACGCCCACCATCAGACTTTTCTCTTCTTTTTCCTTTTTATCTCTTCTGTCTTTCTCTCTTTTTCCTTTCTTTCTCTTTACTTTTTTCTCGCTCATCTATTTCTCTTTTTCCTCTCTTTCTCTTTCCACATCTCTCTTTCTCTCTCTTCCTTCCCGTCTTCCTCTCTCTTCTGTCTTTTTCTTCCTCTCTTTTCGTTTATTCTTGATTTTTATCTCTCTCTCTCTCTCCATTCATTTTCTCATTACTCTCTCACGCCTTTTCTTTCTCGCTCTTCTTCTTTCGCTTTTTTCAATTTTTTTTCTATTTTCTTCTTTTCTCTCTCTAGCTTCCCTCCTTCTCTCACCCGCTCTTCGTATCTCTTCTTCTCTTTTATACCAGTAACTTTATCCACCCACCACCCACCTCTAAAGGAATATTAAGATTTAAACAAAAACACATATTGGAGTTTCCAATACACACGCTTATGCATGCGAGTTTCAAATAATTGAATAATAAATAAATAAATAAATCATCGAGCAAACATCTTCGATTACAGAAGAACATTTCCAGTTCACAAAGACACACACTCATCAAAGACACATAAATAAGCAAGCAATTTGCATACACTCTTACCTTCCTAAGTCTAGCCTTAAAAGACATTTAAAGAAGCCTTTTTTCTTTGCTCTCTTCTTCTAATCATCATCACCACCATCATCAGCTTCTTCTTCTTCTTCTTCTTTATTAAATGTTTTTTCAACCTCTTTCACCTCGTCATCAAAGCCTTTGCCGCTGCTGTTAATATTCTTGAACATTCGTACCGGTGCCTCGGCGAGGATCAAGGTTATGTTTGTTTCATCAGAAATGACTTTCTTCTATTTCTGACTGTAGCAGCAACGCGGCGGATTTTCTTTTATGAGGGTCCGGTAAAGAGAAAAGAAGACAGAGGCTTCCTTCCGGCACCTCTACAGTCTGCAGACAAGGCTTCTCAAGCCTCGAGAAAAGACTTGCAAGGAACGCCATAAAAGACTTTAGTCTACTCCATTTGTTCTGGCTTCCAAGCTTTTAACCTCTTATTCTCAGCCCGCTCCTCAATTCCTTTCCCTTACTATGCACAGAGGAATTGGCTGGTCTTTTAAAAGCTTTCTGACTTTCGACAATGGTTTATGGGTTTTACGCTGTCTCACAGTAGGTTGACAATAAACTGCAATCCTGAGCCATGGGCTCTGCTTTTATTTTCGTGAAGATTATTTAGGCTCCCCATACTCATCATAAGTTTTTATTCTTATTTGTTGAGGCTGTTTCATGTTCGGGAATGTTTAGGCCCACGCAGTCATCCAGACAACAAAAGTTTCTGACGTCCTGGTTTAAAAAAAAAAATTATTGTTTCCCTGTCTCGGCCACGTAAGTCGACAAACTGAAATTATGTTGAAATCATCTTCCATTTCGACCTTTCAACCTACAATAAAACTGAATCCCTCGATGACTGGTGTAAACAATAATTTATTTAATAAATATACACTTAAGTCAACCTGGAGAGAAATGTATTAAGATCAAAGGAATAAAGAGTATGTTACAAGAGACGAAAATTTAATCTCTGTTCCGGGAAATATAACAAGAACGGAGAGAAATTATGCAAGAGCAATATACTTTGATCTCTTTATCCTCTTCCGACGTCGCATGAAAACAATAAAACTATTTTCTCTACCCCCCCCCACTGCTTCAGTCCCTCTCCCTCCCTCAGTACCTTCTCTACAGGTTACCTCCCTCATGCCATCTCTTTTTTTGTTTAGAGATTTATTTGCTATTTCAATGCGTCATATCCTATTGATCTATGTGCTTGTGTTATTCTAAGCTTGTCTCATTTTTCTTCTGTTTCGATCGGTAATTTTCCTTGCCTGTGAGGATTTCTGTGTGCTTGTGTTTTAAGGATGTACTTTTGCAGGCTTGTGAGAATGCGTGCGTGGGCCTGCGCTTAAATGAGAGAGACAGAGAGATCAAGACTGGTTGTTCTGATCACACATCACTGTGAATGTCATGTGTGTCATGCGCCATGTGTTATTCGTGAGAGTTATGGTGGTCCTCTGATTGATTTTAGGGTGGAGTCACCCCTAGACTGGTACTAACTGACTGCACTTTCAGATAGATAGATATTTTCATCTTCCTAGTTCTTCTTGCTTTCAGTCATGATCGCAAGTTTTGCTGCACCACTTTCCTTGCATCTGAGAAAATAAAATAAAAAAATAAAAGACGAGCGAGACGAGTTATTGTGATGATGAATAACATATTTATCCTGAAAAATCACGATGCTTTTACAACCAGTCGTCACAAAACTGTTAGAAACAAACTGAAAGTTCTCTTACACAGAATACGATGAGTTTGCAGCTCATCTCCACGCAGTAAGTGCTACAAAGAATCGCTACTGAGTGTCTCTCAAAGTTATGTTTTCCTCCTCAAGCTGCTCAGATAAAAGTCTTGTGGCTTTCGTTATCTATTTTCCTGCGTCTCTGTTTTGCTACTTTCATCAGGAGATTTTCGCTATGAATCCGCACTGCCGGCTCATTTTCTTTGCAAGATGATTTGAGCTTTAAAGCCTTCGGAATTAAGGACATCAGAGATTACATTTCTCTGCTGCTTGGTGTTCTCGTAAAGAAGAGGCAACTGTTGTTTTATCCTTGAGGTAACGGGCGTAATTTGCGGGATCCAAAAACATCGTCTAATCAATTACTGAGCTAAAAAATGAGGTCTGCCCACGTCAGTTGTCCTGTGGTCCATCAATGACTTGTTCTTAGTCTGTCTGTCTGTCTGTCTGTCTGTCTGCACCCTGTCTGTCTGTTTTACATGCTGTTTCACATTTCACATTTTAAGCATGCTAAACTTTTTGTCATTTCATAAGGACTGTTATTCACTGACAATAACGGTTCGAGGTGTTTTTCATTCTGTCTCCATGCCTCTCTTTCTGTCTTTCTTTCTTCTTTTGCTCAATCATTCTTTATTTTGTGTTTGTTCATGCTTTTGTTCTTTCTGTCTTCATTTCTTCATACATCTATTCCATTTTTTAATTATTTTTTCTTTCTTCTTGCGTTTTCTTTCTTTCTTTTGCTCAATCATTCTTTATTCCGTGTTCGTTTATGCTTTTATTCGTTTTTTTCTGTCTTCATTTCTTCATACATGTATTCCATTTTTTTAATTCTTATTTTTTCTTTATTCGTGTATTTTCTTTCTTTCTTTCTTTCTTTCTCCTTCAATAATTTATTCACTTTCTTTTTCTTTATTAAATTTCCTTTTTTACTTGTTTCCTTTTCATCTTTCCTTTCTTTTAATGTCTCTTGCTTTGACACAGTCTTTCTCTCTCTTTCTTCTCTTGCTTGGACCAATAGTCACGTGGGTACCACCAACTCAACAGTGTGAACTGCATCTGAACCCGACAACGTAGACACGCAGGAGTGGCTGGTTCAGCCAAAGATGCACAATCCACATGGGGCACGATCAATTTAGATTAGCATGCCGATCATCGCAGCACATTTCGTTCTTCTAGGTTCTGGTCATGAAGAATACATTACATCGACTCATCATTTCTCGGCTTTGCCCGCTGTTTGTCAGCCTAAAAGAAACCTCGGCATTTGATTGAGACGTCGTTATCCACTGGCTGAGCCTTGCTTCATACTTGCATTCGCATTCAAGATTTTTCTTCTTTTTCTTCTTCTCTTTATTCTTCTTCATCATCATCTTCTTCTTCATCATCATCATCAACATCATCATCATCATCATCATCTTCTTCTTCTTCTTCTTCTTCTTCTTCTTCTCCTCCTCCTCCTCCTCCTCCTCCTCTCATTATTTTCATTCTGTAGAACCCGAAAATGTTGTAGAACACTATATTTTTAACCGGTGAATACTTAGTATACTTATATCATTCTAATGATGTCACAAGATTCATAATTTTTCAGTTTCCTTACAGTCTGTAAATATCTTTGAGATCTACACCATATGTCTCTCGGCAAACAAGATTTCTCGAGCGTTTTAGTACAGTGAGTTTGATGGTGCTTAGAACTATGTTTACGTTTTGGTAAATTTAAAAACCAGACTCTTGCTGAGTAAAGTGAAAAGTAGCAGCCCTCCTCAAGGAACATTTTTCGAAATTTTCCGCAACAAACCATTAAACCGCGAGTTTTCTCAGGCATTTTTATCCCTGTGCGTTTGCTAGTTTTTAAAGACCAACCTGAATGGTTTGCGTTTTTTGGCAGATATCGGTAAATCTAGGTGATATAAAACTAACCTGGAAATTTTAGCCTCCAAAACCCATCCGTTAATTCAATTATCTGCTACGATTCGCACCTGCAGACTTTCAACGTCCGAATCCATTGTTTTCACGACGAACAAGTCACGTGATACACACATTTCCGTCCGGCATTTTGCGCCATAAGCAGACGAAAATGGCGTTAGCTGGTAGTACTTCTGAGCGCAAGCGAGGATGGTTTTTACAAGATAGTGATGTTAAAGAACGTTACAAAATAACAACTTCTGAGATCGGCGTGTGTTCTTATGACCGAAACATTTAGCCGGGATCGAACGAAGTGGCCGGAGTTGACATATATCGACATCGTCAACTACCTAATTGTGGGGTAAGTTTTTGGCCCTCATAACTCATTACCTTATCAACCTTTTGTGGCAAAATGAATTTCTCTTACAGGTACCCTTAGTTATAGATCATATACCTTGTACGTCCTCACCCTCCCCTCTGACTCAATATGTTGAATGGATGGTGGTGAAAAAACGAATGGGGACTGTGTTTACTTCTCTTCCCTTCTGATTCTGACAGTGCATACCTTACCATCTTCAAAGGAATATGTTCACTTCTGTGGTCCATAAAAGTTGAGAGCTTTTGAATGTTGAACATATTGAAATGGCATACAACAATTTGTGTATATCTTGATTGATTAGTCAGTTTTGATACAGGACAATGCTGCTTTCCATAGTCGCTAAGGGCTTTACTTTCCTCTCCCTCCTTTAAGTGTACAACAGGAACACGATAAAAAAAAAATTCTTTCCCCCCGATGGAATCCCATTCTGTTTTCCAGTATGATTAACGCAGTTAAAAACAGCGCAACCTGGCATATTTACGAAAGACAGATTACTGAGACCAATGAAGGACGTGTCGCGCGTAGGGCGCAAAATGGCGTCCGCCCAGCTAGCAGACGAGGCCGCAAAACTGATGACGTCAAATGAAAACAATGGATAATCCAAGCTGTCGCTCATTCTCTCTCTCTCTCTCTCTCTGTTTGGTATTGACTGGTATTGTTGTGAATGGTGCACTAGCGTGACGTAGCACACTGTTAGTGACGCTCGTTGATCGCAGGTGTGAATCGCAGCACAACTGCCATATCGAGTAAATCGTTGCGTCATAGGCCGGTCTATGCTATTTTGTCAGAGGGGAGAGCGGGTATGATCCATTTGTGTGTCTCGATGACCCTAAGAGCTATGCCGACAGGAGCGTCAGCTCCTAGCAGGGTCACCCATGTCGGACAGGTCGAAGGGTAGAGACCAGACAAAGAGTGATCCATGAGTGCTGAAGTCGGAGGTGGTGGGCCACAAGGCGCACTCTGAAACAACCACTCCACCACGCAACACTGCCTATATGACACTTGGAGACAGAATTGACAGAAATGGTGCTCGCCCTGTGAAGACCCGCCAGGCAGGTGCAGTGCCGGGCTCCGTGCCTCAAAGGAGCCCACCCTCAGCTACTGGAGGTCCCTTCAACCCGTCTCGTGAAGCCAGGGGACGAGGAAGGAAAGCGACTGGCCAGCGTACCACCAAAGCCAAAGACAACCCCAACATTAATATCATGCATTGGAATGCAGAAGGGGTTACCAATAAGAAGACAGAACTAGAACAGTTCTTGCACCAGAACAGCATTAACATCTGCTGTATACAAGAAACTCACCTACAAAAAGAAAAGCCCTTCAAGATCAGAGGATACCAGACCTTCAGGAGTGATCGCCAGGGGAGAAAGAAAGGTGGAGTGTTGACCCTAGTCAGAAACAACATGAATGCTAGCGAGACCAAAAGATACATGGATGAGGCAGAATACATAGAAGTTAAGGTCTCCACCACAAACAACGTCCTCCATGTTATCAACTATTACTGCCCCAGTGACAAGATGCTATCCCTTGACACTATCCAGGTTCTAGACAGCGGCTTCCTCATCGCTGGAGACTTTAACAGCCAGTCCCAAAGTTGGGGATACAACACCCTTGATAAGCGAGGAGAAGATATTGAAGCTTGGCAAGACGAGAACCATCTAATCCTTGTCAACGACCCCACAGATCCACCAACCTTCTTTTCGCGCCGCTGGCATACAACAACAAAACCAGACCTGGCGCTCTGCACAGACGACATCCACAAAAATTTGAGCAGAAAAGTCTTAGACCAGCTGGGAGGAAGTGACCATCGCCCAGTACTCCTCACCATCAAAGGAAGTACGACACCTGAACCCCCGCAGCATGCCAGATGGAATCATAAGAAGGCACAGTGGGGGCTGTTCAGAATACGAACAAATGAGCTTACAGAAGATATCAAGGTGGAAGGACCAAACATCAACAAGGTCGTCAAAGATTTCAACGCCAGTATCATCAAGGCAGCTAAAGAAACTATCCCAAGAGGGGTGCGAAAGGACTACACTCCGTACTGGACAGCAGAACTACAGAGAGCCCATGACGACCTGACAAAAGCCAGAGAAGAAGCAGAAACCAACCCCAGTCAAGAAAATAACATCAAGCTGCAAGAAACAAAAGCCAAACTGCTAAGAATAAAAATAGAGTGCAAGAGAAGAAGCTGGAGAGAAAAGACAGCAGGGCTGAATATGGAGAGAGACACCATCAAACTGTGGAGGCTGACTAAGGCACTAAATGACGAGGGCAACAAGGGACAGAAGATCACCCTTGAAGAAGATGGACAGATATTGACAGATAAGACAGCAGCAAATATATTTGCGCAAGCATATGCAAAGGAGAGCAGCATCACCATCCCACTGCATCTGAAAAAAGAAGCCAGGAAAGAAGAGAAAGAAAGAACAACAAAAGGGGATGTTCATGAATCGATGCAGCAAGATATTACCATTCAAGAACTGAAGAACGCCATCAAACAGTTGAAGAAGAAAAAATCTCCAGGTCCAGACAACATAACGAATGAGATGCTGCAACACCTTGGCAGCACAGCCCTCACCAAATTACTGGACATTTTCAACCTTAGCTGGAGAGAAGGCCAGGTACCTCAATGCTGGAAGGAAGCCAGGATGATCCCTGTTCTGAAAAAAGGGAAGAACAAGTCGCGAATCTTGAGCTACCGCCCCATCAGCCTGACAAGCTGCGTCTGCAAGACCATAGAGCGCATCATCAATCAGCGCCTGCAGTGGTACCTGGAATCTGAAAGTATCATCATCCCAGAGCAAGCAGGCTTCAGAAGATACAGAAGCACAGAAGATCAAACAACGCACCTAGCGCAGGCCATTGAAGATGCCTTCCAAGCCCAGAAGGTCACCCTAGCGGTCTTTATTGATATGCAGAAGGCTTTCGACAAGGTATGGAAGGATGGACTCCTGGTCAAGCTCCAGCGAAGCAGCATCAGCGGCAACATGTACCGGTGGATTAAGTCCTACCTACACAACCGAAAAGCCAGGGTGGTTGTAGATGGACAATGTGGCCGTAAGGTGCTGCTACGGCATGGAGTACCACAGGGGGGAGTACTCTCGCCGACCTTGTTTATACTCTTCATCAACGACCTGGTACCAGAGCTCCCAAAGGGAGTTCAGGCAGCACTGTATGCAGACGACCTGGTCATATGGTGCTCAGAAGAGTATGCAACAACAGCAACCCACAGGATGCAGCTTGCACTAGACAAAGTGGCAGCCTGGGAATGGTGTATGTTTAGGGTTAGGTTTAAGGGTTAGGGTTTGGGGTTATGGTTTATGATTAGGGTTAGGGTTATAGTTTAGGGTTAGGGTTATGAGTTAGGGATATGGGGGTTAGCGTTTAGAGTTAGGTTTAGGGGTTTAGGTTAAGGTTTAGGGTTATGTATAGGTTTTGGGTTATGGGCTTGGCTTAAGGGTTAAGTTTAGGATTTAGGGTTTATGGTTAGGTTTAGAGATATGGGTTAGGGTTAGGTTATTAAATACATTTCGCCAATTGACTGGAGTGAGCAGACGACAAATTGGGAGCAGACGACAGCGGGCGTGTCAATGCAGCAAGCAGGTGGCAGAGTTTATGTGATTTCGTAGTAACGTCACTGTTTTGCATAGCTCCACCTACAGGTACGTCATTTTTGTTATAACCGTCGCGAGTTGCTGCAGCTGTACCTGAATCACGTACTTTGCTAGCGGAGAATTAACGGATGGGTTTTGGAGGTTAAAATTTACAGATTATGTTTATATCGCCTATTACTACCGATATCTGCAAAACGCGAACCATTCAGGTTGGTCTTTAAAACCGTATTTGCAGCTCGTGAAGTTTAGAGAAGAGAGGACGTGACGCGCTCGTAGAGCAGTATGAAGTACAGTGGATTAAAGTGGTGTAGAAGGCAGTAGTTGACAAAAGTGATTTCATTAATAATGATTGACTGTCACGGACCAGGGTTATCGCCCTCGGCCGCCTGTAAATGTGTATGTGTAGTGGTGAGCAGGAGTTAAGGAGGGACGTGTAAACACGGACCTTCATTTACTCCACAAATAATAAAGACCTGTCACTGGGATTCTCGTTTTATATTATCGGGAGGTTTTCTTGTTGTTGGTTGGGGGTCAGACGAGCAACAAGTCATTTCAAAATACAACGGACAAAATACAAACACAATAGTCTCTTTTCTCCTTAGTCTTTCGAGTCTCTTCTTTATCGCGCACTCACTTCCTCTTAATTATTCTATCCAATAGATGTTCGGTTTCTTTCCAGTATAGACAAAATGTCACAAATGTGAAAAGCACCTTGACGATGCTAACTTTTTGGAACTAGGTCGGAATACTGTCAGCACTATAAAATAAATCAAGACAAGAAGTAGCCTGAATGAGTTTGTGGATTCATGGAATATATCCACACGTCACATAACCACAAACACGTACTCCTGGAATTATCTACATTGACGACAATGCTATCGTCTTGCACTAGATGACCCCTTCTGAGGTCAGCGCTGCTGAGAAAAGTGCTCCGCCGCTACTCCTCCCTGAATGAGATAAACTAGTAATCCACGGCAGTTGGTGCTGGTTAGACGAGCACTTCCAGTTGATGTGGACAATACTTTAGTATCTGTGGTAATTCTCAGCAAAAAACCAAAAAGGGGGAGGAAGAAATGCTCTGGTCTCTGCTGATTTTTGTCCATTGACAGGTCGAAGCCCCCATCGACTGTCGCACTTACTTTCCCCTAGGTACTTCTTGAAAAATGCTTAATCCTGAATGAATATCTAAGATTGACACTCCATAAAATGTAACTTTCTAATTTGCAGATAACTTTAAAAACCAATTTTCAAATACCAAAACTTTCAAAAAGTTAATTATTTTAAAATCCCCGCAAAATATTCCAGATTATTCCTTCTTAAAACTGTTACAAAATTAATATAAAAATTATTACAACCAACGCCTTGTCAAAGTAAGGAATTATTCTCATTCCCGGTATCCTTCAATCTCAGTATCGACACGACATCCATCGCTGGCTTATCCGGGAAAGCCCCAACCCAGTTTACACATAATCCTGTTTTCCTTTATTCATTTGCACCACGGACCTTCATTACTTGCAACAATTATCATAATTTTTTCATCATTCTGTTCTCTGAAGCCAGAGAGAAGCATGTCCTACCAGATTTCATTTTAAGAATAAACTGGTCTGTTAAAGACGAGTTCGAACCCAAAATGAAATAAACTTTCACGTTCCTGGCCAGTTAACAAAACAAAGGGATTTCATTAATTTGTTAGAAAACTAGGTTGTGACTATTTAATTATTTTTAAATATGTATGTGCATTGGTAATAAATTATAAATTTTAACTCCTGACTCTAATGAAGGCCGCAGCAAATTCGAGAGTTATGTGCATATACTAATGAGATGTTGCCCAAGAGGATGTGGCGTCATCCAATGAATTGTAACAGATCAATAGGCACATTGTAATGAGAATGGTGAGCTGTTCACAGACTTCTGTTTGTTCAATGACCTTGTAATCGGAGTCGAAGTCTTTCCTCACAAAACCATTCACAAGACCACCTGGACTTCACCAGATGGAAATAAATACAGAAAACCAGATTGATCACATCACCATTAATCGACAGTTTAGAAGAAGTCTGCTGGATGTCAGGGTAAGTTGTGGTGCAGATGCAGCCTCAGACCACCACCTGCTTGTAGCAACTTTGAAGATAAAGCTGAGGTCCTTTCATGAATCATCAGACAGACCGCACCACAAATTTAAAGTGCAGTTTCTTAGAGATCGCAGGAAACAAGAAGAGTTCAACTGTGAAGTCAAAAACAGGTTTGAGGCACTGGAGGGACTCTTTGAAGAAACAGTGGCCAACCACTGGACAGGATTACAGGAGACCTGGAAGGCTGCCTGCACACATGTTCTGGGAAAGAAACAGAAACAACACAAGGAATGGCTGACCCTAGGGACCTGGAAAAAGATAGAGGAAAGGAAAGAGCTGAAGCAGAAGATCAACCAGTGTTAAGAAGAGCTCAGAGCAAAGCACTGGGAGATGAACCGAGAAGTGAAGAAGAGTGCAAGATGCGACAAGAGACAGTTCACACACAGAATGACAGAAGAGGCAGAACAAGCAGCTTGGCAAAATAACATTTAAAGACTATATGAAATTACAAGAACTCTGTCAATGCGGAAAAACATCAATGCATGCAGGCCAGTAAAGAATAAAGATGGAGGCGTAATTACCGGGGTGCAGGACAAAGATCTCGCTGGGCAGAACATTTTAAAGGAATACTGAACCGGCCACCACCAGCAACAATTTTGGACATTGCCCCAGCCACCGAGCAACTCCAAGTGAGCACCAACCCACCAACTAAGGCTAAAATCATCAAAGCCATCAAATCTCTGAAAGCTGGCAAGGCGGCAGGCCCACATGGCATTCCTGCAGAGGCACTCAAGGCAGATCCAACAGCTGCAGCAGAGATGCTACACCCCCTGCTACAGAACATTTGGAAGCAGGAGCAAGTTCTAGCAAACTGGAAACTTGGCTATCTGGTAAAGCTACCCAAGAAAGGTGACCTGACCCAGTGCAGCAACTGGCGTGGGATTACCCTACTGTCAATTCCCAGCAAGGTGCTGACCAGAATCATCCTGGACAGACTGAAGAATGCCCTAGACAAGAGACTGCGGCAAGAATAGGCAGGCTTTCGGCAGGGTAGATCATGCACAGACCATATCGCTACACTGAGAATCATTATTGAACAGTCCATCGAATGGCAGTCCCCACTCTACATGACATTTGTGGATTTTGAGAAGGCATTTGACTCTGTAGACAGAGAGACCATCTGGAAGTTGATGCAGCACTACGGATTTTCACCAAAGTTCATTGCCATCATCCAACAGCTGTATAAAGACTCGACATGCCAGGTGATCCACAATGGAAAGCTGACTTTGCAGTGAGGACTGGAGTAAGGCAAGGTTGCATGCTCTCGCTGACTATCTTCCTGATCGTCATAGACTGGATCATGAGAAGAACAACCTCTAACAGCAACACAGGCATTCAATGGATCTTTGCCATGCAACTTAAGGATCTCTACTTTGCAGATGACATTAGCCTGTTGTCCCACAAGCAACAACATGCACAGACAAAGCTTCCTCGGCTTTCAGAAGAAGCAGCGACAACTGGCCTGACAATCAACATCAAGATGACGGAGGTAATGCGGGTCAACAGCAAGCAAGAAGCCCCACTCCAACTACACGGGGAATGTATTACAGAGACTGACCGCTTCACCTACCTAGGCAGCAGAGTCACCAAGGATGGAGGTGTAGATGAAGATGTAAGAAGCCGAATAAATAAAGCCAGCAGGCAAGCATTCCACATCCTGCGACCCGTCTGGAATTCCAAGGCATTATCTCAGCACACCAAGATCCACATCTTTCATACGAACGTAAAATCTATTCTTCTATGTGGGTCTGAGACATGGCGTGTGACAAACACCATCACCAACATGATTCAAACATTCATCAACAGATGTCTGCTCCACATTTTCAACATCAGATGGCCCGAAAAGATCTCCAATACAGACCTGTGGGAGAGAGCAAACCAAAAACCTCCAGCCAAGACATCAAGAAGCGAAAGTGAGGCTGGATCGGTCACACCTTGCGAAAGCCGGCCGAAAATCTAACACGACAAGCTCTGGACTGGAACAGTCTAGGGGAGGCGCAGGTTTTCATTTCTAGTCATTCGGTAAACGAAATCTTGCTTAGTGTGAACTGACGGCGTAAAGTCTCTTGACTCGATGACAGCTCGAATGTAACTAGCCCATGCCTCCATCCCATGGACGGATTTTGATGCCTCACTCAGCGTTCAACTCCATGAGAGTGGCAAAATATCTGACTGATGAAGGGCTGAGTGACAAGCGGCTGGAGTTCTTCATCTGAAAAGTGCTTTGTGAGAGGTGGTTCCAGTGTGAGTTCCTCCATTGATGGCAGTAAATCTTGCAACCTTTGAGCGTTCTTCTTTAGTTTGGGAGGTCGAAATGTTCTGGCTTGTTGTTGATACCCACCAGCTTGCTTGGCGAATGGTCTTTATTATGTCCTCTTACTATCTTACTATATTGACTTCATCGTCATATCCAAGCATCGACAGAAGAATATTTTCCTGGTGGGCCCAGTATGCGTTCCGTTGCACTACGGGCCATGTTATATTCCTGCAGGCCGGTGATAACAAACTCTGTTGCTTAATTTGCTGAACCAAGGGCTTTGGTCGTGAATGCATCTTGGGCGACACTTGACGGTAAACCATGTAGATCTACAGCAGCAGACAATGAAGTGTGTCAGGGAATACAGTTCGTTACTTGGTTGCCACATACAGCCGACATTTCCTGCTAGCAGTTTTGAGCCATCTGGCCATTAACATGGCCCAGTCTTTTCCTGCAGTAAATTGTCACTGATGCTTCCCCTTCTAATAATTGTGATCATTTTGTATAGGTAGGCTTGGCCATTACTAAGTTCGCTGACTTCGATTTCTGGAAGAGGATCACCGTCGGCAATGAGTAGAAATCCTTCTGATGCACAATTAGCCAATACATTGCCAACCGGTCCTTTCCACCGTGCGGGTCCTTCATTTGGACCAATGAGTGTTTTGCAGAGCTGGCGGAATGGACGCTCGTTCAAGTGTAAAGAGCTAATGAACCACTGCAAAGAGCGACCAGTGTGAAGAATCATCCATTAATCGGGACACTTTGAGGGTGACTTTCTTGAGTGGTTGTGAGGGAATTCTAGCACGTGTCCACAGGTCTGTCAGTGTCTGAGAAACATGCGAAACATGTGTTCTTGTTGCTGGTGTACTTGCTGTCATTCAGAGACAAAAAATAACGTCCAACTTGCAAACGAATTAGAAGTTCAGTCAAGGAAAGCTCTGACAATGGACTACCAAAGATACTATGGCTAGAAGCCGACCTTGTCTTTAGGCTACTCATTATATTGTTGTACAACTACTTAACAGTTTTACTATCATTCTATTCGTCCACAATAGATTATCGCACTGTCCGTTACAGTTACACTATATCTCCCTCTATCACGAAGATGTGCTTATATACTACACGCACAGATAGGTAGAAGGTTCCAGAAGGAGCTATATATAACTCAAACGTCCTACAGCAGTCTAGTCCGATGTAGCAATGACGTAATGATTTGTAATCTTGTTAACATAACAACGTCTTCAGACCGATAGCTGACGTCGCTCGCTCATTGTTGCTACGTGTGACGTCACTTTCTTAATTTCGTCATCAATAAGCATCTAAAACAAAGAATTATCAATTCAGGAAAATAAAAAATAAAGATCATGCAGAAAATAATGATTTTACGTACAAAACAAGTCAAAATAGCAGATCAACATTATCACAGAGCAAAATCTTTGTATTTGAAAAGTATTTGAAATCAGGATAATGAATTGGGAGAGTGACGTCCCTTCGCTTAACTGGCTTGAGGGGACGGCTCTCTGTCGTTTTTTTTGTCAGTTTGTTTTTTGTTTTTTTTTTTGTATCGTCTGTCATATTTTGAGTTTCGCCAACCTTTATTATGATGAAGCCGTCATCCTAACTCCTCTACAAGACTGCTGCATGTTAAGGACGTCCACTTGGAACAGCCTGCAGCTGTTGCGGGATGGTGTTCTCAGCAGGGCCATGAAAGAGGTGTTGCGATCCGACCCCATCCGCCCGGTCTTGATAGACAGCCATTTCGCGGCACTGGACAGACGGCTGAAGAAAGTATTTCAGGAACTGGACATATGCGTGCAGACAACTGTCTTGTACAATGTGCTAGTCGATGATGGCCTTTGATACAATCTTGTTGAATTTAGACTTCATGACTGGCGCAGTGGTGAAGGATTCATGTTCGCTTGACTTGAACTTGAGCGTGTGCTGGCGTTCCAGTAAAACTTGTGCCTTCTGTTGGATGTTGCATTTTCTGTGGAGTGTATGACATGTTTGATATTTGTTCTATGGAGTGTATTCCGGCTTGTACGACATGTTGGATATTTGTGCTGAGGACTGTGTTCTTGCTGTGTGTGGACGCTACCCTGTGACGTGGAGGAGACGGCCCGCTACACACCCTCATTTTGTCGTCATCTTATTTTGACGTCAGCGCCTTGAGCTGTCCACAGGCCAGGATTTGGCGCTATACAAGCCAACATCATTATTTCATTATTATTTGCAGCCTCGCTTACAGATTTTCAATTGGGTTGAGCAAACTGTTACCGACTACTGGCTTCATGTGTTTCTTCGTCCCATTCGTCCTTCTATAGACATTACATTTGCATATGGTGGTGCGTCTATCAGCAATCTATGTGCACGCCGGACATGGGTGGCCATTTGTCTGCTTGTCTTCGTCGTCGTCGTGTGGACATGCATGCGTGCTCTGGGCGTATTGAGTTGCACTCACTGTGACTGTGTCTGCTGACATTCGTCGAATGGTTTAGCTCACAGCTGTAGACTCCGCCACACCATGACTCTCAATGTTATCCTTTAGATGTTATGTTCATGCTTGTGTGCGGAATTTTCTTTTTCTACCTTGTATTTTTGTTTGTTGCAATGTCTCTGTATAATTGTTTGTTAATAAGTTTGGTCTTTGATTGAACATGGTTTCTGTGTCATTCTGTTTTAAAGCTGTTTTTTTTTGGGGGGAAAGCGCATTGAGTCGACTCTGGGGTTGAAAATTGCGCTATATAAATCTACTTTAATAATAATAATAATAATAATAATAATAATAATTGTACAAAACCTCAGATGTACGTAAAAATCGCTGACATCACTACACTCTATTGCCCAATCAGCGAACAGACTTGTGTGACGTCTAAAACTTGGAGGGACACCTACGATGTTAAAAAATCTGTGTCTACACGGATCAAACTTTTTTTCACTCAAGATTTCGGAAATCAGCATCTCATAGAATCTTATGAATCAGTAGCTCATTCATTAGAAAATAGTTTTGCACGCAGGTTAGTCTTGAAGAAATACAGCTAGACTTCTACAAAGTATTATTATTAAGCTTCATTCATATCCAGGCTTTTTAATCCTCGGCAATGTTTTCCCGTTATAAAAGATGCAAATTTTGTTTAACAAATAAAATAGTGTGCAGAATTATTTATTAAAGACTTTTTCAACTCGCTTGCTTGTTTTTTTTTTTTAATTTCATTCTTAGAACGAGAATATTAAAAATTTATGGCGCAATCACTGCAGAGGATATGCAAGAATGCCTTTGCGAGAAATACAAGAAATATCTGACAACTCTGT
The DNA here is from genome assembly GCA_004794655.1 of Marisa cornuarietis. Lineage (NCBI taxonomy): Eukaryota > Metazoa > Mollusca > Gastropoda > Architaenioglossa > Ampullariidae > Marisa > Marisa cornuarietis. Next base: position 1,977,305 of record SMMW01000631.1, read on the forward strand.
AGCTAGAAATAATAAAATAACTCTGGTGGGTTTCATAGCAGTCTCTCCCACCGACCCACTAAGAAAAAGTGTCTTATTTCTACGAATCCGCCATCATGTCTGGGCAGAGAATTTCACAGTAACCTTAGGAAGTAACCCCTATCAATCATCAGAATTTAATTCCAATTTCACTGCGGGCCATCAGTCAACCCGCCATCTGTCGACTTTGGCATTGTCCGGCCATTCCTTCTTCCGGTACAACAGAGAAGAGTCTGGAGATTAATGGCGTACCCCAATATCTAGGACAGCCCCATGAAGCAGCCTTGGCTGAGGTCAAGCGGGCAGCACTTGCTGGATGGCATAGTTATCTCTGTTGTCGAGGGTCGTCACGGCACAGTTTTGCTTCACAGATATGCACGTGCTTAACTGCTGTCCCTGAGTATCCACTGACGTCGAAAAATGTCTCATGCCCTCTGCATTTCATCCAGCTTCTAAGAGTTGCAGAGTTGTGAATGTTTTGTCTTCGTGGTTCACTTTCAATTCGCACATACTAGGACCGGGACAAGACTGATAACGACTAAGTACAAGAGCAATGATAGGACAGTGGCAAACACAATGAATGCATGGACAATGGCAATAATGACAAAGGACAAGAACTAGAAGGGCCATGAATAGTGTCAGGCCAAATAAAATACACCTCACCAGTTTTATTTTCCAGTTTATCATGATATCGTTCTCACCTCCTCTTTGATCTGCCAGTATCTCAGATACCGACTGCGCTTTCACTCTTGCCGAGTCATGGCAATGACAAGGACGGTTACCATTCTTTATTTACAATAGGTAATAAGGTAAGGTCATCTCACGGGCGATCCACCAAGCCAAATCACCCATTAACAGTTCCTTGGGTTCCCTTTAAATTGGCTCGCTGGCTTGTCACTGATTGTGTGGCTTGTCTTGCTCACCATTCTGTGTCCAGCCCATCTGCACGATGTTAAGAGGGGTGGACCCGTTGTTGACATTTAATCTGACGCCGAAAAAAGCGACATGACAGCGCCAGGCCAAGTGGACTAACTGGATCCCGCGTCGACCAGACAATTACAGTGTCCAGTCGATAAGCCTTCGTCACGTATGTGTCTGTCATGTCCGGCGCGCGTGGACTCCCGACCCCCTACTTTCTCACGTCCAGCTATCATTAGTGGTCAACAGCCGGCGCCACTGGTCTCGTGGTGAGCCCGCTGTCCTGCTTTACCATTCCCACCACATTTCCCACACACTCTTCCTTTTATGTTCTTTTTGGGGAAACGTTAAATACCCTCCCATGAAGATATTTTCAAGAATCTGGGGGTAATTTCCACTTCTTATTTTGTTTCCCCACCTTTTCAAGAATAATACTCCTTTTCTTTCCTTCAAACCTTCAAATACTATCTTGGTTTTCTCTTAGATACCGTAGTTAAGACACAGAGGTACATCCGTACTCTCAGTGTTGCTTTGCCGTCGCTAAATACCTAAAACCCTAACCATAGCCGTGAATCGTACGTAAGACTGGGGCATGTAGTCACCAGCAGACCCCTAGGACTGCGCTTGTTTCCTATTCCAAGACCCCGCAGGACTTCGAGCACAAAATAACTCTGAGATAACGTTACCTCTGTTTGATGGCCGCAGCCCCAGGTCGTCATGGTCAGATGATAACGCAGCTGCCACCACAGTCTTGTCGATATCCAAAGGCTTGCTTCTTAAAAGCGGCCAGGAGGCCAATCAGAATTCTTGATACAGCAGAGGTATCACCTCGCGTTTCTGTTCGAAAATTCAAAAGTTCGTTTTATGCCACTTCGCTTTTGTGAAATACTTACATTAATACATGTTTTTGCCATCAGAAATAATGTATGCTCTATATTAATCATAGCATTCCTGAATTTATTATGTTAGTGTTATTGAAGGTTTTTTATGTTATTTGATATTATTTCGTACGTTACTTACAACGTTCTAAAATACACCAAAAAAATCTTTCTTCGCTTCTCGCCGGCTCGGCTTACAAAAGGTTTCAGAACTACACTCTGCTTACGTATAGCTTAAGTATCTTATAATGTTCTTTAAAAAAAAACAAAGTTTAGGTGGGGTGTTTAATGGCCTTTGACACAGACGCCTCATCACTGTATGGTGTGCAAAGTTAGCGCAGACAGGCTCTTCTTGGCGCTAGACCAATAACAAGGAGGCGTGGGAGGGGGCCTTTACGCGGGGAAATGGAGGGTGGGTAGGTGAGGCCAACAAGGACCTAAGGAGACACGGAGGATGAGGTGCGGGATGGGGGAGGGAGTAGCCATCATGCCTTTCCTTTGCCGTCGACAGAAGGACGCGGGTGAGACCAGACTTTGACAGTCAGCCCCGCTGATGAGGCCAAGTTTTCTGCCTGAAGTTTGCTAAGTAGTTGGCTGGAAACTTGATCACTGAAGGTGGTCCTCGCATTGAAGCTGGCTGGAGTTACATTATTTTTTCATTATTTTTTTGTTAGCTTCCTCCAACCTTGAGCTGGTTATCTGTGTTACTTACTTACAGCTTAAGTTTATTAAGCTGCGCTGGACAGACGAGCCATAACGCAGGAGACAGCTTTCTATCTCTCTCGAGCCACGAGCAATATGTTAATCACTTGACCTGAGCTAGTCGATCATTGGAAATTAATTTCGTGTTTGTGCTTAGGAGACTAGCTGACTTTAGTTAGTCTTGGGCTTGCCTTGAAAATACAGTGGTACCTCGAGTTACGAGCTGCTCCATATACGAGCATTTCGAGTTACGAGCAGCAGCTCGAGCAAAATTTCTGCTCGAGTTACGAACGTTATTCCGTGTTACGAACAGCTGAGCTTCGGGATCCTACCGGTAGTTGGCGTATTAATTGAAAACGGAGGCAAGAGAAGATCCCGAAAGTGCAGCCAAAAATGGCAAAAACAGATGATTAGTGTAAAATGTTAAGCATAGGTTAAGTTTAAAATTAAGAAAGTTGAAATATCAAAAAGTGTATTTTAAAATTTACGTAATTTTGTGTAAAGAAAGATTATTTTTTACAATTTAAGTTAATGAATTCATTCAAAGTAAAGAAAGTGCAATTGTAGTTTTGTTTAAAGTTTAAGAAAGTGCTGAATCTACGCTTCGTTCTGTGCCAGTATCCCTTCCTCCCTCCCTCCATCCCTCCTCAGCCGCTCTCCGTTAGCCGCGCTCATCTGTCGCCAAGGTAAGATTACAGTACCGTATTTTATACATTTTTCTTACTGTATTTTGTACATGTTTCTTTCATTTATTTAGTTGTGTAATTTGAAGTTTTACGTGTGTGTTTCTTAATTAAAAACATGTATTTTTTCATAATTTAGGAAATTTTGGGGACTTGTCAGAGGGCTGGAACGAATTAATCCGATTTCCATTTAAATGGGAAAATTCGTTCGAGTTACGAGCATTTCTAGTTACGAGCACGGTTCTGGAACGAGTTAAATTCGTAACTCGAGGTACCACTGTATAACGATGACCATGATGACTTCTGGGATACGCCGTAGTAACAAATTACTCACAGTACAGATGTACGTCTTTTCGTATTCACGTGATGGACATCCAGTCTTCCACGTAAGCACATCATGAAGTGTTACTTGTTATGTCCCAAAAAACACAAATATAAAATCTTCAAACTGTTAAAATCTTCAAGTATAAGGTGTGCGGTATAAGGTAAAATAGTAAAGTCTATGTTGTGTGCGACTTACCTCATAATAATCAGACAAAATAAATAAGTATATAAATATTTTCTTCCGCCATTCCCTTTAACGCAAAATAATTCAAAAGAACACTTTGAGTGATGTGAGACTTAATAATTTATTGATCTTTTCTTCATTATGGTAACAGGCCATTTTCTTTGCGTTCACATTAATGAACTGAACGACGTTAATGAGCTATTTAAGGCGTTCTGTGGGTTTTCTAGGTTTTCAGTGAGTTTTTTTTTTTTTTTTTTTTTTTTTTTGGCTTTCGTTGTTTCCTTCTTTTGTGTTCGCTGACATTAAGAATGCTTAAAAGACTGCTAAAGTATACAGAGAAATTTTAATATTTGAGAACAACTGATTTGCCTTACATGACGGGAGTTTTTCATAACGCATTTAGTAATAGAATTTGGGTGTTAAATCCAGTTAATATGATTGTTAGTAGTACGATGTTTCAAAAAATTAGCTGTAAACAAAATTCTTATAGTAATATTTAGCAACTATGAAATAGTGGAAGGCATCATCAACTGAATCTTCAAATATATTATTATGTTCTTTTTGTCACTCAAACTCTCTCCTCATCTCTACAACGCCATACAAGATGCATCTTCTTTTGATCCTAATTTGTTTTCTAAATATTATTTTCTCACTGACACCTCGCATCGTTGCATACGACCCCTTTGACGAGTTTTGTATTAGAGCGATATTGTGAAAAATTAATGATCTCTGAAGCCTTAAAAGACTTGTTTTTAATTTTAAATTATTTTCATTTTTGCTTGTTTTGATGTTTTCACTATTTCATCTGGGGAGCTTGATCTCTATGGTCGTTATGACAAGTCTGCTTTAGAAGCTGCGCTTAGAATGTTCTAGAAACATAAAATATTTAACAAAACACAATGGTGAGTAATCATCCAGGCTCAAAGTTTCACGCGAAAATGTCATAAACAGAAATGCAGGTGAAAGAAAGAGCTTCCAACAAAAGAAATAGTGGAAAATGAATCATAACTCCCCGCTGATCTCACAAAACTACGGCTATGTTTTCAGCGCAATAAAGAAAAAAAACAAATAAAAGATGGCTGAACCAAGGGACATGATTCATGTATTCTACCTCGGAAAAAGTTTTTTTTTTCAAAGGTGCCTTTCATGCGAAAAATTTAAAACTTTGTCAATTTTCCGCAGAGAAGGTAAATTTTATGATAACAAGTAAAACCTGACTCTTTTTTTCCAATGATTGATACCTTCCGGTTGACAGACAAAGGTAAATCAACTTCTTAAGTGTATAGATCAAGTGTAAAATTATTAATAGTAAGATTAGAGCTTTTAAAAAAATCTAGTTATCAGAGAGTCTCGAGAAACATTTTATATTTAGTAATATTTCTGTTAGTCTTGATATTATTTGAATCATCCCAACTACCTTTTAACGTTGATCAATAAAAGAAAAAAAATAGAAAAATGTATTCCTTTACAGTAGCATGCATGTAGATCAAAACTATGCTGCTGCTGCTTTTACTTTACGAATGCAATGAAATCAAACTAAAGATCACATTTTATTGTTTTATATAGATTATAGAATAATATTGGAAGACACTGTACCTACAAGCTTTGAATAACGCTGTTTTCAAAATATCATGGGTAGATGTATTTAGAATAACATGCTGCCACTTTGCAGTCAAAAAATCTACTTCACACATTAAAGAATTTGAGAATGCTTTTGATTGTGTGTGGCCTGAAAGACTTTGGTACATGCCAAAGACATGGAAATACTACAAAGGCACCAGCTGTGCAGTTCACATGAACAGCTAGATGTACAACATTTTACGCACAACATTCTGAGCGTACCTCACGCCTGCCACCTTTGGCTCGTCTTCTTCAACCCATCCTTTGAAACCAAAAATTGTGGGACATTTCTTCATCCAAACCACTATCTCAGTAGGAACCAAACAACCTACACTTCGTTAATTAATCGATCTACTTGATAGCAACAAGAAAGAACTCCAATAATTAACTTAAAAACTCATCGCGAGTAAGCGCACGTAAAACAGAGGTGAGCTCAGAGAAGAGCAGTTAGGGTTAGCGCCACCTTTGACACTCATGCAGACTTCACCATGAATAGAAATACTGGAGCAGGCGGAAGCTTTCAAAGCATTCATCAACCCTCACAGTGGATGACAGATCAGCAACAGAAGTCAGACCCAGATTTGTTCAAACAGCAGCAGCAACAACAATAATAAAACAAAACAAAATACAGGTAAGCAGCAACAGCAGATTTCTGACCAAACTAAAACTTTTAATGAGCTCGGTCATCTGTATCGTTGTGAGAGCAGGACCCGAAACGATGAACTTAAGAAGATGATTGAATCCTTCGAGATATTTCCTTAACATTTCATTGACTGTGGACTGATTACTATGTATACAGCAGATGAGTCCCACTAGCCCCTAAGGTCGCTACTTGACACAGTTAAGGGGTAAAAACTGTAACAGTTTCTCCAGTGTTTTTCACCGGAAGCAGGAAGAAGGGTAGATTAAAGTTAGTCTGAAGACATCAAGATCCAAACCCTACAGCGTCTAGCAGACAACAGACGGTAATGCAGACCCCTGTCAGTCCCGTAGATCAAGGGACTGAGCTCGCTATGGGCTCTTAGATTGAGACGAAAGAGAAATAAACACTGTAAGAAATTATTTCAAATAATTCTGGTTTGGAAATTACCTCTACTTTAGCAGAGATTACACACCTTGTATGATGCGTTGAAGAGAGGGTGTGGCTTGTTGGTGCTTATGTGCGTTTCTTTTTATATATATATATATATATATAGTGCTGCTGAGTGCTACGACTGCTATTGCTATACTAATGACTCCCTGTGGTTGTAAACGTCTTTTTGATCCTTTGTGAGCTTGACTTTTTTTATTTTAACCACAGTTTCTTCCGTTAATTTTCGTCACCGTTGGAGGCCACAAACAGTTCATAGAATGAAAGCATCTGTCTTGTTGATGAACGACGTGAAAGACCCTTGCAAGTAACACGCTGAAATTGTCTTCGTCTTTTTTTCCCCGGCAGCTTCCCCTGGAGGGTCTTACCACCGAACAGGGTTCGAGCACAGCCTGTTTGTCACCAAAAAAAGTCATTTCCTGAATGCCGAATAGACTCAGCAGCTGACATAGCTCACCATTTGGGGGTGTCTTGAGCGGTGGTGAGCAGGTCCTACATGAGACGACCAGTCCACCAGACCCCGCCACCAAGAAACCCTGAAGAATGATCATTTAGATAGCTTTCCAGCCAGCAACAACTACTTTCGTTTTTGCAAAATATTGTAACTTTTGAGGGAAAAGGAACATATCTGTTGATACCTCTTTACCTCTTGAAAACTTTTTTTCACAAAGTAGTGTGTCACTGCGGTCCACCCAAGACGTAGTAATGTTAGTAATGATGTGTGCAGATAGTTTAGAGGAACAAGAGCAACATTTTCTGGTGCGGGATTTTATTGATTCTCTAATAACCGTCAAAAGATGTCGACAGGCAGTCCAAACAGTGCACATTACGAGCAGACAGGCCACCATATATTTTCCATTTCCTATTTTTCCTCTGCTGTCTGGGTGCAGCTGCAAGGAGGAGGAGGATCTGAAGCGTTACGCGCTGTCCGCACGCGATGTCAAAAGTGACAAAGGTCTCTAGTGGTAAATCTGGGCGCCCGCAGAATGGGAAATTCGCCTCATACAGGGCTGAAGAGTCAAACGAAGCAATCAATCAAATTCCCGAACAATGTTAATAAAGTAAAATATTGTTAAATATTTGGGGGGGTTAGTTTTAGGGGCTAGATTTTGTGTTAGGTTTATTTATCATGACTAGCTGGGGATCCCAGCGTCCCCTACTAATGTGTCCCGCAAACTCTTTCAACCGGTTTTGTGGTTGACGTTCGATCTGCCACTTGCTGTGGGTCGAAGGTTAATGAGTAAATGACATGTGTGGCCTCAGTGTAGCGAAATACTGAAAGACACGTTTTCCGTTACGTCTTTCATTCGTGATGTCGTTTTCCTAACGTGTAAAGGTTGATTTTCAGCGACGAAAGGGAAAGAAGGAAGAGGGAGGCTCGATGTTGCTAGTCAAAGGAGACATAAACCCTGGGTGATATCGTGACAGTCTGGAATAGATCAAGCGAGAGCTGAAGAGGTTAAGACTCTGCAGGCCTTTTGTGCGGGAAAGAGGTAAAAGCTGTCCTCCTATTCTTTCTCCCTCCCTCTCTCTCTCTCTTTGCAAAAAGAGTGACCCCAGCCAGCCTGGTGACTACAGAGGTATCTCTCTTACTAATACAGTAAGCAAAGTCTTCAAATGCATTCTAAATAAAAGATTAACTCAATGCAGAAAATAGCCACTAAATGGTCGAAGCACAAGCAGGTTTTCGCAGTAATGATGACTTGAGAGATAAATATGATGAAGAACTCAATGATGGTCAGCATGACCCAAAAATACTGTTCTGCGGTCTAAATAAGAAGAAAATTATGCAGTTTGGTCTTTTGTATATCTTTGAGACTGAACAATGGGGTTGGTATTAATTGGTTACTGTTACTGGCCATGGATGTAAAAAGGCTTACAGATGAAGAAAAAAATCGTCATGTGTTGTACAATGACCTTGATAATATTTTCATATCCTTGTTGGAGATAGGCTTTTGTAGCACAAAGTTTTCTATCAATGTCTTTCTCTCTTAGTTTGGTGCTAATTGTTTTGGCTTGTTAGCTTTGTTGGGCAGTGGGCTTGAACTGTGGTTGGGTAGGTGTGGTGGAGATGTTGTATGAGTGGTGGTTTTATGTGGGTGGTGTAAACGTTGGTGGGAGAGTGTTGTGAGGAGAGTGAAGACTGGTATTAATGGCCAATGGCCTTTAGGATGCTTTCTCTTTCAAGATTTCCTTTGTCATGTGTTTGAAGTCATGCTGGAGCTGTGCTAAAACAATAAAGAACCAGTCAATGAATCAATCTCTCTCTCTCGCGCGCGCGCATTCATTCCTTTTCTCCTTGACTGGTACAGGTCGTTGGGGCAGGGGGAACAAATAGACGCGGCAGCTGACAAGGTTCGCTACTCAGAAGTATCTTGGGCGATGGTGACCATGTCCTGCACGGGACGACCAGTCCACTCGTAAGCCAGTTCTTCCTCTGGCCACCGCGGCGTCTACCTCCTTCTAAAATATCCAGAAGGACAGTCCTGGATATAGTCTAAAGATTTCCGCAACGTTTGGATCTTGCGTCTTCAAATTCAAAGGGAATTCGGGGGATGTTTGAGCGGCGCTTTGCCCTCAGCTTCAAATTTAGGCAAGGTTACGGTCGCAGCCTATGTCAGTGCCTGGGAATGTCCTTTTGGCCTTGTTGATTTTAGGTTTAAAGCGTCTTGAGAGGAGTATGAAGTCGATTTACTTTTGGACCAAACCATCTGACGAGTTCCAAGTTGCTGTCCTCAGTTTATTGTGGGAATGTAGGGTGAGTCGATTTGCTAAAGTGAGTCGATTGCTTAGCGCAAACTCTAAAAGTCTGAGTCCAGTTTCGTTTGTTTCACCAAGGCCAGATTTAACCCGCGTGCCTGTTCATTGTGTCTAGCAGTACGGGCTGACCTTGGCGTTCCAGTCACCGAGTACAATGAGGATGCCTTTATATGTTTAGCTGTTGGTAAAACTCTTCCAGTCTCTCTAACTCTCATGCACGCTCGCGCACGCACACGCACACACACACACACACACACACACACACACACACACACACACACAAACATCGGTACGCACCGTCTCATATTATCACGTCGTGAAATTTTCGCTCTACATACACGCAAACATTCTCTTCTCCTTTGAGAACGACGACGACTCCTTCTGCTTGGTTTAGTGTAGCTCTTCTATAATGCACAGGCATCCTAAGTTCTGGTCGCGTTGTTCTTTGAGTTTCCACGACGACAGCTGACAGCTCTGACGGTTCATTGTCACTGACTGTCTCCTTGAGTCAAGGTTTTCTAATTCAAGTCTTCATACTTTCTTCCGAGTCCTTGCCCTCGTGGCTCAAGAAAAGTCCCTTACCGTTAAAGAAAGCTGAAGTGTTGACTTTTGACCTAGTGCCGAGGATGTCCTGCAATGTCCTTGTTCATTTACTTCGTGCATTCATTCAAACACATACAATAAGAGGTGCCATTGGACGAACACGCACACCCAGAATCCTTCACCCAATCGACAATTAGCCAGCGTGGACAAGAGGAAGACCACTATTAGCCAGTGCGGACAAGAGGAAGACCACACCCCCTTTGATCAATGGCCAGCCCTACTAACGCATGAAGGTGGAAGGTGAAGACTAATTCTCTCCACGTGTCATGGTTGTAAGTCCCGCCAGCCAGGTGTGAAGAGCCTCAGATGGTAGCCCTCTGTACGACCGTCAAACGTAACCATCGAGATGGTCCAGCGGCTACAGAGATCATTAACACCCCCACTGGGCAGCTGTTCACACTTCATTTGCTCTAGCCACTTAATGGCGTCTACCTCACATAACGCTTCTGGAAATTCCGGTACACCAGTCCCTTTTGATTAGTTAAGGGGTCTCTGTTTGTGGACTCGTCTGACAATTTAAGTCTAGACTGATATCTGTCAATCTTTAGAAAGTCTTCGAAGTGAACTGTGTTTCATTTCCTGTCTACTTTGATTGAAATATCTGCTGCAAAAATCATCAAAATATGCAAATGTAACATCTTTTAAAGAAAAAGTAATTCCCTGAAGTACAGGTTTTATTAGTATCCTTCCTGTTAATAGGTGTCATGATTTGTAGTCTGTGGCTGTGAGGCTGTGTGTATGGTGCAAGTGGGGGAGTGAGCATCCATGCATGCATATGTGCATACTCGCATATTGTTTTGGTATCTTTGGTGAATCTAAAATGTATAGGAAGTGTATAATGTATATGAAAGAGTGTGTGGGGAGATGCAGATGTATTTGTATGTGGAAATAGCCATTAGTTTACATATATTAGTGAACATATTATAGCATACATACAACAATTCACGTGTAATAGTGCAAGTAGTGGCGTCTGTGAGTTTGGGTGGGTGTGACTGGTGTTTGTCAATTAAGTGGCGGCCATCATCAAGTAAAATTCCTAGTGTAATGTCACTTGGCGAATCAATTCTTCTTCCTTCCTCATTCCTCCCTTCCTTCCTTTTTCTTCCGCTTTTCTTCTTCCTCATTCTTCTTCTTTTCTCCTTTCTTCTTACTTCTTCGATCTTTCCTCTTCTTCTGGAGGGATTTTTACAGCTTGTTCATTGTGCGGCACTGATCGCCCAAGTGTAGTTTATTTCCTTATAATCTTAGAGGACTTCCCTTCCTACCTACAGTTGCATCATACTGTATTACAAGCTCCTCGTTGCCAGCAGCGTAGCCAGCGTGTTAACGCTCGCTCGAGCACTAACTGCCCTCTCCCTGATATCTTTGTACTGTTTTTTGGATGCTTAGGGGTTGGCTAGGGTTTTGCTGAAAACAGCTTTGGCTAGCAGCATAAAAGGGCTAGAAATTCTGCTCCTTGTTTGGCAGATACACACAGGACTTAAAGACGGCTTTTTGTGCCCATAGTCATGAAGCAGATTAAAGTTATCTCTGGGTTAAATATATATGGACCTGAAGCGCTGGTACGTATGTTGATAATCCAGAGGCCTTCGTCTTAACGTAGGATCCACGAGTCTGGGTAATGAAAGTTTGAAAGATCTGTGGGTATTGAGGGGAGATAAAACAACCTCGGAGTTTGGAATAATGTACCTTTGATCTTTTATTATTGGAACTTATGGGCTTCTCCGTCTTCCCCCTCCAACCTTACCTGTTAAATATCTTAAATGTGTGCATCATAGATGTGTAATCATATACGTGTGGTTCAGAATGAAAAATAGTTGGTACTTGTATTTGTAACCACATGGATAATTGAACAGTCCAAATACAATTTCAGTTTTTTAAACATTTAAGAGCTCATGATGACTAATTTATTGGTTAAACAAACACATTTTGCTAATTTCTGAATAACACCTTGTGGGCTGAAGAATACCAAAAGGATTGAGAAACAGGCATTAAAGCATTGTTATTCGACAAACAATCTATCAGACACAACAACAAAATGTTTTCTGTTCCAAGAGGATGACAAACTGTCAATAATTTGTTTCACAGTAATTTCACAATAATTGACGTCCTTTCTCTACTCCAACATGCCGACAAAACATCCTCTCCATGATATGAATATATACGAGCTACTCGGTATACCCTGACTTCGTAACTTCGACACAAAACGAAATTTTACCTCTTCATGAAAGTCCTACTTCGATCTCGCCCTTCTGAATTAAATTAGGTTTGTGGCTGACAAAAGGCCTACATTGCGCAGCACATGTATTAGTGGGTTGTTGTTTTTTTTTTTTGGAGGGGGGCTATTGTTTTTTTTAAGCGGAGGAGGGGTTTCGCCTCCAGCTGCTGAACTACTGGCTTTCTAGAAGCGCTTTTTTTTCATTGAAAGCGATGCTCACGTCGACTGCGCAGAAAAAAAACTATTCTTCCGGGTCGGGCAGCAGCAAGATAATTCAAGTTTATCCTTTGGCCATTGTCAGTCAGTTGCATACGTTGCGAAAGAATAGCTGCGAAATACATTTTTTTCTCATTTTGTTTTTTTTACTTTAGATGTTTTTATGGAAGCGAATGCCACACTTTCATAACGGGTAACTTTCTCCAAAAGAAAATTCTTTGAAAGAAATTCTTTTAAACTTTTTTGGAGGAATCAATAACGGACTAATTTCTTACGCTAGAACAAACATTTGAACATGTCATTATTGTTTGAGTTTCGGTCTGTCACACGTATAATCAGGAATTCTTTCCAGCGACTGTAGTTATTCGTCTAAAATGCCTAATTAGCGCTTTGTTAAAAGAAACGTCTGTTTGTTTTATTTGTCCTTTTCCTTCAAGTCACCCTCTGTCCGTCTTTTCCTCTTCCTCTTTCCTCTTCTCTCTCGTTCTGTTTTTCGATCTTTTTCTTTTTCTCTCCATTTCTTATTTTTCATCATCTCTCTCACTGTACCAGTAGTCAGTGACATGGGTCACGTGTTTATAGTGTAACATCCGGGCTGTCAGTTATTCAGAAACCGTTATCCAACGCCACACCAGGCAACGACTTTACTTTCCCCACTGAGCTGGGCGACATAGACTGTCCCTCACGTCACCTTTACGTGTTGTGATCAGCTTCACAACCTTCACTCTAACTCTAATTAACCCTAACCTAAACACTAGCACAAACCTCATTACAAACTTTCATTAGCCATAGATGTACACTTTTCAAGATTTAAAATAAAACACTAAATATATCTAAAACAAACACAATTTACACCTGTAATTTTTAAAATAAAATGTCTAATTGTAATGAGAATCGAACCCATGACTATAGTATCATCGCAACATTAATACAACCGAATTATACAAACATCTCCAAGTCGCCTATGTGGAAATAGGAAAGTCGTCAGCGTGCAAAACAAACGACGGCTGCAGTATCTTGCTACAGACGAATTTCCTTTCGGCCTGACGATCACACTTTGTGGCAATATTTTGTGCTTAAACGACCCACATTTGGGACACAGACAGAGTTAGTGATGATGACGCCCTTTGACCTTCCACGATGTTGCCATCCAGTAGAAGGAAGCCCAGCTAGCGGTCGTCAACTTAAGCCCCTCATATAGTTGTAGATAAAGCCAGTGAAGGTAAAGACATATTCTAGTTGGCAGGATGGCTGACGTAGACTTAGCTTAGTTGTTTTTGTGTTGTGTACTTTACTTCTTTTAAACTAAACAGTTTTAAGAACTCTTTTAAAACGTCACCAGTTCTGTTCCTGTAATATAGTTCTCGTCCTTTAATGAAGTATCTCGCTTTAATACAGTTTTCTTTCTGTGATATTTAAAAAAAGGAAGATAAATACGTGTTAATGATTGCAGCCTAAGAGCAAGATAAAAAAGGAATGATCCGCGAACAGGCGAGACGCGAATAGTCCGACCCATTGTCTACATCAGTGATGGTCAATGTGGCCAGTCGGAAGTGGCCGTACATCATACATCAGTGACTGAGTAAGCTTATTATCTTTTTCTGTCTCTATCATCATGCCTGTCTCTCTGTCTCTCTCTCTTGTTCTCTCTTGACGTGTTATATTGTTTATATTCTACTGTTATTCACGGTGGAATGGCATGGCTGCCCTGGTACGGGAAGCTAACGAATCCAGTTGTCAGGGTTGATGACCTGACAATAAAGAATTTGTCTTGAGTCTCTCTCTATATATATCTATATATATATATATATGAAACTATGGCCCTCCAAAATAAATATATGACGATCATACATAACTTTTTTGTTTGTGATGGTCATGGATAAATTCTTAGATTATAACCTAATGAAAATGCCCATATGTTGTTTTTTACATGCTTCTTTACTTTGCTAGTACTTTACTTGAATAGCCCTTATGTCATAAAGATTACGTTAATGACATAAAGGTGTCAAGTGCCAAAGTCTCTCTCTCACGCCTTCTCTGAATGCGACCAGCTCGCGTTTGGTATAAGGCTAAGCTGCTGACATCGTAACGCATCGACAATCATCCGACATCTTGTTCTAATGTCCGAGACAGAAGCGGGTGACAAATCTGCTGCTATTTTCTTGATCCTAAACCCACGCACCCACCCCCACCCACCCACACACACACACACACCTGCCCCACCCTTGCTTCCTTCTGTTTCCGATCGACTAGCTTCAATGATGTTCTGTTTAGTACACATCAGGTGGTAAAGGTAAAGGTCATCTCCTACCCTAACCTCTTCAAGTCGTTGGAGGATGAGATTTTAGAGACCCCACTTTTCTCGGGGCCAGCTTATACATGAGGGTGGTGCCCATCTCCTTTCCCTCGCTGCCTTACCTTCCCCAACCCTCTATGGAGTCAGGTACCCATTCCCACCAGCTGATAAAAAAATGATTCAACTAACATACCCATTTCCGTTATCACCACAGTGTGAAACGATAAATCTTTCTCGTCTTGTTGTTTTTGTTTATCTATCATCTATCTATGCTGCTTACTAGCTAGCTAACCATCTTTTTTCCTTTTTTATCTTTTTCATTCTCCTTCAGGACGATATTACTGAGACGACACAGTCAGACTCATTCTTCAAGTTTCTGACTCGTGGTGAGTTATTACATCGAGGTTCCGTCACCATGATGCAAACGCACTGATACGAAATCTGACCTTGATATATTTTATCTTCCACAGCGGGTGGCTGCGTTACAAAAATCGTCTTCTGTTAGGCACTACTCTGAGGGGTGGCTGCGGTAAAATGGCAGAGGTTGCAGACATCTCCAACGAAATCTAATTGTATTAAGCAAACGAACGTCGGGAGGACGAGAAAGGTTACACGTGGCCCCCACAAATAAAACTTTTCCATCTTCAGCTCCAGCAGCCTCATGGGAATACAAGGATACAGCTTTTGATGGCCAGATTCACAGAACGGCGGGAAGTGGTGCGCCGATGATTAAAAGACTGATGGAAACATCCTTATGTTCCTGGCCTGATGAGTGTTAGCTGACCGTATGATGGAGAGTATCTTGCTTCGCTCGGATGAGTGAACGGATTGTACGATGTTCGAGAGGGTAGGGGTGAACTTCCTGTTTATACAAGGATCGTGTATGCCATGGACTCCTGGAAGACGAATTTTCCAAGAAAGCTTTCAGAACGAGGCCTTTTGAGAATGAGCTTCCGGTTTTACTATCAAGACGAAGGAGGAAGAGATGACGATGTGAGCTGTCCTGCTGACGGAGATGCAAAAGTTTGGGCTTTACGGTCTGTCTGGTTGGTTTAACGGTCTTCACGCCAGTGTGAGGAGAGGGTAGTAAAGGTCGACATCTTTTTTGCCAAACGTAAATAAAGCAACTAAGCGACAAACGTATGGTAGGAATACCTTTTGACATTAAGATTTTTAGCGCTGTCCACGATCGACTTGATGTGAGTCTGAATTTGTGGCTTTTAAAGTCGTCGAGGGCTTACAGTCTACCACTCTGAGAGATGCTTAAGTGTTGGTCTCGGCAGACCTCCAGCATTTCGGTTTATAAATGGTCGTTGGTATGTGGGTTGGGATATCAAGAATCTGATTGTATCTCTGACCTTTGTAAGAAGTATTCCTTGTGAATGTTTTATATATTCGCGTTCATGTATGTTTGTGTATGCACAACTTTTTCGTACAAAATCGAGAAAATATCGAACAGAGCTGCAGAGAGAGCAAAAGGAGAGCGTATGCGTAAGTACTCTCTCTCTCTCTCTAAGTAATCTCCGAACGTATTTTCTGTCCGTAATCTCCGTAAGCACTATCAAGAAAGCACTTCCCGTAAGTACTCTTCGTAAGTATTTATCGTAACTACTGTCTGTAAGTGCTATCTATCATGGCTGGCATTCAACTCGTTTCTTTAATAATGGCGTCCCAGAACGAAGTGTATTAAAGGGATGGTGTCGTTTTAAGACGCCATCTTTGTTGCCTAACACTGTTCTGTTAAAAAACGCCAGGAGCCCACTGCCTAAAATCATTTGAAATTGAAGAAAGGAAGGCAAATTTGTTTTTAAAAAATAGTTAACTTTTCAACTCACTACCTATATGGCGTCTCGTGTGGTCTGGGCTAATCCTGCATATCGTTAATCAAACATCACACGAGCTGGTACTATGTGTCCGTGGAGGATGCGCATCTTGCAATGCGAAGGTCAGAGTTTGAGCGGGTCCATAATAGACCATCCTGTGTAAATCAGCAAAGACGTAGACCTGTAAGCTCGGGCTATAAATATTTGAGTGAGTGATTACCACCGACAGTCAGACAAGAAACATGCGAAGATGAATATAATACTGTCCCAGAATCCGCCTGCTCGTGTCCTGCGCTATGGTTTATCAGTGCAGTCTTACCTCTGTCAACTGCTTGTCTCCGCAAACATCTCATTGTTATCTCCATCTGGGTTAAACAAAATCGGCAGTAATTTTTTTTATTCTACTCACTTTCTGTCTTTCGAACAGTTCCGGGGACCTCCTGTGTTGGCGTTTTTAAGATCGGGGATGTGCATGTGACAGCTTAATTTTCTTGTATCATTACGTGCGGGTTGTGCGTGATATAAATGTAAACAACCTCTCTCTCTCTCTTTTTATTTTTGGTTGTTGTTGTTGTTTACAAAGCGAGACATTTTGTTGAACATCGCAGCGATAATGGATGCGGCTTACAGACTGATGCTGAGCCGCCCATCTTTTGCACATGCACGGAATCATTAATTCTGCAGAACCCACGCATGGAATGTTTGCTTCCGGGTACACTGTGTGCAATGAAGATGATTACAAGATGGCAGACTGAGCAGTGAGATGTGTGACAAAATTTTTGCTTTTAAAGGGTAGTCCGGGGGGGCTGATACAAGAAAACACTGCGAATTATTAGCACATTGAAACACAAAAGTAAAAAGTAAAAAATGTACTAAAATTATCCAACAAATACCGCGTTTATTACTATTCTTGCTGAGTCTGTTATCTTGCGAACACCGCTCCAAGTAAGTCAGCGAAAGCAGTATGGTCCTGAACAGTCGATGCCCCTGCGCTAAATTTTCTGTTTAAAAAATCACGAATCGACGAAACGGCAAACTAGTCTATTAAACTTCATAAAATACCCCATTATCACGGACATGCTGATTTGGTTGGCCGTCACGGGCATATTTTGGCTCCCAATACTATGACAACGGAAGTTTTAAGTCGATTTAATTAGGACTGACTCTGCCGTAAAGTTGGATCCACAAAGGATTCAATGTTGGTAAGGGGAAGCGGATGGTCGAGTGGTTAGAGCGCTGGCGTCCGAACCGAGAGCGCGCTGGTTCAGTTCCCGATAAGCGCAGCAAACTTGACCCAGCTGACGGGAATGGGTACCTGACTCCATAGAGAGTTGGGGAAGGTAAGGCAGCGAGGGAGAGGAGATTGGCAACACCCTCATGTAAATGCTGGCCCCGAGAAAAGTGGGGTCTCTAACACCTCACTCCCCCACGACCTGAAAAGGTTATGGGATGACCTTTACCTTTTTACCAATGCTGGTACAGTGTTAGCTCATGCTGGCCTAATATGTACCTCTCATTTGGGTATTATGTAAGTGCATGCATGTATGTGCTTCTTGCAGACTGCATGCAATAAATCAAGGTAATATTGCCCAGTCGTCAAAACTGCTAACCTTATCGCAGCAATGGGGGACACTTGTTAAATGGGCAAACATTGATTCTAAACCCTCGACACTTCCACCCTTTTGTCTTATACATTTTGGGGTAGAAACAGTTTGTTTAGGGTGATAGGTGACAAGGTACACATTTCCATGAAAAATGACACGGTACCTGTTACTGGACGCGCTCTACCAGGCTGACAGCTGCTTACCTGACCTCTCAGTCATTGCGGTCACGTGACTTATGAGCCGCCACGTTAGCTGGAGCTGACAGTCTACCCCGGTGGCGGCTGTTTAGCAAACATCCTTTACTAGCAGGTGTATTGGATCTAGGGTGGCTAAGGCTGGCTCCCTGTATCCAACATAGCCTATGCCATGAGGCAATGAATCAGCATCGACCCAAGATCTTGTGCTGTCTTGGTAACGTCGATATCGAAGACGAATTAGTGAATACTTTCTATTTTCGAAATACCTGGTCAATGTGGTGGCCGCAGTCACATTATATTTCTGTTCCCACTAAATTATTCTTGTGGTTTGTGTTAATAATCTATTTATACTTCCTATATATTTCGTACTTATTTAATATTACTATAATTACGGGATGTTTTCTTGTTGGGTAAATTAGTTATCAGCTGACAATCGTTTTGATAACTGTTAGGTGCTTTGGAAGGTCAGTGAACAAATCGGAGCTGACTTGTTTCTTCAATATGAACGTTTCCTGTTTTGACAGCTGATTGAGTAATTGGGTTGGCTGGTTAATCGTTTAGATCGCTATCCTATCAAATCAGTAGTTATCGGTTTTTTTGTTTGGTTTTGTTTTTTGTTTTGGTTTGGGTTTTGTGTTGTTGTTTTGTTGTTGTTTGTTTTTGTTTTGTTTTTTTAGTTCCGTGCACAAACCAGAAAAATGGATCATGCGAATGTGTGTAGTTTAACCGACAGCAGCCTTTCACCGTAACCATCTTCCATAAGCTTCACGATTTAATCTTCATTGATAAGAATTAAGAGGGAGTTAAATTAAAAAGAAGTGTTGAGTCTCAAAAAGTCTCTTTGACACCTCTCTTCTCTTTTCGAAATAATAATTTTAGTTAGCGGCTAGTAGAAACAAAGCAAAACGATGAAAGAGAAGCATGTGACAGCCTGATTAGTGCCTGAAAGAGTCTGGCACGGTCTGTCAGTGTGTGGCCCTTCCATCTTTGACTGTGCTCTCGTGGAGAGAACATTTGTCGGCCGCTGCTATCGTCAACAACTTTCTTCGCGAGTGAGGAGAACTGGACCGGAAGGGAGAAGTGATTTTAGAGAATAAAGTCGTTTTCCCTCATTTGAACTGTAGGTGTACAGTAACTTACACAGGCATGATCACCACATTATTACTCAACACGATTATTAACCTAGCTTAATAATTGTAAGGGCTTTTAATAGTATATAATAAAAATAAAATAATAAAAATTAAGTTTTGAATGATTTCTTTGTGTTTGCAAAATATATTTTATGTACTTAAATTACAGATTCGTCTTAATTGGTAGAAAATGTTTCCTCTCTTTCTTGTGTAAGTGTAAGGGGAAAAAGCCTGATGGCAAAAAATTGAAATAAAAGTTCGATTTCTTATTTTGTTTTACACATATATACACACATATGATCTGGAAGCAAATCACAGAAAAGTTTAAGGGCAGTAAGAAAATCATCACTTTCTGTTTCTGAAAGGGTTTGTTCTTGTAATAAAACTATTTATTGTTTGAAAGCTTCGTGATTGTTAATTAACGTACCTCTTGCAGGAATGCTAAGTAATTGTTACACTTATAGGGATCAGGGCGCCAGCTGTTATTTCGGACGTCTGCAACACGCATCTTTTACCCTACTTTTCTCCAAGCCTGGCAAAGTTGCTTCAGCTTTCACTGTAAACATTTGTTTTGCTCATCGCAGTGACTCTTTTATGCTGTCACTAACCTACCGTTCAGATAATCTATAACGCAACGGTGATCTTTTCCAGCCATTCGTATGCCTCGTAACAGGCAACTGAGTGACTGACGGTCTGAACCCCCAGCTTCCGCTTTCACCATCGAGGTCGTACAGTACAAGTGCTGAGTAATTGACAAAATTCCCTCATCAGATTAAATAGTGCTTCCTTCCGGGATCGATTTCCTAAATGGAGAGAGGGACGGGGTAGAGTGAAGGCGAAACCCGACGGCCAGCCCTGTGAACAAGAGTCACGTGTAGAGGATGTTCCCCGAAATGTCATCTGAATTCAGGAGGATTCCTACTGCAGCAATGACAAGCATTTGTTTGCCACTGCGCTACTAGGACACCTCTGCTCACCAATTCAGTTCTAGTGCAGTGGTTAAGGATGTTGCTGTCGCTCTCGACCTTACGGATATAATGCCTCCCCCCCCCCAGTATGTTCATGTCTGCCATCAAAGTCCTCTTCAGACACCATAAAGCAGTCCATTTTTATCTATAATCAACGCATTCACGAAACTACGAAAAAAAGGAAAATACTAGTATTACACAACTAGGTTCAAATAAAAGACTATCAAATTCACGTCTGCGGATTCCTGCTTGTGTGCAGTAAAGAGTAGTTTAATCAAAGTCAGAGGACAAAGCCTGCGATTTGGGAGGCCTAACATGAAGGGCTTTGAAAGCATTTAAGTTCTGAGGAAACTTCGGATAAAACTCGCTCTTTATTCCTATAAATAAACAACACTTAGTAACTACACGTTAAATAAAATATATTTATGTGGTATTTACAGGGTTTTTTAAGAAAAAGCTTTTTATGACGCGTTTATATGAAGGAGTTGAAGATATCTACTTACATCTACATCATTGGCCTAACGAAAAACTGTGTTGGTTCGGCTATTTGGCTGGTTTCTGTAACAGTAAGTGAAATGAGGATTGTGCACTATAAAGAGAACAGCGATGAATGTCGAATACTTTATGAACTTCCTCTCCTCCACTTATCATTCAGACGAGACATTACATCCAGAGAGACATGTGCGTGCCCCGAGAAACCAGGACTTTAAGAACTAGTGGGGTCTGAACTTTTTTAATAAGTGGCTAAGCCTCGGTATAAATGTAAATCTGGACCAACTACCCACTCCACCACCTACCCATCCACACACACACACACACACACACACACACACACACACACACACACACACACACACACACACACACACTTACCTCTGTTCTCGAGGTATACGCCTACAAACATCACAGAAAGAGGTCAACAAGACAAATGTCAGGATAGTACATGGATGCGCATATGATGGAAGGGCTTCAACAAATGTTAGTGCGGGGACATATGTTAATTAGACTATCTGTGTACAAAGTTGACAACTGTGTTGCTGAACACTTTCTTTGCCTGGTTTTTGTAGCAGTTTATCTCGATAACATAAGGGATCTTAACCCAGCTTTTGGGAAATAGTACACCTCACTAGCCTTTACTCAAGTATAATAAAAAGAATTTGCGCCTTGCTAGTTCTTTAAAAAGCTTGCCTGTAGTGAAGGCGGAAGCGTGTTTCACCACAGGTAACCTGACCACCCCTGCCTTATATGTTTTGACGAGATCACCTCTTAAATGTAATAAAACCGAGACAGGAGTTAAGCTAGCACTCTGGGCCGAACATGGAAAATAATGTTTACAATCAAACTTCTAGGGGGTCAGGTCCTCCTCGGAGTTCGGTCCAAGAGAATCTTCGCAGGACCGACTGGTCGGGCTGTCTACAAGCCAAGAAATCATCAAGCACACACTAACAGCCCGCTTGTTCATTACTACAGTCTTAGCTGTTTAAACCCGCGAGTAGATGAACGAGACGACAGTGAAGAAACCGGATATGCTAATGTGCGCATGCGCGCAAGGAGGAAACGCGACCCTATTGCCGTACGGCGTCAGCAGCTGGCTGAAATTGTCACGTGACAGCAGACCTGACGTCAGCCAGACTTGACTTTAGGGTGCAGTCTTGACACAGGGCGTGATGATGGGGCTTTTCGCACGAGAAGGGTTGTCCCACGGGGACCCGCCTCCTGCACTTCCCCTCACACACCCTTGATGAGTGGTGATCCGGTTAAAGTCTGCGCAGGCTGTCGTGAGCTGGCGAATTTTGGCTTTACGTTGCCCATCGCTTTCTGTCTTTTCTTCTCTTCTTCGTTCCTTCTTTCCTTTATAAGCTCGCAGTGTATTACTCTTATTAACGTTTCTTTTACTTTGTTTTGCTTTCCTCTCATATTTCATTCTTTCTTACTGTCTTTCGTTGGTTTGCGTATTCTTTCTTTTATATATATACATTTTTTTCTTTTTTGTCTTGCAGTTTGCTTGTTCTCCCTTGACTCTTTGTTTGGCTGTTTCGTTCCAGCCTTTCTTGTTTCCGTCCATGGCACATTGCCGATCTTCCACACCATCTGTCTTCATCAGAGATTTCCTGTTGTCTCCCATGGAGAAGGATCGTGGCCGGAGAGAGTTATCTCCTCAGCTAGCTTATTCAAACGTCAGTTGTTTCCTCCCTGCGGGGGCAAGAAGGAGTGGTCATTCACACCAATAGTTCTTCTTTATGTGCTTACAAACACACTTTATGCATCCCCTAGCGGTTTTATGGTCGAACACGTGAAACCAATATGTCAAGACTTGCGCTGTCTTCGCTGTTGCAGGATGAGAATGTAAGAGAGTAATAAAAAGAAAGAAAAATGTAAGGAAACCAGAAAAACGAAAATTGCATTTTAGAAACACAAAGACCAGCTCATCGTGTCAGTACTACAAGTTAACAAGGATGACGACCGATCACTTTGGCAGTAGTACACGGGCACAAGGATGTCGACTGGATGGCAATACTACAAACAATGTAAAGGGAAAAATCATGGTCATGGCTGCGCAGAGGTTTGAGCTGAAGACCACCACTATATTTCCCATTGCCGGTCTCGACTAATGCACAAATACTTCGTGCAGAAAGATGGAGGGAGTAGAAGCATAGTAAAGGTAAAGGCCGTCCCCTAACACATGAAAAAGACACGTATATGCATCCTAGTTACATACTTAAATAAAAAGATGCATAAGGCGAATTCTTATATGCATCTGCAAGCCCTGGCCCTTCACAGGCACTAGAAACATGTCTAATGGCGTATGTATGTACACGCAGTGCAAGCGCGAAGACACACACACACACACAGGTATTTATGACACACATGCTTTCCCCTGACAGAGAAACTCCTGGCTTTTACACGTGACCACAGAATAAGTAAAAATAAATTTTAAAAACACACTTTTATTTCAAATGCATTAAAGAGTAAAATAATTGTCCTTAGGTCTGGGAATTTTCTTTAATACATATAACTTAAAATATAAAAGTGTGAGGGGCACTGATGATCGTATTTTAATAGCTTGAGAGAGTACCCCTTACACTGTTTTAAGTTAGATGAATTAAAGAAAATTCCGAGACCTAAGGAAAAATATTATTTTATCCTATTTCAAATAAAAGTGTTTTTTTAAATAACTTTTTTATTTATTTTAAAGTTTTAATCTTTTTTTATCCCGGTGCTCTTCCAATCGAAAACGATTCTCGGTCTCCAACGATAATTTCTCCTCATGTTTTTGTCTTTTTTTTCTAGGCGTCTTAATTCTCTGCATTGAGGTTTCACCCATCTGTGTTCTCACCTAGAAGGTAAGGATTTAATATTGCATTTTAATTGAGTTAGAGGTTCGAGTGTTGTCGCAGCGTGACGGTTGCTAATCTAGCATCCCACTCTCTGACTGACTGAGGTGCCACATTCTATTTATACACGTTTTCAAATCCTTGACACCTCGATAAACATTACATGAAACGCACGGGGCGCAACACAACTTTGAGAGCACCTAACTGCACAATACTTTCGTGTCCGTGTATTTTGTAAGCTAACCAACACTCGGACAGTGTGACACGCATGGGAACTTTACCAGCAAACATGCACACCCACGGTTCTGCATGCCTGTTATTTCACAAAGTCTCTAAAGTGTTGCATCTTTAGTTTTATGGGGGTATGTTGTTGTTTTGTTGTTTTTTTAATGCAAACATCCAAAAGAAGGAAGTATTGTATTTTTTAATTATGTTATAAAATTGTCCGGTTTATTTTGTGACTTTCTTAGAGGCCGAATTAGGGGAGATAGCCTATCGTTTATTAGTCCTATAGCAGCAATTACTTATCTCTCTATAAATCGGCTTATAAGTTCACATACAAAATTAAAAAAATATTTTACTACTTGTGGAGTGATGGAAATGAATTAATTGTACATGGTCACCGGAAATTAATAAATGGTGAAAATTTCAGACCTCTAGGCCGATGGGCCGTGAGGTAGCCCTCGTCGATTACAAAATTCCAGGGACTCATAGACAGAGTTAAATAAAAGTGTGTTAAAATAGTTTTCACGTAAAAGACCAAATACAAATTTTTGCATTAAAACTCCGATGCTAACACTTTCACTATTACAGTTGACAGCTGCTCTGTTGGAGATTTTCTACAGTATCTGTTTGGGGGGGGTTGCTTGTCTCCTGAGATGTACACGATAGCACGCATGCACAAACTCATACCAACACAAACAGAAAAAATAACGCTTCCTGCAAAAGACACCTGGACGTCAAGGTTTACCGTTTCCTAAGAAAACTTGCAGCCAGGCATTCACTCAAGCTGTTCATGTACCACCCACGGGCAAGGAAAAGGAGAAAAAAAGTGTGCTAACGTGGTTGTCGATCACCAGAATATTGTAAAGAAACTTGATTTTAGACATCAGGTCGATCAAGAGCAAGCTATCAAGCGCCTCTTGTTTGCCCGGGGAGAAAGAAAAGTGGACGTGGTCGCATAATGGCTCTGGAAATAGCATGTCAATTCATTTTGCTTGTTTGCAGCGGAAAGTCCTCGTCAGGCCTCTGCAAGGTTAGTAGAGTAAAACACACTTTTCTTCTATAAGACTACATTGCACTGCCTTTTAGCCTAAAACAAAACACATTACCCTTTACCCCCCAATACCCTTATCAAAAAATACAAAACTAAATTACATGCACTTTATATCTTTGCGATGTTCTACACACTTTGTGTCTTAACTAACATCATATTTCTGGTCAGAATGTTCATTCAAAATAACCCGAACACAGCTCAGTTATAAATGATATCAAACTTGAAACAAAGCCTTGATGAAGTTTTGTTCAGTGGAAATGTCAGGAGTGATGTCGATCAACGGGAAGCAAGCACGAAATGAAAATGATGGACGTTGCACGTGCGCGGTCAGGCGTAGGTCACGTGCAGGTCGTGAGATTGCATGACGCTTGGCTGACACAGAAAGGGCAAATGTCCGCTGCTGTGCCGCAAAGCACGCTTTATTTGTGGACTGAAATGTGACTGACCTCTTCCAGACAACAAGAGTTCTCTTGACATCATCTTCTGACGATTCGCATGTCGTCCGTCCCACGAAATGAGAAGTTTTAGTTTCATGACATTCGCTTTATTTTTGGGAGGTTTTATTTGTTTTGTACTGTCTTGTTTTACTTTAATTTTGTATTATTTGGTTTTGTTTTTACTGTGCTGTTACGTATGTGTTTGTGTGTGTGTATGTGTGTGTGTGTTTGATATATATATATATACGATACTTTAATTTAAATGATTTATGCTTCTGATCCAATTTCATATGAGGTACAACTTGATAATATATAATATATAAGGCATTTATGCATGCTCACCACTAGGCTTCCACTTGTCCTTGTGTAAATATTGACATGCATCTGTGTAAAAGAGAGAGTGTGCATGTGTGTGTCCAAGCAATATGGGGAAAAGCTTTTTCCATGTGTATCCAGGATAGTAGGGTATCTAATCCCTAGCATGAATCCCAGACACTTAATCCCCGGACACTTAATCCCCAGACACATAATCCCCGACACTTAATCCCCTAGACACTTAATCCCCAGACACTTAATCCCCGACACTTAATCCTCAAAATTAAATTTCAACTAAAAAAATTATGAAGTGAATGAAAAATTTAATTCAAATTCAAATAATTATTTTCATGTAAATATGTTTGACAATTAAAATAATACTTAATTTCAACATCTATAACATTAGTTAAAGTTCATGTAAGCTATTAAAGTCAATGTTTTTCAACATTAAGATATGAAAAGTGTTGTTAATCAATATGACAGGTAAGCTAATGATCGAAGGTACAGAAGACGATCCATTGCCTCATATTGCTGTACAATGTTGCTAATTCTCATGGCCATTCTCTTACGGTTATAATATTTCAATTTCACAAAATAGCAGTTTTGAGTCTTGTGTTGCGATTTGGGGATTAAGTGTCTGGGGATTAAGTGTCTAGGGGATTAAGTGTCGGGGATTAAGTGTCCAGGGATTAAGTGTCCGGTCACCCCCTAGCATACCTCCGGAGATTGACACTGCTTCCCTCTACGTTTTAGGTCGTTTCTGCACAAAACATCAGTATAACCGTTTACTTATAATCACTTCTAGAAGTCCGGTGGCACAACGATTAGTGCTTGTCACCAGTGTAGTGAGGGTTGGCTATAGGGCAGCCTGCCTTGCCGTAATATAGCCATAGCTGCTGGTTCGGCGTAAAACACCAATTTCCCGCTCCTACCTGGGCGCTACATATACAGACACTAAGACGCAATAGCAGGTTTGCAGCTACAAGAAGAAACGCTGGACTGTGACCTCATCTGGTGAGGTCCCTTTCGTTTTCATTCGAGAAAGATTACAGAAACATGGCGGCCTTTACTCAGCGGCCAAGCCCAGTGTTCTAGACACAAACGTAAGTCACAAAAAATTCCTTTGCTAACTAGATGTTTCTAGGAGGAAAAGGCCTGAATGCCACTAGCTATTATCTGAGCTATTTTTGACGTTTCTTGCCATGAATCTTTGGACTGCTCATGTAAATGAAGGGCTTAAAACTCTGATCTATTGCAGTTTCATCCAACTCTTGACTTTAAAAAAAATACCCTTGAGTGAGGAGGATCTGAGAAACCCATAAGGATACTCAGACAGCGGAAACGAAACAAAAAAAATCCTGCAGCCAGGCAGACGTGCGTTAACTTGGAAATCGAAGAACTTTTTTTCTAGTGGGAATCTCACGTCCGCAATTGGTAGAAATAGTCACGTGACTTTATTTCTTTCTAGCTCTGACGTGCTTACAATATGTGCTTTAATTTGACAGTACCACCTGTGAGTGCGCCATGTACTCTACTAAAATTATAACCCATTTTTTTCTCAACCAGATACCTTAACTATACTTTTTTTTTACTCGCGTTGTCTACGAAATTGTCTCACCTTCTTGCTAAGATAAGCCCTGAGTGCTGGGTCCATCCAGCGAAGAGCAGACAACCACGCTGCAATTTATACTCGAGGAATACAGGGGCCTGAAGTGTGGCTCCACGGCTGACAGAGAGGTGAGGAGAAGATTGTGAGTATGTTCACTGACCATCTAGCACCTGACAAGAACTGAAAGTTCTACAGGTGTTTCTCCATGGAGACATAACATCCACTCTGTGAGTATCAATAGACAATAGTGAATTCATAAGTTTGATCTCTTGATGTGGTTATTGATATACTTCTCAAAACAATGGAAGGACCACCTTCATATTTTCTACAGTTTTTGGTAATCGTCTTTGTACCAACAGGGAGCAATTCCTTTAAAATCATTTTAGTAAATTAGTTTTGTGGGTGAATTTGATGACAATGGACTTTGCTTTTGTGCGTGCTCAGTACAAAAGTTAGCAAAAAAGATAAAAAAACCTACAAAATGTCCGTTCAATTGCAACATATCCATATTACAAGAGAAAATTGAGCAGTAGAAAACATACAGTGTACGTGCAAGCCCTGTCCATTGTCAACACTACTGGGTAATTTTAGAGCCCTGGGAGGATATTTATTGCCGGTTTCTATGCGCCTTTTCAATCATGCCTCAAAGACGACGATTAAGTACTATAGACCAAGGGAGGGTCATTGCATGGCTGCAGGAGGGCGTAGATGTTTGAGAAATTGCTCGGCGATTGAGACCTGCTCACTCTGTCATTCAAACTCTACGAGACCGCTCCAATGCAAAGCGTTGCAGAGTGAAGACACCCCGGACGCCCGAGGTCAACTACCAGACAGCTGGACAGGTTCATTGTTTTGTCGGCTGTAAGAACAGTAACTACCAGCAAACTCAGAGGGCAGCTGCAAGCAGTCGCTAACTTAACTGTCAGTTACTAGAATGTTTGCAGGGAGAGCAATCTTCGGTCAAGGCGACTCCCTGTCCTGACACCTGCACACCGCGCTACTCGTCTTGCATGGGTGCGACAACCTCTGGCATGGACAAGGGAACAGTGGGCCGCAATTCTCTTCATCGGTACCGATGAATCTCACTTTGCCAGTTGCTTCCACGATGGCCAAATCCGCGTCTTGCGACGACAGGGAGAGCGTTACCACGATCCCACCGTGGTGGAGCGTGATTGCTATGGTAGTGGATTCATCGTGGGGTGGGAGGGAGCGGACTACATAACTCCCCTCTACCTGTAGCAAGTCAACATGACAGGCCTCTGTTACTGCCAGCACTGCAGGCCATTGAACTAGGCGCCATTCTTCAAGACGATAACGGCAACGCACTGGCCCAGAGTCATCAAGGACTTCCAGAAGCAGCACCAAGTCAGCCACAAGGACTGGCCGGCCTATACCCCAGATCTGAATCCCACTGAACATCTGTGGAATGTCCTGAGAACAGCAACCTATCCCACCCACCCTGCAGTTGAACTCAATCAGCTGTACCAGTTTCTTCAGCAAGAGTGGCAGGCAGTTCCTTTAGTTCAGTCCATGAGACAACGGTGCCTTCCGTGCATTCAGGCCAATGGTGGGCACACGTGATACTGACTGTCTTTTTCTCTGATATCCTTTTTCTGAATTGTGAAAACATGGGTTATATCAGTCCAAGCTCAAATTCTTGCTGTTAAAATGATTTTGTTTCAATAACTATAGCTCATAATACTTAATTTAACAAATGTTATTGTCTGTGTGTTTATTGGAACGAAACAGTAACTGACAATACAACTGGCCTTTCCATTTTTTTGAGGAGTAGATTTCTAGGCCAGTATCTTTAGAAGGGAGTTTTGTTTATTCAAAATGTGGGAAACGCTGTCTTGTAAGAGTTCAGACAAGTCATTTGAAAATAGTTCTGCAGAATACTAGACCTTTAAGAGCTTTATTTTTGTCTCTGTCTCCTCATTATTCTAGTCATTTTCTTTTTATCATCTCATAATTCTCCAGCAACGCCGCATGGATCTTGACAGAAGCACAATTTTTTGGCTTAGTTGTTTGTTGCCTGACTCTATAAAAGGGTAACCTTTTTTGTTCTTTGTGGATTTAGTTTCATTTTCAATTAATCTTATTTTGTGCCATCAGTTTTCATTCGTTTCTTATTGTTACTCTGTTCGCTTAATAGAAGTTCTGAAAGTTTTGAAGAGCTTATTATATCATTTTTGGCAAAGGAAATAATTTCGGCTAAAAGTAAGTTATAATTAGGCTTGCATTCCACAAGACAGTCTCGCCTTTATTTTTTCATTTTCGTATTTTTGCGCCATATTTTTTTCAAGATCATAGAGCTCACTGCTCACCTGGGATAGAGCTGTACGGAGTGATCTTGATTATCTTTATTATTAATAATAATAATAGTATTAGTAGTATCTAAAAGATGTTGAGTTAAAGAAATGCCTGGAATTCAGAAAACTGAAATCTGCATTTTATAAATGTCGGTATCCCTCATATTCGGTACAATAACTTATTCGACCCATCGCTTTTTAAAAAAGTTCTTTACAGCTTTCTTTCCAAAGCCGAACACGAAATTATTAGTTTGGAAATGTAATCACTTTCCGTAAAACCATCGGGCAGCCTGGCAGAAAGCTATTTTACAGAAGAAAAACATTTTGCAATCATTCAGTGCCGACCAAGACCTCTGCTGGTTCTATTGAAAATTCTGCAACTCGATTCATATCGTGTCTTTTCAATTCTTCCTACGTTCCATCTTCGTTGGCATAGTATGTCAGTGACGAACTTCCCCCAGTATTATTTAGTTTTGACATGAACACAGAGAAAGGTGTT
Source organism: Marisa cornuarietis (assembly GCA_004794655.1). Classification (NCBI taxonomy): domain Eukaryota; kingdom Metazoa; phylum Mollusca; class Gastropoda; order Architaenioglossa; family Ampullariidae; genus Marisa; species Marisa cornuarietis. The sequence continues at coordinate 2,007,320 of SMMW01000631.1, forward strand.
AATAATTCTTCCTCATAATTCGCGCTGTACAGCGTGATCATCTTTTCAGCATCGTCTGAAACGTTGTCGATCACATCTCAACAGCCGTGAGTTCAAAGTTAACTAATCCTCAAGTGCGCATGTCAGCAATACAGTAAGACATCACTTAACGTCGGTTTTTTTTGTAACATAGAAAAAAATTTATTCTCTGGGTGGACCAGTTTCTGTGTTCTTCAGAGTATTTTGCTTTCCTCTTTATTTGGGTTTTTATTTAGAAGTTTGATGTTTTTTGTGACCATCGGAACTTAACTCTTGCTTACATGTAAATCAGTTGTCACGTGGTAAAACTGGTTTCATCACTCGTCGTCTCGCTTATAAGTCGCAGTTTTAAAAATCTATGGACCTTCATTGAGGACTTTCCGTAGTTAGAAATCGGTGCAGTGTTCAGAGTAGGAAACTTTTCTCAAGCGATTGTGTCGATCAAGATGATTACAGTTATAATGAGGATTTTTATTGCTTAAATATGTGAATAGAGAATTGTGGTTATGATTGAGATTACGATAATGATTAAATTGGTAGGCATGGGATTGAGTATGCGTATGAGAATGAGGCTGAACATCCGAGGTACGAAGATGGCAAGGAGTGGGGGTGAGACAAGGAGGTCAACTGATATCAACCGACAAAATTTCTGGATTCAGTCTCTCCCAAAGTTACAAAAGTTTTCATTTTTCCAAATTCGCAGGTGAATAACGAAGAAAAGTACAATACCAACAAAATGCTTTGTCCTCATCGTTATTCTTCTTTCCATTGTCACGAGGTTTTTTTTTTTTGAAGAAGAAGAAGAAGAAACAACTTAAACCTCGGTGTTCTAGTCCCAATGTTTGGTTATTAACTTGACCAGTGATCTTCTTTTACTTTGGATCCTTATGAGAGGGACGTGTGCTTTATTACTTTATTTTCCCGGTTCCTGTTCTGATCTGTGCCGGCTGTGCATCATTACTGGATATTAATGAGACATTAGTACGCGAGCTGCAGAACTCAATCGCTTTCTTTTCAAAATGGCCGACGTTCGCGACTCGGAGACGAAAGCATCAAGCTGACTGGTGCCTCAGATTCCCATTACGCTGTCATAAGAAACGTTTGAGACAACATCGTAACGGTGCATATCGTTACTATTGGAACTCACTGTAACATAACCTGGGCCGAAGAAACCATAAAATAGCTTCTTCATGGAGTCCGCCATCCATTACGCATCAGTCCACCCCATCTTCTTGTCTAACGGACATATTTTCATCAATGTGTACATGCATGCAGACGTTTATACATGTCTGCATGTATTGTGCGGATTCATAAAGACTGAGAACAGATTATTGCACGCGCACGGACAAACATGCACACATGCACGTTCGCAAGCACACGCACGCACACACACACACACACATGAGCGCGTGCGTGCTTTATCCACCCTCGTGAAATTCTGGCTTCATGGCGCACTTTCAACGAGAGTTCCCGTCTTCCTATTCAGCCAAGAATGATATTCTGCCAACTTTGCTCACTCATGATTACACTTCTTTACACTCGCCCATCATACCTTCGCATTTTTCTTCTCACTTTTTTTTCTAAGCACAGAAACAAGCACACGTTTTGTCGCATTCTTTCTGTAGTTGCAAAGTCCATTGCAGCTGTACTCTGTAAAAGAATTTTCCCGATACCGAGCTGACAGAATGGTTTAACGACGAGTCTGAAAAGCTTATAAAAGTACTATGTTATCAAACTCAGAGCGACTCATCTTCTTAACCCTTCTCCTAACCCCCTCCTCCGACCCTTCTGTAGTCTATCACAAAAGATTTTGGTTTGAAATCTACTTTTCCGACGCTTTGTTGGGCTTGTTCTTTTGTCACGTCCGTCCGTCAGTCCAGCCGGCCGTCCAGCAAAAGCGCAGAAGATGAAATGACATCCACGTTGCAGACGACAGAAAGAGTCATCAGACAGCCCTAGTCTTTTGTCAGCAAAAATGGAAAGTGGACTTAAATCACTTGAGAGGTTTTACGAAAAATCCCTACCCTCCTTATCGTGTCTCAAGGAAAAGGCAGGGTGACTAAATCTGGTGAAGTACAAATTCGCATCTGAGCTGATTGTTCTTTCTCTCTTCCTCCCTTCCCACCGCCTACGCAACCAGTTTTTTTTTCCAATGCCCGTTTGTTAGTTCTTCCCTGGGCTGAAGCCACTGGCATGTAATAGCTATGTGTTGTTCAGTGTAACTATTTTTCTTCCTTTTCAATAATTTGTGTGCCTGTGTGGGTGGATTCGTGTACGTGAACGCGCGCGTGGGCGTGTGTGTGTACAAATGTCAAACAATAAAGGGGAGTAATTATCCCTCTGGATGGTGTTTGCCTATGGAAGAAGCCTCTATTGAGAAATTCATCCCTCGTTAATTTTTCTTGCCTAGTGAACACCGATCGGTAAGCTTTCAAGTGCCGCTCTGTTTATGGAGATGATGCTGTGATGCATTAATGAAACCAAAGCCTTTATTTCATGACGGTTCCTGCTTGATGCGTTTCTCCGTTAGCGTTTGCGACGATCTTGTGCCACGAGTCGGTGATGATACGATGATGATAAACATGCATATCCTAGCGGTCATGTGATCAGTTGTTGACCAAATAACACGTCACGCAAACAACTCTAGAACTCAACACTTGGGCAGATGACTAGGTTAAGAAAATAGTTTATAATGCTTAGGAGGATTGTCTTTGTGCACACAACTGATCACTCTTGTAACTAATCTTAGCTAATCACTTGCCTCGTGATACGCATGCCCAGCTGTACCCACAAAAGTTTATACTCGCGTGGGCGCGCGCGCACACACACACACACACACACACAGCCACACACGCGCGTGCGAACACATACGCATAAGCGTACGCACGCTTTCTTCCATCTCTTTCCTTTTTCTATTTCTTTCTTTCTTTGATTTCTCACTTTTTTCTATCTTTCTTTTTTCTCTTTATCTCTTACTTTCTTTCAGTCTTTCTTTATCTTTCTTCTTAATTTCTTTTTATTTCTCTCTTTCTCATTTGTATTTTTCTTTTTTCTCTTTCTTTTACTCTCTCTCTCTCTTTCATTTGCTTTTTTTTCTCCCTTTTCTTCTTTCTCTCTCTTTCTCTCTCTCTCGATTTCTATTCCCTTTCTTTCTCTCTTCCTTTTTCTGTCTCTTTCTTTTTTTTCTCTCTTTTTTTCTCTCTTTTCCTCTTTCTCTTTATAAATCCCAAATGTAGCTATATATGCCTTCGTGTCGTTCTATGGCTTGTGTTCTCTCTGACCATCCCCTCTCCCTTCTCTCTCTCTCTCATTTTATTCACTAAAAAAGAAATTCGTGCTATAAATCTGGAGGTTTGGGGTAAAGACATCGAAAACTCTGTTGATGAAACAATATTTTAGACACGTCCACCTCACAGTCCCTTGTTAGAGAAATATTACTTGTACGAGACGGGGAAAATTTCTTTTTAGAAACGAAGACAGCTGCACATTTGTCTTTTTTATGACACTCTAGGGATGTGTGATATTCACTGCCTCGTTCTTCCCCCTTTCCTCCTGTCTTTCTCTCTATTTCTTTCTCTTCTTTCTCTTAATCTCCATTTCCCTCCCTAGCTTTCTTTCATTTTTCCGTCTGTCGTTCTTTCTGTATTATTATGACATAACTGTTCTCAGTTTCAGCGTTCATGCTGCTTGACCAGTAACAGGCGCGTGAAAACCGTGAGTTGCAAAGGTCACAAGATCTCTTTCAATCCCCCTGATTAACCTTTGTTAGGAAAGCGATAAATGGCAGCAAAAGGAAGGAAAAATACAGCCTCTTCAGTGCTCTTTTTTCTGGGCCAAGTTACATGACTGTTCATATATTTTTTCAAAACATAAAAGTGTCCGGAAATTTATTTCAATTTCTTCTCTTCGTTACGCAAAAACAAGGTAAAGCGACTTGTCATTTAAAGATTTTCACAATGGCTTTGCCATGAGAAAAATTACAATCCAATTTCAATGGAAAATAAATAAAATATTTAAATTTCTGAATGAAGATTGTTGTCGAAATTGCCCGATTTCGATTTCTTTAAGTTCACTGTATGCGACCTGCAGTTCGTGTCCTCACTTTTCGCACGTTCACTTAACTTTCAGAAAATACGTCTTCAGGGTGCCTTTCCTGTTAGGATCGTATCCAGCTACCGTATTAGATGTGTGCCCTTTGCCATTTCCTCCCTTCATCACCCTTTTGAAATTCTCGTGGAAATGATGGATGGTCGGATTTGCTTGAGACTTGTCACATCCGGGTTAGCCTGGAGATCCAATACTGCACATCATTGTCTTTCCTCTCAGTCGTTAGTGTTGGTGTCTGGAAAGGGTTTCACTGCATCGGTTGCTGTTGGCAATTTAAGAAAAGCAGCAATAATGCTGGTGGAGGCGACGGGAAGCGTTTGGGGTGATGCAGCTGCCTACGCTTACTTGTCTCCAGCGCTCAAACACTGAAAAGCCTGTAGCAAAGAAATTCTCTGACTTAAGGATCTCTTAAAGGTGTAGTAGGGTGTATATTTTTTTATGATGATTGGGTAAAGCTCTGTACAACATACTATCAAGATCATCAATATAGGCGTTGGAGGTTTACGTTTACGTTGTGAAGCTCTTGGCCAATGGGAAAGCTGTACATTTAATAAAGGCGTATCTCTGTGCAAGCTTGACTTCGTGATTTTAACCTTTTTTGCTGCACAGTGATGTTTGTAGGTGCATCTCAAAAACAGACGAGGATGTGTTCACTTAGATTTCTGGAAATGGCATCTTGAGCTGAGGTTTACCCAATCATTTTAAAAAAGTGCACCCCACTCGTCCTTTAAATCCAAAATACAATTTCTCTCCTGAAACCCCCAGGAATCTTCGCTTTGGCCTTATGCTGTGGAGTGGATCTTATTTCGCAAAGCCTGATATTGTGGTTGGATGTTTGTGTTTTAGTAACTAAAGCTATATCATGTTTTATTTCACCGTATTATAGTAGTTTAGTGGATGCCGTTTCTATTTCCTTTTCACCGAGCAAGAATTATGCATGTATATATTACAATGGCCCTGTATATTTAGAGTCTTTAGCTAGAATTGTATATCACATAGCTAATGTGTCTCTGGTTTTGTTTCGTTTTGTTTAGTTTCGCTTAGTTTTTGTTTGGTTTTGTTTCCTTCTGTTTAATTTTTTTTTTTTTTTTGCATGGAATTTTAGTTTGGTTTAGTTTCGCTTAATTTCATTTTGTTTCATTTAGTCTGGTTTAGTTTGGTTTTGTTGTTTTGTTTAGTTTCGTTTGGTTTCGCTTACTTTAGCTAATGCCGTTTAATTGGGTTTTATTTTTAGTTTTGGTTTGTTTTGTTTAGTTTTGTTCTGTCTTTTTAGGGGTGGCACCTGCGTGGGCACGTGTGGCCAACTCTTTTATGTGTAGACAAACGTGACACCAAGAAAAGTGAGAATCACGATGAACTTATATCATTCCTGGCTTCTAATCTATGTCAGAAACTGTCGGTGAGTTATGTTTGCATGTTCCTTGATGTTCTCCTAGTATGGGAATAGCAGCTCGTCAAAATTCATGACTTTCTAAGCCTTCCTTATTTCCTGTACTTCCTTTCGGTCGCCGACAATTAATCCATTAGTCAATAATATCTAAAGCCGGAAATTGGGTTGTAAGGTTTCGTTGAAAAGGAAGGCCAGATGGAGGAGCATCATGGGGTACAAAAGGAAGTGGCAATCAGCTGGTAAGAACAGCATCAGGATTACATGGCGTAGTTCAAAGACCTGGCATGTCCTCGGCCCTATTTGGCAGGCACGCATAGAGGATCTATGAAAGGCCCTTTGATGACACAAAGGCCACCTCTTTAAAGACAGAGACGTTTCGACTGGAGGCCGCATAATTCCACCAAGAGAAAGCGTTTAACACTCTCCCCATCACTTTCTATTGCACTGTGTTGCTTGACGCTTCTGACTGGGAGGAAGGCATAAACAGGTCAATTATCGGCAGCATCTCGATGGAAAAATCGATGACAGACATGACAGTGTCAATAACACCGCTCACAGAATGACCTCAACAGATCGTCTGGACGTTTAATTGTCTGCGACCGCCCGCAGATCTTCAGGGGCATGTTTTAAGTTTGCACTGCGATTCTGCATGAAATTTCAGACCGTCAGGGGATTGTTTCTGAGACGACCACCCTCTTCTCCTGATTTTGCCGGTCCAGCCGGGGAAGAGGAGATGAGGAATAATAACCATAATTTTCGTGGAGTTCGCATGCGCAAGTTTTGATCTGTTCATCCTATTTGAAAGACGTCGTCCCGCTTTCCAAATGCGTCGCAAAATTGGGCTCGTCAGATCAACATTCTGTCAATCACTTTGACTGTGAGTGTCAATATTTCCAACGCGCCTAGGCAGAAATTAGCTGCCATCGGAGTTTACTTGCCTCCCCTTTGAACTTCTCAGATTATTTCTGTGAACGCATTACAGGACCAGGTGAGAGAGCGATGAATTCAGTTCAAGAGAAAGGGCAAGGAATCACGACGTTCTCACTTTGCTAAAATTCTCTAACTTCTGAATCGATATTTTGTATTATTACTTCGCGATGAAAACTGAAATTTTACCCACCAAACGTCCATCACTTTTACTCCCGAGCGTGTGAGTGGGATGAGATCGTTGTGACTGTTAGTAATAATAATTATAATGATAAACAATGAGGATTTGTATAGCTCCTTTCAAAACATTTGCTCAGAGCACTGTACATAAATGATATATAGACTAAATCATCAACATTTATGCACCCATATTCGCGTAAAACAACCACGATGACAGACACTTCTACAACATACACTGACTCATACACAAAGTAAATTACAGACACACATTATACAGGTTCGTGGTCAGGACAGGGTTGTCAGGACAAGTTGTCGTTCTGAAAAGATGTGTCTTAAGTTTGGGCTTAAAGGTGGTTAAAGAATCAGAGTGTCGAAGGCTGACGGGAAATCCATTCCAAGTTGTTGGGGCTTGGCAGGAGAAAGACCTCTGTCCATACGTCTTTGTCGTACTCAGTGGGACTCGCAGAAGCTCGGTGTCAGAAGATGAGCGAAGAAGTCTACGCACCTCGCAACAGTGGTCGAGTGGCCAGGTTGTTGTCACCAAGACGGTGAGAGTTCGGATCGTGCATCTGACCTACATCATTTCCTTCCTAGCTGGTCTAGCTACCTCGCAGTCTTGTAGCCTTGGATGCTGACTCGGCGTAAAAAAAAACTCTAACAACCAGCCAATCAGAGCCAGCACTACTCCAGCACATCCGAGTTGCGCAAGAGCCATTTTACAGCTGCTGTTAACTTCACGTGCCGGCGCACGCACCCCTTGCATTAAACATGATTGACAATCTTGCAGTCGGGCTCTGCAGGCATTAAACTGTAATGAAGCTCACCCCTTCCACCCTCACTCACACCCCTACCCCCCTCACACACACACACACACACACAGTGTCAACTTCTTCACTTTTGTTAGAAATAGGACATTTCTTTCTGATGCTGGAGACAGCATTACGCACGATCTTGAAGGACACGGAAGCACCACAGGAGCTTTGCATTGTCTTGAAATACGGGAAAACAAGCAAAGAAAAAAACCCGGATATTTTCACAACCATGGCTTGTGTGTGTGTGTGTGTGTGTGTGTGTGTGTGTGTGTGTGTGTGTGTGCGGTTTTTTGTTGCTGTTTTATATATATATATATATAGCGCTATAGAGAGAAAGAGAGAATGAATTTTATTCACTGTAATCAACATGTACTTATCTGTATATTGCTAGCGCATGAGCACCTACACATTTTACCTAGGACTGCCCTTGTGGATTAACAATATTGTATTGTTGTTTGATTATTTTTTTTTTGGTTGGGGATCTTGTTAGTTCTTCCCGACAATTTTGGATGTTGCATTTTCTATGGAGAGTATGACATGTTTGATATTTGTTCTATGGAGTGTATTCCGGCTTGTACGACATGTTGGATATTTGTGCTGAGGACTGTGTTCTTGCTGTGTGTGGACGCTGCCCTGTGACGTGGAGGAGACGGCCCGCTACACACCCACATTTTGTCGTCATCTTATTTTGACGTCAGAACCTTGAGCTGTCCACAGGCCAGGATTTAGCGCTATACAAGCCAACATTATCAATTTGATCTTATTGGTCATATGTCATTAGGTCACTTGCATTTCCAAACTTGAAGCTCACAAAAAACTTCTATTTTGGGATTCTCGGAATTTCTTCTTACTAAGCCATCATCTTCATTATTCATCCCTTGACCACCATCATTCATACCCTCTGACCACCATTATTCATACTCTCTGATCACCATTTCACCTGGTCTGCTGGTACTGTTCGTCGGGGTACTCACGTTAAACACGGCGGCTGGCAAGTCTCTCCAGAGACCCCTGTCTTGAGCGTCTGTGGCCAGTCCACTCCTTCATGTTTGACAGCCACTTCTTCCTGTGTCCACTTCGGCGTCAACCCCACTCCAACGTACCCCGAAGAAGGGTCTTCGAGCGTCGTGCCAGGTAATATGGCTGAACCAGACCAGTTTTCACCGCTATACTTTTGCGAGAGGATGTTCTTGGTGTCCCACGAGGCTAGCGACCAGATTCATTTATTTTACACTTACAAGATTTTATTATTCTATCTGCAATGTTTATTGGTGCATATGATTGCCTGCATGGTGGTTAGCACATTATCAGCTATCCTCACATTACTGTAAGGTGCCACCCCCAACACTCTTTCACTGTGCAAGTCCGTGCTTTAATAGTTGGGTCACAGTTGAACGGGAAAATGGGGTTTAGTGTCACAAAGCCATCCAGAACGCACTAAATATATTTTGACGAAGTCAAAGGGCAGCAAAACTTGATACTAGTCTAATTAAAACGGTGAATTTGTTTTGTAGGCTAGGTTTCTTACTGTCTTCCTTCACCCTTCTTCTTAATACCATCGCAGACATATTAATGCCGCTACTGACAGGAGACGAAAGGGTTTTCCAAAAATCCTACCTCCTTCACAGCCAGGCTGCTTAAGAGAGGAAGTCAATAATGCCATTCACGACCCGCTGATCCCGCTGAAGACGTTTGAAGTTAAAGGCCCACCAGAGGGTTTTTTTTTTTTTCAAATGATTGGCTAAAGCTTAGTTTTGACTGCTTTTCTAAATTCTGAGTAAATATTCTTGTCTGGTTTCGAGGTCATCTACTTACCCTTAGAAAGATTTGCCTGTAATACTTCAAAAAAGCTTGTAATCTTATGATGAAAATGTTATAATCTTCTTTTATTGTGTTTGATCCGGCACAGATCAAACAAATGTAATATTTTGGCCTTTAGCCTCAATTCCTGTAACTCTGCGGATTTCCTGTGGTATTCACCCCACAAAGGTAAACAGGTCTGCAAACATCACATTGCATAGAAGGGTCAGAAATCCTGACGTTACAAAGATACACGGGTGCGCATGCGCTATCAAAGGCTATGGTAGAAGGATGATCATTAACGAGGAGTGTGGCCTCGTTCTGAGCATGGCAGTATTTGTAGCTTGCATCTTGATGACAGGAAGTAGGGTATTCACTCAAATTACCTTGTACTGGTCTCAGTCTAGTAATTTAGGTAAAAAAAAAATGCCGCTCTTGTAAGCCTTTAATTCGTGTTATTTTTAGTCTCTGTCCATTACTTACAGTCACTTGTTGGCTTCAGCAGACGTTTCCAACTCTTGCTACTCTGCCGCATTTCTTCCCGCTGCCTACCTTCCATTTCCCCCTCCCGCGCCTTCTTTCCTCCTTTCCCCCCGGCTGTCATGTCAGCATGGAGTGCTTTTCGTGTCGTCTGCACCACCGTGCCTCCATCTTGTTGCAAGTGTTCAAACTCCTGTTGTCCGTCTTTTGCGGCATAGCTGAGGAAGACAACGAGTGCCGTCTATGCCTTGAAATGCATCCAAATCATTGCACTTATTGTTTTTCTGTTCGATATTTGTTCTGATTATTTTGTGGCTTGGCAGAAGTAGGCCACATGACAACCTTCGTAATCATATCATTTCTGTTAGTCCTTTTATAAAAGATGTTATAATTTTTAAGTTAGTATATTAATAATGTATCCAAAGCATATTACAATCACTTACTGGACATTACAAAAACATTACATTATTAAGACATTACTATTTATGCATGCAGTCTACATTTGCTAGTGTTGAAAAATTTGTCACGATGCATGCACTGTTATGTAAAAATTCTGGGAGGAAAGCGTGGATATTAAAAGTAAGTTGGTTTGATGCAGGACTGAGGACTGCCTGCTTTTTAGGGGCATTATCTTTGTGGCTTTACAACAAGCCAGGGACAGTCCTGCCAGACCCTTCGCCTTTCCCATTCTCCAAAGCTGCAAGACAAGAGGTGGGGCGTCAGGCCTAATCCCGTCTGATCTGAACAGCTACTTGAACCTGACTCTCGACTCCTAAGACAATATGGACACGATGTTGACAAGGCGCCGTCTACAGGCGTGCACTGTGTCCACTGGGGGGCTTTGTTCCTTCTGGCTTTTGTGCCCCACATCTTCTGCTGTCTTCGTCTTTGTGGGAGTGCTCTGAAAGAAACAGAAAGAGAGAGAGGCACAAGAACGGCGTGTGGCTAGTCAATGCTCCCAGAGGTACATAAAATCAAAATCAGTTTGTGTCTAAACGCCGAACAAAAATCCTGGGAGGAACAGGTCCACGTCCGCACTACAAACAAAGCTATTACACAGCAGTTTATGAAAGACCTCGGGACACACTAAAGTTGTTTGCACGATAGTTGCCATGGCTACGTGTCAGTCGGTAAAGAAGAAACAAGTGCGTCCGTCTAGGCCAAAGCACTTCGGTTCCAGAGAACTCGGTCCGTTTTTCTGTATGAGTCTGTCTGTGCTGACGGCCCGTATCCTGGCTTTGGGCTTTTCCCATTTTTATTACCGATTGTATCTGCCCATTAGGCTTGCGTCATCTTTGGTGGATTGAAGGCCGAAGAAAGAAACTCACGAAACTCCATGCACATTAAGTCAGCACTCAAGTACTTAGCCTGAAGCTTTTCGTTCTTGATGTTTAAATAATTGCTCTTCTCTCTCTCTCTTTCTTTCTTCTTTCTTTCCCCAAAGTTTCAAGATGAAGAGGCAGTTTGGTAATTCTGAAGGCGCGTGCAACCACTGCACTGTCCATAAAAGTAAAAATCTTTTTATTCAAATAGGTTCTTATAATTTTTTTCTTTCTTTACCTAACGTTCTCTCTCTCCCCACTTTTTTTCTTTCTTTGGCATTAGATCCTACTTTTCTCTGTCTCTTCAAACAACGGGCAAACGTGGTTCCAGCTAATTGGAGCGGACTACTTGACACAAGTAAAGAAAGTCGTGGCTAGGGACTGTCGCAGACTGCTGGTTTGTGTCGCTAATGATTGAGTCTTGCGTTGTGTGCTTAACTTTTTACGCAAGGACTAAAAAAAAAAAAACGTTGGAGACTGGGAGGGGGATGTGAGAGGCAGTCGAGGAGCCATGCTGACCGTTTTTCGCAAGCTGCGCACTAATCCGATCTGCATCCTCGAAGTGCTGGCACGAAGAACTGACGAGGGTTTCTGGGGTCGTCTGATTATCACCTGCTCTTAGAAGAAGAAGTTCTGAGAATTTCACATGCCCGCCTGTTTGCCTTTTTAAAGGCGTGTAGGTTATGGTCTGATCAGTTTTATTGTCAGCCAAAACGATCGGCTAGTCTTGGAAGAACTATACATGCTTTAAGGATCTGACTTTTTTTTTTCTTCATTCTACTTATTGCAGGTGTGTGCAGCAGCCTTTAGGCAATATTCTGACCATCTGCAAGGAAGATTTTAACCATCTTTGATAAAAAAAAAATAGATGAACTTTGCCGACGACAATTGTCCACGACCACTCCCTATCGCAGTGACGAGAAACTGGGGGAGAAAGCTTTCAAAGAAAAGACAGACTATACTACTATACTCGTATTTTGAACCTGTGACATTCAAAGTCGTACCGTGTGCAGCAAGCTTTTAGGACGGTGACCTTACAAAAGCCTCTGATCCCAAACACACATTTCAGGAAAAGAAAAACACATCCATAAAGACGATGAACATTGCCACCCAGTCTTTATTTCTGCCTTAAAAGCTTCCTGTGATAATCTTTCATTTAGAGCAAACATCAATAACATTGTATCGCATTTCCTGAGGATTGGTATTTGTTTAAAAACCTTATCTCCGTCGTACTCATCAGTCGTGATATTTTCGTGTAGCTTTTGTCTCCATTACGAGTAAGATTTTATTGTCACGAAAAATAAGGGTTCATTTGCATTAATTCGCCAGGAAAGAAAGATTTATACTGATTAGATAGTATTCTCTGAAGAGAAAAGGTTAAAAGTTGTCTAGTGAATGAATGAGTTAATAAATGAATGAACTGTCTTCTAGACAACTTCAATAGTGAATGAATGAGTTAATAAATGAATGACCGAATCGTTTATGTTTCCAGCGGAAAGACATTTACCTTGATGCACAATATTTTTAATTAGTCCAAGAATCTGCCTATAAATATAAGATTGACGCAAAGCTGACTTTATGAGATTTTGTTACAAGAAGCTTCTAAAACTGATTTCGTTTGATTTTATTTTTTTGTTTGAGGGGTATATACTCTGAAGAATAAGCAGATGCATTTCATCATACCGTTTAGCTTTACTTGGCCTTTCCTGTGCCATAATGACGAGCCAAATTAAATTGCCTTTCAATGATGAAAAAGGCTGAGAAATCGCTTTACTGCATTTTTTTCCGTTAATTTTGTTCAAATCTGTGTTTCCTGGCCAGCCACCTTCCTGTTGTTAAAATTACTTCCTAAATTTACATCTAATTCTACCTGATATTTTCTACAAGCCATTCCAATTTTTGTTTTACACGCAGTAATGAGAAAACGCTTTCTGTGTAATAACCACTATTGTACAAGCAAAATAGAAGACGAGGTATGTGGCTAATAAAATCAAATAAACAGAAGGAGAGAGAGAAAAAAATGAAGAAATAATAGTTCCTGTACTGATCATCGGGCTAGGGTAAATTAACTATCTTCATCGAAACCTTACTGGCAGTGGCCCTAACGGGATTTAAGATCTTTGATTATCTGGAGATGAGCCCAAAAAAAAAAGGTTAACAGGTCAGAAGCGCGCCAGCCCTCTTTACAAAGAGTTTTTCAAACTAAATTATTTTGTAGGTGTCAGATCGTTAATCAAATCGAGTTTGAAATCCCACACGGATCTCTTATCTCAAGAAATGATGCTCTTGAGGGCACTGAATCCCCAAATCTCGAATATAAACAGCAGCAAGCATATTACATGACATCTTTCTCCCTTTTGCGTTCTCAAGCTTTCAGGGAGGGGGGGGGAAGCTTAAAGACTTTCCATCAATCTTCCACTAAAACTAGAACCAGTAATGATAAACATTTCTTTTTCATTATTTTAATCGCAGACCATCACGCCATTTTTTTCGTAATAAACGTTCATGTGGTTATTTGTCCTTTCTGTTACATCCTAATAACTGTGGGTCAAGAAAACAAATATGTGAACACTATAAAGACTTATTGCTTGGACGACTTGCTTTGCTGTGCAGAGCTGTGAGGACGCAGATGTTTCGCCTGTCTAAGGAGGGTATTCGCACCCACAAATAAATCAAAGCAACAATGTTGACCTTTCTGAAAGTATGGCATGCTGACACACTGACCTGATTTCCTTTGGCAGGCAAACGGTATAAGATTATTTTTTAAAAATAAGGTTAGCATTGTCAGATATGTTTGGCATATGTGTCTGAAGCCAGACGAAGTCACGACAGGGATAAATGTGTAACTGTTCTGAGGCATGTGATTTTTAAACTTTCGTAGTAACAGATCGAACGAGAGATGACTTTAGCTTACTATAATTTATCATTCATCGTAGCAACTTGTTTTCAAATTGATATTGAATGACTAAGGTAGTTTACACTTGATAATTTCTTTAGTGTTTAGTTTTAATTAAGCAATTCTGATGTCAGTTTGGCTTTTTATTATTTAGAACAAATTGCTTAGGGTTACTTTTTTCTTTTTTGTTGTTTTGCGTTGTGTTTTGTTATGCTTTGTTTTCTCTTATAACTTTTTTTTTAAAGTGACCTCTTATCAATTAAGAAAAAGTGTGCTGTAAGTGTAACAAATGTCACTTAATTATTTATTACTCTTTACCTGTATTTCATTCTCAGAACACAATCGCCATCTACAACGGGGACGTCCGGTAGTGTAGTGGTTAAATCACTGCAGCGAGAGGTCCTGGGTTCAGATCTTGTCTCGGGCCACTCTCTATATGTAACACTTGCTCGCATGTCAGCTGTCGGGGAATTTCTCCGGGTAGTCCGGTTTCCACCCCTTCCCTTCCCTCTCATAGTGCGAAATCACCTTTAAGTGGAAGCACTTTCCCGTTTTAAAAAAACAAACAAAACACCACCTACTATAGAAATCTGGTGTGAATATTAATCAAACTTTCTATAAAAGCAATTGTTTGTAAAAAAAAAAATCGCGATAATGACGACCTAAAGAGAACTAAATATGACAAGCATTCCCGCACTGAACTTCAAAAAGTCTTATACCTTCAACATACGTGTGAAAAACTGATATACTCGCCTTCAAGGCTGAGAAGAGTACAAGGTTTTAATCCATTAAAAGTTATTAATACCCTAGATCCTATAATCTCAAAAAAAAACTGTTTTGCTTACGAAATACAAGTGTTTAAACATCGCAGTTCTTTGGGGAAAGAAATTGCGATCTCAAAGTATACTCTCTGATTGGATATTAGCATAACTCGAGGCTCCCTCACTGACTTCAGTGGCCTCAGAACTGTAATTAAAACTTACCTCAGTATTTATTTATATCAACTGAAGTATGCTTCTTCTAATTTAAAAATAAAATCACTAAGCATTTCCTACAATGCGTTAATGAGTGCGTTGTACTTTGTAAACTTGCCAAGAACTCTGAGCATAATTTCATTCTGGATTCCTACTTCCAGACAAGTGGCCAAATGTTTCCAGAACACCGAGCCATGTGCGGGTCTTTGAGAACTTTTCTACATGACATCTCGCTGGTGTGTGGTTTGCATCTGTCTCCACGGATCGTAGCCTGCTGACCCATTCGGTCAGCTCTCAAGGCAGCTGACTAGGCTACGGTAACCACCATCGTTCCTTTTAACCTCTTTTGCATCTTACCTTCCCAGTGCGGGGATAATGACCTGAGTTCCGCCCTTTTGTATCTGCACATCACAACCCAACTTCCTTTCAGCTGCATTTCTCGCCATCTCCCCCCCCCCCCAGTATTTTATTTCTCCTTCCACCTCCTACCAACTAATTTCTGTCAGAAAAGCAGCTTTGGTCGATTTTTTTTAAAAATGTCGCACCAGATGTATGTTCCTAGCTGCTGGTGTTCTAACAAAGTCCCATGAGAGAGATCTAACAAGGGCAAACACGTTTTCTCGACATGGCTGCCCCTTCTGAGTGCTGAGCAAGACTGTCTGAACTGCTGAGTGAGGCCCACGGCGTTCGCTACATTCTCCGTTCGTGTTGTCGACGGACCAAGATGATGGCGGTGTTTGAGTGGGAGAGTGGGTCTGTCTAGCGGTGATTTTGCACTGGGAGGGAGGCGGGTAGGAAGTTACGGGTAGAAAATGCGATGGGAAAGTTGGAGGTATAGAGCTGGTGTTGAGCAGTGTCTTAACAAAGCGATCCTTCCCAATCGTCATCTGGTTCAGGTATTCCAACTTGCAAAGTGTTTTCATCAGAGAACTGGTAGACAGTAGGAAGACGTGGATGGGGAAAGCGGGATGTATAAAGGAGCAGCAATACTCAGACAAAAGGACTGGCTGACTGTCAGCCAGTTACTCTCACCTCCCCGGTGACCGAAGTACACTGCACTCTTGTAGATTCTCACTCCTCTTGAGTATTCTGTGTGACTAATACTCAAGCCGGCCCCCGACCACACGCGCCCACTACATCAAACAACAGCTTTCCGTGATGAACGTCCCCCACGCGCCTTTAAGTAACGACAGTCTCGAAGTGGCTTCTCTCTCTTTACTCAACACCCGTCTGATGCATTCCGCAAACACATCACAGCACGTTCGGCAAACATGGCCGACAGCCTACTAAGCCCACTCGCCGCGTGTTCCGAGGTCTTTGAATACTGACCACTGGTCAATGGGCCGCGGTCCTGCTACAGACCCTTGCTTCGCGTGTTCACCAAATCGAATCTTGTTCCACCACCCTATAGTTAGTTCTACACGCTTTGTCGTCAGTAGCCTTTTGTATGCTGGGTGGGGGAAGTGCTTCCACCTAAAGGCGATTTCTCGCTGTGGAGGGAGGGAATCCTTGGTCTTGAGGTGTTTGGGGATGAAGGGTGAGGAGGGGAAGGGGTTAGGGCATGTATCATATGGGGAGGTTACTGCTCTGTGATGCCTCAGGTGTTGGTGACTGTAGCTGGTGTCCTGTTGGTGACTGTGGTTGGTGTCCTGTTGGTGACTGAAGCTGGTGTCCTGTTGGTGACTGTAGCTGGTGTCCTGTTGGTGACTGTGGTTGGTGTCCTGTTGGTGACTGTAGCTGGTGTCCTGTTGGTGACTGTGGTTGGTGTCTTGTTGGTGACTGAAGCTGGTGTCCTGTTGGTGACTGTAGCTGGTGTCCTGTTCCAGTTGCGACTTCTTTGTGCTATGTCCAAGAGGCCTGCAAAGTCCGCAGTGATACTAGCTGACCGATCACTGTGCTTGCTGGGGTTTTTTTAATTCTACCTTGGGATTTTTTTGTTTTTGTTTATTTTCTTTATCTATAATGTTTAGTATGTAGTTATATTTCTCTTTTATATTTGTTTATTTAGCCTGCCTTAATACTGGAGTATGCTTGTTTATAATTGTACGCATATATGCTATAAGAAATCTTTCTCTATACTATTATTTTGACTTTACTATTCATGTTTAGGTTAGCTGCTTTCAAATGGTAGCTTTATTTTAAGGCATTAATATTATTTTAGTTTAGTGGGGGGTTATGAAGTATGGTATTTTCTAGTTTGTACTCTAGTTTTTGTTTATTTATATAAATCTTTAATTTGAATGGCTTGCCAGCATCGTTACTACTAACGACAGCGTATAGTATATCAGAGTTCTTTGAGACATTTATGTTTAATGTCAGTTTGTACTTGTGTAAGACATTTTTATGTTCCTGGCTACTTAACCGGTTCTGTCTAATGCAAAATGCTCATACTAAATTTTTTGTAATGTGACTAATTAATAACATCACAGAAATTCAGGCACCTTCAATACAAATTGTAGATGAGTACATTTATACTGGGTTCCATTAAATGACATTTGTTTCTATGTTTATTTAATGCATGAAAGTTCGAGACTCGTTTGGGATAATTGTTAATGTAAAATGTTCATCTCAGCAAATCGTTGCAAGCAATTGTTTCACTCTTGAAGATGTCTGGGTTAATTGATCCATTATGTTCCGCAATCATCGCAGAGTGCCTTCGTTAATGCTGAACATCCGTGCGGAGAGAGCTACAGAGCCGTGTCTTTTTCCTGCATTATCTTTTCCTCCCACGACCAGTCGGCCACTCATTTGTCCTCGGCCATTACAACGCGAACCGCTTAAGTTTTGCTTGGCCGTCCTGGCAATGGACATCTTGTTCGGAGGCATAATGGCAAAGCTGTCTTTGATTGTCTTTTAGTGAATCGATGTAGATGAACTACAGTCAGTTCGTAATGCAACCCAGGCATTGGGTTTCTTTCTTTATCCCACTCTGTGTGTGTGTGTGTGTGTGTGTGTGTGTGTGTGTGTGTGTGTGTGTGTGTGTGTGTGTGTGTGTGTGTGTGTGTGTGTGGTCCTACTGAATAAAGTGTTTGATTCTCTCTATCCCTCCTCCTTCCCTTCATAAAACTTCAGTGTAGCTATTTATATACTAAAATTCCTCCTCCTCCTCCTCCTCCTCCTCCTCCTCCTCCTCCTCCTTCCCTTCATCAGATAACTGGTAGACAGTAGGAAGGTGTGGATGGGGAAATCGGGATGTATAAGGGAGTAACGTCAGTGTAGCTGTTTATATCTCTATGGTACTTGATAACGTGTAAAATTCCTTTGTTTCATTATATAGTTTCGAAAAATGCCATTTTAAAATATCGTTAAAAAAAGAATAAAGCCAGGTGATCATCTTTATATGACTTAATTCTTCGTTTTTGGTGGATTTTAAATGCTTTAAAAACTGTTGTCGCTTAATACATCTCCTTTCCCAAACTATAATTGACAAAATAGAAACAAGAAGTAAGTCTCCCTCTCTCTCTCTCTCTCTCCCTTCCCTCCTTCACCTTTTATCTTTTCCTGTCTTTGCGGACTCTGATCCTATTTTTCAAATATTTTTTTTCGAAATGAGTGTCTTTCGTTTAGATTGGTGTCCTATGGCAACATGCAATCAGTAATTAGCAGTTCTCTTAGCGCCGTGCACATGTCGGAAAAAAGGGGGAGGGGTATGTGCGTGGCTGAGCTTATAGCATTTTTTCACAGAAAGCATCTTCTACAAGCCACACGATTTTAGCTTCAATCACATGGATAAAAAACGGTTAAAATCACAGAGAAGTTCTGAGTCTGACTAAGTCGCCTTTACAATTACTTACTCTAGCCGAAGTATTAATTATCTTTCTGTGTCTGGCTCTTCCACCTTTAACTGTGCGCTGGCCGAGAGAAGATTTATCGGCTGCTACTATCGTCAACACCTTTCTACCCGAGTGAGGGAAACTGGACAGGTGAGGGGGAGTAGTTCGAGAGAATAAAGCCGTTGTCTCTCATTTGAGCCGTAAATGCATAGTAGCTTACTTACGCATGGAGTAACATATTATTATTATTATTCACAACAATATGCCTAATTCAATTATTGTAACGAGTTTACAATAATAGTTAGCTGAAATTTCTTTGTTTTTGTACAATATATTTTATATGCTTAAATGTGCTTACATGATATAAGGACAAATCTATTAATACTAGGAACATTGTTTCCTCTGTGTGTGGGTGTGTGTGTGTGTGTGTGTGTGTGTGTGTGTGGTGAGGAGGGATGGTTTTGGTTGGTTTGACAGCGCTGGTCGTAAAAGATTTAATAAAAGTATTATTTCTTATTTGTTGCTTTATGATGATTTGGAAATCATATCGCGGTGAAATCAGGCAGTTGCTATAGCATTCATCTGCACATTGTTCTGTCTCTGAAAAGATTTGCTCCTCTGACAAAACAATATTTATTTTGCAACACCTTTGTGGATATTTATTAACGTGTATCTTGCAAACTTCTCCTTTTCACGCTCATAAGGCTTATTTCATCTTATTTCGGAATCAATGTCTGATGCTGCAGCACGCTAACAAGCTGACCCCCGTTTTAACCGCCGACGAGTGGGCACTGCTCATCCGCTGAATAACTAACAGAACATCCTCATTGTGGTGTGTGATACTGTTAGAATTCCAGTGCAATTACTGGGGCTATTTAAAAAAGAAAAGTTCTTTAACATAAGTAATTTAAATAGTGTGGTTCCTACATAACAATGCGCGGGGCATTTCAGCATAATGAAGATTAGTAATAGATCAATCAGGTACTAAACTAACAATTTACAACTTAGAAAATATGGAGAAATCACTTAGATCCTTGCAAGGCTGTAACGCTTGCACAAAACTCCATTGCAGTTAGATTCTCGCAACAAGCACAAACGAGAAACAAAACTTGAAAACAAGCAGGCATAGTTTATCGCCGTTTTTGTTCACTGATAAGGCGAATATCAATGTCGGTAATAAAACTGTAACTGTATCACCTCTTTTATCACTGAGAAGGAGAACATCAGTTTCAGTAATAACTATAAAGAATATTATGAACATCGTGTGTTTGGTAGTTCTGTTTACATTTCTTTACTTCTGAATGTTATATAACGCATTGCTTTGGAAGAAAGTACTTTGAAGTCACTTATCTTTTGTCCTTTTTTGTTGCGTCTTTTTTTTATTTCTCCTCGGTTCCTCCTGGTAGCTTTAATTATTAGTTCGCTATAATAATCGTCGACATCAGGTACCCAGGAGACTTTTTTTTGTAGCCGGGGGAAGTCAACTGAGGAGGAGGAGGAAATTGGCTATATCACGGCAAGGCAGCCAGCCCTGTAAACAGATGCCACGTGCAGAGAAAGAACAGAGTGCCCGAGACGAGACCTGAACCCAGGACAGCCAACCTTCACTGTATTGGTGACAGACGCTAATCGTTGCGCCGCCGGACCGCCCGGGAAGTCAACTGAAGTCGTGATGAAAGCACGTCGCGAAATAGTGGAAGGGAAATAACTCTTGTATAGTGCCTACAAGTCCATGACACGATTATGTCCTTTTAACTAGCCGTCAAGTCTAAACTGCTGTCATTTCAGCACTTTTTCAATATGTACGCTTCTTATTATGATTGGTGTGTGTATATATATATATATATTGCTAAAGCGATCATTTCTCTCTGAAAATACACAAACACACATAGATACATTTTTCTGTTGCATGGGACAGTTGCATGCAATATCAACACATCTGCCACATGTACTATTGCCACCAGTACTATTTCACATGACGTCTTCCCGTATAGCTATTGCCTTTGTATAAGCATTTTGATTCTCCCATCCGCTCTACTCTAATTTATGTGACACTGACAAAGGGATGTTAAAGGTATAACGGAATGAGCCAAAGACATCTTTGACGTGACGCTTCCTCCACGTAATTCGTCCCACCCCTCTAGTACCGTATTTATCGGTTGCAAGGAGCTATAATCAGCTACGCGAAAATAAACGTTGCGATTTTAAAATGTTAGATGATATTATTATTATTATTATTATTATTATTATTATTATTAAGGATGAATGGGCAGGTCAGCCGAGATCGAAGCCTATGCAGATTTTCAACCTAAATCCTTTGGGGCTCGCACAAAAAGCAAATAATGTGCCGCCTATGCCGCAGGGTCTTTAGCACACGCTGTTGGATCTCTCTCGTCACATTATCGCAAAGAAATGAAAACAAATCAGATGAAAGAATGATGACAGGCACGCACGTGCACACGCACTAATCCCACTGCATTGTTTTCTTATTGTGCAAAACAAAAGTAATTTAAGTTGTTGCACGTACAAAGATATCTCAACCTGTTCTCTTTCGCTACTCTGTTCCTTTGGGAGCATTTTCCCCTTTCATTAAACCAGAGGTTTCAAACTTTGTATCCGTACCACTACAGGTACGCTAAGGAATGACGGGTGGTACGCGAGCACCATGCGCCATTATAAAAGAACACATATCTATATTTTACGGGGGCTGTATGTTCACTGTCACTGGTGCGGGTGGAGCAGAGGCAGGAATGTCTTGGTGTCAGGATATTAAGCCATTAAGAGGGCGTCAAGAATATTGGGAACCAGACCCTTGTAATCCTGACTGACAGCACTCTGCATATTTACTCCGCTTACCCGCGGGTAGGTACGTGGGGTCTGTGGGTGTTGTGACCGCCGGGTCACCAAACGTTAAAAGTTTGTCAGACGCGGAGATAAGTCTACATATTTATACACATAACAAGATGAAAAATATACATGTTTAATGAAAGATATTTATATCATGATATATTAACAATTAACTAACTATACTGACTAAATCATATACTAAATACCGGTGAACCTAAGACTAAGTCCCAGACTATAGTACACATATTCGCAGGGGGTAGGGTTGGGGGATGGTACTCGGTCAATTCGAATTTTCGAAAGTGGTACGCGTCTGGAAAAGTTTGAAAACCTCTGCATTAAACTGTTATAGGACTGTCGTAAACGTGAAAAGACTGTAGCTATTCGATTCACACCGTTGTCAATGCATTTGTTACATTTATCCATATCGCAAAAGGGGTGTGAAGAGAGAATTATTTTCAATAACTGCAGCATTTTTTTGTGTAGGACATATGGCCATAATAACACAGCAAAATTATAGTGTCATATTCAGAGACAACTCTGCCCAAATCGAGTTTCTGGATGTTTAGGAGTAGAATATGTAAGCCTATATTTAAGATGTAGTGGCGTAAACTCTGTGATCCCTCACTCTCACACACACACACACACACACAATGGCAATTCTGAAGTCGCCAGAAGCACGAATAAAATTGACTGGATGTTTTCAGTGGCAGTTCATTGAGTGTGAAATTTCATGTAGAAATCATAAAAACTGGAAATGAAAGTTGCTTCAGCTTTTTTTTTCTTTCTTTTTCCTTTTTTTTTTTTTAATCGGGACGTGTTTCGTAGACATGTTGCAGACGACTCGAGTTGAATGAGATTCGTATACGAGCGTGCGGTGCATGGACTGTGCTGCAGCCACACCCCCTTCAATAAAAAAACGCAATTTTATACACTTCTTTCTTTAGCACCAGGTATAATATCAGCTTTCTTTGCGAAAATTTCGAATATAAAAAATATTAACTTCGGCTTGTCTTTGCGAAGTGAGAAAATAAACCAGTGAAAAACTTGGAGCCAATCACAGCTGTCGACACATCTTGACAAACAATTGTTAACATGGCAGAAGCCAACAGAACGGGAATTTTAGCCAAGGCGCAGAAACGACTTTCTCGCACCAAAACAAAAGTGAGTTAACTGTATGGATTATTCAAAATACTTATGTGAAATATGCTTTTATGTGTTAGTGATAATATTTCTTTTGTATGCGTGATTTATATTTATGTGCTAATTTAAAACACACAGGTGTTGTCGTCTGACGGTTTGAAATCGCTGCGTATGTAGTCTCAATGACAACAGTCAACTCTGTTGCCTCCCCCCAACTTCGTTTTGGGAAACCTCAAGCCATAGTGCGATCATGATGTAGCTCTTGTTGTCTATTAAATCCTGTCTCTTACCTCCATTATTCGCTATGCAGACTGGTTTGAATCGTCTTTTTTTGTGCGGCTTATGGCTTGGAAAACATCTTCACCATAGTGGGGTCACGATGTAGCAAAATCAAGGGTTATATTTCAGACTACAGTGTACTGTCACTATATTGTAGTTGATTTACTGAAGCATACAGTGACCCAAAATTAACACATCTTTACTCAGGCTCTTAGAAAATTTCTCTCTTGTCAACACTTAAGATAGATTTAAGTAATCAATTCCAAGTCATCAAGCAGGGCAAGTAGTTTCAGAGTATAAGTATGGTTGATCCAATTACTAATTGGCGCTCTTTATTGAGACAAAAATATGAGGTTGTTTCAACTTTAAGTCAACTTAGTAATAATATTTCCTCTCTAAATGAAGTTGAATGTTGAAACTAGTAATACCTGCTATCAAGTAACAAAACAGTTTCAGTGTTTATAATGTTGACATCTTCAGTTAATAAACATTTTTAATATGGCAGTCCAGTGTATGTGCATTTCAAAGACTCATTACATCTAATAAATTTCCTTACAAATTTTGATAAAGTGACTTCATGGTAGTTTGGTTGGCAAGAAAGCAAAGAGAATTCATAAAGATGCTTTAGTATACATTGTCTTTTGTGTAATATTTATATCATCACATACCATTTTAAGCAGCAGCATTTTGGCAGCAGTGGAATAGTACTGGGACTTACAGGAAAAATAGTCCACTAAAGTACAGTGACACTTTACAAGGCTACATGCAAGATGATCAGGATATAGATAAGAAAACCTTTTTTGTTAATGACAGTTGAGATTTCCACAAGTATTTTCACCATGTTGCATAAAACCCTTCAATTGTAAACAATAGTGTGTTCATTTTTATTCTTTTAATAGATGCAAACTATTTTATAACAATAATTTACAAAGATTCTGTATTTAATTTTCTTTTTAAAAGGCATTATGTTAGCATGAGACCAAATATCATTAAAATGATAAAATAATTAAAATGTCACCAGTGCATATAGTCCACTAGAGTCAAGAGACTACCAAAACAATGATCATTGTATGCCCCCACCTAGAACAGGATTTTGAAAGTTATCCTATATTGCTTTATTTTTCAATAAACAGGTAGTGTAACTGTGTATCTGTGTTATTGCCACTACATACTTTTAATTCAAATCCCAGTCAAAATATGAAGCTTACTTTTTGTCTTAGTTTCATATTTCAGTTTAAAGCTGTAAAAAAATAATCAGTTAAAACTGATCATGCTGGTGATAAAATTTTTTGTCCCTTGCAATGTTTTTATATTCCACTATTCAACTGAGTCATACTTGTATGAACAAGAAAACAATTTCCCCTTTAGATTATTAAAATTTCTTCTCATTACATTAGGTGAATTATTCAGGTCCATAAATGAAACTATACAAGCTATATCAATAAATAACTCAACTAAAAATTTGGAAGTTGGAGGTGTTGGTGTGGATTTGTGTTTTGTGTTAATATGTAGCCAGCAGCCAGGAATTGTCAGCTAGTTGATGGTAGTGATGGGATATGCTGTTTCAAGTGTGTACCTCAACCAGTGATAGGAGAGGTCACTGCTTGTTCAGGGCAAGGCAGGATGATAAAGGCAGCTGTCATCAACTTATTGAAACTGTTGTCAAAACAAAATGTGTATGGCCCTATTTTTGTAGAATGAATCACCACATCCACAATTGGTTTTTCTTTCCACCAGCGCAAGTATCTTACATTTGAAGGGGTTCTTTTCAGACCTAAATAAAGGAAAAAAACTATTCTGAGTTGAATGGAATCTCTAGAACTGTTAACAGCCAAGTTAAGAAAATGTAGTAAATGTTTTCGAAACTTTATTGTTGGCTAACTGCTGTCTATTTGGGTACTATTATAAAACCACTTTTACAAACCATTGTTGCACAGTGCAATGTTAAATAGCTCATGATAAAGGCACGAATGTGTTGCTCCATATGTGTACTTGTGATAACAGAAACAATTGTCAAAGTCTCACTTCGTAGTGATGTGTAATCAATTTCCAAATTAAAATCAAAACAAATTTCTGAATTGGACATCACCCTTGCAAGTGATGTGTCATAATTAGATTAATAAGCATGAATAAGGAAACACTTCATATTTTTTGTAACAGTTAAATATATGATATAGTTTCTCGCCTATAACTTCTCTTCAATCAGTGGGTCTCATACATCTGGGTGAGAAACAGACAAGGAAATATAGTGCATGTAGGCATGTTCTGTAACACCAAAGGGTTCTCTACTAGATCTTTTTTTAAAAATGTATATGTTGTTGATTTCTTGCAAAACATTGTTTTATGGGAATTTCAGTGAAACATGAATTGAAGCAATTATTATTATTATGGCTTATAAATCATCAGTGGCTGTGAGATGGCAGAGAATATTATAAACACCACACACCATCAATAACCCAGTTCACTTACATGTAAAATATATTCTTATATATATATATATTGTAAGTACATTTATAACAGATATGTCCAGCCAAACCATCATAAATCAAAAAGGGGCTCTCATCTGAAGCTGACATGCTCCTTAAGCATTTTTTTTATCATTAACCTCGTATAACACGTCTGCATAGCTGAGGTTGTTTAGTGTTCTCATTGTGTTGCAGTGAGGGCTTAATCCAGTTAACAGATGTTTAACTCAGCTGATCATAAAAATGCTGTTTTGGTTTGTTATATTTTTCTGTCTGTGTGGCAGCTGATAGTATGAAAGTGAAAGAGAGAGAGAGGGAGGGCGGGGCTAGAGTTATTTGGAGAAGTCACTAGAGGATTGATCTCAGAGAGGTGTTAAACACATTGCAAATTGTGTGAACAATAGCTTGGCAGCAAGCCCAGCCAGGTAGTCCTCTCTCTTCTGGCTTAGTAGTTACACTTCCTTGGATTGTATACACTAAGAAAAATGCACAGTATAAATAGAAGCAAATGCTTGTCTTCAAGCAGGAAGAAGATATTGCATGTTTTGTTGTTTTGCTTTTTTGGGGTGAAGGGGGACAAAGACCAAATCATAAGTCAATGCCTTTGTAAGAAAGAAAACTTTCTGTTAAAGTTGTTTTCTTTAGGGTGTAATTGACATAGGTGTGTTTGGAAATGCTTCAGCCATAATAATTTTTCCCCTCCAGGTTTCTTGTCCATAACTTTTTGTAAAAAAAAATAAAATTCTGTTACACATGTACTATGTGTTGAAGGTGCAGCCACAGAATTTAAGATATACTTGCCCACAAGAATGAGTTAAGAAAACTGGGATAGCATATCTGGTGACATGACATCTATTTGAGCTTTTTTTTTAAGAAAAAGTAAAGAGAAACCTATTATTGATATAAGTCATGCAAAATTGTTAAGGTAGCTCATGCTATGGCATACAGACCTCCTTATGGGTGACAGCGTATGGAAGGGAGACATTTCCCTATTTCTTGACATGAGGACACTTACCTCATTATTTCTTTAAATCTGTGTGAAAATAAGAGCTAACTGCAACTCCTATTGGGAATGAGTCTGCACTGTTAATAGCTGCAGCTACACACTGAATAGATGATCTTGTGACTGATAATAGGTTCAGCTAAACATTTGGTGGAGGATTTTGTTGCTGCTATTAGCTACAGCAGCACTTTTATAGAGAACATGCACTTGGACACAATTTTTACCACTCAGGCTTTAGAAGGCATAATTTTTTAGTCCACTAAGAGGCAAGAAAGAGTTCTTCAAACTGTGTAGCTTTTACTTGGTTTTGTGGGTGGGGTCATGCAAGATTGCTTATTCTGTTGACACTTTAAAAGCCATTACATTATGTGTTTTTCTTTTTCTTCTCTCCCTCACTCTTTCATTTACATCCTGATTGCTGAAATCAGAATCAACTTGACAGATTTCACCAATTAATCAACCATGATTGCCATGCATAGTTAAGATGCATTTCCCATAACACTATAGTTTTAATAACTCCCTGTATATACAGAACACAACACCTAGGGTACTTACTACATAATACTGACCACTAGAGCATCAGCAGGGAGTGACTAAAGGTCATGGCAGCTAGAGTCAATAGTTGAAGCCTGCTTGTTAATATCTTTCTTGTCTTACTGACAAAAGAGTAAGTACAGCTTTATTTTTATTTTGTTGGAGAATTGAAATGTGTGTTGTATGTGTTTTTATATGCAGACCTATATATGTCTAAGGCCTACAGTTGACCTAAGATTTCACAGAGATCAAGAATTTTGTATTTGTTACAGGTATTACAAACGTTTGGCAAGGCAGACAAATCAACCGATGAATCATTCGATGAGTTGGTGCAGAAGACAGAAAAACAGCAGGTAACTATAAGGAAAACTTTCATTGCTTTAATAATTTCCTTTGTCCATTTTATGGACAACTTTTTGTGTGTATGGAGGGAGGGGCAAGGCCTTTTGCTGGCCACTCAAAGATTTCAGGGGCATTTTCTCTACTTGAGTAGCAGAGTGCATACAACTGCATTGAGATTGTTGTGTTGCAGCCAATGGGGTCTAAAAGTAGGAGTGAAATGAAAGGCCACAAATTTGTGACTATAACTTGCTGCGCAGAAAAAAAATCTGGTACATTTGGCCTCAGGCATGCCCTTCCATTAGCAGAAGGTGCTATAAACCCACTGAGAGCATGTCAGCAAGGATGGATGAGGATAGTAAGTGAAGAGTTCACACCCTAATACCATGTGTCACTGGCTAGTTGACAAACGGTGCAATGCTTGGAATTTTATTTTCAGGAGGTGGCCCAGCACTTACAGAAGGAAATCAAAACTTATCTCCATTGCGTCAGAGGTGAGTGAAGAAGACTTGTGCTGTCTCTCTTATGTCTGACCTTAACTGCTTGATGTTTAGACCAGTGGGTGGGGCCATTGTGAATAATGATATGCGTAACTTGTGTTATATGTTGACATAGAATGGAATATGTTCAAGCTAAATTAGACTGGCATGTGCAAAGCATTGCAGAGTGATGAGAAAAGTCAGTGACCTAGCCATGCAAATTCCCTTGGTCAAAATGGTCCAGGCGTTGGAGGTGATCTCTACATGCTTGAATAGATGATGCATGTACACATTCCCCCATATTTGCAAGTGCCAGGAAGAGATCTTCCAAGTGCAGTAAAACCTTGGTTTTCATCGACTTTGTTTATCGATTTTTTTCCACAAAAAATTTGTCTCGGTCGGTTGCCTCGGATTTTTTCAGCATGCCCACATGACCTTGCTGCTAATTTTCCAAAATAAAGGGCGACCCATGCATTCTCCTGCTCAGTGTGGTGTTGTTTCTTGTTGTGTGAGCATCACCCCACACATCTAGCCAAACAATTTCATTGCTTTCCAGCGTTTTGTGCTTTTTTTAATTGTGTAGCACTCTAGTAGTGTACTAAGTTATTTCTTTATTTTTGTAGAGGGTAGTTGGTCGAACTACAGGCTGTCATGTCCTGAACTGTCCTGCTAGTGTCTGCTGCACCTATTGAAAAATATATTGAGATGGAAAATAGGGGTTATTAGTAAAAAATGTAAAACATGAAAATAATCAGATGATGAAGAGAAGAAATCTGATTTACAGATTAAAAGCAGTTTTAAAATTAAAGCGAGATTTGTTTAGGTGTGACTCCCTTCTCTCACACTCCCTTCCTCATGCCATTGTTCATTTGGCTAGATGTTCCTAGTGAATGTTGAGAGATCTTTCTAAAAACTAACAACTGTTTACAGATTTTATTTGTAAAAGACACAGTCAGTTGTGTTGTTTTCAAAAAGATAATGTGGTTGCCAGATATTTATCTTCTGAATTTCTTGAACAAGAGTTTAGAAGATGAGGACCACGAATCAGTGCAGGGTAAAAAAAAAAAACTGTGTAAGTACTGTCACAATGACAGTATGAAAGGGGAAGAAAGTTTAAGGAAGGCCTTGGCCTGTTGCTGAACACAGCATAGAAAGAAAAAGTCACTTTGAAATTCAAAGTAACTTTGTAAGTTGACAGGTGCGTGGTCACCTTTTAATCACATCACGCGACCTGCCTTGAAGGGGGCAGGCTGAAATTAAACTGCTTCATGCATTGCTTCCGTTGTCCGCTTAAATATTTCCTTTATTACTGGTTCACCGAACTCTTAAATCCCCCTACCCTTTCCCCCGACCTCCCCAGCGAAACTGCGCACATTGTTGTCTGTTTTAGCTCTGTCCACACCCCTAGTTCACTGTCTGCACTCAGCAGCTACCCGCATTTCCAGCATGGATATGCCACAAACTCACTACCATGTTAAATTTCATGCCTGCACGTGCGACCTTCTTTATGAACGCTGGGACAGGGCCGGCCGGCATAGGGTAACTGGAGGCCCTAGGCGAAGTGAATTTGGTGGCCCCAAATAAAATAGAAAAATAAAAAGTAAACACCGAAAAAGTCCTGTGCGAGGCCCCCACCAATCGGAGGCCCTAGGCGGCTGCCTAGTTTGCCTATACCTAAGGCCGACCCTGGCTGGGAGCAGGAGGTCCTGTTAGGAGGGAAGTGGGTGTCGACGTTTATCAATTTAAAGTATCAATTGTATCCCCATTCCTCTTTCTGCCAGGTCGTGCATTAGTGACCTTCCGTCAAGCTTTTGAATAGAATTACAATCGGCGGATCTTATGCACCTTGTGCGCACTGGGCATTTTAGTGCGTGCATTCCTTCGTGTGTGTGTGTGTGTGTGTTCGCGCGCGCGTATACCGACATCGGACATGTTTATGCCGTAATGTAGACCCACGTGCCAACATATGTTGAGCATAATTACATTTCTTGTGAAAGAGGCGTGCATTCTGGGAGGGGGGGGGGGCTTTTCAGACGTATTCGAACGCAGAATGAAAATTCCACGGAAATTCCTGAGAAAACATGAAAACAGATAGGTCCAGAGCCTCGATGTGACTGTATGGTTGCATCTTTGGTGACAAAGGTGCGCTGTGAAGAGTAGAGTTTTTGATGAGGAAGAGGAAAAGAAGGTGGAGGGGGGGGGGCTTGAAATGGTTGTACTTACGAAGCAGAGGCAGCGTTACCTCCAGAGTTAGCCCGCAAGCGCTGCAGTGTGCATTAAGTGGGCAACAGTTTGGAACGGAGGGCTTGTTAGGACAGTAGGTATTGATTGGAGGTCCAGCAAACTTTCGGGTAGGGATTATAACTACGGCCCCAAACATGATGGCGTCATAAAATTCACAATGAGGCGTGCAAGGCTTTCCTACGATTACTGCAGGTATAATTATAACCCAGATGGGAACACGGCGTTTGACGGAAGTAATATCTTTGCTGGAAGATAAATCTCAGAACATTTATCTTCTGTCCACAAGCTGTTGTGTTTGAGATAACTCTGTGCAAGTCAGCCGTGGGTGACAGCGAGCTATAGTCGAGACGGGATCAAACCGCAACAGCAGGCAATGAACTCGGCGCCCTGTGATGGCATTTCTCCCATATGCCCTCTAGACTTTATAGAGGAGGCTGCTAGTGGTTGCTATACCCTTTGCTGGGACACAATAATTAAAGGGGTGCTCTGGTTGCCACTGCTTTTAAGCCTAGGCGGCGGCAGTCCTGAAAAAGCAGGTGTTATTTCATGAGAGAAATGACTTGGGCAGGGTTAGGGTGGAAGGGGGTGGAAGTCTTGCTGTGAAATCCCTACAACCATCAATACTCTGTGACAAACGTCGCCAGTGTACTGACTACTGTGGTGGAGTAGGTTGGGTTTGTTTTTTTGTTTTTTTTTGGGGGGGGGGTTGGAGGGAGGAAGGCGGATAAGCTGGTCAGAGAAAGAAAATGATTGGTTTGTGACATACTTGCATGAAAGGTAGATCAGGTAGAGAGAATGTGGCAGCTATCCATGTGGAGAATGCTGAACTTACACCATTTGGACTCATACCTAGACTGCATTCATACTACTATAATCATGCACATATTCACAAAATGTTAAGACTAATGCATACCAAGAATTCAGTATTAAACACATTTTTTAAAAGCCATTGTAATATCAACACCTGCATAAGGCTGCTGTTGTCATGTGTCCTTTGGTCATTAACACGGTAAATTGTGAATGTCTAAAGAGAGTATCTTTTCAAGCCTCCAAGAGAGGTTCCTCTAAAAGGGCACATGTAAACTCAAGAATGCTAAGGGCAATGTGATGATTTTGCTTTCACACCTGTTTGGTGATAGATTCACAATGGGTGTTTTATTTTATGTGATGCCAATAACCTGTAAATACTGCCACCTTGATAGTTTACCACCCATTATCTTGCCAGCCCCCACCTCTTGTGGCATACTAGATTCTCCCCACCCCCCATTACCCTTGTTATGGATCATATAGTCCTTTGGCGCAAGGGTTAGCGCCTGTCACCAGTACAGTGAAGACTGGCTATCCTGGGTTCAGCTCTCGTCTCTGTTCTTTCTTTGCTTATGGCATCTGTTTACAGGGCCGGCTGCCTTGCCGTGGTATAGCCTTAGTTGCTGGCTCGGCGTAAAACACCAATTTTCCTTTCTTCTCCTTTAACATTTAAGATGGATGGATGGTTGCAACTTAACGAGTTGAAACTGTAATTTGCGTAAGTGTTTTGCTGCTGTTTCTGAAGCTTCTGTACTGCAGTGATAAGAGTGTAGTTTTCTGTCCCAAAGTTGTAGGTTTGATTCTTGTTGAATTCTTTTTCCTTTCTTTATATATGTACTTGTTGTTGTTTTTTGAGATCATTTGCAGTCTTTTTTCACCTGTTAACACAAGAAGTATAAGTTAACTTTGGGGTTTTGTTTAGGGTTACTGTTTGGCATAGGATGATTCAGCAGATAAAACATGTGCAAAGGTACATGCTCTCATTGGAAAGTGCAAAAAGCTGATTGTGTCATGTAAGTCTCAGAGGTAATTCTAGGCTGCGGCGCATAGTCTGAAAGTCAGCGCGACCATGCGCCCGCAAAAATCCCGTGGCTGGCGCACTTTTGAACACGCGATGCGGCACTTCAAAAATAATTGTTGTCATTCTGCTTGCTGGTTTGAAACCGACCCACTAGAATCGATGCTATAATAACTGGACAGTTTTCAAACTGACGAGTTGTTATCCATCTGCAACCTTTTGACGCGCTCAAAGCGAAAACATTTGGGACGGGAGAGATCAAAGGGTATCGGAACCAAGCGAGTTGAAAGCGAAGTGAACGCGACTGTCAACTCTGTTTGACTTTTCGTTCGCGACAAGAACAGCAGAAGATGCCCCGTAAAGTAGAAATCGACAAGGACAGAAAGAAACAGAAACTCGTCAGAGTGTGCCGCACACATTGTTGGAACTAAAAATGTAGACAACGAAATAGACAAGAGACTTCACGTAAAAAAGCACGCATCCAGAGAAACTTTCAGTGTGAATGGCTGAAGAAATGGCCTTGGCTAATGAACAAGGAGGAAGGCATGAGATGTAAAGTTGCCTAAAACAATCAGAATAACGCGTTTACATCCCCGCATGTGTTAAGTACCGAACGAGGACGCTGCAGACATTCAGACTTCCGACCACAGGCACTCTTTGGAAGCTGAAATTCTTCAGAAAGATTTCAATTTTCAAACTGTTTTCAATTCTAATTTATTTCTGTCCTCATGACCTTTTCGGAACTTATGCCGGCGGTATTAGATAACACTTAAAAATAACGTGTTGCGAACTTGATACAACATCACAGGACATAGAAGCTGTAAGGGTTGCTTTTGCGACAATCTGTGCAAGAACATTAATGACAGGTTCCCAAAAGATGCAGGTGATGTTGCCTCTGGATTTTTGAGTTCTTTCCATGCGCCCCATCTTTTTCCTGTCTACAGAAGACAGAACACCCGTTGGAGACAAAGAATTAAATATCTTAACAGATTTCTTTGGAAAACCAGCACGTGGGCAGCAAATTCAGTAAAATCTTGCTTGACAAAGCAGCATGTTTAGAGGAATGGATTGTGGTCAAAGAAACTGTAACGCAGAATGCATATCGGAGAGATTCCACAAGCTGTTTAAACTTTTATTTGATTTTTACAGGGATTCATTTCCCATTTTGCTGGTTCTTGGAAAGCTGTGCCTCCTTATGCTATACCACAATGCAGGCTGTGAGAGGAGGCTTCGGCCATTAGAACCTAATAAAGTCTTCTCGTAGAAGTTGCCTTGAGGAGAAACATTTAAACCCCTGTGCTAATGAGACATATGAAAAGTGTCTAAACATTAGCTCATAGGCCAATGAAATGGACACAAAAACTTTTGATGATGAAAGATAATTTATCAATATAGAAGAAAAAGATATCTATATGATTAATCTTCAATTTCTTGTGATTAATAAAGTATTTTGTTGTATACCAAATATTTATCCGAAAAAGCAGTGAAAATGTTTGTTTCGAGGGACCCCTTGTTTCATTTGAAGGGCCCCTTTTTTTCCATTGAGAGGGCCCCTCTTTTTGAAATCCAAGAATTACCTCTGTAAGTACAGAATGAAAGAAGACTGCTTAAACTAGTTAGGAAAAGAAACAATTGCAGCTGTGCAGAGTATCCCTCTACCCACTAGCTGGATGGCTAATGTCAGGCTCTGAGCTAAACTTCTAACATTTCCTAAGCATTCTTGCTGATTGGTGACAATGACAATGACCAACTTCATTTGTCCCAGTGGGCAGTTTGAATATGGGAATGTGCTCTAGTTCAACAGTGAAAAAAACAAAAACAAAGAAGTGGGCAAGTAACATATATATATATAGATAAAAAAACTTACAAGGAAATCAAGTATGCACCTACAACATCACACACACACACATCATTGACAGCTCATCTAAGATTGAGCAGCTAGACTGCAGATGGCACAAATGATTTCAGGTGTCTGTTACTTTTACATATAGGCATGGCATAGCGTTTAGCTGAGCTTAATAATCCAAATTCTTTTGTTAGTACATGTTCAGGTAATGATAAAATGCATGAAGCTTTCCGTACTATTTGCTGGTCACAAAAAGAAGCTAAATCCCTCTGTTTGATACCAATTATCTTAGAACAGATGTTCACAACACTGTTCAGACTATTCCTATCATGGACAGAGAGATTGCAAAATCAGCATACAAATGAGAAAGATAAAAGACTCTCAATAAATGTCTGGTAAAATGACTGGCTAACTGTAAAACTATTTAACTTACGTAGAAGGTACATTCTTTGTTGGCCACATTTAACAATGTGTTTGGTGTTTAAATTCCATTTGAGCTGGCTATCAAAAATAGTTCCCAGATACCTGAAGGAGTTAACAATTTCAACAGGTTTACTATGTATCACACTGGGAATAACAGAATCCTCTTTGATCTTCCTAAAGTCTATAACTATTTCTTTAGTTTTGTCTACATTCAACTCTAGATAGTTCCCATCGCACCACTGTACAAAATTTGTTAAGGCATTACCATGATCTTTCGTATGTTCCTGTAAAAGAGTCAACAATGCAGTATCATCAGAGAACTTGATGAGGTAGCTATTTTCCTCCGTACAATAACCATCCAGCTAGCATCATACAGTGCACATTTTACCCAGCTGTGATGTGAACTCTTTGAGTGCATGTTAGCTGTATCAAGTTATGTACTAAAGAAAATAAAGGCTAAACGGCCAGACCTAAGTTACAAGTAGAAGCAGAAAACACCACAAGAAAGGTCCCCACTGATAGCAGAAACAACTGAAATTATTTCCCATTTGCACACCACCACTAGATTTAACCATTTTTTTCTTAAATATGTAGTTTTCTACTTGTATTCAATGTACTTACATCAACATAGTTCAGATCTGTAAACCCCAACAATGTTTTTCATTAAGAAATCTTTTTATGTCATTTGTTAGTCATCAATGTTTACAAACAAACATGAAAATATGTAAAATACACATGTATTTGTGTGCATTGATATTTTAAGTACAAACTGATAAATATGAATGCTTAAGTATTAGCTGTTAACAAAACAATGTGTGGACTGAAGCAGTGCTTGTGTTTCTGTTACTGGAAGTTGGAATGATACTTTATGAGAGTGGTTGTCATGGTTTTATTATCAGCTTGGAGGATGCCATTTTCTCTAAAATGATAGACTGGCTGGCGAGTCTGAGGACATAATTTAAAAACCTAAACGCAGTTTTCAGTGCCTTGTATAATGTTTATACACATATCACCTTTCTGGATGTTAGCACTAGGTCAAGCCAGCAAGTCTCTTGCCACGGCCATCAGTCAGACTTACGAAGAAGAGTGGACTGATGCTGCTGAAGTCAAGAAATCTTTAGAGGTGACATTACCACATTGACTTCATTAATATTGTTCATTTTCACTATCAGCTTTGTTCCTTTCTATCATCAGTGCTTTGGCCAGGGAACACAAAAGTGAATAAAACATTGAGGTGTTGGGCAATGACAAAACAATCTGAAGTTTAGACATATAAAATACTTGTACAGCCATGTGAAGTTCATTGAGGCTGGTTGTTATTTTAGTCAGTGCTAATACTTGTAAAATAAATAAAATATTTAAAGGAAAATTGTGGGAGCAATAGCCTGGTGGTTAGAGCAACAGTGTCCAACATTTTTATAAAAGAGTGCACACCTATCAGTTTAATAAGCTGTGTGATGTAGCATACTTTCCCCCCACTTTACCAACTGTAGAGTACCTGATTCCTAAGAGGGTTGGGGAAGATAAAGCAGCAGGGATGAGGAGATCACTTTTGGAAGAAAGCTGCCCCACCTCCCAGGTAAGTGAGCTGAGACGCCTCATTTTCCTACAACCAGTCGCAGAACTGGCAACCTGTAACATTTACCTGTTTTATAGAACAAAATAAAATGCCCCATTAGGCCAGCAATAGATTTACATTCCAATTATCTTTTTGTTCAGTCAATGGACCTACTGTGGAGTGACTACCAGCAAAATGTACATGAAAAGGTGTTGGATGTGCTGAACGATTACATTGCATCATTCCCTTCTCTGAAGGTACTTCTGTCATGCTTTTCAGGGGAACATTTTTTAGGAGGAAGAAGTCATACTTTTTACATTTTAGACTGCTTTTAAATCTTATATTTTATTATAAGAGTAATGGAGTGGCACAAAAAGCAAAACAGTGAAAAGCTGGTTACAGTAGTTGTTTCTATGGAAACATTCTGAACTGTGTTAAAGCTCCCTTCCTCATAGAGACTGTGTGTGTATGTATGTGTATTACTTGTGCTTTCAGCTTGTGTGTGGAAAAGCATAATTGCACTTGGAGCCAGCAGATTATAGGAAGATTAAGGGCTTAGCATTCGGGTGTTGCACTCAGTACTCACAGCAATAAACTGCCTGATACACTGGTTTATTATAATATTTTGAAGGCTCGGATAGCCAAACGTGGCAGAAAGATGGTTGACTATGACAACAGTCGCCACAATCTAGCTGTATTGCAAACTGCCAAAAAGACTGATGAAGCCAAGATAACCAAAGTAAGTGAAGTTTTCTTTTTTACTGTTCGAGTTTTTACCATTTTGTAAAACGCAAATAAAGCCGTTAGGCTTTTAAGTTTATTTGAACACATAGTTTAACAAAATTCCAACATCTGTTTGGCAGCTGAGCAGGAAATCTTGAACTGTGAAGCGTTAATACCAAAAAGTTTTTGTCTGATTTTGTAATCAGATATTGAGCGGGTGGGGAGCATTGGTGTTTTACACCTAGACAGTAACTAATGCTATATCATGGCAAGGCTGGCAGCCCTGTAAACAAATGCCACATGCAGAGAAAGAACAGTGTGCTTAAGATGAGAGCTGAACCCAGGACAGCTAACCGTTGCGCCACCAAACCGCCCTCAGATGTTGGAGTGGAGTTGCCAAAGAATGAAAATTATTGCTATCTTTTTGCATTTCCTTGGTTGTAAGATTTGAAGTTTTATTATTTACTGTCTTTTTTTATCAGTGTGCCCAACACACATACATACATACATAAACATGCACATATTAATTCATACAAGAAGTTCCCTTCATAACAGTTCTTTTGCTTTCATAATTTCTAATGAAACAGAACAAAGTAGATTTTCTTTTCACTAGGTGTTCCAAACATACAGCAGAATAAGGCTCAGAAAGAAAGTTTGAAATATTGATTTTTCTTGTTTTTAGTGACCAGTAATGATAAAACCTTTTTCAATTCCCCACTCTCATTGATAAGAACAATGCAGTCATATTCAGATGCAGGGTTATTCAAACTATAGTGTGAAACAGCTTTCTTAGTTTTTTGGGGTTTTTTTGTTGTATTCTGCATTCTGCATCTTAGAGTTGTGTACAACACAGTGGTTAGAGTGCTAGAAATTTCTGTCACTGTTAACTGCCTGTCATGGCTGGAAGTTTTTCTCTTTTCCTGCTTTATTGAATTTGCCAGGCACAGGAAGACCTGAATGAGTCAAAGCGCATATATGAAGAACTACACAAAGAACTGTGTGCAGACCTCCCAGATTTCTACAACAGGTCTCTGCACATTTTCATGGCTCTACCCCCTCCTTTCTGTTTTAATCCCTTCCTGTTTTTATTGGTGATTTTTATTCCAATTTTAGAGAAAGATATTCTAATAAATGGGCAAGATTTTATCTGGCCTTCTCAGCCCTTAAGATTAAGAAATTAGTATCTTATTTTATCCTCATGAATTTTGATTATTCTTTTAGAAAAATGTAACTTATTTACGTTTCCATTTTTTTTAAATTTGCAGTCGAATCACATTCTATGCTGACATATTCCAGAAGCTATTTGGACAGGAGAGCATCCTTCATTGTGAACTAGCTACGGTATGTCATTTAAAAACCACACTTTCAGAAAAAATAATGTTCAGATGCCTTGAATTTTTATGAGTTATCTACAAAAGCTCTTTCTGCACATTTCTAATTAAGATACCTAAGTATGTTTTCTTAAACCAGCCTTAGTGGTAAATAAAGTGACAACAGAAAACATGCTTAATGCCACTAAATGCCTGTCTAATAGGAGCACCTCATAATTAAGGAGGGGTTGTCTGGTACTGTGTTTTCTAGATATCAGACACAGTGAACACCATCAATGAAAAGTTGGCCACAGAATTTCTACATTTTACGTACAAACCAAGACGGCCTCTTAGTCAGTCAGTTTCAGACAAGTAAGTCCGTGCTTATTTTAACAAACAGTGTTCTATGTGTTTATTGCATTAATGAGTTGCAGAAAGTTATGGAATCCTACATTCTTGTTGAAAATACACGCCCCTTCTCATCTTTATAAACTTTAAATATTTTAATAAATTTGAGAGGCCTTCTTCATTTGCCAGTCTCGAAATATTATGTTCACTAAATGTTTGGAAGCTAGTGGTGTAGGGAAATGGCTGGGTATAACTTTTGCGCAAGGAAATAGCTTTTAACAAAGATGTTATTTATTTGTGCAGATACTTATCATTGTACAGGTAACTTATTTTACTTGACGCTGCTTATTAGTCCTGAAAAATGTTAGATTTGACATTGTTTAAATCCTTTTTGTAGAAGTAAGTGATGGTAAGAAAATATTTCAGAAGTAAAATTTTCTGACACTCACGCACAAAGTCTTGTCAAAATATAAAAATTTGACTCAGTGTGTTGTGAATATGTATAACACAGGTGCATATAGTTCATTCATACATGTTCTTTCAAACAACAATAGACAATGATCTGCCTGTGGGCTTCCCAATATCTTATACTGTACCCAGGATAAACTCTTACTTTTTTAAAAAATAAACATCATAAATAGGCAGTGCTAATCTTCCTTCAAACTGTGCAGACTATTTCTACTCAACTTATCCTTACATTCCTCCAAACCTGACAATTTGTAAACGGGAACACTTTCTCCAAGCAGTGGTTTCAACAACAACAACAAATTCTCCAACCTCACACAACATTCAACAGGTGACAAGTCTGTCTCAAACAGAGTTGACATTTATCCCCTAAGTAATTCCTGTAACCTACTTATTCATTCCATTAAATACCAATGTAAGTACACAATAAGCTTTCCCTTACAATAACAATTATTTGATCAATTTTGTTTCATAAACATAGCTGCCTTTTCAAAATTTTCAATTAAAATCAAGAATTTGCAATTATGCCAATTATAAAATAAAATTGATTGCCTTTTCTACTAAAATCCATCAAAGTAGCCAACAAATATCAGGTCCAAAGCCGTTAATTTTTAGGTGTTACTATTGATAACAATTTGTCTTGGTCCCAACATATTCTAGCCATAAGCAAAACTAGCACAGAAAACCTATCTCCTCTCAAGAATTAAGCATTTGTTAAATCCTCTCTCGGAAACTGTTCTACACAGCCTATATTGATTATGCTTCCACTTTGTGGGACTCTGCTAGCGGTGCTTCGATAAGGCCTCACATGAGAGTTCAAAGAAGGGCTATCAAATCAGTGTTACTCAAACCAAAATTACAGCCTCACAATTTCCTGTCTCTAGGGGTTCTGCCACTAATAAGCCAGACTAAAATTCAGCAAAAGTATGCTGATCTTTAAAATATTAACAAGGAAGATGTCCACTAGACTTTCAACTATCTTTTTTATAAAAATAATAAGAGGGTCTCTCAAGCTCAATGTTCTCATACCAAGAATTGACGTATTCAAAACAAGCCTGAAATATTCTGGTAGTGTTCTTTGGGACAGCCTTCCCTCACATCTCCAGAGAACGGAGTCCAGTCTGTACAAGTTTAAAGAGGAACTCCTACAGCACCTATTTCTAACGCTTTGATTACCTACAGAGGGTTCCTACTAGCATAAACACCTATTACGCGCACCGACAAAACAAACGTACCACATGTTGCTTGTGCTTTAGCCACAAAAATACCCATGTCAGTTCAGATATCAATCCCATCTTTGTACATTTCATAATTTCTCTCTGTGATTTTATTGTCTTATTTTGAATAATGCAGTATTTTTACTTCTTCTACTTAGACCAAGGGCTAGATAAAAAAAGCATACTTTTTCTTATTCTGTTACCCTCATAAAGATTTGTCATTTGTCAACCAAGGACACTTGTCATACCATTCTTATTGTCTTTGTCTTTGTCAGAGTTCAGCTTGGTTAAGTTGTGGTATAGCATGCAGGGTAAAAATGTTTGCTTAAAGTATTACCTATCTTTGTCCTTTTATTTCATTTATTTATCACTTTTCAGTTCTCAAAGAAGATTTTACGTAACTTTAAAGTGAGTCATATTTTTTCTGAGGAAACTGTCACCTTCAGATATACATGTTTCATTTTTTTTTCTCAACAAGCTGATTCAATAACAAAACTTAGCTAACAGCTTTTAAACCAACAGATCATCATATGATGAGATGGCTAATGGGTTATTGCCAGCTGCTTTAATATTGAATACTTCTTAAATATTTAAGCAAACAAATCTATTAATGTAGCACTTTTTGCTTAATTTAGATTTTTTTTAAATGGGAGTAGTATTTCTTTCTTATAGTATTACTTAGAATCAATGTTAAACCTTTGTTGTATTCTTATCCCTTTCTAGTAAGATTAAGGATCCATCCGTGCTCATTGGGATTTTGTTTGAAACATAAGAGATATTCCTTGCTTCAGAAACTTGTTGGGGAGCTACATGGTAGTAAACTGCATTTTCTTTGCCACTTTCTAGCCAGATTACTGGCACAAAACCTTTGCAAAGAGTGCTTTTTATTCCTTTGTTTCTTCCAGTTATAAGTTAATTTTTTCTCTTCTGTAGACATTTTTAACATATGTACTGCATTGCCTGTTATTTTGTTTGTCCACCTTTCAGGGTAATGAGTTTGTCATGGTATGTGTAACAGCAATATATGTTATCTCTTGTGCATTGCATTAGAACTGTTCTTGAATAAATGCCTTGAGTCTGGGGTCTTAGTGTTATCTGTCATCTCAAACTTTGGTGCAGTAGAAACAGAATCATCCATTTCAAAATGGAGGAGTATGGATAGTAGTTATAAGAGTCTGAATGACACCAATAATGACAGAACGATGACGGTAATAACAGCAATGATGTGGTTGCCAAAATGATTGGAGTAACAAAATACTACACTGTTAACTTTAACTTGCCTTTGTAATTTTTCGAAAGAATTTGTGAATCTGTATGTTTCTGACATCTATCTTTCCCAGTGGCTCAGAAGTGGGTGTAGCTTTCCACAAACAAAGCAGATTCGTTTCTTTCATAGACAGAAGGATAAAAAATATCCTTAGTGCAATGGATTACTTTGGCATAAATTAACAATTTTAGGTTACAGAGTTGGAGCAGGACAATTTTTTATCAAAGAAATTTTAGGTTGGGAAGGTTTGCTCATTACGGAAATATTTATAATGAGAGGAAAGATTGATTACTAAAGGACATACCTTCAAATAAAGTGGCAGAAGTATTAATTTGTAAGTACTTGCAGTTTTGGGGTGGGGGTTGGTTCAGCCAGTGCCATTTTGCCAGCCCTTTATGACACATATAATATTCAATAAACTGTCTGGTCAAGTTCACTGGGGAGTCAGGTACTAAGTCCTTTTTGCTTATTGCCACCTTCTCCTTAGCCAATATCAGCCCTCTCTGTTTATTGTACATCTTGTCATCTTTATTTCAAAATGGCAGAGTAAGAGCCAGAGACAGAATAATGTCCTGTTTTATGATTGATTGGCTGGGTTTTGTTAAGCATTGCATAATTTGTAAGTGCCATGAAGTCTTCTTGTCAGTTGAGGAAAGAAGAGTTGTGTGATGACTAGAAACAAAACGCTTAGGATATGACTACTTATATTTTTTAAATGGTAAACAGCTCATTTTGTTTTGTTTTGTTTTTCGTCCAAACTCTGTGTTGCAGATTGCCTGGTCATTTTATGTTGAATTTGCCACTTTTTAAAATTAATGACCTCTTATTAGGCCAATAAGGATTATGTATATGTATA
Source organism: Marisa cornuarietis (assembly GCA_004794655.1). Classification (NCBI taxonomy): domain Eukaryota; kingdom Metazoa; phylum Mollusca; class Gastropoda; order Architaenioglossa; family Ampullariidae; genus Marisa; species Marisa cornuarietis. The sequence goes on from SMMW01000631.1 coordinate 2,049,167, forward strand.
TAGATTGTTGTCTTATTGTGCATCGCTACTGCAGACTACCTGCACTTGTCACAGATTATGCTATGCACTTTTAACTGCTGTTTACCAGTCCTGGTGACTTGCTATGCACTTGCACTGTGTGTTGCTAATATCACAACCATTTTTTTTTAACATGCAGATTACTCTGCCTGCCTAAATCATAGCACCCCACCAGTGTTTTGTCTTGCCATGCACATACATTATAAGACAACTCAGTGTTTGATCTTACCATGCACACAACCTGCATACACAAACTATGTTTTTTTGTTTTGCAGCAGTGAGGAACAGGAGTTGAATGGTGAGTCAAGTCCAAGACATCAGCCTTCATCAGCTTCTGCCATTCAGAGCACACCAGGTAGACAACAGGACACAGCTTCCAAAGGTAAAGCTATGTACAGAGGTAATTCTAGGCTGCGGCCTTGCGGGATTCCCGCAAAATTTCGCTGAGGGGCGCATAGTCTGAAAGTCAGCGCGACCATGCGCCCGCAAAAATACCGTGGCTGGCGCACTTTTGAACATGCGATGCGGCACTTTAAAGCCCACAGCGAAAACATTTGGGACGGGAGAGATTAAAGGGTATTGGAAGCAAGCGAGTTGAAAACGAAGTGAACGCGACTGTCAACTCTGTTTGACTTTTCGTTCATGACAAGAACAGCAGAAGATGACCTGGAAAGTAGAAATCGACAAGGACAGGAAGAAACAGAAACTCATCAGAGTTTGCCGCACACATTGTTGGAACTAAAAATGTAGACAACGAAATAGACAAATTGAGACAGAGACCGCACGTAAAAAACCACGCATCCAGAGAACCTGTCAGTGTGAATGGCTGAAGAAATGGCCTTGGCTAATAAACGAAGAGGAAGGCACCATGAGATGTATAATTATGCATAAAACAATAAGAATAACGTGTTTACAACCCCGGGTGTGTTAAGTACTGAACAAGGACGCTGCAGAGACATTCAGACTTATGACCACAGGCACTCTTTGGAGGCTGAAATTCTTCATAAAGATTTAAATTTTCAAACTATTTTCAATTCTGATTTATTTCTGTCATGACCTTTTCGGAGCTTATGTCGGCGGTATTATATAACACTTAAAAATAACGCGTTTACAACCCGGGGTGTGTTAAGTACTGAACAAGGACGCTGCAGAGACATTCAGACTTACGACCACAGGCACTCTTTGGAGGCTGAAATTCTTCATAAAGATTTAAATTTTCAAACTATTTTCAATTCTGATTTATTTCTGTCATGACCTTTTCGGAGCGTCTGCCGGCGGTATTATATAACACTTAAAAATAACGTGTTGCAAACTTGATACAACATTACAGGACATAGAAGCTATCAGGGTTGCTTTTGCGACAATCTGTGCAAGAACATTAATGACAGGTTCCCAAAAGATGCAGGTGATGTTGCCTCTGGATTTTTGAGTTCTTTCCATGCGCCCCATCGTTTTCCTGTCTACAGAAGACAGAACACCCTATGGAGACAAAGAATTAAATATCTTAACAAATTTCTTTGGAAAACCAGCACAAGTGGGCAGCAGATTCAGTAAAATCTTGCTTGACAAAGCAGCATGTTTAGAGGAATGGATTGTGGTCAAAGAAACTAACGCAGAATGCATATCGGAGAGATTCCACAAGCTGTTTAAACTGTTATTTGATTTTTACAGGGATTCATTTCCCATTTTGCTGGTTCTTGGAAAGCTGTGCATCCTTATGCTATACCACAATGCAGGCTGTGAGAGGAGGCTTCGGCCATTAAAACCTAATAAAGTCTTCTCGTAGAAGTTGCCTTGAGGAGAAACATTTATTAAACCCCTGCACTAATGAGACATATGAAAAGTGTCTAAACATGAGCTCATAGCCCAATGAGATGGACACAAAGACTAATTGGTTTGCGAATTTAGGATGCTATGATCACACTAATGATGATGAAAGATAATTTATAGATATAGAAGAAAAAGATATCTAAGTGATTAATCTTCAATTTCTTGTGATTAATGAAGTATTTTGTTGTATACCAAATATTTATCAGAAAAATCAGTGAAAATGTGTTTGTTTCGAGGGACCCCTTGTTTCATTTGAAGGGCCCCTTTTTTTCCATTGAGAGGGCCCCAGGGCCCCTCTTTTTGAAATCCTAGAATTACCTCTGTATGTATGTTATTCAGTGTCTTTGTTCTATTCCATTTTGCTAGAGCTCATTATTGCAAGTTATCTAGCTGAGCATATTGTGATATGTTATTAATTGTAGACTGATTTGCATTAAAAGTTTACTGATATGCTATGGGGGAGAAAAAGGGATAATTAGTTATATGACGTTACTGTTGTAGCTGTTAAAGCTCTAAGTTATCTTGGGGCCATTATTTGTGGAGGTGGTGCCCATCTCCTCTCCTAGCTGCCTTACCTTTCCCAACCTTCTATGGAGCTAGGTACCCACTTCAAGCTGGGTGACCTGACAGAAGTGCACTGTGTGACTGGGTAGTGTGTGCACCTTCTGCCTCCCATGCTGTTGCTGTAATGACTAGACTATCCAATCCCACCTTAATAAGGAAGGAAGTGTGAACTGAGACATTGATTATGTTTGAGCCTCAGTAACAGGTACTGAGATTATGTAGATCACAATGGGCGAAGCATGCCGGTAACAATGCTAGCAGAGTAGCAGGATGCCTGATGTCTCAGTAATTAATAATTTTTGGTTGTGCAGTTGAAAGATTGGTTATAAAGTAAAAGAAGGGATAAAGCTAGTTTGCTGTGTGCTTCTGATTTGCTTCCAGGTCACTTTTACAGCAACGAGGATGAAGCAAAATCTCCAGTCAGAATAAATGGCAGTATTGATAACAAGGCAGAGGTAAGAATGGAGCATTGGCTTGAAGTCCTTTACATCTGAAGATATATGTCTGCCAGTCTTAGATGGTGGAGTTTTCTGTGTTATGCAGCTAGCTGTAGACTCCGGAGTTGTCTGTACAGTGGACTACAATGAGGTCCTAATCATTCATGTAAGAAGCACAAGACTCGATATTTTTTACTTTCAGGTGGTGGCTGTGTGTGTATATATATATATATATAAATGTGTACATGTGCCTTTCCAGAGAGATGTCTCAAGAGTTGTGAATAATAGTCTGTTGGAGCATGCTCATTGTCTTCACAGGGACAACAGAGGATCAGCCCAACACCACTGGCTTGTAAACCAACTTCAGATCCCCTCACAGGTACAACATGTTCACTACCTGTGTCTGTTGCTCCCTCCTTGGCGAGCAGCATCAAGAGCGTGAAGAAGAAACCTCCCTTGCCCCCACCTACCCATCCCTCTTATGCTAATATTTCTCTTGCTCACTCCCTCCCATCTCAACGTAGCATGCAGTGCGAGCAGTCACCACCTGTGCCATCTGAAAATCCTGCTCAAGAAATGGCTACTTTAAAGTCTCAGCAAGTCAGTGAGCAGACTGAAGGTGCTGGTAACATGACCTCTTCAGCTGCAGGTGATGGGACTTTTGTTCTTCCAACCTACCAGGAAGAAGTTGACCAGGCTTTGTGTGAGGTGGTGCAGCCCAGCCCACCCAGTAACCTGATGCTGCCATCTTTGCGACCACCTCCAAACTTATCTTCCAGTTGTAGGGAGGGAAAAGTGTACAAGCCTTACAGTTCTGTTATACCACAAGATACTGGCTCTAATGCTGCCACCCAGGGCATGGCAGACAAACGAAGCAAGAATATGTTTTCCAGTGTGAACCTGCCCTCTGCATGTTCCGACGAAAAGAGCTCACCACCAAATAAGCTAAACAATGCGAGCAATAAAATGCCAATTCAAAATTACAGCAATGTAGTCTTTTCTGACAAGCCATCTTCCTTTCCAAGCACTGCTCCTTTGGACGAAAATAAAAAGCACTGGAAGGACAGCACAAATGACATTCATGGGCCTAAAGAAAATGTTGACAGTAACAAGGAGGTGCTCATCCCAAGATGCTGTGAGAGTCTGGATAATGAGGCCAGTGCCAGCAGCTTAGTGCTGGATGTCTATGAGGATCTTTCTTTCAGTAGCCAAAATGAGCAGTATACAGGTCTTGAAGATAAAATGTCATTTACCTCCTTTGAGCTTGTGGAGACACAAATGCGCAGCAATGTTTCTGGTGCTTTTGTAACTGTCTCACTGCAACCAGAAGTATCTGAAAGCTCAGAGGATAGAATTTCTTCATTGAGGCTTGATTCGCAGTCCTGTCAAACAGAGGATGAAAAAGGAAGCATACATCATTCAATTGTTTTGCATGAGACAAGTATGCCAGAGTCAGAAGTACAGTTAGTGGATCACATTGAACCTCTTTACGAGACTTTTCATGAGGAGGAAACAACTAGACCTGATGACCCATCTAAGGACACCCAGTTCAAAATCATGCCAACTTCGTCTGATCTATCAGGTGATTCTGGTGAGTCAAATGGCCCTGACAAGGATGGTGGAAATGCAGTGAACACTGTCTGTGGCGTTTATGAGTTGGTGGTTGACATGGCAGCAGTGCAAGAGAACCAGATCCAAGGTGATGATGCAGTCCCAATCATTTCAGTTGTCAGCCTTTCCAGCATCAAGGAGACCAAGTCAACAGGAAAAGAAGAGTCCAAGAGAACGTCAAAAAATGCTCAGAATATTACACCTCAAAACATTGAAAAGGCTGACAGATACTCCACCTCAGAAACAACTAAGCTGAACAAGAGAAAGGCAGAAGATTCAGATGGGCAGCATGAAGAAGGCAAAATGATAAATAGTTCAAATGCAGAGTCAAGAAAAAAGCAAAAGAGGCATGCAAAACTGAAGCTTCCTGATAACAGCAGCAGCAGCAGCAGTGAACCTACATTGAGTAGCAGGGAAAACGTTAAAGTGACATCAGAGAAAAGTATATCTGCAAGAAGGCTGTCTCCAAACCTGGAAACAAGTTCAGGATCCAATGGAAGAAGAACAACAGAAAATAGTAATAAAAAATCAATAACAAACTCTCAGATGTTGCAAGGTAAGAAACTTGACATTCAGAGTAAACTGTCAGAGCATGTGGAAGGGGCTGAATCCACTGCTGAAAGTTTAGAGCATGCAGGCCATCACTGTTCTCATGATGACAGCTCAGACCCTTCACAGTATCAAAGTGCAAAGCTCATCAAAGGGGTAGACAACAGCTTGCATGCTGTGACTCAGAGTGGCAAACCAGATGTAGGTGAGAAACAAACGGGATTGCACAGCCTACTTGATGCAGATAGACCATGTGGTAACCAGGACAGCTTCCTGACTCTGCCCTATACCCAAGTCATCTCATTGCAAGATGTATTAAAACCTGCCTGTCAGAACATTTCAAAGAATCCACACTCAAGCTCCCCAGACAGCAAGATTGAAGATCCATTGTCTTGTTATAAGGAGCAGTATGATGGTGGTCAAGTAGATCCTTATTTAATCTGCTACAGTCAGGCAGTGCATCTGACGAAGCCACCACCTCACCACATCGTAAGCAGATCAGACTCACCCATCCCCAAAGTCCATGTCCACGCACCGTTCTCTCGTGTGAGGAAAACCAACAATGCCTGTCTTGAGGACATAAATGCTGGTGATTCACACGCTCCAAGAGCTGTCCTCCTCCGGTGCCCAAACACCACAGAAGAGGCTTTGAGGGAGAGTCGCAAAGAGGCTATACAGAGTGAGAATTCAGAAAGTGTTTTACAGATGGAGAACAGACAAGGAGGTGATGGACAGTTTGTAACTAGGCAGATGGCAGGTACTTTGTCAACAGAACATTTGATCAAAGGTGTAAAATCAGCTTGTAACTCAGAGGTCTTGGGTGTTTCTGGACTAGGAAAAAATGTCTTCAATGATCAGACAGTATTGTATGCAGCATTGATGAACACAGAACACGCCAACTACCAAGCTTTTGATATGTTACCTTCTGAAATGGAGACCCATGCTAGCAGTGTCTGTCATACACCAGAGGATCAACCAGTGTGTGTTTTTGCACACATAACACATGCAGTCAGTGCAGTGCACACATCAGATTTTACATGTGATTCAGAAGGTGCAAGTGTACAAAAGGTCAGGGAGGATTCTGCTGCTGGCCGGGCACATTTATATGCGCCAGAGACAAACTTAGAGCACACTAACTACAGCGCTTTTGATGTGTTACCTTCTGTAGTGCAGGCTCATGCCAGATCTGCCACAACTTGTACACATCATCTCCCGCTGCATACTTTTGCACATGCAACACATGCTGTCTCCAGTGCAATGCCTGCTTGTGATTTTGTTTGTAGTTCAGAAGACACAGGTGTGCAAGAAGTCTGGAAAAATGTCCCCAATGAACAGAAACCACTTTACGCAGCAGTCACTAGCATAGAGCCCTTTACCTGTAGCATTTTCACTATGGAGCCTCAGGCAAAGTGTGTGATAGCTCCTGCACAAGAGGAGCAGTCAGTTTGTGCTTCTGCATGCGTCACACATGCTGTCCCTGTCACGGTGCACACACCCAAACATTTTGCCAGTCTCACAACGTGCACTTCTTCAGGTATACCTCAGAAAGCTGGACAAGTTATAAAAGTTCAGAAAGATGAAGAGACTTTGCATTTTGTGGAAAGAGCGACATGTGATGATGGCAGTGCTAACCAGATTGGGGGCACCCTGACATACACCCAGACTCCCCATCCAAATGTATATGATGGCAATGATGAAAGACAGTCTGGGCTGGAAGGCAAGGTCAAAACTACTGAGTTTCCAGCAAAAGTCAAAGTTGTGAAGTCAAGTAATCCATCACTTAGCATAATGTCACCTGTGCCTGGCAATTTTGAAGGATCGGAACTTGAAATTTCAGAGGGACTGTCAGACATGACGTTGGAGGATGCAAGAGCTAAGACAGCAGAGGAAACCCCAGAAATGTGCTTTAGAGATTTCCAGGCAGAAACTCTTGAAAATAGAACCTGCCAACAAAAAGGTTCAAAACCAGAAAGTTTTGAGCAACCAGACATTCTGAAAGTAGGCCTCTCTGAAGCAGAGTACATGAGAAGAGAGAACGTACACGATGAGATGGAGACGAAGGATGCAAAAAAGATTGTTGGAAGTCCTGACAGTGTTGGCATGACTGGAGTGCTGGTGATGGTGGATGGTATAGGAGGAGGAGACGTTCCTATGGACGCCAAAGATTTTCACTGCAACAATGCTGTCAATGTTGTCACCATCAGTTTCAATATTTCCGAGCAGGACAGCAAGTCATCCCAACCAGCCCAGACCCGAGTGGTTGGTAACAGTTCTCCCACACCCACAGCCACTGTTGAGGAAGCAGATCTGTTGCCGTTGACTCTTCAGGAAATTAAGTTTCTAGAAGGCGTTGACAGCAAAGAGATGCTGCCATCTTTGGCAGACTTCAGTACCCAGACTAATCAGAGCCACATGCAGACTACCAATTTTTTGCCACCACCATATGGAGATGATCTTGTCGCTGCTAGAGACAATTTTGCTGTTGTTGATGATACTATTGAAAAGACGCTGTTGCACGGGACAGCAAGAAGTGACAGCACTGCTGATGACCTTGCTCCATTTTCTAAAGACCAGAAAGTCCTGGGGAGTGCCTGTTGTGCCGAAACTAGCTTTGCAGTCTCTTCATCACTTCCATCGCATGGAAAGGCTGGTGGCACTTCTTCATGCTGGTTGGAGCACAGCAACCATCTGGCATCGCTGAGAGCAGCCACTGCACCTTTCAGTTTGGGGCAGGTGGAGGAAGACATAAACAAGGCAGCAGGTGAGGATGTTGTGGCCAGTGACAGTGCAGTTGGTAGCCAGGGGGGTCTAGACACCAGCAGCTGCCACAGTCAAGTTCCCATGATTTGTGCCGATGAACTCAGCTCATCAGAGTCTGGACAAGAGGGAGCAGGGCCTGCAGCAGAAGTAGGGAGGTGCAACAGCACCATCAGCAGCCAGGGATGTGCAGCAAGCAGCGTGGACCTTATCAACAGCAGCGAGGACTTGGTGCATTCCTACCGCTTATCCTTCAACCAGGATGCTGTTTGCACACCATATGCCATCCCAATTCCACTGAACACTACCAACAACTTCCACAGCAGCAGGATTCTGCAGGGTAGAAGCAATGTCCAGGTATCACCGCTGGTAGCTGAAACCAGTGCCGTTGCTGCTTCTCCCCTGTGCAACTCCACCTCTGATCCTGGTGCAGAAATCAACATGCTGGGCGATTCCATCCCTCCATCCATCACTCTTTTTGCACAGCAGATAGTGAGGAATGCTTACCATCAGACTACAATATCAGATATCACAGCCTCAGAAAATGGAAGAAACAAAGAGTCTAGCATCCTTGCAGCAGACAAGGCAGAGCAAAACAGTGCTGTCCTCACTGACATACAGGGATCAGTTTACTACAAAGTAAGAAACCAGGGCCCTCTGCCGAACGATGTCATCGCCAAGAATGATCAAGGAGGGAGGGAGGGAACTGTGGCCGAGGATGGCAAGGATGGGCAAGTAACAGACACAGGCAGCCTGTCAGAGCAAGGAACAAAGTTAGGACATCAGGATGCTGAAACCATTACAGCCGGCTATCTGCAGGTAGAAGATGCAGGCATAGCACATGAAGCTTGCAAGAACTCAGCAGAGGGGTTTTATGCTTTCAGTTGAATGTTCTTTAGAATGTTGCTTTTCTTCACCATTCATATTTTGTTGTGTTGTACTGGCTTACAGAAAATATTTGTGCATGTTTTCTAACATGCCATGTAGCAAGACATTACTGCTACTACATGTTAAAATAACCAGGTTAAAGGTTGACTTACAAAAAGTTGGAATGAATAAAACATAATGTTTGCAAACAAATTATATTTTAAATCTTATAAAAAGTTATTTATTTGATATTTGGTATTGCCATTGTGGCTGGTAAGCTTTTCTGAGCATTTTGGTTGTTGTTGTTCCATCAGGAGTTTTTGTTTGGTTTCCACCTATTGAATTTTGAAATTGGACTTTGTTGTCATACTTGATTTAATGGATTATGAATTATTTAAGGCATAGAGTGCTATCCATCTCTTTTCTGTTATTCACTATACATTCATACATTTTCTGAGATTTTATGAAAATAAATGTAACAGTTGTAATGAACACCATCAACTTCTGCTTAGTTATTTAACTGGCTCACATGTGACCATATCTAGTTTTGCTCCGTCTGTTTTAAAACTTTCAAGTGAAACAGTTGCTGTAATAGCTACCAGCCTTTGGTGCATTCCTCCTGCAGACTATTAGTGTCATCACTTCCATTAATTTTTAGGCCACTGGGAACACCAGGCAGTTGCCTCAACATCAGGAAATTGATGATGAAGAGGAAGAGCAAGAGGATGCACCTGAACACGGTATCTATGAGGTGCCTGGTGGAGAGGAGGATGAAGAAGCAGAAGCCTATCAAGACAATCCCTCAAATAGGCCTCTGTACAAACCTCCACCTGATGCTTTGTATCAAGTGAGTTATCTGGCTTTGTCAGTGAGTTGTCATTTTTCAGTGAATGAGCCACACAATTGAGCATGTCGAGATGAATATGGCACAAATATTTTGCAATATGGTCAGACACACACAATGGTCAAGCTTAGCTGTGGAGGTTCTAAAGTAAAAAAAAATATTTGCATGATTCTAGCATGCAGGCAGGGCACAGTCTTTCAAAAACAGATCCTCTAGGACTCCTGGATGTTGCAATCATTATGTTCTATTTTGGATTTGTAGGTGGAAGCCACACATGCATACAATGGAGAGGATGAGGATGAACTGACATTTGAAGCAGGAGATATTATTTATGTAATTCCATTTGAAAATGAAGATGAACAGGTAAGGAACGTCAGGTATACTCATTCATTTCAGGGTGGGGGATTTTGTATCTATCGGCGGTGTACTGAAAAGGGGCTGCCCAGTATGCCTTGTGCTTGTTTCTTTAACTGCATTAACATAAATAAGACATATTGAAACAGATTTCAATTCTGTAATATTTGATTATTATCATTTTTCATTTCTTCAAAACCTCTAATTTTAATCTCAACGTGGTTTTTGAATTAACAGAAATGTCCCTCTTGATTTGTGATTTACAAAATGAGCAAGTATTTTAACTGATGTTGCTGCAGTGTCTTTCATTGACAGTCGTACTCAAAACTGGATAGGTGAGTCACAAAGAGGGGAAAATATCAGTTTTACCCTCAAATTCGCAGCAAACAATTTCTGAGGTCCTTGATCAGTAAGGCTAGCATAACCCAATGCCAAATCTAAACTTCAGCCAAACAACTATAACTGACCATTAGGCAACTGTATTGCAATTTTATTCATGAATGCATATGTGTGTATGCTTGCATGTCTATACATGCCTGTGTGCACTCATATACACAGAGACACTGTTATCTTGTTTGTGATCTTGATCTTTTGCGATCTTGTTCAATGCAATAAATTTGCATTTGGCTGAGATATGAGGGATGTTCCACTTCCGCCCGGACTTCAGCATTTCACATGCTTTCAGCAAGTGCAGACCATGCAGACTCGATAGAGTAATTTTTCAGGGTGTTTCCACATGTTTCTCATAATTTTTCCCCTCCTAGTTTTCCCAGGATAGAGAGAAGCAGGTCGATGCAGGCTCCACCAAGTGATCCGCCAGTCCCATGACTTTTGAGTGATCATGTTGCATCACTTTCAGCGTGTTTTCGAAAATGGATCCATAGAGTTGAAAAATATGTTGCAATTGGTGCCAGCTATATTGAAAAAGGGTTGAAGAATCAGAGAAAAATGTTTAAAAAATTGTCCGGTTTCATTTGATTGTCTGGGTGAAAGTGGAACATTCCTCGTATTGGGCTATATAACTTTTCACTTATTATTACACTGAAATATTGACTTTTTGTTTGTCAGGATGAGGGGTGGCAGATGGGAGTCAGACAGAAGGATGGTGTAAAAGGTGTATTCCCTGAAAATTTTACACACCGGTTGTAGAAAAGCAGTTTAACAGTCGGCAGAGCAAATATGAAAACATTTCCAGACAGATCAGCATACCAAGGGAGCAAGTTGTCCTCATGGAGCTTCAAGTATTATTTTAAAAATAGTTGCTTCATGTGGTTCCTTGAAACACCTATAGGTGTTTTTATATCTGTGGAGGCTGCCACTTCGTACTGTGTTCATTTTTACTCAGGTGTGAAAGATGTGAACAACTTCCCTATACTGTCTATAGTATATGCAAGATAAAGAAAATAACGTTCTGCCTTACAGTACTTTGCTCATTTTGTACTCTCGAGCTCATTGTCAAAGACTTCTGTACCAAATTGTAGCCTTAAACATTTCTTGATGGTACCTCATATAATTATTTAACACAGGTCTTCTTTTATGGCTTTCTTCAACACTTTGTTGAATATGTGACTATGTGTGGCAGATTTGTAGATAACTGTCGTACAGATTTATCTACCATAGTCATATATTCTGTATTATGTGTGCATGTTAGAAGGCCTTTAACCCAGTTCAGCATTACTGAACTTTTTATACCCTACAGTCTCTTTGCAGACCTTTTTTAGTGCCTTACTGCATAATGAATGTTGAAATATATATGATGAAAATTTTATGTTTTATGTTGTATATAAAAGTTATCTGTTGTATGTATTGTAGGAAAAATACTTAAAACTCTGGTTCCATCTTCTAAGGTATTGAATGTATTGAGGTGGAGAATCGTTCCAAATTCTTTTTCTTTATTTCCTTTTAAAGATATGAAAACCTGTCTATACTGCTGTTTCTGCTTTGTGCTTGTTTCTTTTTTTAAAAAAAAAACTTGCATTAATTTCAAGTTGATGTGGACAATATGAAACACTGAACTAGAAGTCAGTGTTACATTTAAAGCACTTTTTTTAAGTAAAACTGAAATTCAGTTTTGAAAATGTGTTTTTTGGTATTCTTTGGATTAAGTTGCTTTGATGTTAATTAATGTTAACAGTTATTTAAAGTAGTTAAATAAATCAAGCATCTATACACATTGCTGAGGTAAGGTTGTTACAGTGCAGTGTTATATTCTTGTTTCTATTCACTTCATCATTCCAGAATGTTTTGGGTATTTTAACCTCAGACTGATTCTGTTCATGTTAAAGGTTTGAGAAGATAATGTATGGCAATGCATTATTGTTTTTAAATACTCATTACAATGCTTTGTGGTTTTCTGATCTAGATATATATATCCTTCACCATAACCGCTATGCAATTGAACAATCTCATGGTGGTGTCCCCTGGATGTGAAAATTCCCAAGCTTACTTTCAATGGTTGTGTCAGTCTTAACCTTTCTTCCTGCATTGGTTTGGTGGTTTAATGAATGTGTGTGTTATTAAAAGGAACATAAGTAGTTTGGGAAATATTTTTAATTGAGCCATCCACCCACAAAATCTGTCTTTGCAGCAGTATGCTGGAGCAAAGATTTCTGAAAATGCCTGTAAGCTCATTCAAATTATAGACCCATGCTGATCTGCATGATACATCAGCATGGATTATTATTACCTTCCCCAACCCTCTATGGAGTCAGGTACCCATTCCAATCAGCTGGGTCGACTGGGGAAAGTTTGCTGCGCTTGTCGGGAATTGATCCAGCGCGCTCTCGGTTCGGAAGCCAGCGCTCTAACCACTCGGCCATCCCGCTTCTTGTACTTCACATATAACTTCCTCCTTCCTTGCCACCAGCATAGTTTCATCTCTTCTTTTTCATGAACTACAATGCACACTCTGTCCATTTATAAGTATTACTTTAGTTTTAATTATTTGAATTTTGAAGAAGTATTTGGTTTCATTTTTACTTATATTTTAGTTTAGTGCACCAGCACCTATGTTAGTCTAACCATTTGAGCCAAACATATTTTTAACCTAGTCTTTGATTTATAAGATTTTCTGATTGGTTTATACCCTCACACACCCTTACCGACAGGAGCACGATTGAATTACACAGATGTACCCAGAACCCTTTTCTGTGCTTTTTGTGGTAAACTTGACCAGGATAGATTGTATTCAATTTTTTTTAAACTTCCATATGATGACAAATAAAAAAACTCTGCATTGTGCTGAAATTCCTTGGTGGTGGTTTTGTTGGGTGGGGTGGGGGTATATTTGAGGGTATTAAACTAATATGTGGAGCCTTAGATTACCGGCACATGAAGGGTTGAACCTAGATACAGTTTTACACATGACCATTTAAGTCAATGGACCTGTTAAATTTGAATTATATTTAAATAGGGTTTTTTTTTAAACATTGGCTGCTGTTAAAAGGAGAAATTCTCAGTATATGTTGTAGCACATTGTCAAGGAAGTTTGTGGCTATATTTGTGTTCATGGTATTATTGAATAATTTAAATTTTTTCCATTTGGAATTCATCTTTGGTGCACCTTTTCATGACTGACCTCAGCTTGACTTACTTTGGAGACGCACATCTGACCTATTCAGCCAAACCAGCACATGGCCTAGTCCTATGTACATGCCCAAGAAAACCCTTTCATTGGTTCATTGTAAAGCCATTACCAAGCCAACCATGTTTATTTCACCATCAAGTCAAGCTGGTGTTAGTCATGAAGCTCATTTTGTTCATGAATCTTTATGCATGTAGCCACAAGAACCAAACTCAGCCAGTGATCAGACTGCAGGTCTAAATTTAGGTGATGTGTCCATTCCTACCCAGACATCTTTCATGCAATGAAATTTTCTTTTGAACAAGAAGAGGGCTTGATTTTGTTGTAACAGGGTACTTCATGAGCTATCTATGCAGTTGTCTGTTTCTACAGACCAAGGAAAGGAAGACTACTAAATGTAGTTTTACACCCAGCTTGCGCATAACTGTTTTACTTCCAAATGTCTGTGCCAGAAAATAATGGCCAGTCACAGGTAACTTATCAGGGCACAAGTTAACAAATGCTGCTTGCAAAACAAGTTGTTTGTAATTTTCATAGTGTACAGATTTGCAATTCAAATTGTTAGTTTTGTTTTGGGGTTGTTTTTTTTCGTCTGGTTTAGAAAACTGTGATTATACGTGCATGTCCAAGACCCTATTTAAAATTGTTACTTTTTGTAAAAATATCTGCGCTTTCATGTGACACTTTGTTGTCCTCCATACAAACTTACTGCATCATCTGAGTAGCACATCATGTTGATTGATATACACATTCCATGCATTTTTTCCAAGGTGTTTGAGTGGCATGCCACATATGGTAAATGTGTTACATACATAAATGGTGTATGCTTGTTATGTAAAACTCCTAGGCAAATGGCCATCTAACACTGTGTCTTTGGATCAAGATGTTATCCGTAATTGAAGGTCAAGATGGCAGTTATGAAATGGTGAACTAGGCCTTTTGACCTCCTGACCTTCATGAAATGAGGAATTTGATGTCACAGACATGCATTTTGTGCCCAAAAGCTGATTCAAACAATTCAACAAGTTTCAACATTTGTGTAAAGCTAAAGGCACCATTTTTTTCATTGTGTTTGTGTGCGTGCGCATTTGTGCACTATTGGTGATTTGTCAAACATTGATCAAATTCTAGCTGTAAATACATTTTCTTTCATAATAAATTGTTTTCTTTGTATTCAAGATGTTGCATATGCACACACCATAAATGTGGCTGAGGCATCACACTAAACATCTCACTAATTGAAACATTTCAATCAGGTTTAGGAAAATGCAAGGGGATGTTTGCCTGTAGTTATTAATCCCTGAAAGTATGAGCTGTTTGGCTTATTGTCATCTTTCAGTCTCGAGGACATTTTGAAACATGTTTTTATTGCCAAGAAAAGTATTTTCTCCCTTTCCTTCACCCATTCTAGCTTGCCATTTATCAGAAGCACAGTGAAGCAGTTATTTGATGCCTAGATTGCTGTAGCTACCAGGCCAAAGCAGTTTTCAGTTAGTAGCCACCATGCCAGCATCCCTCCCTTTATACAAGTGCAACATTTCTTCCACCGGCATACTTTTGATCTACATAAACAGTATTGACATTGCCTTCATAATTTTTTTTAAATTTTTGTAAGTGTTGGCTTCCAGTTGGACAATGTATATTGCAAACTTCCATTTTTATTTTTATGTCTCCATGTTTCATTTGAGGAGATCCATTTTGATAAATCATATTTCAGTTGGCCAGAATTCATTTTTATGTCCTCTGTCCAGTGCTCAGTGTAAAAATACCAAAGGTACCTTTTCATTCAGGAGTCCAAAATTCTGTATTTGTAAAAGTGTATTTGTCCCATTCTTCACTGCCATTATCTTCATGGCATTGACAGATTGGAGTTTGTACACTAGTGATCATAGCAAGAAGGGAAAACAAGGAGTGCCTGGCATCTTGTCTAAACACTTGCACTTAATTACAGGATGGGAGGGCACAAGCACAGAGGCAAAATGGCCAGCATCTCCCATGTACTTCAAGCAGTGGCCTAGGAAGATGCTCAGTTTTGGGGGGCAAACTCATGCTGACCATGATCCCATTCTTGCCCTTTTTTTTTCTTTTTTTTTTGAGGGGGTGGCTGCCCCACCTTCCCAGGTCCCTACGCCACTGTGTTCAAGCATAAATATCACATGAGCAGGAAAATCTGTGGTTATAAAAAAGTTCTTTGATGACTTGTGTAGCTGCACTGAAAACAAGATGAATTGTCACCTGAAAAATCAGATTTTAATTGCACATCAATTTGTACTTATTTCAGTGCAATTTCTAAACTTAATATTCTTAAACGCAGACATCCAGTAAAAATGTTGTCGAGTATAATCTGTGTACATGTGTAGTTTGTAAATTTCAGGGCTTATATTCATGAAGCACATTTACCCAGCGGTTACTTTAGCCTTTAGCCAAGTTAGGTGAATCAACTACCTGCAAATAGCTATAACCCCATACTCACGGCCTCAGGAGCAGACCTTCCCATATCCTTTTACCAACCAGTAGTTTATTAGAGGGCCCCCCCCATGTAGGATAAATGTCAGATTATAATTCCGTTTACAGAAATAAATGTTTTCTAGATTTTCCCAACAGAACTGGATGGTTTTACCAAATTTTTCTAGATCTAGCCAATAAACTGTTCAGATTTCATTTAATCAATAATCAGAGAAAGATGCCACAGAAAGCTACCGCAATCAACATGGTGCCCTTCAGGTTACTTCCCCCCTGCTTCCCAACCTGTTGGTCATTTTGTTTCGGAATATTTCTATTGTACTAGTTCAAGCAACATTTGCTTAAAACGAATAAAGTTAACTTTCTGCACCTTCTGGCGTTTTCAATGTTACTCATTTTATTTGCATTTTCCCTGCAATAAAATAACATTCTATTTCAGGAATTCCCACTATGGTGGTTGATTAGGTTAACTTCACATACTTGATGGCTTATGGATCACGTTTATCTAGCTAATTGCTTTCCCATTTTAGAATACCTTCCCAAGAGGAATGTGGACCTGGTCATAAACTGGGTTTCAAACCTGTTTACTTTCAATCTGAAGCATGGGTAAATAGTGGCATAGTTGCAAATCTCTAGATTTCTTGCCAAAGCCAAATACTTCTAAAAATTGCTTTCTTTGCCAAAACTCATTGCAAGGAAATGGGCCATTCTTAGGATGCAGTCAGATGAGCATCTTAAGACTTTTTCAGGAGCAATGATGTAGTGCTGTCTGGAAAGTGATGCAATACAGGCATACATGGTGCTTATTTATGAGTGGTGTTAGATCTGTTGCAAGCATTCAAATAAATTCACAAGCTTTTGTGTTCAAGAGTAATAAATGCATTCATAACTTGTGATCACATTACCCTGTAATTTGGCTGCCCAAATGGAAATAACACTCTTAACAGAGGTATGTTGAAGGATATCTGCAGTTTATTATCAGCAGCTCTAGATTTTCTTACCTAAACCCCACCCCCCACCCCCAAAATACTTAACCTTTTCCGCCAAGAAAAGTTCATAAAAAGTAACTGAAGTGCTGAGTGGTTAGCCTGCTTCTTTATGCATTCAGCTACTTTGGTAGTCGAGAAACACACCATGTTCTAGCTACCAAGACTGGTTTCAGCGCAAGTTTCTCCCTAGCAGATGGGTCAATGCTTGTGCTACATGTCGACAACATACTCTTTCTTCACAACCTTACCATTCTTAAAATGGTCATGGTGCGTGGCATGACCTACGTGTCCAACCTTCTATTGTTTTTCCTCCATCCATGACCATGTTACCTGAAAGCAGGGTTGCATTTTTTTTTTTTTTTTTGGCCAAAGTTGGATAAACATAAAAATCACAGGTCGTACAAAATTATCAACTTATAATTAGCCTGCTATATTTCATCAAGCTGTGATTTCACCAATTGTGCAACATATACGCTTCCAGCCTAACTATAAAACGGTCAACTGAATTACCATGATACACACCAGCCCATCATGTACTTGCCCATCTCAGAAAGGACATTCTTTGCTTGTCTCTCAAAATTTAGGTTATAATTTACTTCATAAGAATTTATGTTGCTAGGAAACCAACTCCCATGATAAATTCCGACACCTGGCAATACCAAATGATTTTACATGCTTTATATGGCCCATGAGGTTTTGTTGTGTGTGCCGGGGGGGGGTGGAATTTGTGTTTTACACAGACCCAGCAACTAAGGCTATGTTATGGCAAGGTAGCCAGCCCTGCAAACAGATGCCACATGCAAAGGAAGAACAGAATGCCCGAGAGGAGAGCTGAACCCAGGACAGCCACCCTCACTGTGTTGTTGACAGGCGATAACTGATGCGCCACTGGACCTCCCTATTAGGCCTGTAAGGTTTGATGTGAGCGAGAGTTACTTGCCCTTACTTGAGGTAAACAAACACGATCAAGACTAAGCGGCTGTGTGCTGTCAGTGAGACAGCATCGCATTTTTAAGCATTTAAAAGCTGTTTTCACACGATTTTTTTCTGTGAAAAATACACGGTCATATTATGTGGAATAATCTACATTCATTTGTTTTTTTTTTAAGCTGGCTAATAAATCAACACAACTTACTAAAAGTCCCTATACTGTCACAGTTGTAGTTCACTTACAAAGTTACTGATAGTAAGTGGCGCCAACTCAAAGAATACCGTCTCATTGCCTTCAAGACTTTTATGTAGGTTAGTCAAAATATTGGCCACACCAGCTGTATGTGCCTGTTATTTAATAGCAATAACAGTCGAAAAATAATTATCTTATTCTATGAATATTTTATTTCATGGAAAGGCTCTTCATTTTGTACGGTTTGTTCAAAACAAGCATAAAATATTTCATAGAAAGGAAATAGAAAAACAAAATAGAAAAAAAGAATTAATTGCAGACTGCATCATGCAGTACCCCAAATTTAGTCATTTTTCTGACTGCAAGATCTAGTAAAAACTGGTAATATAAAATACTAACGTATCAGTTTAATTAATTTTGATATGTGGTCCTTTCATTCACACTACTTCTCTAAAGTTACAAAAACCTACATTTATCCTTCAAGTCATAAGCTTAGTTTCTTTTTGTCTGTTTGGGTACGAATCGTGTGATAGTCAATTATTTTACGAATGTTAAATCACTATTGTTAAATAAAACACTTTGGTGACTTTTGAAAATGACAACACAAGATTCAAGGAGAGTTTTGTTAAGTCTAAAAAGGTCATAAAGTTGGACAGTTTGCAGTGCACGGGTTCAATGCTTATCTGCAAACTATCTGCAAATTAAAATTTATGGTTACTTCTGAAAAGATATTTTAGCTTGTTTTTTACTTTGCACTTTTATGTTGCTTATTTGTCTCTTACTTTTGCATATGCACACACACACACAACACTCAGCGCAACGCGCACACACACACACACACTGGTTGATAGAAACACATAGATCTTCATCAATATATTCATTTACACATATAGATGTTTGTCAGTTTTTTTTTCAATTGTCACTTGTATTGTTTGACAGAAAGAGCAGCATCTCTGATGCTAAAGATCTCTTGTTCAAATCATTTATCATCAATGTACTGTTTTTATGTTCTTTTGTAAAAGTACCTGTCTAGGAAATGTTAAAAGATGTTTGGAAAGAAGCCTGGAACTAGTTCCCATCTGTTTAAATCCTGCAGTTAGGATCAACTAACCATTTTGGTTTTGGTTTTGATTAAGGCTTATGAATTTTTCTTCTTTAAAGTTAAGCTTTAGGAGGACTATTAAACTCATCAGTTATTTTTAGAGAAAATTTGTCTTATATCATAACATTTTTTACAATTAATTTTAAGAGTAGAATATTCTAATTGAATGTTCATCCACCCTTAAAAACTTCTGAAATCCATGGGTCAGTTTTAATTACAGTAGGTTAAATGTCAGGGTTCTATCTTAGTGTCTCCCTGTATAAATATATATCTTGATTTGTATGCTTATATATGACAATCTAAACTGTGATGAACTATTAATAATGCTATATTAAATTTATATTGATTATCAATGTTTGTTAAAAATACAAAACAAGAACACACAAAGTTATAGACCTTACCTTACATCTAAAATTCAGTTCATCTGATTTTTACCACATATTTTCCACAAAACAGGATGGATAATATAATCTTTTAAGTAAGATATTTATATCATAGTACAAAATATTATCATCTTTATATACCACAGAGTTAGACTAATATGAATATGAGCTTAAGGAGGACCCATGGTGCAAAGGCGTTGTTAAAGAATTGATCAAGTGATCTCGGTATAGGCGACTCATCTGTCACCTGTTGTAAACATAATTGACAGTTGTGTACTTGGATAAGTAACAGAACTAGCACACATGGACTTTTAACAATGAAAAAAATGCGATCGACTTACTAATTTATTTCCATATTTAGCATATGGCGCATTCAGAATTTTTAACACTAGCTCAATAATGTCTTGGTCTTATAGTTTTCGAATCTCACGAAGCTGGCGGCTTCGTGGGCGGCTTTGTTTACCCCAAGTAAGGGAAGTCACTCGCAGGTGGTGACGTCAACTTTACAGGCCTCATAGAGCCCATGGGCTAGATTTCCCCCCACTCCTGCCTTAAAGGACTACCAGTAGCTCTCACTTTAAAAATTTCATCAAACTTTTAATTTTTTTTAAATTACTTATTTAAGGTGAATTATAACACAAGTTATTAAGCCGTGCACAAAAAAAGTATGTCCCAGTGACATTTTTTTCACCATCACAATTAAGCATGTTGGGAGCTCTCTGAATATGATTGTAACGTGACAGCAGGATGTGAAACAAGTAACCAGCTGCAAGCACACAATCTGCAAGATGCTAAACCAGCAGACGGACAAGGTCTACACACATCTCACAGCACACAAGACTGGACCAGGCATACAGACTAAAGACAAAATTGTTCTACATTTCTGATGGAGCTCGAATGTCATCAATTTTGAGGATCATGCGCACTAGCTGAGTAGCAAGCAGGATCTGCTGCTTCTTTGCCATGAGAGTTTCAATCACATTTTGTTCTCGCATGTCTGAAACATAAAAAGTGTATTTCCTTTTAGTCATCTATTAGCAGTGACAATAAGTCTTGTCAAAGAGATAACTCAACCTTCTACATCTGATAAAAAGGGAGGAAAATCATGCACAAAATCTGTGCCTGCGAAAGTAGTTGTATCAGCCTGTTCAGGGTGACAGTCCCAAATAACAGGGGGCTGACAGAGGTTGAGACTGATATTCTTTCTGCACGAGTTTTATCTGCCCAGCTATGCCCTGACTGGCAGAAGTTCAACATGCAGTCTGAAGGCAGACTTTGGTAGTTTCAATAAGAACAGTAAAAAACTAATCAAACTACAACAAAAATGTGATCTTGTTCACCAGAACTGTGCCCCTTTATAAGACTGCCTTATGCAGCGATCTTAGTGCTTGCATAAAAACGGTCTATGAAGCGACTCTTACGAGTTCATGTCATCACTAGACCAAATATGAAATAAAAAATAATGCAGAAAGACGCTTAACATGAACTTATATTGTTTCTCAACAAACTATGTAATTTGAAACGACAAACTGACTTTATTCACGTACCATTTGTTCCTTTGTTAAGACAGTCGATTCCTAGGCGTGGGTTGTTCTCCGTCACTTGTCGAGACTTGACTGCTGCTAGGGTGTAAATAGGAGGGTGCCCACTGTTTTCAGCCAAAGCAAGTGGGATGGATTCGAGGGCTTCTGCAAATGCTCGTACTGCATACTGCTCTAGTGTTGAGATCTGCACCATGAAATATACAAATAAACTCACTGGAGCATTAGAGACATTTCTTATTAAAGCACAATTTCAGGGCAGGCGTGTCAAAATATTATCCTCCCCATCTGCATTGTCCCATGTATCAGTCGGTTCAGAGTGACAGCCCCACAAGCTGAGGTCTGACAGAGGTTTAGACTGAAATGCTGTCTGCACGTGTCTATGTCTACACAGCCAAAGTTTGACTGGCAGAAGTTCTGCATGCATTTTGAAAAACTCATGATTTTATACTTTAAAAAAAACTTTGATATTTACCCCCCCCCCAAAAAAAAGCTTGTGTAAGATATTTTTGTTATCTATAACAAACTTTCAATGAATACTTAAGCTAACTGACCAAATCTATTCATAGCAAGCAAACACAAACCAACCTGATCAGCAGCTTTTGCCACAGCTAAGGAAGCTGCAATCTCCGGAGCCCCACCACCATAGACGACACGATCATCACGTATTAGGTTACGAATAACACACAGGGCATCATGAATACTGCGTTTGGCCTCAGCAACAATCTGTGACCCGTGAAAGAAAGTGTTAAGTCATAACCAGATTCACAAAGCATTCACTGCACAAAAGATTAGGGAAAATAACACTAAATTTTTACAAACTCAAGATACTCTCAGTCCTAGTTAAGGCAGTAAGGAAGAGGCCATGGCCACTGCCTTCACGTAAAGCTGCCCCCAATAAATGTGAGGTCTCTAACACATTACTGCCCAAGGTCAGGGGACAACCTTTACTTCTTTTAACCATTTAAATAATTCTGAATACTCAATGATGTGTGGCACATTCTTCTGATCTTGATCGAAAAAAATAAGCCAATCCCAGAAATGTACAAAATACTACAGCACAGAAAGCTTACCATCTTGTTGCCTCCTCGAATAAAGATTGTCACAGCACGGGAATTCTGGCACTCTTCAATCACCAGCATGCGCTCCTTGGTGGTGCCAAAGGCAAGCTCCCTCACAATGCCTGCCTTGCCTAGCTTTTCAGATGTGAGCTCCTCAAATCGAGGAACAATACGGCCCCCAGTAGCAATAGCTATCAGCTGAAAAGAGCAAAACCAATACATAATAAACATTTACAGGACTTTTTTATACAGCTCTTACAAAAAAATGTTGTTTAGGGATCTAAGAAACTTCCTTAAGGTGACAAATGGCACAAGAAAGTAACAGTTTTGGGGTGACCTGGTCAAATTACAGATATCACATTTTGATAATCTGCTATATAATACATAAAGTTTACATGTGATTGTTTAAAAATGTATTTTGATGGTTTCAATAGTTATCTCTCAGCAGATCTAGTCTTACAACCTGGAATGCCACATGCTTTTTTCCTCAAAAGTATTCACTATATATGAGAGTAAAAAATTCTATTTCCCAACAACTTCTACAAAATTCATAAACAGTGGTGAGCCTGCTACTAGATTCTCTGTGTATCGTACAACTACCATCATTTAATACAGCGTGATAACGGCACTTACCTCAATCTCAGGGCCCCCAACCCAGCGCACAGCAGGAAGCTCAGACTGCAGTAACAAGTGGTTTGCTTCATCATCAAAACCCCACTGACAGATCACAAGATTAGCTCCCTTCTCTTTCACCTTTTAGAGAGAGTGAAGGTGAAAACTGGTTACTCACACTACATGTATTTATTTTTACTTTTCCTGCTGATCAATAATAAAACTTAAAAAAAAAAATTTCTTGCAATTATTTAGTTACTCTTTCTCTGATGCTCAAAACCTAAACTCGTCTCATCTGTCCCTGGTGAATTCATAGTTTGTGGAATAAAAGCCAACTGGACGATCTCCCTATTAAAACCCTTTTCAGTTAAGACCTGATTTTGGTGGATTTTAGCAAATCTTAATAAAGTTTTACTGTATAGCCTAAGCTGTTCATAGGAAACAAATTTTACACTAATGTCACAGCACAGGGCTAAAGAAGATGCCAAAGCAAAATTAGTCATGCATGGCACAAGGCTACCCCTACTCTCATTAAATTCTTTTACAGTCTAAGCTACATCTACAAACAAAAAAAATTCTACAAAATCCCTCAGTGCAAGAAAACTTTCTCAAGAAAAGCAAATTATGACCAAATGTCCCAGTCTTTTCATGACAGTCTAATATGCAGCACTGACAGAGGGTAAAGACAAAATTTAATTTAGCATGGTGTCTGATCCACAAAGCCCACTTGGGGCTTGAAGAAATTCTCCATGCTCTTTTTGTAACTCTATACTAACAAAACTCAACATCAGTTTTCTTGGCACTTTACTGGTATCAAAGACTTACAACCCAATCTAAAATATAACCCAAGCAATAAACAAATGCATCTCATTCTCAATTCATTTTCAAATCTCTAACAAATTCTTTTTCCGAACTTGCAGTACCTGTGCCATAACAAATCTAAAGCTGCATTTTTACACACATCGATTCATACTGCCTAGATAAACACTAACACAAAAATATTATGGCAAATAAATGGTTTTATAATGTTCTACAGCGCTTTTAAATAATGAAAATTATTCCTGCTCGTAAGAAAAACACTATCTCTTTAAATAGAATCCTTAAGATCAAAAAGAAAATTAATGTCCACATGTCCAAGTCTTTTTCGTGACAGTCTGATATACAGCACTGACAGAGGGTAAAGACAAAGTTTAATTAATTTAGCATGGTGTCTGATCCACAAAGCCCACTTGGGGCTTGAAGAAATTCTCCATGCTCTTTTGTAACTATACTAACAAAACTCGCATCAGTTCTCAATACAATCTAAAAATATGGCCCAAGCAATAACCAAATGCATCTCAACCGCTACTCATTTTCAAATCTCTTACAAGTTTTTTTTTGTCTTAACTCGCAGTACCTGCGCCATGACAAATCTAAAGCTGCACTTTATTTTACTCATCGATTCACGATGCCTTTATAAACACTAACTGAAAAAAACAATTATGCCAAACAAATGGTTTTAAGATGTTCTACAACAATATTAAATTCTAAATAAAAACCATTCTTGCTTGTAAGAAAAACACTATCTCTTTAAATAGAATCCTTAAGATCAAAAAGAAAATTAATGTCCAAATGTCCAAGTCTTTTTCATGACAGTCTGATATACAGCACTGACAGAGGGTAAAGACCATGTTTAATTAATTTAGCATAGTGTCTGATCTACAAAGCCCACATGGGACTTGGAGAAATTCTCCATGCTCTTGTAACTAAAAGGCAGCAACGTGATATACTCACAATTTGTACCATCTCCTTAAATTTATCAAGCTCGTACTGACGCAGTTTTTTATAGTCTTCTACTGACGTGACATCTAGCTTATGCTTTGTCTTGGGTTTGGGTGGCTCAAAAGGACAGGTTAGAATGGCAATCTTTGCATCTTTCACCATCTGAAAATAATGTTAAAAATATGAAAACATCTGACCCATCCAGAATACACCTTAAAGATTGACCATAGGGCAGGAAAGAATGCTGTGACCTGTAAAGCGAGTAGAGGAGAACATGTGGACTGGCTTAATGGTTATGCTTCACCAACCATCTCCATCTGCCTCAACAAGCACCCTCACCTCCCTCCCATAGCTCAAACTATTCTTTCTTGCTGGATGGTAATAGAAGGAAAGCATGGGTTTGACCAGAGCAAGGGAAGGTAGGAGCCCATGCTGTGCTGACTACTACACACGGTCAGTCCAGGCCAAATGCTGTCATCTTGGCGGTCACAAGCAGTGCCAACTGCCCAAGGTGTCTTTCTTGCCTGACCAATACTTGTGGAAGAAGTTGAGAATACTGGGTAATGAAAAGGCTGAGGAAAAACAGTTTGCAGCACAGCAAAACTATTTGGCGAATGACATAATGTTCCTGGTGTACAGCAGGGAATATCCCTGTTCAATATGAAAAGCTTTCTTAATCTGCCGTTGTCCAAAACAATTACTACGCAAGAGCAAAAGTAACTGTATTTGCACGTTCTATGCTCTTGCTTCATGCCTCAGATGTTATAGTGCATTCGCAGACTATAAAAAGGTGTGTATAGATATATCCCACCTAAAACTTCTGTCAGTCAGTTGTCCTTTGACCACCACCTGTCGTTGGGGGGAGCACATGGACAGGCTGCTGCAGCTGACGGGGCCCACCAGTCTTGCCTATTTCGGGCGACAGTGAGCAGATCCTGTACAGGACGACTAATCCAGTCTTTGACGAATGTAAGCCAGTTCTTCCTCTGGCTACCACGACATCGGCCACCCTTTAAGGACAGTCTTTGACAAGGTGTCGTGCTGGGTCACATGACCAAAGACGACCAGTTTACGCTGCTTGACTGTTGAAAGTAAAGGTTCCTGATGTCCTATGAGTGTGGCAATCTTGTTTCATAGGAAGTCATTGGTTCTATGTTCTCTGTATGATATTCAGAGCAGCCTCCTCACGCACTTGTTCTCTAATGCTAGGATTCTCTTTTTCGTTTCGGCTAGCAGTCTAAGGACTCACATCCGTAGAGCAGGATCAGCACTACCAGGGATTTGTACAGCTTGCACTTGGTAGTAAACCTTATCTTATAGCTATGCCAGATCCTAAATACCCTAGCCATTGTTGCTGTTGCGATCCTGATGTGGATATCTGGTGTGGAGCAGCAGTCCTTGGAGAGAGTGGCTCCCAAATATTTGAAGCTGATTACCTCTTCAAGCTGTACCCTGTTCATGTAGATCTCTGCTTTGCTGCTGCCACTGATCATAACTTTGCTCTTTTCAGTGCTGGTCTCAATTCCATATACATCTGAACTATCGTCCACTGGTAAGGTCTCGCACTTCTTTTTAGTACCTGCTAACAGATCTATATCATCTGCAAAGCGTGGGTTTTCAGATCGGTCTTCCACCAATGGAAATGAAAGTATGATGTTCACGAAGAGCTTCAAGCATGTTCTCCAAGAAGATATTAAACAGCACCGGTGATAGGGGAAATCCTAGATGTACACCAACTGTGGTGCGAAAGTGAACGCCTATCCGGTTATTTATCAATATTACACTCGTTGAGCTATTTATTATACAGTGCTTCGATGACTTGAACGATGCCTTCTTCAATGCATCACTTTCGCGTAACTTCAGTCAGGTATGTGAATACAAATAAAATAAAGACACAAGAAATATTAAAATACGAAATGCTAAATGGAGTCTAACTTTTGAACGTACACGTACTTGCAGGCTACAAACCAGTTCTCCCCATCCATTTTTGTTTTCGGACCCTGACCATAAGAAGGGATTGGGCAAGACAGATGCCCCAGTCTGCACTGCTTGTGACACCCAGCCCACATGGTTTGTTGGGCTAGATGGAAGCAATTAAGCTAACAATGACTCCATGTTGTCGTCAGCACAGTGTCCTACCTCCCCTGAATGGATTGAATGCTTTCTTTCCCATCCTTTCAGTCTTTAAACTCATAACATTCACTCAACAAGTAGTTTTCGCCCCTTTTTTTATTTCCCCCTCCCCCAGAAGTTCTGCATTAATATAGATATGGCTTGTAAAACTAGTCCCTCATGTCACAGGTTCATCACCTACCTTAGGCATCTGTGGGTGACTCATGTCCTTGTCAACCACAACCCCCTTAACCAGCATTGTGTCCTCCAGCTTGCCACCAACTTTGCCCTCAACTTTGATCAATTCAAAATCAACATCACGTCGCTTCAAGTCTGCTACTGCCAAAATAGCATTTACTGCAATCTCTGCCATTTGACGATGACAACGGTTCACGCTGCAACATGTCATACAATTACAAACTTTACCGAACAATGTTTTAATGCTGATGGTTGGCTGCACATGGTACTCCGCTAAAGATGAACACTAACCAATTTCTACATAACAGCTTACACAGACAATAAAAAATGGCATAAATGTTATGCACAACACTGTGTGGACAGGGATATTGTATATACTTTTGTTCCAAAGAAACAAATGTCAAATGACCTACTCCCTAATTTGCAAGGCAAAACTATTTCAATACGGACGAATTGATGCAACTTAGTTGTAGCCATGAAGACTTTTGCCCCATGCAGGTGCAAACTATATAGGAAGAGCTAATGGCCTTGTGAATTGATACCTGGGCGAAACAGTAAAACAGGAGAGACATATGAAAGCGGTATACCATTCATGAACATGTCTTCTTACCAATTTTTAGCACTTGTCTCAGCAACACTTTGGGCGAAAGTAACTGAACATTAAGCAACGCACGAAAGGACAGATAGTACATAAAGACAGGAGTCAGCAGGACTGGAATTTCCAGTGATCAAACACTAATGTAAACATCTATGGCAGATGTTATGCTAGACAATGTTAGGCTCCGAGGATAACAGACTCACATTTTTGAGCCTAGAGTGGTCATGGCTAACTGGATGAGTGGCTCTGGATTCTGGAGATTGACTTCAAATTTGTCACTAATATCATTCAGTCTGTCAACAGCAACCTTTGCTGCAATTTCATATCCATCTGCAATGCGAATAGGATGGATGCCACGATCTAGCAATTTTTCTGCCTGCTCCAGCAATGCTCCAGCCAATACTGAAAAAAAAAATTTAATTTGTATATTTTACCATTTGGATGTAGCTTATGGCACTGGTCATCACAATTTCACAATTTCTCCACAAACCTGACATGGCACAGCACAATGGCACTAAAGAAAACTGAACTCTATGAAAAGCAGATTTTAAGCTGGACTCAACCATTAACACTTTTATTTAACGTGGTTACTCCCCACCATACAAGTGCATTCATATAGCTATGCATATCCTAGATTACATATAAATACACACAGGTAAGCAGTCATTTGCCCAGTGCAAGGTACATTAATGTCAAAGATCACAATTCAGTTATATGGTCAAGAAATTCTGTGATCATACCAACAACACCAGTAGTTCCATCTCCAATCTCATCGTCCTGTGACTTAGACAGCTGCACCATCAACTTTGCAATCTGATGGTCAACATCCATCATGTCGAGAATAGTGGCACCATCGTTTGTCACAGTCACATCACCATCAGGAGATACTAGCATTTTGTCTAGTCCTTTAGGTCCTAAGGAAGTCTTTAGGATTCCAGCAACTGATTTTGCTGCCAGAATGTGGGACTGAAAAAGTTACAAAACTGTAGTTGCAGTATCATTAGGAAACATGAAAACAGAATAGCTAGTATTCCCTATTCCCCCAAAATAAAACTTTTGTAAGATATAGATGTATAAATCAAAAGCATAAAACAGAATGAAAATGGTTACTTATACGTTTTGTAATATAATTAGTGGGCTAATACCATCGTCATAATGCTCACAAGCTTACCACTGAAACGGGTAAAAAAAAAATCAGTATTTTCCAGAGATACTTTAGTAACAGAGATGGTAACATTACTCTGTACTCGTATCGTACCCTTATTAGTTTCTTTCAACACGATTTTGCGTGAAACTAACACTGAAAGACGTGATTCGGATAAGCTAAGCATATATTGGAACAAAGTATACACTATGCCGGTGCTGTGTTATAATCACTGTAACACCAAAGAAGAACAAAATGGAAAGACTACCTTATGAGCATCGATGCCGGTAAGGCGAGTTTTCCTGTCTTGGTCCCGAAGAATAATAAAAGGTCGCCCATATTCATCAAAGGCGATCTGTCCAAACGACATCGTGCTTAATTTTCACAAGATGTCTCCTATGCACTTAGATTATGAAGGATTGTAAAACACGATGTCATGTGCAAACCAGAATATTCCACAATGGCGTACACATTAACGTCGCTTCCGGTAGTCTCGTTTATCTAACGAGACTTGGGTACAGACATCGTTTCATAGCAACACTGGACGCAAAGCATTCAGATTCTTGCACTTTCGTGATATACTGTGCATCGTGATGTAGAATCTGATTAATCCCAGATAAACTAAGCTCATCGTTCAGAATAACGAGTTACTGTCGAGTAACCTCTAAGCCAAAGTTGTCCAGGCTGCTTTCAGTTTCTTCTGCTCAATCGGACACAAGGCGAGACAGTGAAAGATCAATTAAGATCAGACCAAGATGTCTTTCTTTGGATTCACTCAGCTAGGTTTCCAGAATTCCTTAAGGGAATATTCGAAGGCTGCTAAAGCAGACCCATATCGTGGCTCACGCCAGTTGGATTATACAGCTTTACCGCCATTAAAAGATAAAAACCCACCGACACGCTCTGTGGTTCCAGTCGACCAGGTCTCAGGTTACGGTCCGGGTCATGAAAATTCACATCTAGAACTTACACGGATGCGCGCCAAACATCTCCGAAATCCAAGGCGTGAGTGACAAAAAATATTTATGGTCTTGTTATGGATATGAACAACAGAATATTTTGCATACTTTCCCGCAGAATATATATAGCATTCTCGACCCGTGACACTCAAAAGGATCTTAATGCTCATGATGTATAAACTTGCTATGCCAAGCATCATATTTTTTCTCTGATACAAATATATTTTCATGAAAAAAACAGTATTTTACAGAGTTTAAATGCCCATTATTTATTATTCTAGCTTCATTAAAAAGTAGTTTTTCATAAGTTTAAATGCAAATTATCATATTCTTACCCCTTAATGTCCAGGTACTATTAAGTTTTATGTTTTACTGGTCTTGTGAGGAGAAGTGCTTCATACCATAAAACTGTTTTTCAGTAAAACCGTTCAGCACATTTTCATATAATGTTTGTCATGTTGATGCAGCACCACAGTCTTTCTACTTCCATGCACCCACAACGTCCTTAGAGATAGGCTGGTGGAATAAAGACAGCCCTCTTTCTGTTTCTCGACCATGGACACATGTTGAACGCAAACCTCAAATCTACAGTGAAATGACCAGGTGATTTTGTTTGATATCTATGTCTATGTATAGCATATAGTCACAGTTATTTGATTATTTAAGGTAACATTACATTAACCTTCAAATCAACACATAAGCTCAAAAGAAAGTAAAATTAAAAATATGTTTGGATGATCCATACTATAATTTACATCCTGCAAGTACTAGAAAATAAACTTTGTTGCAGATACTTGCAAAAGAATATGCATGTGTGTGTGAGAGAGAGAGAGAGAGAGACTGTGTCTGTGTGTGGCTTGTACTCACTCGACCTCTCACACACACGTGCACATAAACACATATGCACTCTTTCTCTCAATCAGTTTTGAATTTGTCTTAGTCTTAACCAGTTTCCCTTTGTGTCACCTCACAGTTCAAAAAATGTATTAAACTGTGTATTTTCTCAACAGATTTGTTGACACGATGGCTCTCACCTATAAAGATTTTAAGCTGTTTTGAAGGCAGCACTAGAAAAACCAGCATTCTTCTGAAATCGCTCTGTATCATATTACGGGTTATTTCTTCATAAGACTGTTCCATCTGAACTACATATATTTTAAGTAATACATGCATTGTAATCATGATATATGCTTCCATAAAAGAGTTCACACAAGAATGCAAAATATTAATGTTTAGAGATTTGTATTCAGCAAACGTGGGAATTTGGCTGTGTTAAGCTGACCATAGCATAACAAATTTCGGTCTTTGTGTCATTGAGATGTTCCAGTCCTTACATAAAAATTAGATAGGTAGGTTTCCACAAATGGTACATGTACATTTTGATGTAAATCATAGGAGCACTATGCAGATAGCCCATGACAGCTAGTATGAGACAGCAAAACTTAGTCATTTTAAATGATTTATGTTTATTTCATTACAAGTTCCTGTTTCCCATAACTCAAGCAAATAATCCCATCATATTGACAAGATCGCAACCTTCAAAAACATAAAAGTTGTCTATTGTGCACAGAAAGAGGTAACATATATGGCATTATGCAGCAACAAAGTTAGGTCTAATTAATGTTCAATTCTAGCTGTTGCGTTGTTGATGGCCATTACAACAGCATTGCTTTAACATGCATATTCATGCATATATATATATATATTTGATACTTCTCAAACAAGGTTACAGTGAACCCCTTACCCCAGAAAAAATGGGGGCAATCATTTTGCAACCAAAATAAGCTGTGTTGAATGACATTTCATTATATCAATGTACACATGCAGCCTGATATTATTTTAGTTGCAGAAGTTTTTCAAAGAAGTCTGATTTTGAATCAAGGTGTACAATATTGTGAGAGCTGTTTGGTATAGTTTGCTATTTTCAAATATTTTTTTTTTTTTTGGGGGGGGGAGAGTGTGCTGAAATACTATTTCATTTGTTACCTGGAGATCTCTGCATGTATGCAGCCAGCATTCAGTGCTTCAAGTTGCTGCTAAGTATACAATGTTGCATGTGTGTGTTTCAGTGTGTGGTGCATAACCAGGCTTTTTTTTCGAATATATTGCTTTGTGTTACAAACCTTGTACAAAGACTTTGCTTATTGGAGGAGTTCCAGTTTCTTTGCACTTAATGGAGTCATATAAGTGCTTGACTGGCATCCAAAATCTAAAAAATATCAATTATTTCATGACTATAACTAAGAAAAAGGTCTAAAAAAGAACAGCCAGCTTTTATCTTTTCTTGATAACCTATCTCATCCTCTTATGCAACGCAGTTTGTGTTTGGGAAGTGCATTCATCTCAAAACTGACAGAAATAAATTTTCAGAGACTGGAACTTGCATAACTATTTTTTTTAATTGATTGAGAGGGTGATAAAGGATGAAGAAATCGACAAACAAACAAAATAACTTGACCATAATCGACCACCCAACACATAAAATTTAAAGACTAGCAAATCAATCAATAATCAAGTAGCACGTTAGTAGTTAAATAACTGCAATGATCTCAAACCTGAAAAAAACACAACAGGCGCAACCTGTGGAGATTGCACGCAGACGCTTCCTTTCCTCGGATCTAAGACATAAAAACACAGAAGACATTGAATACATCGGACTTGCACTGTGCTGTCTTTATTTTTCTTTTACAATGAATGAATTGCGCCGCCGTGGGGAGATACAGAAAAAAGGGCTCTTGAGTGACAGAGATCGTAGAGAAGGGAAGTAGCAATTAATCAGCTTGTGGAAAGACCGCTTCCTTCTGCAAGGGATTGCAGCAAAGTCTACAAGCACATGATCATGAAATTTTAGTTCCACCAAGGCAAAGGAGCGTAGCAGATTTGCTCTCTTTGAGATGATAGCAACGCTTTTATCCCCGCTTTTGTTTATTCTGTATACCAACATGCAGTTATTGCAGTAACCATGAGGGTCAATATCTCGTCAAATTCTTTGATGACACAGCACTGCTCTCTCTTTTTAGCAGGCCAGTAGATACCCATGGTGTAGCTTTGGATGAATTTTAATTATTGCCTGGTGCGCTGACAGTTACTTAGAACAATGTGAGCAAAACCAAAGAGGTTGTCTTTGATATCCGTCGGAATTCTCCACCACGTCCCGTAAGTGTCATCCACGACAAGGAGGTGGAATGTAGAAACTGTCCCTTCTTTCAACTACCTAACCATTTTATAAAAAGTTTTAAACTAAATGTACTTAACCCCTAAAAGTGTTTTAATTGAGAAACGTGTTGTACAACTCAGCCCTGGGTACCATCTTCAATAGGAGACCGCTAAGATCCCAACATTCAAGCTGTCATGAAGAAGGCCTCTTCCTTCTCCGGAAGCTGAAGTCTTTCTCTGTCTCCCAGCGATTTCTTCAACTCTTTCATAGATTGCATATAGAGAGCCTGCTGTCTTTCTCGTTTATCTGTTTTTACGTCAGTTTATCGGTGAAGGACAAGAGCAGCTGACGTCGTGTTGGCGTTGCTTCCACCTTCTCCAAAATCATTGGAACAGCCCAGAGTGCTCTTCAGACTCTGTATAACAGGCACACTTTTGAACGTGTTTGAAATCCTTTGTGATAACAGGAATGTTCTGTCAGGAGAATTTTTCCACCTCCCATCGGGCCACCGATTCTGTGTACCTGCATGAAGGACCGACAGACTGAGGCTGTCCGTTGTTTTGGCCGTGCAACTAATTCTGAATGTTATTGTGTGCGAGTGAATGCAGGTGTCTGAACCATGAATGTATGAATCTGTTTGGCTGATATGGATATGTTGTGTTATTGTTTTGTGCTTTCGTCTCCAACTTCCCCGAATTGCCCTCTGGGATAAATAAAGTGTTATCTAATATTATCTTATTCACGCTCTGAATGTCCCGTTTCAGCAGTGATAGATGACAATTCGGAAATTAATCTGATTGTCGATGATCGCCGCATTTCTGCCAGGAAGGCTATTATAAGACATTCCAGATTTCCAGGAAGAAGGTTTCCCACGTCATTGAAAAGTCTATGAAAAGTGTCTGCAAAACAGATTCCGAAATCCCTCAATGCAGACGGAAGACCACAAGCGGAGTTGAGTGACTGCCATTTCTACGCTGGTGCTAATGGTTGTGATCTGTTCAGCGACCATGGACAAAACGCGATTTCTCTAGTATTATTCTGAGCTAGGTAGGGAATGGGAGCAGAGCAGTTCTACCCGGAATACGTTCTGCGTTTAGGCATCAACTGGGAGAGAAAAATATGGCTTCCGAGTTATGAGACATTGTTGGTGTCTTCGTACAAAGAGACATACCGAATTGCGAGGAGATCGCCGCCAGCTACCACATGTCCCCTTTAGATGGTTTGCGGGAGGGTGTGTTGGTAAAATGATGATGGTGTTGTTGTTTTTTTTGGGGGGAGGGAGTATAGGGGTGCTATTTTTGCAAGACATGCGCTTACTCAGGGTGAAAATTTTGAAGAAACATTGTAATAAGCGCGTCTTTGTTTGAAGTCTGCATTATACCAGACGAGATTAGTGTCAATCTTCAAGTCGAACTGAGTGTTTTGGTACCAATACTAATGAGTGAAGTAGAAATATATTTTTTTATATTTATCGTCTACTGACCTAGAAACCCACTGAGAAAATTACGGAGCTGTTTCCGACATCTGAAACTAACGAAACAAATATATTTGTGAAGTTGAAAGTGAAGGGGAGGGGACGGTTGCGAAGATTCGAGTAGTAAGAATAACAAGTCACTTGTTTTGCTGAGAGAAGCCGTCAGCAGACTGCTGTCAGTCTCTCAACCTGATGGCCACAAATTGCGCATATGTGTGTGTGTGTGTGCGTGCGCGCGCGCGCGCGCGCGTGAGTGTAACCCGCAGAGTGATATTAGTGTGTCGATTGTATATATTTATCTTACACAGCTACTATATCTATTTATATATGTGATTATCCTCCATTTTTGATGAAGCTACAATGTATTGCATTGTAATTTGAATAGTTCACACATCAAATAAACAATTCAGTTTGAATCTCTCTCTCTTTGTGTGTGTGTGTGTTGATCGAGTGCTCGAATGCATAAACAGTAATTTTATAGGGGTTTTTTTTCAAACTCCAGCCAGTATATCGTACATGAGTAATTGGAGCTGTGCTTCAGACAGTTGCTCCACGTTTTGCTTGACATTAGGCGCATTATACTTAAGCGAACAAGAGGTCCACTTGAGGAGGCCGAAGGGGCTGTTGCTGCTGCTGCTGCTGACCCATCCCTGGTGAAAAACTCAGTTGTGGAGCCAGTTGGTCGGTACAGCATTGACAGCAGTTCGCCCGCTGACCTTCGCTGCTTCCGACCAGACTGCTGCGACGGTGCCACCAAGCAGTCGACGTGTGTGACTAGGTCACACTAAGAGGGTGACGCATGGCGCTGTCGTTGACGTGCACGATGGTGTCACATCGCACACTTTTGGTGTCGGGCTTTCTGCTGTTGGTGAGGTCACATAGTACTCGGGGAGTGAGGGCAGCTTTTTCAGGTACTAAATCATACTGAATT
Organism: Marisa cornuarietis; assembly: GCA_004794655.1. Taxonomy (NCBI): domain Eukaryota; kingdom Metazoa; phylum Mollusca; class Gastropoda; order Architaenioglossa; family Ampullariidae; genus Marisa; species Marisa cornuarietis. The sequence continues at coordinate 2,084,189 of SMMW01000631.1, forward strand.
ATTATTTGCTATATCACCACAGAAACTGTCTTCTTAACAGAAGACATATTATTATTACACATATTTTAAGCTCACGTAAAAAAATAATAAACCGACAGTCATATATTCAAGAATGTGTCCGATCAAGTAGTGCCTTCAGATCTCAGCTTTCAGCTTCTACACTATTTTCGTAACACCAGTAAAGTTGAAATGATATCGCCGCCTGTAACCCTTGCTCCCACCATCTCAGGGCAGAACAGTCTAGAAGAACACATCTTTGTTATAATGTACACGCATATACAATGATGTATTGTCACACGTTTCGCTAAGTATGACGTTTTGACAGATTTGTGGCGACAACCCAATGCCTACCCCAAAGACTTCGACCACGTCGCCATGTATGTCACTCAGGAGAAGGTGGCTTTCACCGGAGAAAAAGCGCTAACGAGCGGTTGTGGAGCCGATGGACGACCGTACAAGTATAGGGGAGTCAGTCACTTACCAGCGCTCCGTGAAGTTCTGGGCAACAGGAAAACCGAGGTTTGGATCGGTGCGGTGACTGCCACGACGCCCTGGAAGTGGGAAGGTATTGCACAGTATATAGATTAATTCTGGAAGGTTCTGTGCAAAGGAGTGAGAATGCTTTATTCATATAACTGAGCTAAAACTACTGGATGGAAACTACGAGCGTATAGCTATTAACACTCACCTGCTGAAGTCACCACTAAATGCCATATAAACTGGAATGGAAGATTGAAAGAGTGACACCATCCTCCTGAGATATCAAATCAAGGAACTAAAAGTAAAACGCATGCACGTTTGACAGCTTATTAAAAATATGCAAAGGCACCGCAGATACCGAAACTACAGACTCATAGAAGTCTGTAGCCCAAACAGCATCGCTTTACGATTCCAATATAGCGGCACGTCAGCTTCAAGCAGAACCAGCCAGGGTCTATCCAAAAGCTTCAGATGAGTGGTTCTACATGCAAAGTTGAGAGAGATAACCTGTGTTTGCGTGCACGTGTACGTGTGCGTGTTTGTGGAAATGAGAAAAAAATAGGAAGGGAGAGAGAACGATGGGAAGAAAGAAACAACCATCTGCCATTCCCCTCGATAGCTCATTTACCTTCTGCTTTTCCTCACTTCTTGGCTGCATTCCATCCATTAATTTCTTTTGTTCCTTCACTTTCTTTTTTCTTTGTTGCTTTTTTGGCAGATAACACTCCTCTGTACCAGCTGTTGGGACTCAGTGTTAGTGAGCGCTACAAGAAGAATGCTTTTCGAGTTCCTGGCAACAACGTCTTTCTCTGTTCTCTGCACTGTCCACAACCATCGTTTCTCTTGCTTCAGGTACCTGTAAGCTCAGTGTATGTGTGTGTGTGCGTGCGTGCGTGCGTGTGCGTGTGTCTAGGTAGGTCGATTTGTGACCTCTTGAAAACTGTCACAATAAATCATTTCAAAGTCTTAACAACAGCGGCTAAAGATTTCTTTGTACCTCACGCCCTATCAAAGAACATTAAAAAAAACATTTTGCACTCCACTGGTCCTTTATGACCTTGATTTCAATATTGACTCAGGATAGTTTAAACTACAGTATTACCACTGGTATTATCTAACTCGTTGTAAGCGGTCAGTTTCTTAGTTGACAAGACACAGTCGTTAGCCGTTCTTCTTATCCGAAATATAATTTAATATATTTATTTGCGTTCCTTCGTTTCACTCCGTTACTTCCCGCATTTCGCAATACCCACACCTGTAAGGCAATGTTAATGTGTGTGTGTGTGTGTGTGTGCGTCATGCGTGCGTGTGTTTATGACCTTACATGTAGGGTATCTGGTGCGCATGTTCAAACGTTCAACCAGAAACAAGACCTGCAGTGGGCACATTGCTTCTATGTCCCGGAACCTATGAAGAAATATGCGGCAGTCAGGGGGCGTTCTCTGTCTACTATACACGTGAGTGGTGGTGCTATATAGACAATACATTTTTGCCTTGACAAGAGATTTGAGGGGTGGGCCAGCAGCGAGAGGGTGCTTGGCTGGCAGTCTAGGTTTTATCCCGGGTTGTCCAGTTTATTCTCTTTCCCTCACGCCCGCGTTGCCTATAGTCCGAAATCACCTCTTTCCTATGAAATAACCAGATGACCAGATACAAGGTATCATCTACACAGGACAATTGGTTTAACTTAATGAAATGTATATGGGAACCTTTTAATTCTGATTTTAATAAACACTGGCGGATTTTTTTTTTTTTTTTGCCTTGAGTGACCCGCAGGTGCTGTTCTGTAATGTCGCAGAGCTGCCGGATGGAGTGCGCTGGGGCAAACTGGTCACGGTGCAAAGTTCATACGGTGTGAAGGGCTTCCTTTACAAACCGGGGCCACGAGGCCAGTTGCAGCTGCTGGCAGACGTAGACGAAACAGCTAAGAAAGGCTTCGTTTGTAACGGTAGGAAAACTGCAGATTTGTTTGGGGTTGCCAGATAAGGTCTATTTTCGTGAACAGGCAGCCTGCATGACAGACAGATTCCAGAAACCACAAACGTGCAACAACAACAACAACAACAAAAAAATTGGAGAACGCAGATTCTTGTACTTCGCATGTTGTCCCCATTTTAATCACAAACGAGTCACAGAAAGTAAATAAATATAAATCAATCATAATAAATATAGATCCGCACGCTTCTCTTTAAAAAAAATAACTAAGCATACATTTTGAATTACTTTTTGCACACTTTGGCTGCAGGATTTCACTTGTGTGCTTCTCATGTTTCTCATTTCACAGGGACACTGCAAGAGGACGTAAGGGTCGCAACTCATGAGCGCCATCTATTGGTTTCTCGAGAAGACGCTGCGGGACTCTCGTGGCACGACGCGAAAACAGAGTGCGAAAGCGAGGCCAGGAACCTTTTGACCCTGAGGCCGAATGTCGACCTCACAGAACTTGCTGACGAGCTAAAGTCTTCGCAGACCTACTGGGTGGCTCTCAGCCGCATAAACGTCTCCCTCTGGCTAGACGGTAAACGAAACTCAACAGATACTTAAAAAAAAAAAAAAATTTGAGATTGCTATCGTGAAGTGTTAGTTGTTTTAACACTGGAGTCAAGTGACTTATATGATGCGTCTAATTTAGAGGGCTAATTGTATGATCGTGGGACTTTAATTATAACTCGTGGGAAAGAGAACACAAACATGCTATCACATGCTGGACTTCCGTTTCCAGCATTCACAAGGGAAGGAATTATTAACTATTGTCAGCTTCGGGTCTAGCTTTCTTAATTTAAGTCAACGAGCAACGGCTTGAGTATGGGGCGCCAAGAGGGGAATTTTCACAAATTTGCTATTTCTAGCTATACATTGCAATGTATAATTATAGAATGCAATGTATAGCTATACGTTGCATTTTATACTTATAGATTGCATTCTATAGCTATACATTGCATTCTATAAGTATAAAACGCAATGTATAGCTAGAAATAGCAAATTTGAGAACATTCCCGTCTTGGCGCCCCATACTTGAGGGCAGTACTTCTAAGGATACAGAGGGGAGAGGAGGGGAACAAATCATTGTTAAATTCTCTCGACCGGATGGGAAGTGGCTGCATGTTACATGAGGAGGAAGTGAAGTCTTGGTTTCAAAACAAGATGTGCCATCGCAGCTGCGCCGCTGAAATAAACGCAGTTACGACTGAATCCACGAATGAGTAAAATAGCTGACAAGTCACGATTGATTGATTGATTGATTGATTGATTGATTGATTGATTGATTGATTGATTGATTGATTGATTGATTGATAGGAAGTCACGTGGCTGAGCCTGTCGGTTTCCTTCACGGCCATGGACACCCTGCCTGCTTGACCATGAGCTTAAAGGACGTGGAGCCGGACTTCTCTTTCGAGAGCTGCACTGGGGTTCAGCTGCAGGTTCTGTGCGAGAAAGGTACTGGTGTACAATTGCGGTTTCTTTACGAGAAATGTACTAGTGTGCAGCTGCAACTTTCTTCGCGAAGGGTACTGGGATGCAGCTGCAAGTTCTATGTGTGAAAGGGACTCAGTCACAGGTGTGCGTGGCTTAGAACTGTTCTTACTATAACTATCTTTTCCTGGGAATTTATCATAATGGAAAACAAGTTTTGGCAGTTCTTGATTAGTGTGACATTTTTTTAATTACTCTCTCTTTCCTATGCGGAATTTATAGATATCTGTAACTCTTTAAAGTTTAGTCGAACATATATAATCAAAAACCTTGCCTTCTCGAGGGACGAACAAAATATTCAAATGCATCACATCTGAACACTAGTGACGCACAGTCAACTGATCCCCCCCCCCCCACTCTCTCTCTCCCAGCAAAATAAACTTAGTTTTACATAGATTCTTGACTCTAATTTTTAAAATAGAAATATTGAATTCTGATAAATTTTGGAACGTTTTACGTGATTGCAGACACTGGCTCACGTGTGCTGACTTTTACTCATGATTCAGAGGGCAACCATGTCATTACGGGTAACTCTGCAACCAGGAGCCCATCAAGTAAGTCCTGTGATAGCATTTTTTCTACAATCAAAGGTCATGGGCTGTTTTTGAAGTTTGTTTGTGGAGACAGAAAACAGACAAACTTACTGGCTCAGGGAAGTGACCAGGGTATGGAATATAGAAGACCCTCCCCCTTCCAAAACAAAACTAGGATTGTTATGGCAAGTGAATTGGAGTAAAAGAGGAGAGCACACTGGACTGTCGTTCATTTTATTTGATATTGGCAGTTTGCGTTGGGAAACTCCAATAATGTACTATTCCTCGCTGTCAAACCGAAAAACTGCCTGATGCTAGTTGTCCGTGTGCAGTGTCGGACACCGAGATGGCGCTGTGCGCTGTGTTGGCACTGCTGCTATTGCTGACCGTGACACTGGCAAGCATCCTTTGGCACAGGTGAGGATCAAAGCCAGGCTGCTGTCGGCAGCAACATTATTGGTTGGTGAATGGCATGAACATTGCCATTCAAAATTGTAAGATGACCTCATACTGACACTTTATTATTATTATTGCTTTCTTTAACATTATCTTCATCAACCCTATCACCTTCTTATTCCCTATAATCATCATCGTCGTCGTCGTCGATCATCATCATCATCATCATCTTGCTTCCCCACTTTTTGTGATTTGTTTTGATTGTGTTGCGACTGGACTGGCCTGGATAATGATTTCCATATCTCCACCCTCCTTTTCCTCTGCACGCATGCGTTAAACGCGTTGTATTCAAAAACCCATCTGTTCCCAGAAACCGATGCCTTCCACCTAAACATGAGATCACACCTCACAATGGGGCGTCTAGGGCGGAACACCCTCCCGCAGACTCGCACCAGCCATCCTGCACCATGGACTTCAGAGCCGAGGGCTCCCGAGAAGACCAGAACGACGCTGACCAGAAAGAGATGACTTTGCCTGTCACCGGCTCCTCCACGTGCAGCTCCTCAGCCCGGGATGTTTATGGGTACGCAACTGTTAACAAAAGCAAGCAAACACGACGACCGGTGCCAGCCGGATGTGCCATCCCCGACAGCAAGTCTCCGTTGTCGTCGTCGTCGTTGTCTAACGGCGAAGCAGGCGTGGAGTACATGCAGGTGGTCTTCCCAGGGACCCTCGGTAAACAACAGCATGCGCCTCAGCAGCAGCAGCAGCAGCAGCAGCAGCCTGACATATCGCAGATCCAGCGCCCGGGATCCATCGCCAGTTCGGAGGAGGCCTACAGCGTCTTGAGCTACCGTCGCGCCATCCAGCGGGCGTGGACGGGCCTCAAGCGCACGGCGTATGCCCACGTCGTCGTGCGCAGGCCCAGAACAGAGCAGGCCGCCTGCAAGATGGCGGGGAGGGCGGGCGTAGAAAATGATGACGTAGGTGCGTATGATGAGGCACAGCCTGCATCCCTGCGGGTGCCGTGCATCGACAACTTGTACGACCATGCCGACCCCTTGAAACTTCCTGAAAGGGCCTCATACCCTAACACCAGCGCAAGGCCTGCAAAGCAAAGCAGAAAGTCGGAAACTCTGGTTTGACAAAAATTTTAAAAACACTCAAATCTGCTTCGTTATCATACAACGTTTCCTTTATGGCCTTTTTTAATTTTCGAGACTGGAATGTGAAAAGTTCAAAAGGTCAGCCATCTGTATACAAATGTCTACATGTCGACATATAATGTGCACTATATGCACGCAGTCAAGTATCCATGCAGTATGAGTGAATGCCAAAGAAAGGACTGAATAAACTGTCGTACAAGAGCGGTACACTGTCAGTAATATTTAAAGGACAAAGCGAGCGCAACATTTTTCGTTATGATCGGGTTAGGTTCGTTTTAAAATAATAATTCCCAAAATATGAGTAGATAATTATTCTTAATTTTAAAGATGTAAGCCTTCAAACATCGGCATTCTAACCTGCAACTAGGAAGGCGGGAAAACGTACTCTGAGTCTCCTGTACTGGAGGTTCTCTTACGCGATTGAAGTATTTGTAACAGCGAGTGTGCATGTCTTCAAGTCAAATGAAGAAACATCGCTCAGGTTGTAGTGTTCAAGAAGCGATTTTTTTGCCCAAAAAAAAATGAAACAGCTGAATTTGGAATACACCCCTACAGACTGTAACATTATTTAGAAGCTTTGAATGAAGTTAAAAAATAATTAAATGGTCCAAACTGAATTCATTCAACAGACTGGTAAGTCAATCAGATCAAAACGTAATGGGCAACTTTAGTTACAACTGACTGCTGATAAGGATTTTTTTTACAAGTAAAAGTACAATGATAGTTTGAAACATGCTTATCGATGTAAAAGCTTATTTCTTCCTCATTTAGCTGCATGCAAAATTTTCTATTTACTTACTGATACTCGCACGTGTTCCCGTTTAAGCTCCTTATGTTTATCACCCTCAATTCTTTTTTTCCCCCCTTTTGTAGCTGTTTCGATCACGTACATCAATGGTGCCCTCACACTGTCAGTTGTTTTTAGCATTATGCTGGATAAAGATACAACTGATGATGATGTGTTTGTGACTGTCACACGATGTTACTTGTAGACCAGACGGTGTAGAAACCGTCGATGTTGCATATTTGGTGCTTGATCTACCAACACTCGAAGTTCGTTTTAACATCTCGTGTTTTTGTATAGTAAGCACTGATGTAGGAATAAGATTTCTTCGTTTTACTGTAAGTCCAAGACTTGCTTGTACTGTATGAGTGACTGGATAACAATCGATTTTGAAATGTTTTGAGCAAATTCTTGAATACGGTGTGGGGACGAAGTTCGCACGGCCCATTTGAACAAAGCAGAGATCTGTATATACACATCTCTGAACAAAGTTAATCCACCAGCGTTTGCTGCCATTATCTTCAGGATTTCTTTAATGAGTACAAACTAACGCCATCTGAGTGTCGAACAGAACATTCAGCAACAGCACAATGTGTCCTGTTTAGTTTTCTTTTATCAAGGATTGCATCTTTTCTCTTCGACTTCAGTTTGTGCAGAGAGCGCTATTTTTAGAAATATGTTCGTTTCGTCACTCCCTGTTTTCTCGACAAATCCAGGTGTGCTTAAAGAAAAATATTAATATAAAATCTTTCGTGGCTCTTTGGCATAAAATACCACCGGAACATGTTTTTGTGATACTTTGTGCTTTATTTCCAGCGATTTTCGCTGAGTGCTCCTGTTGTCCTTTAATAGATTATTGTAATAGATATTTCGTAGTATTAAATATATTAAAATGGTGTTGCTATCCCGATATAAATGGATCAGAATCATGGATGATGACCAAAAACATCGGTAATAGGCTTGACCTCTTCCAAAACAGATGCCTCAGGCGCATACTTAACAGTTAACATCTTTTGGCCAAACACGATCACCAATGAAGAACTCCACCGAAGAACTGAAACTGACTCCATCACCACGCAGGTTCAACAAAGGCGTTGGCGATGGATTGGACATGTGTTCTGCTAGCAGACCTCTCCAGAATCGCCCTACGATGGACTCCAGACGGCCGAAGAAAACGAGGCCGCCCAAAGGAAACTTGGAGAAGAACAGTGGAAAAAAATAGATGAAAGGAAAGGGCTGGACATGGGGTCGCCTGGAGCGAGTTTCGGCCGATCGACATCAGTGGCGGGCTCTGGTTAAGGCCTTATGTGCAACTAGCATGAAGAGGATATGATTGATTGATTGATTGATTGATTGATTGATTGATTGATTGATTGATTGATTGATTGATTGATTGATTGATTGATATAAGCAGACTCAGCTTGTAAGTCCGCGGTGTATGATCTCCATTTCTTTTATTTCTGTTGCAAAGTTGTTACCTCACGCAATCTCATCGCGCTCTTAGCAGCAAATGTTTGGACCAAGACAGTCTCCTTCTGTTTCACAACACACACACACACACACACACACACAGAGAGAGAGATAATTGAATATGGCAGATGTATAAGCATAAAATCGACATTAATAGTTTCCATATTAGGTTGGTTTGTTGTGGACAGTACCTCACCCAAAATCTTCAACGTCTTTTATTCTGGCCATATATAACGTTTAATTTGGATTCTGACGAAAGCAATTCTTGTCGTCTGAATTATCTGCGTTGCTGTCATTCTCTTCATTTTGTTTCGTTTTGAGATGGTGATCAGTTCAAGCCCTCCTTTTGTGGTCAATCTGCTAATGTCCAAACCCTTATTGTCACCTCGCTCGAGCAAATCAAAAGATGTCCTGATTGTACAAAAACTTAATGTTGATCACTGATCGATACTTCCCAACCACATATATAAATAAAAGGACACCACTATAGGTGCAATGCCTATCATTGCCTTCTATGTCTTCTTTCCTGGTGTTTATCTATTTATTTACTTTTTTTTTTTTTTTTTTTTTGCTGCGCAATGAGCATTCTTCCGAATGGATACCTGCGCATTACAAATGGACATCATCATCATCATCATCATCATCATAGTATACAACTATACATGTATATCAGTGACAGTAATATTTATGTCATTGTGTGACTGTGTCAGTGTTCGTGAAAGTGTTAATAGGGTTGGGGGCGTGGGAGGGAGTAAAGGAAAACATGCAACGGAGCTAACTTTTTCCTTGTGTATTGGTGGATGGGAGTAAGGGAAAGGTGGTTCTGGAAAAAGATATTTTTAATTTGTGACAACCGAAAAGGTTGACAGTAAAATATATGAAGTGACAGAGCTATATATATCTCCGCTATTTCCCCCCCCCCCCGACTACACACACAGAGAGAATAGGAGTGCCAGACATTCCTTCGTCATCGCAAAAAATCATGTTTGATTTTCCATTTCCTCACACTTTATTATATGATCACTGGTTAAAATCGTAGTACGTACGTGTTTCTTTCATTATAGTCTGACTGTTGTATACGTGGCTTACATCGATGAATAAAAGAGAAACAGCTCGACTTTTGAGATAATCTCTATCCCCCTAAAACAAATTACTTTAAAAAATCGATTTAGATTGAGTTTGAACATATTTTAACTTAAACTTTCTATCTTCTTTATCATTTTGATGTATAAAACGTTGGAGTATGTTGTTTTGAAACAGATTTTTCAATTACTTGAATTTCTCGTCAAGCTCTCTTCGTAATTTTGCCGCCGTGGGAGGCAAAAGTCTACATTACCGATAAGTCATAAAATTTTTGGATAGTTATTAATCGTGTAATCACGATGTTATATAATTATAGTTGTCCAAGGTCTTATAGTTTTGTTTGCCACTGTAATGTTTTCCTGTGTATTTACTGTAAATACTATCATTGTTTGTCACATAGGTATTAGGTTCTCCTTTTACACAATGTGTTTACTGCAAATGTGATAGTTTTAAAGAGCGAACACAGTCGGCTTTCAGTAACAGAAAAAGCATGCTCGGCAGCAGTTCTTTCGTTTCGTTCAATGTCTGACGATGAGTCATTCGTCTAGTTCCGTAAACACTCACGAAAATGTCAGGTAACTAGAACATCTTCGATATACAGTCGTTTACATCAGAAAGAAATAAGTAAAGAGTCTAACTCATGTATTCAAGAAAAATTCAAAATAAATTTTATTTTAAAATTTGCATCTGCTTTTATATGCGCGGCGTCAATGGTCACGTGATCATTCTTTTTCAACCTTAGCGTGCACTTAGTAAAGAGCGGGCTTCTACTTTTTCCTCATCAGACGATCAACATGCCTGGAGTATGTATATTTTTGGCTTCTTTGTTGACGTAGTTACCTTTATCGTGTATTTTACATGCGTTTAATATTTGTCCCAATAGCACAATCTCAGCTTCGAGCTTTTACGACGCAGCTTTTGTTCTGCGTTATGAATAGTTTGCCGGCTACGCCATCTTGGTTTCAAGCCAGAGTTTGAATTGTTTAATAAATCCTAAACGAGGTATCTCTGGATAGTCATTATTCGTAAACCTTACGGGAAATTTGCAAATAAACCGCTACCTATCTGCCTGCATCGGCACTTTTTTTTTGTTTCTTATCGTGTATTCTGACAATGCTATCGTAATCAGTGGCAAATTCAAATTCTTCACTCAAACTACAATGTGCATAAATGATGCAGCTGATCTAAAATGTAAAAGACTATATTTTCAGTATTTTTTTTCTTCAACACTTATAGTTTCGTGGTGGAGGACGTGGTGGTGGTGGTGGTGGCGGCGGCGGCGGCGGTGGTGGTCGCAGAGACTTTGGAGGTGGAGGAGACCAAGATCCAAATGCAGAGCAGTTCAGAAAGCTGTTCATTGGTGGCCTCAGCTATGAAACTGATGAATCCAGTCTTCGTGCTCACTTCGAACAGTGGGGCGAAATTGTTGATTGTGTTGTCATGCGAGATCCAAACACCAAAAGGTAATTATATTCAAATATTACTGGTTTTTTTTTAAAACCTGTAAAAGCCAAGATATACCAGTTGCATATTACTAATTTAGAGCTTAAATCTGTTTAGATTAAATTTTATAGAAATTATTATTTTAAATATGATGAAACTGTTTAAAGCCAGACATTCATCTCATTTAGTATAATCTTCGTATATGCTTGTGCTACGCATTTGACTTGCATGAGAGCGAAAAATGTTCCAATATTTGCTATTTTATAGAGAGCAAAAAGTGTTCCAATATTTGCTATTTTATAGATATTGTAAGAGAAGCAAAATACACAAGGCAAGGTTTTGCACAAAGTTATAAGGTTTAATTTGGATTGGTAATAAGTTTTTGCAGATAAACATAAGATTTATGTGGTTTTGTGTCGCTGCTGTTATCAGGTCTCGTGGATTTGGCTTTATCACATACAAGGAAGCAGAGTCTATTGATCATGCTCAGGGAAACAGACCACATAAAGTTGACAACCGTGAAGTAGATACAAAGAGAGCCATGCCAAGAGAGGTAACAATCCTCAAACGAACTAATTTTAATGGTGTGTTTGGATATATCAGTTGTGTAAATTGTTGTGCGTGTTTTCTCATGTTCTCGTGAGTTGTCGTAATTTGTAAACACCTGTGCAACATTGTGTTGTCCAACAGGAATCGGGTCGACCTGAGTTGCAGCAGTCGGTGAAGAAAATGTTTGTTGGAGGGGTCAAAGATGACACAACCGAAGACATGGTGCGGGAGACATTTGCTCCATTTGGGGAAATAACATCCATAGATCTGATCAAGGACAAAAGCACTGGAAAGACGCGAGGGTTCTGCTTCGTCACATTTGAAGACCATGACAGTGTGGACAAGTGTGTTTGTGAGTGTTTTCAACTAGCCATCATTTGTATTTTAGTGTCTGCTGCCTTAATATGAATTTGTTAGAGCACAATATTGGTCTCTGTGGGAAGTGTTTATGCAGACCTGTATACTTGCAGTGAAAAAACGTCATGAACTGAATGGCCGCAGCGTCGAAGTAAAGAAAGCCCTGTCGAAGAATGACATGACATTAGGTAAGCCCCTGTTTCAGTGAACACGTGAATGCTATATCCTGCTTAACTGTTTAAAAGCATTTTAGAAACTTTAGACAATAATAATAATTGAGAATTTATGAAGCGCAGTATCTCAGCCAAACGGTGACTCGTTGCGCTGGAACAAGATACACGAAATAGTCACAAAAAGTAGAACAAAGAACAATGTGAAGACTCTCCATGTTCGAGCGGTAAAGGGTGATCACTGCAGATTTAACTGCAACGACTCCAGAGAATAATGCTTGGTGACATTAGGGGGATTCTAAGAAGATATTGAGTACTCTTGAGAATATAGAGAAATGGTATCATTAGAAACTGCAAAAGGGTGATTGTCACTTCAGTTTATTCACTGCAGCTCAAGGCTGCTGCCGAAGCAAGTGAAGCACGGCGGAGTGGAATTCAGCCAATAGATCCAAACAATTTGCACTTCACAATAACGCTATATACAATCCAGCTGCAAACCAGACGATGATGAAAACGCAGCGAAAGCACATGTAAACATGAAGGTCCAACACTTATCCAAATCGAAGTACGACTACAAAACATTAACAAAATCAAGGAGAGCCGATCCCTTCATGTTTTTTGTTTAGTTTTTTAACTCAAGTTGCAAATTTAATGGAACTGTTGCTGATAAAAGCTTGATGGGCAGTGTCCTTAAAACTTAGCTTCCATAATCCAGTGATTTTAGGGAAAAGTGCTCCTCGAAAAAATAGCGGTTTTGAGATGACCTGGTCGAACACAATTTTGATATGTAATAACTAAGGCTCATGTGTGTTTTTGTTTAAAAAAAATGTTTAATGGTACATAAATTCATTTTGCTCACACCTATTTTCTTTCACAGCTTTGGGCTGATATAGAAAATTGCTCTTGTTTGAGCCTTGGATATGCACACAACAATCTCGCTCAGCCCAACATGTTGTATATGGTTGGAATTGACTCTATACCAGTGAAAGGCCTATGCTAGTTTCAAAGCAATTTTCAAGCTTTTTGTTTTTTTATTATAATACTGAAAGGCAGTGATGCGACGGACCATTAATTTTATTCAGCAAGTCCACAAATGCTTTCGTTTTGACCCCCGCCCTTACAGTTAGTGCACTTGTTTTATGATATATCAATCATTTCTGGAGCTTTTCTCAACCTGTTTTAGTGGTAGAACAAATTTAAAGTTTTTTCTGATAGATTTTTGTTTCTGTAGCCATTCCCAGTTACATGGCAATGACAGCAATAAATTCTGTTGTGCGATGATGAAAAATGTGAACCTCTTATAATGTTATAGAATGTCAAGTGTAGCGTATAAAAACTAAAACATTTTTCTTAAGTAATTTTGATACAAGTTATATTTATTTTAAATCTTCAAACGAATTTTTAACAACCACCATTGTGCCACAGCATTAATTTTGCAGTTTTATTTATAAATGCTTAAACTAAAGTGTGTTGCATGAAGATGCTGGTATGAACATTGCTTTTGATGAAATTAACACTTACAAAAGTAAAAAAGTTACAGCATCATCCTTTAGATCATTGCCTCAGTTACAAAAAACCCAAAAGAGTTGGCATAGTTTATGGTCTTTTGTGGCTTTGTTTTTAAAACACTTATACATTTTTAAGCAAATAATGTGAGTCACAATTTCACTCTAGGTACTCGAAAACATTTTTAATGTGTTATATATTTATATATGTTATTTTGTTACTCCTTGAAAAACCCTTTAAAGATGTTCAAAATGAACATTTAATTTTACGAGTATCCTCCTGTATGCAAAAGTTTCATTGTCTTCCTACAGAACTTAAAAAATTGAATTCAATCCTTATTCTGTTTCTTCACAAATGGGCAAGAATCTAATGTATGTTAAAGAAACCGTGTTTTCCGCTTTTCTAGCTTCTATTTTTCTACTAATTTTTTTCTTAATATAGGTGGAGGTGGTGGCAGTTCTGGCGGAGGTGGTTCCCGTGGAGGCAGAGGAGGCGCAAGAGGTGGCGGTCGAGGTAAATATTGACATGAGTAAAAAAAAAATTGGCGTATATTTTTAAGTGTTGATGGGAGCTGGTACAAGCCGCCATTAAATCGGAATATCGTCTGCTGCTGCTTATTAATGAAGTCATAGGAATATTCCATTCTTCAGATTTACCCACCGTTATCATACCCTAATTGTCAAATTTAATATAGCTCCCCCCAAAAAACCCAAGCTTCGTCAGATACCAGTAGTTTTTGATACCTGTGATGACATTGGTTGTCCGGGATAAAGTTAATACACTGCCAAATCTAGGTATGCGTATTATTGGTACTATATTAAAGCTTATATTTACACATGCGGGGCGGACCCACATTCACATAGGCCCATTTCCTTTTGGTTTGTAGGTGGTCGTAATGATTATGGGGGCTATGGAGAAGGAGGTGGCAGCTATGGTGGTGGCAGCGGTGGCTATGGTGGTAAGGATCATGTAGCTATTGTAGCCCATGCAGAGTGTTGTGAGCTGCAGAATTGTCAAGGTTTGGGGTGGGGGGTGGCTTTCTCTGGGAAACTTATTTTCCATTAGATTTTCAAATGTAAAAGTTTTAGTGTACCACCTAGATGGTAGGGATCTTTTAAAAAAAATAAGATTAAGAAAGATACAAGGCTGTGCAAAAGTACATGGTCATTTGCATGTGTAATAGAACAGCATCTTAAGAGGATGAAAATAGTGTTCACTTTGAAATAAATCCCTAATTGAGATCTCTTAAAATTGTAGCAGCAGTAGTATTAAATGCAAAGCTTTTTATGGAAGGTTCCCTACCTCAGAATCTTCTGTTGTCCTTAGGTGATTGTTGTCGTGTGATGATCTTTTAATGCGTTGTTATTTGTGGTGGCATTTAGGATGTATTGTTTAAAAAACTTCATAGTAAAACTAACCCATTGCCATAAATTTGTCTTGTGGGTTTGTGCTTTAATTTCTGAAAGAACTGGTAAATAAAAAAAAAATTAACTCATTCATTCAGGTTGGGCATTGGGGCACTTACAATCTCTTTTACATCTCTTGATCTTTAAGTTCTTTTGCGTTGGAACCGTAAGAGGGAAGTTTTTAGGAAGCTGTAATATCAGTATTTTCATTGTGATAAATGTATATATTTTTTGTATATAATATGAATGGCTTTCTGGATTGATTTTGTAAAATTCTGTTTTAAATTGCAGGTGGTGGCTATGGTGGTGGTGGCGGCTATGGAAATCAAGGCAACTATGGAGGTGGCTATGGAGATTATGGAGGTGGCTACAATAACCAAGGAGGTAGTTACTCAGAGCATTCATGCTGTACATTGTTGACCCTTGTTTAAAGAGAAGTGTTTGGTAGGGAAAGTTCAATTAGCAGTCTGAAATAATAAATCTTCAGGTTTTTGAGGTCATTCATTTATTCAGTTTACAAAATTTTTCGAAGTAACCTTTTGGCTCAGTTTCTCAGTTCCTTTTAATGGCTACTTTATTTAGAGATGGGCAAGTTTTTTGTGGAAAGTTTGCTTGGACCTAGGAGATCACCAGTCCATTAGTTTTGCAGTCGTTATTTTAGATTAATTCTGTCATTGCAGGTGGCTGGAACAGCAACTTTGGCTCCAATTATGGTGACAGTTACGGTGGCGGTGCAATGAGAAGTGGTGGATACGGAGCACGAGGCCAGGGACCCTATGGCAGTGAGTATTTTTATGTAATTTGTTTCAGGGTGGCATCATATAATCATCCTACATTGATTGTCTTTCCAACATTGTAGGCTGTTTAATTATAGTCATTTGGATTGAATTTGAGAGTTTGGAAATCTTCAATCTATTGTTTCAGCTGGCTATGGTAGCGGTGGAAGTGGAGGTGGTGGAGGCTATGGTGGTGGTGGCTACAGCAGGCGTTAAATTCAGTTTAAAAAAAACAGTGCTGTTGAGTGACATTTGGTAAGTAGTTTTATAATAGGATGCCACCAGGAGCTACACCGAACAGTTAGGGCAGTTTTGTCAGGTTGAATACTGATTCTCACAAGTAATTTGGTTAGATCCTGATGAGTTACGTCAGCTGAAGTAGTTAGATTGGTTTTTTCCTTCTGCCGTAGTCGTGCAAAAGGTGTCACATGCTTTTAAGTAGGGTGGGTACATTTGGAGCGGTAATTGATAGTTGCCCTGATAATGTTCTTATCTATGTCATGAAAACTTGGTAATAATGTGGTTCATGTATTGGTTGTCTTTCATTATATCTAGGTAGGCTCAAATGAGTAAGAAGTACCTCGTGAAGATCATACAGGCAAGCAGGGAGGAAAACAGGCAGGCTTATGTAGCCTCAGGCCTAAGCTATAGCGAGAACGACAGCTGGCTGCCCAAGGCACCACTACTTCATTGAGCTGTAGGCAGGCAGGCCTAAGTGTAAAAGCCAGGCAGCATATGAACTTAGTAAGCTACGACTGATTTCCTCCCAGGATATCCACCAGGCCAATGTGGGTTGTGCCCATGAACTTTTGTGTATGGACAGTGAACTGCACTTACTAGAGGATACCCTTACTTTGCCTACAGCAGCAGATATCAGGTCACCAGCAGCCGTGCAAATTCCTCGTATTTTTAGGAGTTCGCTCTGACATTCGTATGATCAGCTCGTTGTGACTTTTGTTGAGTAGCTAATTGTCAACCTCACCCCTGCGCCACATTTATTATCATATTCCTTTCTTTTACTGCCATTTGTCATCTCGGTTTTAAGATCGCCAAGGATTTGTATTTTAGTGCTTATCCAGTCATGTTCCTTTACGTCATTGAATAAACTTCGTTTTTATTCCTAGGTAAGCATCTTCGTGTATTTTATGTCTCGTAAATGTCCCTTTAGATTACTGTAGTCCCCCAGGTGCATGAGTTACTTGAAGCATAAAACTCTTTGGTTACTTCAACCCTTCTTGCTAGGGTTTCCCGTCGTAAAAACAAAATCAGTTTTCTTCCTTCAGAAATGGGATCAATGTTTCAGGTTAAAGGCTACATAAAAATTTATCCTAGTTATCCCACGAGTTTCTAAAATATTTTTTTATTGTAGGGGTCTTGTGAGATTGCTAGCTATTAGAATCCAGTTTTTTTCCATGAGTTTTTTTTTTATTAGATTGCTAGTTATTGACACACGCTTCAATGTAAACTGAAGAGTATTCTGAAACTTCTGTGGATTATTGCGAAACTAGATCTTTGGTGTAGGCTGTAGTGTCTTTAGTGAAGGTGGGCTATTTGCATGATTGTATTGTACCGTACAAAGTCCGTTCTGTACATGCAGTGTGTAAACAGACACCGTTTGATGTGGTTTTCTTCTGACGTGTTGTCTGTGCATATGTAGTCCTATGGTATTGGTGTTCAATATTATATGAACTCGTTGGCCTAGGTAAGTTACATATGTAAGCTGGCCATCACCTATAGAAGTAGCCGAGCTCCACAGGATAGCATGCTGTCTTCATTGGCAAATGCCTTAGACTGAAGGGCACCAGCACTACTGTTCTACCTCGAAATCTGGTCTAGGCCATGCAAAAAGATTTTGGTAAGGTTGGCTTTTCATGATTTTCTAGGTAGGTCTTCAGTTTCTGCCTAGTTTGCTACCTAGTCTTTCCAGGATGTTCACCAAGGTGGGCATTGCATAGGTAGGGCCAGCTGCTGCGCTTTTTTTTTTTTTTTTTAGCATTTAGGTTATCTCCCCCACAGCTCAAACATCTGCAAACCTGGCTATTCAAAGCAGCTTGATACTTTAAATATGTCTAGTGAGCTAAAAACAAAACTTAGGCTTTCTCATTAATAACACCTCATTGGAAGTGAGAACCCCTTGCCTGCCTGTGAAGCAACCTATTTTTTAATCATTCTCAGCTTTAGTCTTATTAAGGACCAAAAGTTTTTATGGGTGGTGGTGTGCTTGGCAGCATACTGCAGTTGTTTAAAGCAAGATGCCGACTGTTTTACCTTATTATCTACGCAAAGGTTTTATACCAAGTGTCAAAATCCAGCTGTGCTTTTGGCCAATTGGTTCATGAAAAGTAGCAGGTATTGGGTATATTTGTCAAAAACTGACAAAGATGAGATTGATGAAAGTGGTCCTGAATGTACCATTTACCTAACCTTTGCAAACAGACTTATGTGGCAGGCAGAGGGTTAAGATTAAGGTTTTGACAATTGGATACTAAGTTCAATAAGTGAAAAAAGGTACCTCATCACTACAAACAAGGGAAGCAGTTTTCATATGAATTAAAGCAGTAGATATGTCAGCATTTATAAGCATTTTCCTATTATTTGTGATTTGTCTTTTCAGAATTGCGCACTGTGCTTTCCCAGAGAAATACAGTGGTAAGTTCCTGATCCATTGTGACTATTATGGAGTTGCTGCTAAACCTAATAAATGTGCTTATTGAGATCAAGTAGTTCTGCAGGCTAATCGCCGTGATATGGCCTTAGTTGCTGGCATGGCGTTAAACAAACAACAAAGTTCTGCAGGCTAGCTTTTGAAAAGTCTGCTAGTGTAATGGGTTTAGTATCTTTTGTAACTTAATTTTATCTGGAATTATGTTGTAGGAAGCTAAGTAATTGTTAATGGTCACCTAGAATTCTTTTAAAAGAGTTGATGTTTTTCAGCACTCTTGACAAGTTGCTTGGAAGACTAGACTGACCTGTGGCGGCATCCAGGAATGGAAAGCCGATGGAACTTCTTCAGACTTGTCTCCAATAAAACAATGAATCTAATTTCAGCATTTCTCTTGTTTGTTGCATCAGAAGGGAATGGTGTGCACTAATTAAAATTTACAGAGCATACACTCTTGGTTTGAAAGGCCACCGATCATGGCTTTGCCGGATAGCACCGGCAAGGTGATTTTCATTACTTTTTATTGCAATGTTCAGCTTTTCTCTTTTCCTAAAATGTATAGGTTTCTTGGTCTAATGTTTATCTCGGCAGCAAAAATAAAAAAACAAACACCACTGTAGTCGTAAGCCAGTCATTATAATGTTCATTTTAATCTTAAACCAAGAGGGTTAAGTACAGATATAGTCAATAAGTGTGGACAGTGAAACTCAGTAATAGTGGAATGCTGAGTCCTAGACAAAAGTTCCTTACAAATCTGCTAGTGAATCTGGTATGGTTGTGGGCTATGGTCACTACATGATGGAATATAGTGCTGCCCTCCTAAATTCTACTAAAGGTTGGGTTGATAACTTGATGTAACCAAATTAGATTTGGCACCATGTTTTAGTTGTACATTTTCATTTGTTTCCAATTAAAATTGAATGTTGAAGAATGGTCATGTATGCATATTCTACATGTATTTCTCAACAGTAATATAAGCTAAACCGGGGCAGTCATGATCATTAAGACCAACAGTCATACCAACATACAAGAGTGGCAAATAATTTTTCTGTACATCACACCAACTTTAATAGATCTGTTGATGGAAATGATGACGCATGAATGATGTCGTTATTCACAATACCGACACAGTAACAACTTGAGTGTTGATGTAAAATAGAACATAGGCATCTCATTTCCCTGATGTACTTAACTGTCAATGCACAAAGAGTAAAATAACACTTAACCTAAGCTAACAGGTGTATAGTATAATGTGTATATATATGTATAATCCAGCCATCATTATAACCTACATTATCCCTTTTACAACATTTAAAAAAAAAAGTACTATAAAAAAATCCTTGGCTGCTAGACATGTATAACAAAATCACTCTTGACACCAGTACTCCAATTAACTAGACATCTGTATTTAAAAAAAAAAAAAAAAAAGCTGGAAACGCGACAAGGGTGTAGTCTGTGTTTTTGTATCATTTGTTAAGAGACTTCTCCAAAGCGGCTCAGCATGAGCCTAGGTCCTAGCTTGTTCTGACAAAGGCTGGGAAGTGAATGTAAAGAGCAGAGCGACCCCCTCTGGTCCTTGACAAGACCAAAAGGCCAGGCCCGCTTGGGCTAGCTGCCATCCCTCGCTGCCTTGCCTGTCTCTGTGTGTGCACAAAGCCAAGCACTGTTTTCTCAACAGCACATTGCTCTAGGCACACACAGTCTGCCATAGTTGTGCCTAAATTATTTTAAATTCCCTACAGCCCTGTAAGGCTTTCTATCCACCCCCACCAACTGTCCTGACTTCACATGCTTTATTATCCCTCTAAACTAGTTCTGCCCCACTGCATCACCTTAAACTCAAGCTCTCACTTAGCCTGGCTTCAAACATGAGTATGGGAGCAATGAATGTCCACAAGCTTTTTAAATGTCTATATATGACAAAGTGGTCTTAGAAGTTAACAGAAAAATGAACATGCATTTTATTGGGTCCAACCAGTCCTTTGTTTCTTTTTCAGTGTAAAAAAAATAAGGTGAATTCTTTTGTCTTTTATGAAATTTTACTTGCTTTTATAATTTTCGTTTTATCTTTACAAAGAAGTGAGGCTACTGTGCTTCTGTCGGAAATACCACAGAACCAGCACAGTGTGGGGCAGACACACACTTGGACCACATTATTAGTTTTAGCAGCAGTGCAGTATCTCCATGCTACAGTTGGTGTGAACAGGCCAGGCCAGACCGGGCTGGGCCAGCTGTCGACTCAACTGGAGCAGGGCCTGAGGTAGAACAAAGGGAGAGCAGTGTCTGTGGCAGGATATAGACCAATCACAAACAAGTGGCAGTCAGGCGCAGCAGTGTCTGGCTCGCACTCCCTACTTATGTGCACGCAGCCGCAGGGGACGGTCACCGTTCCCCTTGGTGACGTCTACAGACTTCTGAACCTAGTATGCCGTTCTGCCTGCCTGGTTTGTGTGAGCCTGCCTGGAGACAAAGGTACAATCAGTGAACATCACCTCTGAATTCATGCACAAATATCACCTAGATGTTTTTGATAAAGGACAGTTACCCCTAACAAATGCAATAAAATACATTAACTTTCCTGATGTAACAAGCACCATATATTTACTGATAAAAAACATGCAAAGAATAGCTGTAAATTCTCTTAAATTTATTACAAATGTTTGCAAGCAAGCACCTCAATGAACTAGAATAGTGTGCAAAATACTAGGTATGTACGTTGGAACCTTGATTATCCGGTCTTCAACTAACCGTACATTCGGTTATCCGTGACTGCCTAAAAAAAAAAAAAAAAAAAGAAAGAAAGAAATCTGCTAGACATCACAAGACCACCAAGAATTTCGACTACAGGAATGTACACTACGTGTGGTGTGTCACTGCTCTAGTTTTCTTTGTGGATGGGTTTCTGAGAATTATTCTAAAAGGACTGAAAGTATAGAATCCTTGAACCAGCCAGGCGATCCCCTGCTGTGAAAAACCATTAAACTTAATCCAATGCAGAGGACTTTTTCCAAACTATCCCTCCTCTTTTTCTAGATTCCGACCACTGCCATTCATCAATAAGTTTTGACATTTGTCTTCTGCTTCAATGCTTTTCTTGGAAAAGAATGTGTATGGGTCGCACCATCTGTGTAGGTGGCACCTTGTTTGGAGTTAATTCAGTTGGCATCTACAGCCCAAGGTTAGAAAGGGGCTTTGTGTAAGTTAGTGCTGAAATGTCGGGTGCGGGAGTGAAAAAACAAATTGTTTTGTCAACTGGTACAAAACTGCAAACTGTTGAACCTGATGAAAAGGGGAAATCAACTGATTGCTAAGCTTGCATGATATTGCACCAATTCTAGCATTTGCAAATTTTTAGAATTATTTTTGACTATCTGGATGACTGGCGCCGGTCATTAAGCCGCATAATTGAGGTTCTACATTATAATAAATTCCAATTTAAATTCTCAAAAATATCACACAAATATCCTTTTGCTTTCAGACCATTAAGTATATTTTAACCTAAACAGAAAGTGGATTTTCCGTGGTTTCAACTGCAACACACAACACATTGTTACCCTATTTATAAGATTGCAAGCATTCTCCTTTGCCCATAACAGGATAAAAGATCAGAAGTACCTTGAAGAAAGTCCCCATTCGATGGCTATGAATAATTATCGTCGATTGTAGCTGCCACCACCTCCATAGCCACCTGCAGAGAGAGAGAGAAAAAAATTGAAAAAGCAATCAATAGAAATTGATGGTGGTGAAGTGCTGACCAACTTATGTGTGGACATTGTTTCTACTTAAAAACACAAGACTACTTAGTAAGAAAGGATATTTGTGGAAGAAAGCCTAGTTTATTGGACTAAGAATCCTCTTTTCAAAATGAAGTATATCTAGAGGATACACTGCAGCATGCACCTGCCAATTTTAAGTTTCATTTTAAAAGACTGTTTGTAGCACTCATGCCTTTTCATGAACAGTGGTACCTTGACACTCAAACTGCTCTGTGCTCAAATAGTTTAGTCCAATATTTCTGAGAGAATTTTTTTTAAATGCTAGACCATTTCTTTGACACGTGACAATCATGTTCAAACCTGTTTGAGATGCCACACTTATCCATGATACTTCAGGATAAAAGACAAAACGGAAAGCGCCACTTTGTGTGTCAACTTTAAGCAAAGCTAAGACCTGTCCTTCCAGATTGTGGCAAAGTGCCTAAGTACCACTGAACTTGACAATCAATACCCGAGGTCACTTTAGAAATTTTATGATATATAAGCTGCATCCCCATGAAAACTTGATAATACACTACCACTTGACACCCCCTTTGTTTTACCCTTTTAGCATCATTCACTGTGAAGCAAGTAAGTACTTGGTCTCTAAACATACTTGTACCGTGTGAAGTCTTGTGCCCTCACCTCTGTGCCATTATATTAACGAGAGCAGAATATGAAATGAGGGTGAAAATAGTTAGAAACATACCACCTCTCACGGGTCCCCCACCATAGTTGTTGTTGTATGCATTGTAGTTCTGATTTCCCCAGCCACCACCTACAAAACACAGAAATTCTGTTTTAAAAAGACTATTACTTTTATTACCCAAATAAGTTATCAATCTTTGCAGTTTGGGAAAAAAGAACATTTAAGGCAGACTAACTTGGTCTTTTCTATGTTACATTTAACCTCTTTCATTTAAAACTTTGGTAAAACAAAAACAAAAACAAAGGACAACTACTAAAAATTAACCTGACTTACGCTCTCCTTGGCCTCCATAGCCATAGTCCCCATAGCCACCACCTTGGTTCCAGCCTTGGCTACCATAACCACCTTGACCACCATAGTTGCCACCACCATAGCCACCTTATAACAAATCAGATCATTGGTTATGATACAGAGAATTTTCCATTTAAAAATCAGTATTTTTTAATTGCCATCTATGTGCGAGTGAGAGAGTGTACTTGTGTGCATGTTGAATCTTTCTGAGCAAAGCAACAGTCACAGGAAGCCAAAATAATAAAAAAAAAATTAACTTTGAACATGAAAACAAATGTAAAAAATTAGTTGGAGGTTGGAATGTGTTGGTGTGTATGTTCATAAAAAAACAGATGAAGGAAGGTGGGGTTTTTTTGTAAATCCAATTTACTTTCCTATAGTTAGGTTAGTTGTTCAACAATTAAAATTTAAAAAAACAAGGGCATTTTTTGCAATGACTCCACAAGTTGCCAAAACCAGGTCCGATGCCATAGGTCATCATAAAAAATACACACTGTAGCGAAAGGATTTCAGAAAAATGACTTATTTCCATATCTACCATGACTTCATCCCCAAGGATCAGCTGTACAGAGAACTAGCTAATATGAGAGTAGTGCAGGGGTTATTCCCCAGCAAGCTTTTAGGCTTTTGAAGGTGATGGCACTTCTGTAGTGCAAATAAGTCATGCTGTTTAAAGCTTTTAATTAAGAAATGTGCACTTTGATCTGCAAATTTAATCATAAATGAGGAAACAATAATAATCATAATAATAATGTATTTATAATGCGCTCATTCTTGCAGCAATTTGTGGCTCACATAAAAAACACACATGCAAGCATAACCAAACACACACACACTCAAACACACAATTTGAGGATGAAAAGGTAAGGTGTAAAAGACATTTCAAAGGAAGAGTGAGTAGGTTTTCAGTTAATATGAAGTAGTAGTTCATTCCATATAAGAGGACTAGAGACAGAAAAGGAAGGCGAACCAAAAATAAGAAGTCTGCTCTGAAAGTATCACTTTGAGAAAATGAATTAAAGTTTCTTAATGTAGTTCTCAGAAACATGAAACCTGATATTATTTTAAATTTACTTCTTACTAATTTCTGCAAACCATCTGATATTATTTTATATTAACTGCTTACTAATTTCTGAAAACCATCATCATGAGCAAAACTTTTATCACAAAGGCTGAAGCAGTTTTCAAAAGCAAATCAGGCTTGCCACATGCTTAACACCTAGATTATAAGCTTTATCTTCATTTCCCCAAATATTTTAAATTCAAAGCTTTCAATGTTTTAAATCATTTACTAATGAAAGAAAATGATCTGTCATTTGTTGAGAAAAATATACATAGTAGTGCCAGTGCAATTTGACTTTCTTTGTGAAGCTCTCAGCTATTTTTCTTTGTAACCATGAGAACAATGAGGTCTCATTTTGAAAAGCCAGATCAACACGTGAATATGGATGGTCCATTTAGCGCACATGGATGAGCTCTTAAAAATAAGTTAAGGTTAAGTGTTTCCAAGTTTTTATCTATCATCTGCTTACCTCTGCTGGGTCCATAGCCTCCATAGCCACCACCTCCACCACCACCAAATCCTCCACTACCACCATAATTTCCAGGACCATAGTTTCCATAATCATTGCGGCCTAGAACAGAAATTCAAGCCAAATCAGGAGAGAAGATAACAAAAAATAAACTTAAAAACAAAAGGTGAATGTGTTAGCAATACTTCTGCCATTTTTGTTGAGATTAAGGAAACAATTTTATGTAAT
Organism: Marisa cornuarietis; assembly: GCA_004794655.1. Taxonomy (NCBI): domain Eukaryota; kingdom Metazoa; phylum Mollusca; class Gastropoda; order Architaenioglossa; family Ampullariidae; genus Marisa; species Marisa cornuarietis. Next base: position 2,108,959 of record SMMW01000631.1, read on the forward strand.
CTATTTATGTAATCCTTAATCATGAAATATCCATAAATCATAAGGTACTGTCATCAATATATTTCTTTACACTAACCAAAAAAAATTTGCATATACATACATGCTGTCAGAATCAATTTAAAAATAAATTCAGGCAGTTTTTAAAGTTTAAAATTTTTTTTAATATTAAAAGCTTCAAAATATTTTTAAAAACACATCTGCAAGACATGCAGGCTCCAAACGGAATAACAGTAAATACAAAATTGCAGGACTCAAAATAATACCAAAGGTCTGACAAACCTGATTTCAACTTCACGTTCTAGCTGTAATTTTATCTAATTCAGTTATATAGGATGCATTTCACGACAGTAATTCAGTTATAAAAAAGGGGGGGGGGGTTCATTCAAATGTAAATTACTAAAAGCAACCAGCTGTTAAGTTTAAACATGCATGTACTTCTTGTACATGGTCTCTTTTCCATCAAGGTCATTTATAAATGAAATATCCCTAGCCTAGAAGGGAAATGTCAGGAACATTTTGGAAGTTACCTTTTCGACAATGTGCCAAACTTATGAAAGGTTATGTGTGAATTTTTTAACATTTGTATTCTACAACTGTTGTATGCTAGCCCACAAAGACAGAAAGGGGAGGGGTGGAGTATGACCTCAAAAACAACAGTCTACCTCAGTCTGCAACTATTAAATAACAGGCCAGATCAGAAGTATATTTATGATGCTACATGCTACATCTACAAAGCAACCTCTACAACCACTACATTTACATAGTCCCTTACCAAATCCTCCTCCCCTGCCCATCAAGTTAGCTGAAAAAAAGCATGGGCAGGGTACCAGAAAACTTCCCATCTAGGATTCTGCATTAAGAAATTATGGGCAAAACTTGTCGCTACTTTAAAAACTTCTCAATGATTAAGAGAAACAAATCATGGTATTGTCACATTTTTCATTCAAAAGTCCAAGACATTTCCTCTAAGGGGGCTTCAGGCTTTAATTTCATTCAGGCTTCAGATTATACTTTCAAATCAAAACAGATTTCTATTTAACAAATTGCTAGATTCTAGTGACAGCTCTGAATGTTTTCTAAAATACTTGCAACTTACCAAATCCAATTTCAGACTTGGAGAAAGCTTTTTTTACCTCTACACGACGACCATTTAGTTCATAGTGCTTTTTCACTGGACAAAAATCAATTTAAAAACAATTTAAGAAAAATGTTTCAATCAACTAAGTAAACAATATGAATTACTGATTCAAAGGTGAGCAATCACTCATGCACTTATAAGTTTTAGCTTAACATTAAAATCAGTTCTTAGCTTTCTTCCAGGACAATCTGCTGTCCTTCAATAGTCTCAAGAACACAACTACAAAATTACTATAATTCCTGTGCAAAACTAATATTTTTTTATATTACACTTGTAAAAAAAATGTAGACAAATCTTCCTTCACCAAGCTATAAAACCCCCTTTTTTTTCCATTTCCTACTGATACATACACACATGTTTGTCGACTGTGTCAGCATCGGAAAATGTGACAAAGCAGAAGCCACGTGACTTTCCAGTTGTTTTGTCTTTGATCATTTCTACACTCTCGATGTCACCCCCAAAACATTCACGAACCATTTCTTCTGTGGTGTCATCTTTCAGCCCACCTACAAACATTTTTTGGACACTCTGTTGGTTGATGGGGTCCTGAAGCACAATTTTGTAAGGAAACTGAGATTAGGCAGACAAGTATGTTGAAGCATTATGTGAAAACAAAATTTTTGTTCAATAATGATTTCTCATGTGATAGTATTATCCCAGTAAAGTTTATCTGATTACAATTAAACAAAACAGAATATAAATTAGCTGGATCTTATTTATACCTTGTATATTTAATTACATAGAATCTCAACATGCATACATGTAATTTTTTTTAAATACTTCCTACATCTCTCTCCCATTCACCAATACACATTGACAGATTAATCTACTGTATAGTGTGCTACTGGATTATACAGTATTAAGCTTACATCACGAGGCATGGCCCGTTTTGTCTCTACTTCTCGACCATCAACCTTGTGGGGTCGGTTTTTCTGGGCTTCATCCAGCTGTGATGCTTCTTTATAGGTGATGAAACCGAAACCTCTTGATCTGCACATGTCAAAATGAAATGGATAACATAGGACAGTTTCCACTCCTACCTTCTCATTCTTGTTTCCCACAGTCAAGAACACAAACATCCAGCATAAAACAAGAATTTAAATTTAGCATATCCTATTCATGAACACATAAAAATGAAGCAAAATGGCTGCCATAAGTTAAGCTAGACCGAGGATCTAGATTCTTACCTTTTTGTGTTTGGATCCCTCATCACAATACAGTCAGTAATTTCACCCCATTTTTCAAAATGTGCTCTAAGGCTCTTTTCATCAGTGTCATAGCTCAGTCCACCAATGAACAACTTTCGGAACTGCTCTGGATTTGGGCTGCTGGTGTCTTCATACCGCGGTCTTGTTGGGCGTGGGCCATACCCTTGCTGAAACTTACACAATTAAATTCACAAAATTAATGAAAATCTGTCTTTGCTCTGAAATACACCTACTGTCCAATTTTTAGAACTATATTTTAATGGGAAATATTACTTCAAATTATTTAACTTGACAAAGCACAATCTGACATAACAAGAAGCGCCTCGTTCCCTGTTACTTAAAAATCTATGCTGGTTTTGACTGTAATTTTTATTTATAACTGTGTGCCCACTGTCTGCAAGCATCCTTCACTTATACTGATATAAAATGTAAAATAACCTCAGTCATGACGGTATATCAAGTACTTCTTTCAATAATGGGAATAGAAAAGGATGTTGGTATCCAGTTTCCAGTCGCCTAAGGATTTATGTAACTCTTCCAAATAATGAACCTCTAAGCAAAGTGTTTAAAATAATTTCTGCACAATGTGTTTGTGATGTCCTTTTTTTGTAGATGTACATTCTGTTAACATTACGAAACAAAAAACAATCGCTGCTGTCCATACATCGTACTCTTAACATCAATAAGTATCAATCGCCGACAAAAACCATTTGACCGAGACTCTGTCGAGTGCTTTTTTTCATTACTGTGGTGCATAAAAGTGCTCTTTTTTCATTTTAATAGGCCAAAGGTCACCATTTTATCTGCTTGTGGTATGACCTACTTCACTTTAAGAAAAATTGTCTTAACTAGTGATCTACCCCGTTTTTGTCAATTACAAAGTCAATTTCGCATGAATGACAGAAACAGAGTTTGTTTTTGCAGTGTTCCGATAAAAATATATTCTATTTTGACCCGATCTAGCACTGGAGAAAAACCGGGGAATCCATCCTCTATCAACCTTTTCTGACAATGGCCGACAGTGGTAAAGCAGAAAGAGAAAAACCGGTCGGCCGAGACATACAGTGGAATTGGGCGCCTAAGGCGGTTGCGTTAAACAAACAGTGCCCCGACTGATCTCGAGTGTAACCGCCTAAGTAATTGCGGTTACGTCATAAAAGTGTGATCATAGGAAATTCTCAAGGTACTCTTACCGGCATGGTTTTAAGCAACGTGACTTCCGAAGAGAGGACGAGGTGATCAGCGAGACGAGTTGGTCACGTGCTACTGAAGAATTTACATTGGCCAATCGTTTTCATTCTACAGGCCTCATGGGATTGACTTGGCAAAATGTATTCGCGGGCACGCTATCTATCGCGCCATGTGCAAACTGCGGTCTCATTTGCTGGAGAAGCCAGGTTTCATCCGAATGTAGGAATCATGGAAGACGTTGCTAGGGAATATCAGGAAATGCTGACTGGATAAACGTTTCTCTGAATCAATGGAGTGTGGATTTAGGGTTCGGTGTTATTAATTTCAGTTTCCCAGTATTCGACGTCGATGTGGCACGTGGCGCAAAAAAAGTCATACAGCGAACGTCACTGATCGTTACAGCAAAGGATGCTTAACGTGCACTTTATAGCCTGTCCAAAAATTGTATTAAGATTTATTTACTATCAACTAACATTCCTAGCAATATCTATATTTTCAAAGATTTCCCAAATCTGGAGCGGTTTGAACCATTTTGTTATCTTCCCTGCATGTTAGAAGCACGACGGCGTGCTGCTGAAAAAAAAAAGAGATGGCGATGCAGGACTGGACAACCAAGATGCTTGGCCATAATAATATAGATATATAAAAAAAAATTAGACGCGATAGTGAACGTCAGGACGCCCTCGCGAATGACTAGTTCTGTGCTCGAAACTGATGCGTCATGGAGACTGAAACAGATTTCAGCAAGGTGACCTTGTAACATTATTATCACCGCTCTACCCCTTGCTACCTTTATTTTGTTTCACAAGAGACTCGATTTTTGGCAATGAAAACCTGGTGAGTGATTCTCTCAATGCGAGGTGATATATCCTGCAGACTTCATATACTTTCCGTCATATTGTGCTTGCTTATTTTGACCAGTGTGTCAGTGTAGCGTCTTTGATGCCGTGACCACAAGCGACTTGTGAAACGTCAAGCTGAGGGGGAAAAGCGCTCTCGAACTAATTGGACGGCCACTTGTTATTCGTTTTTTAGCCTTTGTTCTCTCACAGACGACGAGTCAGTGCCTTCGAGAACGTTACTTTTAAGCGGTTTTTTGTAACGGTACTTTTATATATGCCTAAATTGTCACCCCACGAAAGATGCAAGCGGTTAAAATGATTCAAAGCTAGCTCGAAAGGTTAGAACGAAAGTGCTTGTATGGTGCGATCATGGTTAATCGTAATCCAACATGTAGAAGACACTGGGTATGAGTGAGAAATGCATGCTTTACAAACCATTTGTAACAGTGCTTTAAAAAAAATGTAATTAAGCGGAACAGCTGCCAACTGTTTCAATATGATTTTGAAAAATGCTCGTGGCGCGCTGGAAATCATCTCTTGCATAAATCTCGAATCGCGTAAAGATATTTCAGTACAAAAGAGCTCCGTGATTGTAAACAAAGCAGCTTTTCTTCTCCTCGGTTATTTTACAGATACATTCAGCATTTTCAGACCATGCAAGGCTATGTTGTCTTCTCATGAACATGAAATACGCTGACGCACGAGGATATACCTGTCGATGCTGTCAACAGTAAGGTTCTCAAAAATTGAGGTAGATGTGTGGACACTGTCAAGTCTCACTGATTACTATAACATGCAGATTCAGCCCCATCAAAATGCGTTATAACATTCGATTTTTTTTGTTTCCACACATCTTACTTCCATCCTCGTCTCTTAGGAAAACGTTAACAACTTGAGCTGATTTAAATGACAAATATTCACGGATACAGATTCTCTCGTGGACGAGACAGTTAAAATGCTCTAGTGCATCTAGCTTATGACCACAAAAAATATCGAGGAGCCGGGCGTTAAGCTGATGTCGACTACAAATTTTAATCGAGAACCAACACACTTGCGTATCCCAGGAAGAAGCATCCAATAATTTACTTCGGCAGAAGTCGCAAAAGGGTGATTTACACAGAAAACTAATTATTCGCCTTGCAGTTTATCATTTCTTGTGGGGATGGGGGAGTGCGGTATTTGTCGGAAATAAGTGCTTAAGCTGAGCTTGCAGCTACGGCGATGTTGCGGAGGCAAAGTAACTGGTAATTCAAAAGGGACCGCATGCGAAGAAAGAAAATCGTACGCGAGTCCTGAGTTGGGTGTACAACACGTTTCCTAATGCTAAAAACTGTTCTGCAGAAGCAGTTTTAGAAGCGTTTGTCAAAATTTCGCTTGTTATCCGTGTGAAGGTTTTTACTGCAGCTAGAGGTAGCGGCCTCTGCGGGAGAGGAGAGAAAAGTCTATACAGCTCGTTCACTCGCCACCCTCCTCCCAACTACATCCCCGCAGTAATCCTTCACCTCTACGCGTGTATCCTAGCATCCGCCTTCCATACACGTGCGCACAACACGAAGAACACCTTGGTCTTAGACAAGAGATGTTATTAAGATACAACAACGAATAAAAGAATTACAACATACACATGACATCTCTACTGCTAAAACTAGGTACTCACACCTCACACTCTCAACATTAGTTCTGTACACGCCACTTAACAAAACCACCTGTCTTCCGTGATGGAAGGTAAATCTCGAAGTGTGCCAACACTCTCGCCGAGGTTGTTCCACGGAACACACACAGAACTCCGTTCCAACGACCACACACAGTGCTCATGACGAACTCTCGCAGTCCTCAACTGTGGCTTCTGCCGTCTCCTAGGTCTGATACCTCGGGAACTCTGTCCCTAGACCTCCGGAACTGTATTCCAGGTGCTGTTTCGTCTCTTGAGACACGTCGCCTCAATCCACGCGGGTAACTGTACGCTCTAGTCTCAGAGCGGGCTATCTTTCCTCTCCCTGTCAGGCTGTATTCCGTGACATATCCTATTATCGCACACGTAGACCCGAGTGGTGCAAGCTGGTGGCAAATACAGCTCAGGTAGAGATTGTTACCAACTCCAACTCCCTTGTACCCGGCACTCCACTGGCGGTACACACGTCTGCTCCTTTCAAGGTTTAGGATCAAATAGCGTCTATGTCTCCTTCCTTCGTTCACGTGGTAAAAAAAAAAAGGTAAAGGTCATCCCATAACCTTTTCAGGTCGTTGGGGAGTGAGGTGTTAGATACCCCACTTTTCTCGGGGCCAGCTTTTACATGAAGGTGGTGCCAACATCCTCTCCCTCGCTGCCTTACCTTCCCCAACACTCTAAGAAGTCAGGTACCCATTCCCGTCAGCTGGGTCGCCTGGGGGAAGTATGCTGCGCTTATCGGGAAGTGATCCAGCGCGCTCTCGGTTCGGACGCCAGCGCTCTAACCACTCGGCCATCCGCTTCCCACGTGGTCAAGTGTGTCAGTGGTTTTCATTGGCTCATTCGCTCTCGCATTCACTCGCGATACTTCCATTTCTTTAAGTAGCCAATCGTGCATTGGTTTACGCAATGTCCTATCAATCTTTGACTGAAGTGACCACATCACAGCGCGACACTGTCGAAACACTCGTCCACCTCCCTCGCTTAGCACCGGCGTCCAGTCGGTAGCAATAAAAACAAACGCTCTTGTCCGGTGCTAAGTATACCGGTCTTCCACTTAACGGCTTACCCCTTAGACGACAGTCGGCGGTCTCCCTTACGTAAGCTGCCCATTTCCCAGGCCCAACTGATACCAGGGGTGATAACCGGTGGTGCAACACTCTTAGCCTCATTGTCCACCCGACAATGTGGTATTGCCGAAGGGCGATTGCGGTCCCTCTTTAATTACATTTGGGACTCGACCATTTTGTTCTGGCCTTGAACAAAGCTGGTTCATGACAACCAGCTTAGACAAGATTGCGCGTGCTTTTAAGCAGCGTTGCAAGGTACTTTTCTAAATTTGAAACAGGTTGAACCAAACTTGATACAAACCGTTTTAACATCGAATATAGTTGTTTCAATGAGCTTCATGCAGGAAACGGACATGTTCTGCTCCAACATATGTGGACGAGAAGGAAACTGACGGAATTCTGACTTACAAACAATTCTATCTTAATGAAACGATCTTAGGTCAAACGGTTCTAAAATACAGTGCACTCTTTTTAAACTTTGAAAAAAACCTGTTGTAATTAAAATGATTTAAATAAATAAAGCTGTTTTATTTTAGAAACCTGTATCCGGCTTTATAACACTCGGTCCTCACTCTGCACACGCACATATGTATATGGTGACCGGACACTTAATCCCCGACACTTCATCCCCTAGACACTTAATCCCCAAATCGCAACACAACACTCAAAACTGCTATTTTGTGAACTTGAAATATTAGAACCGTAAGAGAAATGTGTCGCGTGGTAACTCTGGGTAACTCTGGTAAGACTGGGATGCGCTGGGTTTACAATTAGCGATCTACCCTCTAGGCGATACTAGGTGGACTCCCTAACATAACCAGCCAGTTCCAAGGCCATACTGACCAGGAGCAGACCGCCCCATCGTCTCATGCGCGGCACAGAGAAACGTCCAAAGAAGTAGGCTGAATTGGCCATGAGAATTAGCAATATTGTACAGCGATATGAGGCAATGGATCGTCTTCTGTACCTCCGATCATTAGCTTACCTGTCATATTGATTAACAACACTTTTCATATCTTAATGTTGAAAAACATTGACTTTAATAGCTCACATGAAATTTAACTAATGTTATACATGTTGAAATTAAGTATTATTTTAATTGTCAAACATATTTTGATGTTTACATGAAAATAATTATTTGAATTTGAACTAAATTTTTCATTCACTTCATAATTTTTTGAGTTGAAATTTCATTTTGAGGATTAAGTGTCTGGGGATTAAGTGTCTGGGGATTAAGTGGCTAGGGGATTAAGTGTCTAGGGGATTAAGTGTCTGGGGATTAAGTGTCTGGGATCCATGTATATATACCGCAATGTATTTGCATAAATCAATTTACTCTGAAAAATGACAGGAAACAAAACTGTGCATGTCAAATGAAGATAAGTTATATAAAAAAAACTTAGAGACCTTAGCAACTCACTTCATTACATCTAAAGCAGACCTACATTCCAGCATTTAGCTCTTTATCAAAAGCAGCATGAACCAAGAAATTTTCTTGACTACTGGTGTCACTGTCAGTAGTTTTCAGTTTATTCGCAGAAGTAATATGAGACATATTTTCAAAATAATTCGCGCTGGAATATGTTTAACGGAAAGCAATTTCCATCTTGCTATAAAGTCATCAATTGATGTGACGCATATATAGGTGTGAGAACAATTTCTTCTGTGACAGTGTGGTCAAACCTAACAATAAAAAATAAAATGTACGAGAATCTTCGCCACCACCACCACCACCATCATCATCATCACCACCACCCGCCACCGTGTGATATCTAATTCACACAATCTGAACAAAAGTTCAGTGATAATTTCATTAATTCACGTTTATGAATGTTGTGACAATAGACAATTCAAAGCTTATTTATTTAACTTTAAACGCTTGTTTGGGTAGACAACCCATCCCAGTTTAGTGTTTCCTCCACTTGACGTGCACTGCACGACTGAACAGTTATAATTGTTAAGCAGTTATGCTTTGGAGTCGTCTCCTTTTCTATTTAGTAAATAATATGAAAATGTAAGGAATTAGATATTATCTAATGTGGTAGGGGTTTTTATTATATTGTCAAAGAACTGTGATCACTCACGTCATAGCACTGTCAAGTAAATTTTTTAAACGGTCGGGAGTATGTCTACAGTACAGTTCTATCCTTTCTGTTTGGTTATCCGACGCTAGCTAGGGGACTGGCAGTCACCAGTTAATCTATCTGAAATATAATTATGTACTGCATTTTGATTGTAGACTATAAAAGGACAAATTAGATTACGGTCTGCGCATTCGTTGCAGAACCTTGTGGGGGAATATAGTAGCTACACCCGGCTTCGCCCGGGATTTCTGCCGTTAACTCTCCCAACTTTAAAATTATCACTTCTTTTGAGTCAAGCTTATTAAGGCAGGGCGTCGGTGTATCGAAATAATACGAGTAATCGTGATGCTCCTTCTAACTTGGCACGCAGAGCAGCATTCACGAACCAAATAGCCTGTTGGCTGTCCTGGGTTCGGATCATGTCTCAGGCACGCTCTACACGTGGCCTCTGTTGACAGGCCTGGCTGCTTTGTTGTTATTTGCGTAAAACACCAATTCCACCACTCCCACCCCGCCACTTTCAATGTCTCTCTATCTCACACACACACCCATCGCCACGCTCATCATAAATGTAATAACTAATTGCAATGTGGAGGATTTGATCAAGGACAAAACTATTCTGAGTATTGATTTATTTTCTATCACTGGTTAATGACTACGAAGATCTAAACTATGAGCCGTAGAACAGATTCATCAACATCTTGTCCTGTGAACTGAGGTCACACCGCTGCGTTTGACGTTTTGAACTTTTGTGACCCTAATGAACTGAAAGCCGACACCGTGTTCCTGTTACCACCGTGTGAATTTATTGTCAAATTCTGTTGTTGTTTTTTATGTGCGTGGCGATTGTTGTAAGAACCCGGCACTGCGCTCTCATCGACGATCTGATTGTTAACTTGCAGAAAATTTTTATTCGCCTGTAAATCAAAACAGCTAGCGCCTTGTCTGTCTTCCGTTAGAGACGCTCTTGCGGTTGCATTAAAGACCACGCCTGACATTCTTTTGGTCATCGATGAGTCGCTCTTCCCTCCGCATCATTCCCATCTTGTGGTCGTCCTCTTTTGCCGTTACCATCGAATGCTTGCTGGACCGTCCTCACCGTAGACTGCCTTGTCACAAGTAATGGCTGAAACCGAAGGAACATCGGTGAACATCGCGGAGACTGTGATCGGCGAACCTTAATGCATTTGATGCTCTGCCTCCTTTGAACAGACCTTGTCAATCTTAATCTCGTCTCCCTATCCCCCCTCCCTTTCTTCCCGTCCCACTCAACGAGATCACAAACACGAGAGCTCATTTACGTTGTTTGCTTCTTGTGACTAATCTACGATTATTACTTAGACTCGACATGTGCCAGTGTGTCTGTGTTTCTGGTGAGGAAAAGTATATATATATATATACTATTCCATTCTGTAGTTACAAAAAGATTTCTCTAACTACAGAAAGATTTCTGTACGGAACAAGGCTGGCTCATTTGCACCCACCTTCCTTCTTAACTATCTCGGTTTTCGGTTCTGTTCATTCCTTCGTCAAAATTACTTTCCCTTTTCAATTCCCTAGGCACTCTGTTCGCCAGAATAAGTCTTTGATTCAGTCTTGCTTTTCATCAACAGATCTCTGCGTCACCTTCTAAACATCAGGTGGCTCGAGAAGATCTCCAATGCAGACCTGTGGGAGAGAACCAGCCAGATATGGGGCGCCAGCCAAGACATCAAGAAGCGCAAGTGGGGCTGGATTAGTTACACCCTGCGAAAGCCGGCTGACAATTTAACGAGACAAGCTGTGAACTGAACCCACAGGGTAAGAGAGAGTTGAGAGACCAAGATATACGTGGAAGAGATCGGTCGACGGCGAGGCGGAGGCAGCCAGGATGACGTGGACCCAACTGAAGAAAGACGACCAGAACCGGATCTATTGGCGTGGCATTATTGCGCTCTATGATCCACAGGGGGAAGAGGGGCAAACAGGACCGTCTTGCTAACGACAGAACACATCAGGAAAAAATGTTGCTCAGAGGATAGAACTTTAGAGAGTTTACAACCTCGGCCTTATGAAATCCCCTCATATTTTTAGGATGGTGACAGGCGAAAGTCCCAAGGGCTAACGTCTCACGACAAAAGCTTCATCACTTGCATTACTGGGATCACTCAAACCGCCCTTGTCAGATTCTCGACCATTTACTTCCTCGTGGTTTTTACTTGCTTATTTATTTATTTATTTATTTCAGTCTGCCATTGCTATACTATTGTAATAATAATTCGTTTTTTGAGGGGGCTAGCTGCGCAGGATTCCTGCTGATGGGGACACTTGGCGAATAACTCTCAGCACCTTCTCTTAGCTGGAGACTATAGAGATGAGTGAGGCAGTACAGAGACAAAGAATGTTCCCACGCACATTCCGCATTATTTTATTTTTTTCAGCGCACGAAAATTACTTCTTTTTTTTTTTTTTTTACAAAATTAAATTTTTATAATGTATGCATTTTTGGTAGTAAATGTATATTGTAATGGTTAAGTTAGTTAATATACATATGTACTTATGACTTACTAAGCTTTCAAAAATATCTTTATATTTTTTAGTCAAGGAGCTTCGTTTGCGATTTCCAGCAGTACCAATTAAGCTGAAACTCCGAAAACACATTCCCGTAACTATTGACGGTAAAGCAAACCCCGTAAAATCACAGCCGTAAAAGTGATGCATCCTAATACTAAGGTTTGACTATAATTTTAGTGACAGAAAACTTTGTTTATTTGTTTGTAGTATACACACGACCGTATTTCTGGTCTCGCCGCAGGTCTAAGCTAACATATGACACTGAGATAAAGCTGGTAGTGGCCAATAGGTTATCAGAAAGTACTGGTATCATTAGTTTGTCACAAAATACTTTGCATTTCTTTCTCAATATTTTTTTCTGAGGGCGCACATATGGGTTGATTTAAACTCAAAGTTGGCATAGAAAACTGTGAAGCGTTAGTCCGGTGGCACGCGATACCACGAGTCTTACCTCCTGATCCTTATTGTAACCTGTGCAAATTAAAAAATAAAACCTGAAATATCGTTATCACTCGGTTCATTAAATACGGCACACAGCTTCATGGCGCACTTCTATCTGTTCAGACTGCTTGGTTCCAGTCCCCTCGGTTCAATGCGATCGTACCTGACAATTCTGTTCAATACCTTGCTATGAGGTTGTGCGTGCCACCCGAGTAACGCATTTGTACCAAGATTGCATTCGGTGTGAAACATGTGTTTACGATGGATTTTTGCCCAAACCAACCTATTTCAGTGACGTCACGAAAAGCGAGCCGTTGACCTCTTTCTAACATGCAGGTTTTAATTTCAATTTGCCTGGAGAACGGACCCGACTCAGTTGCAAAGTTTTGAAAAGTAATTATCTCGCAATGAAGCAAACGCCGTCCACTGACAATAATTTTGCGTCAGGGTCAGCTACAGAAGGCAGAAAGCAAACACTTTTTTCAAGTTGCCGCGTGTAACGGGGGTAAGCTCCATTTCTCACAGGCGTTCTGCTCAATGAAGTATCACCATTAACAGCTTCTGGTATCAAATGGCGCCCTGGAGCAAGGCTGCCCGTAGCCTTGAAAATGTGTCGCTTTTTCTCACGTTACTGGCGCTTGTACAAGGTCAGTATTGTCTATCAATGAATGGGGCAATGGTTATAGGTACAATTAACAGTTTACGGCATTCAAGAAAATTCCATATCTTTGTTTCGTTAAGCTATGCAATTTATCCAGTTTTAAGAAACTGCACCCCAACTCCTCACCAGATAAAGTGCTTTTTTTCTTAAAATGACTAGTTCGAGCCCGGTTCCTTTGACTCAAAGTGAATAACCCGACCCTTTCCACATATAAGCCTACAAAATCATCGTGAACACAGAGATATAAAACTTACATTAGAAATGCACACGAATACACTTACATTGTCAAGGCTACAGCCAGTTGGAGAACTAGGAGCATATGCTACTTAGGCATCTTCTTCTTATTCCTTTTCACTCCCAGTGGAGCATAGGGCTGCAACTACTCCACGCCAGCGAACCCGGTTCTGGACCTCCCTCCCCAGTTGGGCCCATGTCATTCCAGCTGCCTCCGCCTCGCCGTGGACTTAGGTCCACATAGGCATAGGAGTGGTCATTTGTTACGTAACGCATAGCCCTTTTTGTGTAGGGAGATGTTTGTATCTTGAGAACGGAGAGCGGCACTCTTGTTAATCGCTTAACGCCAATTCTCCTGGGTCAGACTTTTCGAAAACCTATTGCTGCTTAGTGCAGGATGCACGCAAAATCATAACACGACCTTTGGCGATGATAGGAAGGTGACTGCGTGGGTCTTCCACTTCAACCATTTGCATTCTGCATTTGCAATTAGTCGAGTCTTTACATTTCTAGGAAATCCAGCTGTGAAAGATTAACTAGTGGACATTCTGCAACAGACTTCTAGGCCCATAGTTATAAAGCGAGAGTAAGTCGTTTTCCCAGGGCAAAATCGGGAAGTGAAGGAAATGTGTCGTGTTATAAGGGGGTGTCCAGAGCCCGCGGTCACTACTGTTTCTTAAAGGACACCTTTGCCACCGCTTTATAACTAATCCTTTAGAGGTAAAACATCTGTTTGTACGATACCAGACTAATTATAGACGACTGTTTTTACAACCTCATTTTACTGCTGCCTTTCGTTGGACCAGCTTGTGCTGATGGCGTACAGTCTAATAGCTTACTCATATGGTCACGTACCAATTTACTTTAAAATTTTCCATTTAAAAAATAAGACAAATACAAGTTTGAGCGAGACCAAGAAAAACAAACAAGATACGAGTTTTGCCCACCGCAAAGAAACACGTGTAAACCACGTATGCGGAAAACTTATTTTAGGTCATCACATACGAAAGCTGATACTTCTATTAACTGGCATATGTAATTATTGATCAAGTATCAGTGACAGGTAAAATACACAAAACATGATACATAATTAAAGCAGTTTCTTGACATCGCAGGTAAGATAATATTTACACCGGTGCGTCGACGTTTATGTTTTCTGAGATGGGTCGATAAAACTCGACTATGATGAGATAAAAACTCCAACAATTCGAGGGCACGAAAACCATCAACATTTTAAGGTATGAAAACCCTTTGGATGGTAAACATTGAAATGTGACAAAGTAGAAAAATGTTTCAGCCAAATGGTGGATCAACTGCTAACGAAAAAACACCGTGACAGTGAAATTAAGTGTCAAACTTTGTCAGACGCCTTGTTACAAAGGTAAACCGCAGACTTATACCCAAGCTTCCGCTCACGCACAGAAAGGTTCAAGACACAAACTATAGCCTCGCATTCATTGTTTTCAATACACTCCAGTTAAGATGAAGTGTAACGGGAAACATAGAAATGAAGATCCCTAGCTCAATTTGGCTGGGGGAAAAAACTTCTCAAATCCCGATCTTGGCTGAAACGTCTTCGCTTCTCAAATCGAGGCTATTCCCGCGTCAAGAAAATTCGCATGTCCCGGATATATTGAAACTGCGCATGCGTGATAGAAGAACCTCTGCAGAAGCATTGCTTTCACAAAGCATCAAATTCTGAGGTGAGATTAATGAATTACGTTGGATTGATATATGATATTCCTCATTGCATATATCAGCTTACGCTTTATGATATTTTCTGTGCTTGATCAGCTACATTCTAAATGTTTAAATTTCACAGATATCGAACTCACTTGAATGCCAAAATGGCGCGCATCCTTGCTGAATCTTTCATCTTATTTTGTGTTGAAGACTGCAACGCTAACGTCAGAGAAATTTAAATGCCATTCACCTTGCCATTCGCTTTTGAAATATCGTATTTACTTTTTTTAATGATGTGGTAGAGTCAGAATTTCTGTGATCTGGAAATTCTTGCGGCAGTTGGAGCATGGAGAAAACCAGCAAACATCAAACAAGTTGGTACAATTTAACGTTTGTTGTTATGGTTGTATTGTTTCAAAATTGTCATGACCGTTAAGGAGATCGGATTTTATTTACAGTCAATTAAATGATTGCTATCTATACAGTGGGAAGAGTATTAGCTACGACAAACGTCGGTATTGCGTGAAATGTGTCGGGAACTGCAGAAAAATAGCTAGGTACTGAATTTGTTCATTTTTATTGGCGAGAATGCTTATAAGACAATTTGAGCCATAACGGAGCACCGTGTTGCATTTCTAATGACAGCAGGCAACAAAGATGACATAATAATTTTTGTTTTGGAGTGTTTTTTTTTTAAATTTGCAGTAACGGCTCCAGTGTGAACGTTATAGGCATTTATTTAAATAGTAGTTATCAATATTTGGTTTAAACAGCTTGACTGCTTTGTTGGGTAAGTTATCAGAAAGCTGTTAAAAACCCCTGACTAAACACAATGCTTTTCGTGGTGGTTGTTTATAAACATAGACAAAATGTGATAGCATTTGCATTGTGCACGTCAGACATTGTAGTAGAAAAGACAAAGTCAATTGGCAGAAAAATGTACAGTTCTGTTTAAAAGTAGGCCTGAGTATAATGAAATTCATTTTTTAATGTGACGTCCTACATTCCATTACTTATGCAATATTGATGTCTTAACTGAAGATTATTCATGACTACTGATATAGATTTCATTTAGTTTCCGTTAAGGAGACCATCAGAGTGTATTTAATTTTTTTAAGAGTACTCGATGTTGAGGTTTCACACTCATTATTTGGAAGTATAAATTTTATATCCTAGTATTCATATATATTTTTTAGCAGCTGTTGGTCGAAAGTCAAAGAAGGATGAAGATGACGTAGGAGAAGAAGAGGAAGAAGATATGGGAGAAGAAGAGTATACAGTAGAAAGAGTAGTCGACTCTAGGATGCGGAATGGCAAACGAGAATATCTTCTCAAATGGAAAGGCTATCCAGAGTATGTTATTTAAATTGATGGTGTTTTTGAGAGTTGCTCTTGGCTATGGTAAACTTAGCTGTTGCTTACGGTGTGCCTAGAAAAAAAAAGATGAAATCAGACTTAGGAATAATAGTTTTAAAGTGCATGGAAACATCAGCTGATCCATTTTTCAGTTTTTGAGTAGAGGGATTAAAAAACCTCAAATCAACATAGAGTTATTTTGTGTGTGTGGTTGATAATAGTTTAGTGATTTAGTATGATGGGGTTGCTGATGTCATGTGCGTATTTGGTGATATTTCTTTGCAGCTCTGAAAACACATGGGAGCCAGATGAGAATTTAGACTGCCCTGATTTGATAGCAGACTTTGAAGAAAGGAAGAAGAAGAGGGAAGCAGAGAAAAAAAGAAAACAACAGAACGGAATGGAAGAAACATCTGCAAAACGGAAGAAAAAAGTTACAGATGCAAAATCAACTGTGAGTGCCATTTTTTAAACACATTTTGTGTTTACTAAGAAGGTGTTTTCAAGGAAGAATGGTTCAAGCGTTGCTTTTGTGAAATTAAATTTTGAAGATGTTAAAGGACAACATGAATGCAATATATTTTTCTTTATGATTGGGTTAAGTCCATTTAAAACTATTTCCCAAAATATGAGAGCATAATTATGCTTAGTTTTCAAGGTATAAGCATTCAAACTTCAGCATTCTCACCTGCCATTAGGAATCAGAAGAAAATTACTGTACTGGAGGATTCTGTTGCACGCAAATAGTATTTGTAACAGTGAATGTGGCTCAGCTCAGCAAATCTATGCA
Source organism: Marisa cornuarietis (assembly GCA_004794655.1). NCBI lineage: Eukaryota > Metazoa > Mollusca > Gastropoda > Architaenioglossa > Ampullariidae > Marisa > Marisa cornuarietis. Next base: position 2,125,879 of record SMMW01000631.1, read on the forward strand.
TGTCTTTTAGTTGGATGAAGAAACATCACTCAGGCTGTCATGTTCAAGAAGTGATTTTTTTGCCCCCAAAAAATGAAACGGCTCATTTTGGAATACAGTCCTATGTGTGTTTGTCAAGGGTAAACTCCTGTAATGATTTTTTTATTTGATAATTTATTTCCATCATTGCATTTTTATTTTAGAGTTAAAAATGACTGCTGATAATGACTTTTTTAACCATTAAAGATATAACATCAAAATGTGATACATATGTATCAATGTAAAAGGTTAATTGTTCCTTATTTAGCTGCATGCAAAATTTACTATTTGCTTACTCTCACATGTTCCTGTTGAACCTTCTTAGCCAGGGATAAAAATATTCTATGTTCAAAAACATGGGCTTAAAATTTATGATTTTGAAGACGATAGTGAAACTGCAGAGCCACGATCGTGGAGCATGAGCCACAATAGTGAGTGTATCGTGATCTGCCAGGTAAGCCAGTAAACTGGCTCTACGGACTCAGCGGGTTAAGTTCATGCATTTGTCACCCTCAGTTTATTTTTTAGCTATTTAGCTATATTGCCATCACACTGTCAGTTGTTTTTAGCATTGTGCTGAACAAGCTCGTGATTTTGTATAGTTGGCATTACTGTAGACAAAAAAAAAATCTCTTCATTTTACTGAAAGTCCAAAACTTTCTTGTACTGTGTAAGTGGATAACAATTTTTTTATATATTTTGAGCAAATTCTTGAGTACTGTGGGGGCGAAGTTCATATGGCACGTTTGAACAAAGCAGAGATCTGTATTGTACAAATCTCTGAACAAAGTTAATCTACTGGTGTTTGCGGCCATTATCTTTAGGATTTGCTAAATTTGTACAAACTCCATCTGAGTGTTGAAGAGAACATTCAGCAACTGCACATTGTGTCCTGGTCTTATTTCTTTAACCAAGGATTTAATCTTTTCTCTTCGAATTCAGCTCATGCAGACGATGCTATATTTAGAAATACTATCCTTTGGTCACTTTTTGTTTTCTTGACAAATCCAGTTGTGATTAAGAGAAAAACATTAACATTTCTCATGCCTCTTTGTCATAAACTACCACCGGAATATGTTTTTGTGATGCTTTATGCTCTCTGTTTCTAGCAATTTTTGCAGGTATTAAATAGTTTGGTTAGCTCTAGACTTCTCACTTGCCTGAGCATACAGTGTCCATACAGGTCAAGAAGAAAAATTTGAAAAGTCAGGATAATTTGAAAAATGATTTCCAATCCCTAAAAATCAGTATTTGAAAAAAAAAGTGAAAACATAAACTTGCTAAACATGATATTTTGCCAATTCTTTTAAGCATTGAAGTACTGTATTTCCCTGAAAATAAGACCAGGTCTCATATTAATTTTAGATCCAAAAGAGCTATTAGGGCTCATTTTCATGGAATTTTCAGGGTATATTTTTTCACGTACAAAAATCTACACTTACTGTAATGCAGTCATCATCTTCCAGAACGTCACCATAACTCCAAACCCTGAATTTCTTGCTACTCCCTTAAATTATCGACCACTGTAATTTATATTACTGTAAGAATGAATGTAGTATTAATATTTATTTATATATTAATATCATTATTTAATAATTTAATACATACGTTGTGTGTTGATGAAATCCATCCATCTGGCTGATGATCTAGGGCTCATATTTGGGTAGTGCTTATGTCATAAGCAGCCTGAAAAGTCATTCTAGGGCTTCTTTTTGGGAAAACACGATATGTGTTATAAATAGTGAATATGCCTGTTCGTTGTTTTAAATGAGCTGGAAATGACACGAGCGTGGGATAGTTACCCTTGAATATTGCTGTTTGCACTAGCATATTGTTATTGTGCTTGTATGTAAATGATACCATTAAGGCTGGTGTATTTCAGTCAGCTGTGGCTCACAAATACAGGTTTAAGTCATTTTTGCCATAGCTAAAGAAAGTGCAGAATGACAAGTCTTAGAGGTACTCTTTTGGGCAAGGTATTAATTTAGTGTGCAATCATGCTCAAAGTAAAGAGCAGAGATTATTTTAAAATCTGCCTAAAAGGTGCAAACAGTTAAGAGATCGTGCATCTAAACAGGTGGTGCAAAACTTTTGGTGAAGCAGTAGCACTGGCTACTGTGACCTGTCACCATCATTGTAGGTTGAAGGCAGGGAATGGAGGGTCTCAGAGAGGTTATAGCAAGCAGCAGAAACCCACAACAAGCCTAAAATGTCAACATGATAATAAATGAAGCAGAGTAATATATCACCTGCCAGTCAGACTTCGCTGAAGCTAAAATGTAAAACCATTGAGTGAATTGGTTCTGAAATGTGCTTGGCTGTATGGAAGGAAAATAGTCGTGAACATTTACATTTGGCTACCCAGCACAAAATAGTGGTCATGACTGGTAATGAAGGATAATGTCATATCACTCAATAAGAAGAAATATTTGTATATCTGATTTCATTTACGTCTTTAGTTACTTTGAGACTAGTGTTTTTGTTGTAGTTTGCTGTACATCAGAAAGATCAGTGGAATTGACTGAAAGGGTTTTGTTTTTGAAATCCCACACTAAGTCCTGAAAAAGCACCAAAGACTCCTTGTTTCACAGAGGTCATGGATGACCATGCAGAGTGGCATTGCGAAAAGTCAAGAATTTGTTTCTCTGAGAACAGTATGGACCATGAATATTAGTTCACCAACTACAGCATTAAAGCTGGCTCAGAAATTATTAGACACTGTTAATTTTTCTTTTTGAAAGAGTTGCCAAATGCATTGTTAGTGTGGTCATAAAGTCTTGAAGACCTGCATAAGTGACTTTTTTCTCAGCTGATTGGCTTTATTAGACGTTTTGATACCTCTTCCACATAAAGCCTTTTAAACATAACGTTATCACATGCTGACAGAAAGAGGTCAGATCTGTTAAATCATGAAGAAACCCACATAGTTAACAGCAGTCTTTCTCTTTTGGCTGTAGCCATGCCAATTTTTACATGTTCCCAGAGGATGTAAGATTTTTCTCAATGCATAGATGCATACAGGCTTTTATGGTCTATAAGCAACAAGAAAAGACAAATTGGTTCTCAGGGGTGGAGGGAATGTTTGCCACACTTGTCACCTCCCTTAGGTCTTTGTTACAATTGACATACTCTTCTTTCCATGACAGTCATTCCAGTGCTACAACTTAGCATGCAATTGGTACAAAGATTAAAATGTAAAAACCTGCAATAAGATGGCTGTATTTTATACAAAATTTCAGAGAGCATTTCTTGAACTAATTCACTACGAACCTTTCTATTTTCTTTAGATAAAAAAACTCAGAAGTTACTTAAGTGACAAAAGTCTTTTTATAAATTAACCCATACCTGACTGCCGTACTGCTTTTTCGGTAATTTCCAAAACTGCCACTATACCTCTGTAATGGTTTTCCAGTACTCTGCCTAGTACACGAAAAAAATGCGTCACAAACTTAAAATAGCTAACCAATTGCTGCAAATCTCGTGGTTAATCATTGCGAATGGCTGCACCCATGTGTGTGAATTGAGTTTGTGTGTTTTGAAGTGAAAAAAATCAGAAAATTCACAATGAAACTAGCGGCTGATCATCTGAACACGTCAGCATAAATGCGATTTAGGTCTAGTCTTCTCACAGTGCAACAGATGATCGAAACTTTGTGTGATTCATAGTCCAAGAAAATAGAATTTCACCAATAATACATTTTTAGTTCAAGTTGTACAGTGAGAGCTCGAGGGATATTAGCGCTAGATGAAACTTCGACCTATTTTCTACATTGTCGCCAACTTTCATCATATTCTAACCACTTGTTTGCTCTTAACTAACATTTTCTTAACCCATGTTTTTTTCTTTTTAATGCTCAGGAGCCCAGGTATAGGGGACAGTTAGGCTCAGGGTCTTAGGTCTGGTAGGGTTAACAGTGTAATGGGCAACCATTGACCTGGCTCCAATGCACTGTTCAGCTGGCTAATGAAGAATATAAAAAAGCACTTCTTTAGATCCCCAAAAGTGATCAATAAGATCAAATTATAGCGAAAAATGAGTTTTTGTTTTATTTAGACTTGATGATGTAGGCTAAATCTGTTGCCTTCCCCATCCCCTAATCTATTCTATATTTCAGGAAGATGATAACAAACCAAGGGGGTTTGACAGAGGGCTTCAACCAGAACGTATAATTGGAGCCACTGACAGCAGCGGAGAACTGATGTTTCTTATGAAATGGTTGGTTTGGTTTCCTGTTAGTTTTTTTTTTAATGAGCGATCAGATCAGTGTGAACTACTTTGGAGAGCTGTTGTTAATAGCCTTTTGCATGATTTTTTGTCAAAAACATATTTTAACTTGTGTCATGCAGACGAGTTATACCTTGTGAATTTAGATTTTTTGGTCATTTACAGAAAACAGATCTCTGTCATGGTTCATAGAAAGAAATTGCATATTTATCTTGGGTGTATGGAGACTTCATAATTTTGAAATTTTGTACACTATGCAAAAGAAAAAAAGCAAGCTCTGCAAAAGTATATTGATTGTTTTGTGGATATTGATTGTTTTTATGGATTTCCTTTCTTTCAATAAATCCAACAAGCAAAAAACTCTAAGGCTCCACCTTAATACTCTAGGATTCCTTACCAACTATTTTTATCATTTCCTCTAACTTCACAGAGGCATAGGCTTGAACAGTCTTTTCTTTTAACAGCTTGTAACTGTGACATGAAAAGACTTGTGTCCTAGTTACATGCCTTTTTTGAGTGCATTTTGAAGTTTCTTGCTGGTTAACATGTTAAGGATGGACAATCTTACTAAAACAGATTTTTTAGCATTTCCATGTTGAAAAGACCAGCTTATGACAGTATCCCTGGTCTCTCAACCAGAACGTGAATACTGGCCCCGGGGAATGGGCACGTGGGCACTAGTTACTCAACACTAGCCGCCCACGTCAACATCAACTGCAGGGGAAAACACGATAATCACACGTTGCTCCTTCAATTACACAACTTGGCTCACAAGCCCCCACCCCTGCTCTTCCCCGAACACAATACTCAACAACGTGTGATTTCAATGTAACAATAGAGAAAAGATTTATTAATCACAATAGCATTTCAAACACAATACAACCAAATGGACTCGTCTAGGGGGGTCCCAATACTATCCGTGCTACAGCGTACTTCTGATGTTACAGTGCTGTTGCCTCTCTTCACAAATACCATACACACTCGCAAGCGCACCAACTTAGCTCTGTTACAGCTGGTTTGTTGTGAGTCCAATACTTCTGCTGACTGTCACGACACACTGATGATTTCCCTTGACGTGATGTCTGATAGTCCGACGTCTTCCTCCCTTGAACTGCCACCCCGTCAGAGAGGGACGACTGCTTCTCCCGGTGACACAGATTCGAGCTTGTACCACTTGAGGGTACACACGTGGGTTCTTCGACAACTGTAATGCCTCGTACAGCCGCCAAACGAACACCACCACAGACGGTCTCAGTCCTTGAGAACCAACAACTTCTAGCGGCCTCAACGTTGAACGTCTACCTCTCACACCGGTAGAGCGAGCCCACATGTCACGTAGCCCTTCCTTCCACGACGACAGCAGGCAGTCTTGACAGTCCGTCGTCAATTACTTGCCTCCTTCTCTCAAGGTTCTCTAACCCAACTTCTTTCCTCCCGAGTCTTGCCTTCGTGGCTAAGATTCGGTCTCGAGGCAGAAGTGTAGCTGGCGTTGGGAAGCTGAAGTCGCTTCGGCTATGACCCGTTGCTCCTCCACTCAAACGTTTTGCCGAAAAGCAAGTGAAGTGTGTTCTTGTCTCTCTATTTATCTCTCTACATTCTCACAGATACATACATCGAGGGATGCCATTGGTCACTCACTCATCATCCAATCAGCAACAAGTATAGCAAGCAATCGACAGGAGGAAATCTCTCTTAGACCACTGGCCACGCCTATGGGTGGCCAATGTTACATGTACCTTAGCGTCCCTCCCCCTGTCTACATACGTGGTTTGGCGTTAAACAGGTGTGCGCCTTCGGGGTATCTTTCCCTCTCTCCCTAGACTTGTTGACGTTTAGCCAGCCATCGGTCACGCATGGCGGCCGAAATCACTTAGAGCCATCTGTTCCACGCGCAATTTAGGTACCATACCAAAACATACGCCCCCTACTTCCTCGCCAAAGGGCCTCAGGCTTTTCAACAGCCGCTCTGGACACTAAGTGGGCCGATTGTTACCTACCCCCTACAGTTATCTCATGACACAGCTTTTCAGATCAGTTATTCCTGAATGGTGAAATTGTTTTATCTTAACTATATGGTCTTGTGACCACTTGCACTGAAATGCTTTGACTTTTCAAAAGAGTTAAAAGGAGTCTCCTTTTAAATATGATTAAACACTTGAATAGGAAACAAAATTTTGTTCTTTCATTCAATACAAGCTGTCTGTGCAGTGTATAAGGTAAGCATATGACTTGCAAGAAAGTATTTTCCTATGTTTTTCAATTGATGATAAAACCACTAAATATTAATTCTTCAAAATGTTTGACTGAAGAAGCACGGACCATCTCTCTTTATGCAAATTTAAACTAGGTGGCAGCAGAATGCCAAATTTCTTTGCTTGTAACAAAGCAGTTTCTTCAGCATCTACAGATCCGACTAAGGTCTAGTTTTAAGAAAATACAATATTAATCACAAATCTACAACTTTTATAAAAACTGGATGAATATTTTAAGAAATATTTTGACAGCAGTGATGTGACTAAAATATACCCCACCTCACTAAAATATGAATTACATAAAAAAGATGGTTCTGTTAACATTTCTATAAAGAAGAATGGTCCATCCTTCAATCAAAAATTTGAAGGAATGAGATAATGTACCTTCTTTGTAGGCTTTTTCCCTGACTACTACTCTAAACCCCTCGTCCCCTACATCCCAGCCAGACAACTCCACTCTTCATCTGATGACTGTATGCTAACTATCCTTGTCACCAGAGCAACCACATATGATCACCATATTTGTAGTTAATGTGCTGCCATACTGATTTGTAGTTAATGTGCTGCCATACTGTGGAACTCTCTCCTTGCCATATCCACCACCCACCCGCTATCAAATCCTTGAAACATGCATTTAAAAAAATGTGTTATGAGCATTACTAACATTAGTCCACAAACTGCTAGTCCCTTTTTTTAACCTCTTTCTTTCACTTTCTTCATCTATTGACTAGTCCACCTGCTTGTCTCTGCAGATTTCTGCAACTCTGTCTTCTCTGTTCTCTGAATCCTCTAGATCTTGTCTTTTATTGTCTGTATTATTGTTTCTCCTTCTGCCTTTTATCTGCTGTCCATGTCTCGTTTTTTCTTAAGCGCTGAGAGCATTCTCTTTCATGAGCATGATCATGCACGACATGAGTCATGTTTATTATTTTCTAAGAGTATCGCCATAATGAGGAGTTATTGTGCGCTATATTTCATTTCTCTTCCCTTTATGTCATTTTGTTATCTATGTGTTATTGTTTTGCAGGAAAGACAGTGATGAGGCTGATCTGGTGCCAGCACGACAGGCAAATGTGAAGTGCCCGCAGATAGTTATAGCATTTTATGAAGAGAGGTTGACCTGGCATACACACAATGATACAGAGGAGGAAGAAAAGGGAAAAGATGAGAGCAAATCCTAATGGCCACTTTATGAAGCTTTCCTCCATTTTCTACTTGTCTGACTTAGTAACTAGTTGGCCTATCCGAAATTTGTCTGCAGGCTCAACATTTGAAAAGAAAATGTGACAGATTTTAGTAGCTGCATGTCAGATCTCCACCTATCGGGTGATGAAACTCGGTATGATAGATTCTGAAGTGCTTACATGGAGGTCTACGAAGAAAACGGCATTTCAGACTTTTCAAAGTTTGTGATTCTGATTGTCATCAGATTATCCATCCTATGATGACTAGACTTTGATCTTCTCCAGCTACACTAAGTGGAGTATAATCCCCCATTGCAGATTGAAGGTCAACGCCAACTTGTTACTGCCATCATCACATCCTGTCTGTGCTCCTTTAACCTTGCCCCACAGCTTCCACCTTTTCTTTACCAAGATGAATTGTGCTCTCATTGACAGCTGTCATAATCATAATCATTTGTGCATTTCATGCAGCAGTGGTGGACACAACAGTTCCCCCCATCTCCCCTCCACCACCTCATGCATTCAGGCATTTCTCGTACATCTCTTTGTTTTGATTTCATTGTACACATCTCTTAGGTGTAGTGAAGGTGTCACAATAGTATGGAAGGTTTTTAATTTTTGCCAAAGGAACTTGATGAACATTGGGATGGAATTTTGGATGCATGTGCTTTGAGTCTGTCAGACGGTTTTGTTTCATTGACTTATATAAACAAAAATATTGAAGCACCCTATTTTCACTAGTTCATTATAATCATTTGCCTATAAAGTGGAAAACTCAGATCTTCCCCTCACTTAAATGCATCTTTTTTTAAAGGTCTAGTGGGGTGGACTTTTTCCCCCCTTAAGGACTGGATACAGTGCAGTTTCCTAAAATCTGGATAAACAACCTTTTTCCATATCAAGGTACTACCAACATCGCCATGCACAGACAGGTAAAACTTGTGACATGCTTGTACACAGATGCATCTAATTTGGGTGGTCCCTGCTCTCCCACTGGTTGAAGCCTTGAGAAAACCATATCTTTGTACAATCCTGTCTGCTGCTTTCTGTGTGTGGTCATGTTTGTACACGTATCTTGACAACAGAAAGAGGCTTTAGTTGGAGCTTTATGTCATTTAAAAAAAATTTTTTTTTGCACCCCATAAGACTTTTAAGACTGCTCCTTTCTGTTATTATGGATTTTTAGTGAATAAATAAAATGTATGATTTGTGCATGATGCTGTCTGTTCAAGTAGTGTGGATGCATAGTTTCTGAGATGCGATCCCCCCCTTCCCCGCCCCGTTAGAGAAAAACAAAAGGGAGCATATCACCCTGTAATACTTAGGAAAGGTTGTCTTTGCAAACTGAAAGCACGATTCATTTTGGATCTCGTAGGGATGTGGCAAGCTTTCGGTAGGGATGATGACTTGTCAGTGGCTACCTCATCAATACATAAGATGGCATAGTTTTATGGCATAAAACAGTATCCAGATTTTCTGCTCACAATATTGTAGGGCAGAAAGGGAAAATCTAAACTAGTGATTGCTTTTATACCTGATCAGAAGATTACTAGAATTCTTTCATTGTTTTTGTTTTCCCATTAGTCCCATCTTGGTGCTTCATTTCAGATGATAAGACTTTCCACATTAAAAAGAAGAAAAGGTACATGTTCAGGATTTGATTATGAATCAGATTGGGGGAAACATGGGTTTACAACCTTAATCAAGCAGAATGGAGTGTGGACATTACTCCCTCAAACAAAAAATTCAGGCATGTTTTTGGTATGTGTACAATAGATGGTAAATGCCATAGGATAGCATGGTAAAAGCTAGAAAGCTGAAAAACAACCTATTTTAGGTTTTATAAAAACTGATGGCAGTGTGTGGTGATTAAAATATTGAAGTTCAACAACCTATGACTTTATCTGAGTAAGATTCATTGAGGCGTGTTACAGAGTGATCCTTATATTGTGGTTTAAGAAATTTACTGTGAGGAAAACTTGTTACTGCCTAGGATTGTAAATACTGCAGAGTACTGTGCATTTTAAGCAGAGGACTTCATCTCAAGTGCTAGCAAGGTGAAAGGAGGAGGAAAATGTGTCAGAAACTTGCCTAGCTATAAACTGCCATAAAATAAGTATGTGTGGTTACAGATGGATTTTTGTAATTCTGCTTCCAAGTCATTTTTGTCTGCTTGATAAACTCCACTTAACCAAGTGCAAAGAAAAGTTTTCACACATATTGATGTAAAGTTATATAAAATTTAAGAATGCAGGACACATTAGCAAGTGGCAAAAGTCAGTTTTACAATGTTTTCTTTTCTTTTTTAAAGCTCAGCATGATTGGTTTTTGGCTAGGATTTTTTACTTTTGGAAAGAGTGAATGGACTAATTGGAGCTGATGAGAATGGACGATGTAAAGATTTTTTTGAATTTTGTCATTAGTGTTGATTCCTTTTGGTGCAGAATTTTGAAATGATGGCAGTTCGTGAAAATTGCAGCTATTGTAATCTCTACAGTTTGTTTTTTGACAGCGTTTCTCTCCATGTAAGTAAATGGGAAAAAAAAACCCTGGTCAAGTATGACTAGTGTCTGGGCAAACCATCATCTGCTTGCTGTCTTTGTCTTACCCATGGCTTGCTCATGTTACTCCTGTGGTGGTTTCTTTTTTTTTTTTTAAGAGACTTGAAGGGTGGGGTAAGTATGATCTGCATCGATTTATGAAACTTGGCTAAAGTGATCTGTGCTCGCCTGTGGAGAACAGTTAAAAATTTTGTCAATTCCTAAAGCACCAAGGGATTAAAATTTTCTTTAATTGCATTGGCAGCAGTATGTAGAGTAGACCACAACACAACAGCAACGCAATTTGCAGACAAGCATCACACCATTGCTTTTCATCTTTTATCAAGTTATTGTTTTGTTACCTGCACAGGGTTTGATCATGAAGATCAAGTGAGGAAGAAGTGCGGCCAAGAACTTTCTATTCCCCACCTTAGTGCAATTTGAGAAGGTATAGACTTAGGCTACAAGTATAGTTTGACAGTTGCATGCTTTAACAAGTAATAGAACCTAAAACCATTCTAGGTAAATTATCAAACCCGTGGTTTTAACCGAAAGTTTTTAAATATCCCTTCAGATCAAACCCTTGCAGGCTTTCACATAGTTTTAGTTTTGCACTTCATGATTGTGTTGTGTACTGTTTATAACATACTCGATATTTCTGTCTAGAATAAAATTGTCTTACAAAGCGTTCCATAGTTTTTATTTCAAATAACAACGGCAGCTTTAAATACGACAGTTCTAATCCTGACCCTACGTTTTAATTGTTTGTGGTTCAAAGCCCCAAATTTTGTAATTTAAAAAATAGACCTTTTCAAATAAAATAACACGCATATACACATGGAGTGAAGATGCCATGGCAAGATTTAAGAGCAAGAAATAAAACATTTGAGCGAGTTACTTTGTGGTCGAATCGGCATGTGACCACCAATCTAGTGATGTGTAATGTTAGACCACATAAGGGGTTTTTTCCTTTTAAGTTCTTAACTAATTAGTCCAGTGAGAAAGATTATGAAGTGCGCGAATGCGAGCAATGTATGAAGACGGTGGCACTGACTACTGCACAAATTAAGAGTCCTTGCTAAATTTGATGCTAATTCTGTAAATCAAGGGGAGTAAAGGATGTTGCTCGTAAGGACAATTTTGGTTTCTACTTAAAGAGAGCTGCATTTTCGTGTTGTATAAATTAACGCGATAAAGCGCTACGATGGATCCCAGCAGAGGTATGTTTTTTGCGCAGTATTTATGTAATGAACCGTTGGATGTGTACAGTAAGCATCTACGATGACAGAACATTTAATAAAGAGAAATATCGTGTGCAGTGTGTTTTTGTGCGAGGCTGTTGACTTCTGTTTGTGGTTATTCAGTTGCTTTACATCGTCAGGATAATCGTGTTGTATTTGAATCAATTCAACCGTCAGAAAAATCGCACGTCTTTTCCTTGGACCTTTTAGTACACGGGATTTATCAAGATGAAAGGTTTCCGTACTTAAATGTAACGCCCATGATCGAGTATTAATTAAAAATGACTTTCGTTTCCATCAATCCATTAAAACAGCGGTGCGAATGTATCTTTTAAAGAGAGAGGCACTTCTGCGGTTTAAAAGAAAACCGCGTTCGATTAAGAGATATATATATATACTTATAGGCCTATTCTCATGAAATAGTTTGTCACCTATGAACCCAGGAAGTTTTTTGTTCAGTGATATCATTAAGTTTTAGTTATAGAGAAAGCAACCCAAAAATGTAAATACTGGGCACCTAACAAGTAATTTTGTCATCTCATCTTTTTGAACTAATAACATTTGTTTATTAATCTACCACCAGTACAGTATAATGATTGTAAGAAAAAGTTATTATTAAACTATAATTAATTAGAATTGTGGATTGATTTTCTCACTTAAAAATAAATACAAGGAAGAAAGGAATATCATGTTCTTATTGCTATTATCAACTAGAATTCATTTCATATTATACAATTAGCATTTGAAACAACATCATTCACTTGATAATCTTCCCTGGTACAAACATAATGCAGATGCAAATGATGCACCAAAATATGGCAGTATGTTCATTTCATGGCCAAATTGATGCATTTTGAAAAGGAAGAAAAAGGTGTGTGTGTGTATCTTGAAGGGAGCAAGAAATTTCTGTTTCTAGGCAAGATTGTATGAAAAATAGTTTACTAAATGAAGAATTGGAGAATGACCCAAATAAACACCAGTAACATTAGAATTGAATACACTTAACTCTCTTGGTTTGAAAGGCCATGATCGTGGCTTTGCCAGGTAGCATGGGCAAGGCAATTTTCATTACTTTTTATTGCAAAGTTCAACTTTTCTCTTTTCCAAAAATGTTTAGTTTTCTTGGTCTAATATTTATCTCAGAGCAGCAATAATAAAAAAATAAACTTCGCCACTGTCGTCTTCGCAGTCTTCAGTTATAAGCCAGTCATTGTAATGTTCATTTTTATCTTGAACCAAGAGGGTTAAACACTTTCATATTACACATGAAGAACGAGTAAATGAAAAGTACTACATATTTTTAAAACTTATAAACTGTGTGACATCTGCAATAGTACCAAACTTTACGTGATAATACAGTTTTCGCAGTTTTCTAGACTTCAAATAGCACATGTTCCTGCAGCCTCACTTCACCACTTCATTGCTTATAATTTTAAAGATTATGGAAACAAATTCATGGGCATTGAATATTCATTAAATATGAAATAAGTGCAATTAAGTTTGCCTCTGCATGTGGAAGTGGCCTAATTAAATTCATTAATAATAATAGAAGATACTTGATGTTTTGTCAGACAGATCAAAAACTTGAAAACTAAGACTTGGTAGTTAGGTGTTGTGTGCAAATATTTTTTTTAATCATTTTTGAGTTTTTATATACCCCATTCTGCAATCTGGTAATGGTAATGATTTACAGGAATGAGAGTTATTGCCCTTCCACTTGTATCTACACATGTTGATAATGTTCCTCTTCTAGCAAATGAGTGACTTCATCCCAGCTTTGTGCTCATTCTGTTTAACATACTTGACCCATATTTGATCATTTAATAGGACTAGCAGTCCCGTAAGCTCATTGTTTGACACATTAACAAAGGAAACAAAAGCCACGAACATGGATAGGAGGTAGTGATTGGTAATGGAAAGGTTAGAGTAGTTACACCATGTTGTAGAGGCAAGTCATTGGGCATGCACAAACATACACTTACTTGTGATAATTGAAAATTGTCTGAATCCCTTTTCATATGTTAAGAAATCCAATTTCAGATGTCATTTCCTGGTAAAAGTGAATGGTACTGATGTTAGAAAAAGGGGGTAGTGGTACTGATAATCGTGTAGTTACAAATTGAAGAGCTGCCTGTTTTTTTTAATGTGCATTTACTCTACAGGAAAAGTTGACATACCTTTTGAGGCTTATCACCTTTGTGGCCATATCCAACCAGATGCTGGCTTTCTCAGCTTTACAGTTGTGGCCATGCTAGGCCTTGAAACCCATGTCAAAGGGCCTACGGTCCTGAACCTGTGCTCTGTATGTAACAAAACAGGAAGCTGGTAAGACAGATTCCTCATCTGACCGATTTGATCATCCCAGGGTGATCTGCTTGGGGCCGCAGACTGCAGGTTCTCTCCAAGGTGGCATGTTTGACAGGCCAGAGAAGTGTGCGGAGTGCTGGACTGTATGGAATAATTGCGTGGACTTTTGCATTGACTTCACATCCACATGTATGCAATATTCCATACCAAGAGTTCAGTTGGAACCCACCAACCTGCCTGTGAAACATGTGCGAAGATGCAGTCTGCAGTTGTGCATAGACTCTTGTGTACTGGAATGCTTTTCATTTATTCACCATGCAACGTTAACAGAGTGATACTTGGTTTTTCCATCCTAAATTTCTGCAGTGGGACAGGAGTAGGTCTTATATGGCACGTGTCCTATGGAGCATGGTTTCATCAGGAAAACAGTTGGCCAGTGAATTACACCTATGCCAAATGTTTGCAATGCAGTACTTAAAAATACAAGATTAACATGAGCATGATGCCACAGTCAGCTTTTATTAATTTTTTTAGAACATATAATTAGGAGGATTTTTAAATTTTAACCCTTAGTGCTCGTATATTGTTTATTAAGGCAAGATTCAACTTTATTGATCAGAATATTACTGTAGTGTGGGTAAGACTGTTAGACACCATTAATAAAGAGTGGTTAAAATCCATGGTTTAAAACACTGTTTAATGTTCACTGTTTAATTTAATTTTTTTCGTTTTCTTATTTGTACCTTGGAAACATTTTACCAGAGCAAGTCAATTTCTGTTAAACTAGAAAACATCTGGAAGCTCATCATCAGATTTATATTGAATCATTCTGATGGCTTTACAATGCTGAAAATAGCTGATTATGTGGACCACTATTTAGCTCTTATGTTCTTTTGTTGTCGTTTGCCTTCAGTGCCTTTTAGGTGTATGACAGCAAGGAAGAAGAACAATTTATTACTTTTTTTTTTTTTTTAGGCGAGCTTCTTCACATTGGCTGCACATTTCTTTGCTGTATTGTCCTTGGCCTCAAGTATTTCCATCACCCTTTCTGTACCCAGCAGAATGCTATCTGCATTGAAGAATTTTTTCCATTTCAAGTGACTTGCCTGTTAAAAACAGAAAATCCCATAACTTAAAGTCTCTGATGCTGTGAGGTATTGAAAATTTACTTTCCATGTGACAGACTTTCACCAGGTTATAGGTATAAAAGTGAAACACAAATTTAGTGTTGCATAACAAAATTGAAATGGAAAAGATAAATGTTCTAATCAAGGAATACAGGAGGCAAAGTGGCCTAAGCTGTGTAATGATATTGGGTCAGTATTGCAATTACCAAAAAGCTGGTAATATTTTAAAGTGTTCTTTATCGCCAGAGAAATAAAACCATTCAGGTGACCATGAAGATCGTGAATAATACAATGCAAATTTAAAGGTTTACTAATCTTGATATCTGTATCAGCCTGTGTGATCAACCACAAACTAATTGGTCAGTTTTCTGACAGGGATGATTTTGGTTTGTTCATTACCTTTCTGATCTCTCTGTTGTATCTAATTTTTAAGAGCCATGGTACAGAATGCTTATGTCCTGAGGGGAGGTAATTTTTTTCTAATGACTTGGTGAATCTCGATGCAGAAAACCATTTCCCAAAATCTGGGGGAACACTACCCAGTCCCTCTTATGTTCTTAAGATACACATGTTCAAACATCATCATGCACCACAATACAGTCATCAAGATTGTACGTTGTAAATGGCCTGCTATGCAATTAATATTTCTAATGCAATGTTAAAACACAATAACACTTTTGCCTCCACACAGATAAAACAACTGTGGAAGAGAGAACAAAGAAATATGGTAAAAATAAAAGAGACAGTAGTATTAATAAATATATTCAGCAATATGACTAAACCACTAAATGTGCAATTATAGCACAAACATATTTTCAACTCTCACTCAACTCTGCCAGCTGTGGGATTGTTTCCACAGAGGTGTCACATGTATATTTTGTTTCAGAACATTTCAGTAAATACTACTGCACAGTTCAAGTCAAGGATGTTTTTTCTTTGTCCAACACAATTCAATCCACAGACCTGTCTGTAGTCCTGAACTGATACATGTTTACAAGGGCAGTTGCTTCACACGCCCAAACATACAAGTACTTAGTAAAACCAATAATAATCTTTATATCTTCTCGACAGGGAGCTTGGCTAGATGCTCAGAAAAGTAAGGAATTGCCCAGTCTAAAGGCTAAGCTGTCCTTTGCTGACACATCCTTGGTCCAGTGCTGGCCGCCCTTTTGATAATTATTTGGTCGAACTTTACGAGCCATAAAATTAAAGACACCTGCATTCAGGCTGATAGATAAGGTGGGAAATGGCCAAGCCTCACACCTGTACCGATCTGACCATCCTCATGACCATTATGGTGGAAACTTTACCTTTCTTGACCTTTGGTGGTCCATGTTAAGAGTACCAGGTGGAAAACTGGTTACTACAACATGGCTACCTGTACATTTCCAAGGCTTTAGCCAGTAGGAGAGCTGGGACTATATGTTAGGTAGCCATATCTGTATAAACACCCTGTCACAAGTTTGACCTCTTTCTCTCCATGATGATTTTTTAGGTGTGTATCCTGATTTGGATCTTTTGGGAAATAGTATCTTTCTCTGAGCTTTTCACAGACATTAAAAAAAAAGTTTGCACCTTACCAAACCTTTAAATAGTTTAAATTTTTAAAGAAATCAATAAGCTAGTAAAGGATTGAATCCTAGTAACAGATCTAAAAACATTATTGTCCCACAGTTATTATTGCTTTAGTTTTGGAGTTTTGAAATGGTCAAGGTTTTAAATTTGAAGAATGCCAGTTGTTGTTATTGTACTTTTTTTCTTGGATCTCCATTTCTTTCAGCAGTCATTTCTATATTTCTATAGTGGTGCATGAATTTCCTTAAATTTTCATTCATTCTTGACTCCATCCACAATGTTACTTTAAACAAAACTTGTTTGTTTGTTTGTTTGTTTTTTTACTAAGATGAAAGTTCTGATTTTAGGTTGACATGGCAGAAACTGTTTTTCTGTTGTGTGTAATTGTTGTTAACAAGTGAACTGTGTACACTTCCGCACAAATGAGTTTACATGTCTACAGCCAAGTCTGAATACATCATTCTGTATTTTTATACAGATGGAGATCAGCAGCTAGGTTATGACTATAAAGAAGAAAATGCAGGTGGGACGGAGAGCACATCTGAGGCTGGTTCTCTACCACAGTTACCAGAGGCTAGTAGTGGAGAAGGGGCCAGCACTTACCAGCCATCAGCAAGTAAGCACAAAGTGTAGAGCATACCTTGATCTGTGTTTATTTATGTTATTAGTAGGTACTCTCAAGTGATCTTTTTCGTGCTACATGCTGATAGATGTTTATGGTATAATTTAGTAGATTTTAAAGGCCTAAGAACACTGATACCATCAATCTCATCAAAATCAGCCAGATAGAACAAAAGTTAGGAATTTGTAAAGAATTAAGTTTTGAAGTATTTTAATGCACAGTACAAGTTGAACAAAATGCCATTTGTGAATACATGACAGTTCAAAACTATTACTTTTTATATTTTGTAAACAGTATGTTTGTTATACTGCACTTAGGCTGCTGAATTTTTTTCCATGGCAGTTCTTGTAGTTGAACTTTGCTTCTAAATAGTAACTTTTATATATAAAGAAAAGATCTTTTTATTTGCTTCTGCTACAGTTTTATACCTTTTGGTTGATGCTCACACTACTAAAAGGATATTAAACCATTTTGAAGGAATAAAACATGAATTAAATAAGTGAAAAAGAAACATAAATTTAAAAAAAACATTAATTGTAAAAAAGAAACATAAATTGTAAAAAAAAATTACTAAATACTAAAAACGACAAATCTAATCAGAACTACACAAAGTATGTAAATATAAGAAATAACTACATTAAGTTGTAAAGGTACACAAAAATTATGAAAAACGAATTACTAATGAAAGCAAAGGAAATCTAAAGATATTTTGGACACATCAAGAAGTGGAATGAGACTAAGTACAAGAATAGGTGTTCTTAAGAAGGAAGCTGGTTCTTTTGCAGATGTGAGAAAGGCTTAAGTTTTATTAAACAAGTTTTCTTTCAGTGCATTCTCTAGGGAGGATGACTTGATTCCACTGCAAGTGTTAAATCAATTATACGAAGAGTTATGTCTTCTGATCTACGCGATATTTAACAAATCCTTAGAAAAAGGTTTTCTGCCTGCAGAGTGGAAACCGTGGACATGGCTGTGTTATTTAAAAAAAATGATTTCAAAACAAACCCAGGTAACTATAGGGCAGTAAATTTCACATGCATAGTGTGTAAGGTGTTTGAAATGTGATTGTGAGCTATTTTATGGAATTTAAATTATTAACTGATTGTCAACATGGCTTAAGGAAAAAAAAAAGGTCTTGCTCATAGAAGTCATGGAAAACTTCAGTGCTGCATAAAGATGTAGATGAAGTATACATAGATTTTAGAAACGTATTTTATATGGTACCATATGAAAGACAATTATACTACCAGATCATGGAATTGGGGAAAGCTTACTTACATGGATTCTTGGGCCAATTTTATGGTGTTTATCAACGATTTACCAGAAAAGCTTTCAAGTATGTGTTCATTTTCTGCCAGTGGTGCTAAGTTATATAACAAATGTAATAAACTACAATGCTTTACAAAGTGACATTCTTAAAGGACAGCCTGAGCGCAACATTTGTTCTTTATGATCAAGTTAAGTTCATTTAAAAATAATAAATCGCAACATATGAGTATATAATTATGCTTAATTTTAAAGATATAAACCTTCAAACATCGGCATTCTCACATGCCACTAGGAACACAGGAGAAAATTACTCTCCTAACTGGAGAGTTCTGCTGTGTGCAAGTAGTATTTGTAACAGTGAGTGTGGCTTAGTTCAGAAAATCTATACACTTCTTTGAGTCAAAAGAAGAAACATCGCTGAGATTGTTTTGTTTAAGAAGCATTTTTTTGCCCAGAAAATGAAACGGTGGATTTTGGAATACAGCCCTACAGATTTGAACTTTATTTAGAAGCTTTGACTGAAGTTAACAAAAATATTAAAAGGTGCAAACCAAATTCAATCAACAGACTAGAAAGTACATCTTCTCCAGATCAAAATTTAATGGACAGCAATCACGGTCATTGATGTCTAAGTTGCATTAATTTTTCATGTGTATTATTGTAATAAAATATAAACACATTTCAAATGTGCGTTTGTCTTAGATAAATTCCTGTAATTGTTATTATTTGATAGATGGTTAATTTCTGGCACTGCATTTTTATTTTATGGTTTACTGGCTGCTGATAATGACTTTTTTACCATTAAAATATCACAATAATTTGATACATATTTATCCATGTAAAAACTTATTTTTTCCTCATTTAGCTACATGCAAAGTTTAGTATTACTGATACTTGCACGTATTCCCATTTAAGCTCCTCATATGTTTGTCCCCCCTCCCCATTTCTTTATTTATTACCTGTTTCTAACACGCACATCACACTGTCATTCTTTTTTTAGCATTATGCTGGATCAGGATACAAATGATGTGCTTGTGACAGCGTCATGACATTACTTGTAAACCAGAACGATGTAGAAATCATCGAAGTTGCATATCTGGTGCTTGATCTTTGTTTAAGCTTTTGACCAGCAGTCCTAATTGGTTTTAACAGCTCGTGCTTTTATGTAGCTGGCACTGTTGTAGGAAGATCTCTTTGTTTTAATGACAGTCCAAAACTTGCTTGTGCTGTGTAAGTGACTGGATGACAATCGATTTTGAAGTGTTCTCTGAACACAGTTAATCCACTGCTTTAGGATTTCACAATCATAAACAGCATAACACATAAAGTAAAACGTATTGATAGAGTTAAAAAATTTTAAGCAGTGAATAATTGGAGTTTTAGCATTATAAATTGTTAGGGGCCACTTCCTCCCTTTACAATCTTCAGGAATGGATAGCTTTAGATGTTATTAGTTTTACTGTTCCAATAAAAATTGTCTTTGCTTCAGATGGATTTATATTTAGGAAAATTTTGTCATTTTTCTTAGATTTATTGACTGTATGTCTACAGATTTTAATGTTATTATGACGTTTATTAGAAATATGCATGTTTGTGTTGTATTTATGGGCCCATTGTGATAGTTAAAAAGATGCTAAACTGCTGCAGAAGTAATGATTCTTCTTCTTAATAATATTTGTATTCTAGCTGCAACATGTAAGCAGGAGAAAGAAGATGAGGTGGAGGACAACACTACACAACAGTCTTTGAAAAAAACAAACAAGCATCCTGTAATGCACCTTAATGAATTGTGGTAAGATGTTACAACTTTTCAGTTATTTCACATCGTTTTTGTTTTTGTTCTGCAAATGCAGAGTCAATCCTTGTTATTTGTTTCTGCACATGTATGTGCATGCATTCTTGTGTTTGTGTGATGTAAATTGATTCACAATTTTGAAGTGATTTTTGTCTGGAGTACTCTAAAATCTGACTGTGATGTTTTCAGCTTCTGATCATACCTTAAATCAGAATAATGTGTTAAATGTGGTAATGTGTTAAAGGACAACACGAGCGCAACATTTTTTCTTTATGATTGGGTGAAGTTCATTTTAAAATAATAATACCCAAAATATGAGTACATAACTATGCTTAATTTTTAAGATATAAGCCTTCAAATATTGACATTCTCGCCTGCCACTAGGAAAGCAGAAGACATACTGGAGAGTTTTGTTCATTGCAAGTAGTATTTGTAACAGAGAGTGTGGCTCAGTTCAGCAAATCTATGCACGTCTTCGAGTCAAATGAAGAAACATCGCTCAGGTTGCCATGTTTAAGAAGCAATTTTTTGCCCAGAAAATGAAACTGATTTGCATATACACACCTCTGAACAAATTTAATCCACTGGTGTTTGTTGCCATTATCTTTAGGATTTCCTGAATGAGTACAAACTAACTCCATCTGAGTGTTGAAGAGAACATTAAGCAACAGCATATTGTGTCCTGGTCTGTTTTCTTTTACTGAGGATTGCATCTTTTCTCCTTTGAATTCAGCTCATATAGATGATGCTATTTTTAGAAATACTACCCTTTTGTCACTTCCTGTTTTCTCGACAAATCCAGGTGTGATTAAGAGAAAGACATTAATGTAATATTTCTTGTGAAATATGACAGGAATATGTTTTTGTAATACAGTAAGTCCCCGCTTAATGACGGGTCTGGTTAACGGCGGACCGGAGTTATGACTGTCTTTTTAAAAATTTCTTGCGGTGCGCGGAGGAGCAGTGGCAGCACAGTGGAGTGTTGTGTACGATGAGCTTAGCTGAGGCAGCTGGCAGCGCAGCCTCCACCACAGCCCATCTCGGCAACACGATCACTCTTTCTCACGCTGTACGCACGCATGAGAACATTGTTAGTTTTTTTCTGTACAGTATTTACAAGTTGCCTGCCATTAATTCCTAACCCAAATCTAGGGTCACGCTTAACGACGAAAACTACGACAGACTTTTCAGTCTCTAACCCCATCGTTAAGCGGGGACTTATTGTAGTTAATGCTTATTTTCAGCGATTTTTGCTGAGCGCTTATGTTATCCTTTAACATCTGTCGTTATGCAGCAGAATAGTTTGCCATTTTTTTTTAAAGTGTGACAGACCAGAAAATAAGGTACAGTAGGATTGCAGACACTCCTTGAACATTTATTGTCATCTGTTGACACAATATAGCTTTTCTTTGCTAAACATTTTCTGAAATTTGATTGCAATTTTATGTTTTTTTCATGTTATTTTCATGAAGGATTATCTGAACTAATACGCTGACTTCATTATTATTATTTTTTTTTGCAGCCCTGGTGCCAGCTATGATTTTCTTGAAGAACCAGGAGGTACTCAGACTGAATTTGCTGTTCTTCTTAAAGTATGCAATATGTCTTTCATGGGCCGGGGACAGAGTAAGAAGATTGCCAAATTCTGCGCTGCTGAAGCAGCCATGCAAGAGCTGTTTGGTTTCAGCTTTGATGAAAACTATAGTAAGTTGTTTGTCTTGTTAGTCTGTGGTTTGAGCTGTGTTGAACTAGTCTTAAATTTCAGCGATTTGTTCGCAGTTGTTAGTCTAGAGTGAAGGTGGTGCTATTAATTTATAATTTCAGCAGATAGCGTTGCTGGTAGAGTTGTTGGCCTTTCTATTCTGCAATTCTTAGTTTAACTCGCTATGTGTGGCATTTATGTTGTGCATTTTTCTCAGGTATAAAATGTCAAAGAAGTATTGTGTCTACAACATCATGCAAGTTTTTACTCTCACTTCTGATGGTTCTGCTACAGAAAGTGAAGTTTGTTGATAATACTTTTTACCAAAAATATTGAACTCATCCAATATTACTTGAGATTGTTGATTGTTGAGATTGTTGAACTGATATATAATTGATTTGTGAAATGCATCACACCATGGGCCACCTATACCACAGACACATGCACCTCATCTAAAATCTATTAAATTCGGTTTTTCCAAATAAACAAATCCATGTTTCATCTTTCTGTGTCTTAGTTCATCACTGAGAAGTTCATAGCTAGGATGTTACAGTTTTTCTAAGTAACTAGAAAAAATAGAATTCTTTTTACTACAATAATCTATCCAACAATTTACAATAAAATATTTGTAATATTTGAAAAAGGATTTTTAGACAAAAATTAAGGGATGGATGACTGGTTTCATCCAATTAAATTTAAGATTTGGGATTGGAATATATTATTAGAACTGAAATACTATTTCAGATGATGTAGGTGGGGAAAAGGGCACATCATCATTGAGGAACCAAGTTCTCAATTTTCTTCTATCAATAATTCTTATTTTCTGGAATCGTCACTGTCAAATCTGCAGTGATCACCCCTTACTGCTGTTCTTCAGTCTGTATTTTTGTGACTATTTCGTGGATCCTGCTTAGCCAATGAGCTTGCTTTTTGGCCGAGATATTAGGTTATACAAATAAACTTTATTATTAACTTCTTCTTATTATTGTTATTATAAACTTGTGATCAGTTCACAGAAACCTTCATTATTGCAGTAGCAGTGCAAAGTTCATGTGCACGCGCACACAGATACATTCTCTCTAATTCTCTCACACAAACACTCTTTCTTGAGTAAATGACCATGTGCTTCTGTGTGTGTGTGAGAGAGAGAAAGAGAGATGAATATTGATTTTTAAATCAAAGATGTAGAATAACAATAAATTTGCAATTATTTTTACAAATGACCTATAATGAGTTTAAAATGGTGATAGAGGATGTCTGATGGTAATATGAATTTTTGATATCTTTGCGTTTTGGACCTAAATTTCAAAATCTGTTACATGTCAGGGATTTTTAGGGAGGTGGATTAGTTCGGGAGTGGTTCAGAGGCCTCCTGTTGTGCAGGTTAAAAGTATTTGTGTGTGTTTTAGACGCATTAGATACCCGATGTGTTAAAGTTTAGACCTTTTTTTTTTTAAACCCAGTCAGGTCACTGTTGAAGCGACCCGGTTTCTAAAAGGGTGGTGGAAAAGTCTAGGTCTGTTCTTCCCGTGCAAACTTTTAACATCATTTAGAGGAAAGTAAAAAAAAACAACAAGTTTTATAAAGCCTGTACGCCCAAAGGAGCTGGCGTGGGCAGCAATATCCTGGCGCGCTCTTGATCAAACAAGCTGGGTGTTAATTGCCTCTCTTGGCGTCTTGCGCGCCGTGTTGCTGGTAGAAGCGGTGGTTTTGCTGTTGCTGTGTGAATGCACATAAGGTCTTGTGCAACGCAAAACTTTTTTTTTTTTGGTCCCTGGATTAAGCTCAGTACAAAGTACTATTGCCCTATGTGTGAGTTGTCGGAATACACATCTTCCAATATAATAATGCACAGTAAGAGGTCAAACTCATGAGGTCACGATTGTTCAATACACCTAATTAAAATATAGCTCCAGATTTTCCATTGGCTGACGTCGTGACAGTGTAAACGTAGCCATGTAGAACCCTGATGTCTGTGGTTTGGACCTCATTTTATGCGCTGTGATGTTTGTGTATCTTGAGAACGAAACCGTGGGTGTTATTTGACCAGATTTGGGGAGATTGTATCTTGCAGTGAACTCTGCCTAGTCGCGAGGAGAACAAGTTTCTCCGTAGTAGACTTTTAACTACCATCCATGTGGCGGGCAGAATTTACCTCATAGCTGTAAGCCGCACTGGTTGAGCCGAAAGCCTTTGTCGTGTGCAGGCCGTGGGTGCAGAACCGTAGCCCATATGGCTAAATTTTCCTTAAACAGGGCCTAATTATTGAGACAGTCAATCGAATGTCTGAAGAATGTTCATAATCAGTGATGTAATGCATGAAAAGGCTAAACCATCCAAGGCTTAGTGTTAGGGGTAAACTCAGAAATAGGTGGTGTGTACAGACAGAACTTCTTTGAAAAACTAAATTTCGCTTAGTCGTGCATAATATATACATTTTGTTTGTATTTTTAGTCGCAATACGTCAGAAGAAAGACGCATAATTAAGTTACAAATAACTCAGATTTATATTGGATGTGGGGCCTTGGTTGGGACGTATTCCTTTCGTGGGGCCGCATACGCTGATTAGGGGTTCTCGCGTCCATGACACGCATTAGGAAACGTAGGTCAGAGGTTATCGGCTTGCCCAGCCTGTGTAAGGGTTACAGACAGGTTCGGTGGGAATTTCAAACCCTTACCTTGATCCAGTATTGAAGACTTTAACTCCCGTTCCACTTGTAACACGGATAGCCGTTATGCTTACCTGTATATGAGCGCGCTTACGTGTGTCGATCCAGACATGATCCGTCAGCTTGGTAATTCACCTGTAACGGTGTGCGCTCTCTCTCGCACACACACACGAACGTCTAACACCATCTGTGTTACAGGTGGGAAGGGGGTTATAGTCTTTCAACACTAGACCTAACGATAAGAAATTTGGACGTCGAAAATCAAAAGCAACAAAAGTCGTCTGAGCAAATTTAACGGAAGCATTTTTTTCCGGATGGATGAAGTAGCGAGTGGCTCTCGAATCTGAAGGAAGGGATGATGTCAAGTGTGCATTATGATGACCACTGGACGAGAGGAGGGTGATGATGGTATTATTACGGAGTTGATATTTTGACGACAGCTTTTGCTTTTCAGCCTATAGTGGAAGATGGATGACGATGCAGTCTGCGAACTTGTGCACCCCCCCCCTTGAAGAGTGCAGTTGCTTTCGTACAGACTCGTGAATTTAGAGAAAGTTTAGAAGCGCTCGCTTTCTTACTTTCTTACTTTCACGGGCGAGGCTGGGGACGCGAAGAGGACGGGGATTGCTCCCAAAGCCAGGTTGTTGTAGGATTGGCAGACGGGAACTGGACAGGAATTAACTCTCATTTGTTGAATTTTTGCTGTTGTTAAATACGAGGAGTGGCAAGAGAAGGCGCTGTTGATTGATAACCTGGGCCTGGCTTACATTGTTGCCATGGATTGCGCGCGTGCTGCTGTCTCCACCTGCTAACTGACAGGATGAAGAGTGACCTCACCTTGTTGTTCATTGCACCGATTTTTTTTAATATATTCCCGGCGGGCAGGATGTTAATCATACAGGTGTAAATATCCTCGAGGTCGATGTTTATTCCATGATTTTGTTTTTTGTTTATATATTTTTTTTATGGTAGAATAATTTGGCATGGTCTTGTTTTGAAAAGGTCTGTCTGCCGCTTTCTACTGTCGAACATTAGCGCTGATGTAAATGTTACACACGTGTCGGCGATGGAAGAAATCTTAGGGTCTGATAGGTTTGTGGCTCTATAAGGCAACAGCGTGGTCTGCCACTGAGGAAATTTGAAGGACTGATTGTTGTGTGCCTCTGTAGGACACAAGCAGCGTCTGCCTTGATGGAATCTCGGAGTGTGATAGTTGTGTCCCTGTAGGCCGTGTAGGGTACAAACGATGGCATTGCTGCTGATCGAAGAATGCCTTTATCGATCAACAGAAATACGTAAGCTTCTTGCTTGGAACACTGCCCGAAGCCACTTGACTGTCTTACTATCTTTAGGTGGGAGAATAACGTTTTGGATAGTGAGGCCGGGCTCACAAAAATCCCCGAAAACGGCCTGGGAGGCCCTTTACAAAACCATGGGAAATCAGTTGCGGAATTATACATTTTTTAAAGTGTCTGCTTTGCATTTGTTAGAAATGATGGCAGGGCAAACGTAAGCACATGCGCAAGCGCATCACTGTGGCGACCAATTGGAACCTTGCCACAGGTCTTGGATTTGGGAGGCCGCAAAATGTTTGCCATTGTTTGGGGAAGAGGGTGATAAACTTTCTGAGCCCTCGCCTGGGTGTTGTTTTGGGGCGGGGTCGACGAGGTCTGGAGGAGTGAAGGAAGGGTAACGTTTTTTTTCCTATTTCCAGATCTGCTCCTGTAACGCCCTCTTAGACAAAACATCGTTTCCATTCAAGAGGTTTAGAACACCCTTCTTCTTCTCCACCTCCCCCACATATCCTCAGCCCCGTCCTTTCCGTCTTCCGCGCGTACGGAACAGCCGACAGGGTTTGCATGTGCACTACCCCTTCTTTGCTCTTCTTTTTTGACATCCATCGGGAAAACTTCTTACCTGGGCCAGGTGCAAAGCATCAGAGAGGACTTCTTGCTTTCGTGGTCCGACAGTAATCAACAACAGGCTTTGTCTGAAGGAGCCAACGCTTGTCAACAGCGCCTCCTGTCTCATCAGAGGGCATAAGCGAATGCATGAGACTGCCGGGACCTTGGCTTGTTGCGTCAATAAGACAAGGGTTGCAGCTGCAGGGAACATTTATTTAATTATAGTTATTTATTTTCCTTCCATGGAATGCAGTGGAGATTCTCCACGAGAGAAAAACAGCATACATGTTGGTGGTCCTTGATGAGTATTGACGATGAGTTGGGTTTTTGTAGGAAGTGGAAGGTGTGGTCGAATGGTCTATCGAGTGTAGAAATTGAGAAGGGGGCATAATAAAGACCCCGATCGCTACGTTAATTCATTACCTAGATAAGTGACCACGCAAGATGACCATGCTCCAGTGCGAGGGCCTTAGCACGCGCCACGAAGAACATAAGAAGTTTCACACATCACGACACCACCGCAGACAAACTCCACAACCTGTACAAATCCAATCAATGGCCGTCCATCTTCCATCATAGTTTTCTGAATGTTTATTGCAGAAACCGCCTTCGGGTGACAGTCCTCTACCGGCGATTACACTTCGACCAGCTAATCGGCCGACAATACAGCACACGTTTGCAGCGGTCCCCATCTTGGCGACACTCTCTTTCGAGATAACCTGTTTTACGCGCACTTCTGTGAAAGACGGTAGTGACGAGAGCTACGAGTAGATGGGGAAGGGAAGGAATTCGATGTTTTGCGCCAGAGTCTGCGGTTAAGGCTATTTCGCCGCTAAACAGCTGGCCCAATAAACAGGTACCACATTCAGGCAGAGAGAGAGAGAGAGAATAAGAAAAAAAAACAGCATGCTCGAGACGAGGTTCAAACGTCGATTGTGTACAACTACCAGACCACGGTGAGATGGGGGAGTGTTGGCGGGAGGGGGGAAGGCATCTGTATCATCTGCATTTTGTTGTTGTTTGTTTAAATGTAAATGAATTTGATCATTTGACCTGCAGTCTGGTGGCTGTTTGGATTGCTGCGCATTGAGCGTAACTCTGAGATGCGGAAACTGGCGCATTAAAAGACGACATCATCATCATCATCATCATGCAAATAACATGAGCTTTATACTGGTTATTTCACTAGGTCACCACCGTTGCTGAAGCTGACATTATTCGTTACAAAGGTGAAAACGGACCTGAGCGTCATGGTTATTTTTAGCCTAAGAAAGATTAAAAAAAACGTCGTTCCAGGGCACAGGCTCACCTTACACGTTTTTCTTCTCTCGTGTCGGGCGAACATCAGCTTCCAGCTGCTTCCATAAAAGGAGTTTCATTTCACTAATCTTTCACAATCTCATTGCCACCCACGTCTTTCGCTTTCTTGTTCTTTGCCATGCACGCACGCAGGGAGCACATGCGCACGGACGACCAGTGGGTAGTACCATCAAGGGTGTGCCCAGAGGTGATTACGCTTGTTCTTATCAGTTAATGAAGCTGCGTTATCAGCGCACGCCAGCAGCTAGAGCGCATGCGTTCGATAGCCTTTCAGCTGTCAGTCACCACGAGTCCTCAGTGACGATCAGTCACTGAAAATGTATGCGGAATGCTTGCCAAAGGTGCACAGACAGCATCTTTGCTTTGAGTTTTTATAATGATCCCCCATCCATCCCATTCCCCAACGTGCTTTACTCAGATCTAAAGTTTTGTGCAGACATCAGTGCTTTTTTTAAAAAAAAAAAGAAAAGAAAATCCTCGTAAAGTTCGTCCTTGTGCTCTGTCGGTATGACGTCTGGTGACAAGATGTTTTCGAAAAGGAAGTAGGATGAAAGTGAAGTTATTGATTGCTTGGCGAGACGTTCTGATTGTCGAGAAGGCGGAGGTAAGGATGATGTTCGACCTGAACAGTGTCATGTTGGCTCCAGAAGTGGTGCATTTTGTTCACTCAGTGTTTCGATTCAGCTGTGTGATGGAAAGTATGGTCGAACTCTTAGCTGCACTTAAATACTCAGCCCCCCCCCCCGCGTCCTACCTCCACCGTCCCCATCCCTCTCTACCACCACCTCGCCGCATTTTTGATAGCTCGCCAGCTCGTCTGAAAAGTTGTTTCCTTCCCTTTCTCTCAGGTAACCTTGACGATAATTAACCTGGTGTAGTAAAAGGACTTGGGATGGAGCAGGGGGGGGGAAGATATTCATATCGCAAGGCTTCCTGGGAAGGTTGACCAGGTAGGCTTTTGGATGCTGACGGTATGCATGATAACGTCGAATGCTTGTGAGGGTAAGCATCGAACACATCGACTTCTGACTTCTAAAGTATGTGCGAGACAGTAAATTAATTACTTCTGTCTATAAGCCACACACACACACACACACAATTTAAAAGGAAGGTGTATGGTTGTGTTATTTCGTCGTATTTTTTTAAATTTTATTTTACATCCTCTGCAATGGTGTAAGAGAGAGGCCTTTTAGTCCCGTTAATCTCAGGTCTTCGGGAAGCGAACACAAAACTTTTGTCTCGTCGGGTCTCGGACAGCTCCAGGAGGCGGGGGAGTGGGGAGGAGACCCTGATAAACGCGACAAAAATTCATTTCTAGGAAACGCAAGGTACGCCAGTGACGTGTTGGGGGACGTCAGACCCAGAAAAGTCCTCTCTTCTGTCGCTCGTACTCACCCCTCCGTGTCCCCCTCAGCGTGCGTGTCGTCTGTTCCCCATCAAACAAAACTCGTGAGCGTGCTTCAGGCTCTCTACATTTTTAAGCGCGAGGTCGTAATTACGTCCTCTTCAAAGAGACGCGGTCGTCTTGACGGTCTCCAGGCAGCACGAGATTGATTCCGTATTTTTCTGGTGCGCTGCGTGGCACGGCACCAGCTGCCGACTTCATTTTCTGGAACTACCTGCAAGCCATAATCAGGAAACGTCTGCTTTTTAAACCTGATGAGTGAGTGGTGGGACATGGGGTGGGGTGGAGGCAGAAGACTGCCCCCTCGCCTCCTGTGTGACGTACACTTGTTAGATGGGGGAGATACGAGTAAGGCTTCCTAAATTTGTATGATTTGGTCTCTTACGTACGCTTGTCACACCAGTGCAACTACTAATCATGTGTTTTGTCGTCCTTTATGATTATAGCTGGAGGAATGTGTTGTGGCGCCGTGTAGTCAATGCAAGAGTTATTTTAGCACAGATCTTAGACAAGCGGCTGATCGGTAGGGTTTGGAATTACATGCGTCGAAATATAGACATGGCTTAGCTCGTCTTGTGCCACAAAAAGTTGTCATCTCTCTCGCACACACACACACACACACACACACACACACACACACACACACACTTTCTTTCAAATACATTTTTATTTTCTTTCTCCATCACTTTATCCCTCTAATTAACGAATTATTCTGTCGTTTGAAATTGTATGAACATTGGTCTGATTTCGAAATGATTATTTGCAATTAAACCTCACAGCTTTTTCTCTGTGTGTGTGTGTGTGCGCGCGCGCGTGTAGGTGCGTTTTCTTTCATTCATGAATAATAAAGGCATTGAAGTCAACCAAACGCATTATACCGTAACCGCCATTTACCAAGGTTGCTATAACAAACAATGGTGCCGAGCAGAAAAACTAATGTACCTTTTTCTCAAAGACATCATTCGGACACGACTGGAGTGCGATAATCTCAGTCAGTAAAAAAGGCTGTTTGAGAGAAGATCTGCCCCTAGGGCAGTGACGCCATGCGTTTCTCTCGCATTTGTATATTTTGTTTTTCGGTTATTTTACTCAAAGCCCTTCGTGTTTGTAAAGATCCTTGTGCCTGACAGCACATTGAAGGTTAATGCCATCAGAGATTTGTGCTGAAAAACCTTAAATCATGTTTTTCGTGTTCAGGTGCTAATCATGAAAGTGCAGATAAATGTGTTGGGTAAAAAGAGAAAAATTGTATTTGTTGACTTGGCGGATGAGCTGTACGTGATTTCTAATGACAAAGACGTGACTCGTGGCTAATGAGTGGTTTGTAATTTCCGATGACAAAGACATGGTTGAAGAGCAGTACTTGAGTGTGGATAACAAAGAAGTCCTTTTGTGGAGCTGACGTGTGTATGGGATTGTGTGCACGACAGAGGACATCTGCTGATCATCAGCGTGTACGTCTGTACGTCAAGATAGTGAAACAACTGTTGGTTTTGAAATAAACCGTCTCTGATGTAGATCAGTGTTTAGACCTCGCCTAAAGCCTCTTTTGACCTTGTACCCACCTTACATTCCTTCTTTCTCACCCTCCTACAGGAGCGCGCAAAACGGCATCAATAGTCAAACATCATTACTTCTCTGCATTCATACCACCTTCCCAAGCCAGAAGCACCAGCCCATTCATGCATTAACATATTTTTAAAAATCTGCATAATTAAATGCGTATATAATACAGCAAATGTAAAGCGATTTTGAAGTCCGTTTTTCGTCTTCCTGTAGCTAGGTTTCAAACGAACTGTTTTAATAATCGAGGCAATTGCACTTGTGAGCGCTTTCGTTAATGAATGCTTATGATCTGTTGAGGGATTATTTGGTATCGTGCAGACAATTTATATTGCATGCTGTCACTCTTATTAAGCATCTTTGAAGTTTTTTAAAATGTATGAAACAGTTTTAAAATTCACAAATTTTTCTTTTCCTAAATGTGTGTCTAGGTATTCCACTTCTCAGCAGGTGTTTATTTCGGAGGAGACCATAATTCGCTGAGATATTATATCGGTGTTCGCATGCGCACTAAATCGGTCGTAGTTCGGATGCGCAATAATTTTTTTTTTATCCTCCGAAGTAATTTTAGCAAACGAGTAAATGTTAATGGCTGAGTAAACGTGAGCCAATCAAAGTGCGCGCACGTGAAAAAAAAAAGCGATACTGATGCAGAGCTATTGACTAAACCCTCCACACCACATTTTTTAAATGTTAGGGAGAGAGAAACGCTTTCTGGAAGAATGCCACACGATTGAACTAGATGACCTCTCGCTCTTTAATTAATTATTTAATTTTTTTTGGGGGGTTGCTAATTTGTAGGGAAGGGGGTCACATTCGGGGTCCCTGGTTTAACGAGTCGTTTTTTCTTTTCTTCTCTGTTGACTTCATTTTATTGTGCTGTGCATCGTGCCAGCCAGTTGTGTGGGGGGTTGATACACCCGGCGGTGCCTAAAATACCACAGCTTGGCTAGTTTTGGATTGAGAGACTAATGTGATTTAGATATGGACGCTGTCATTGTTTAGGCTCATGGTAAAAGGTCCGCTGAGCATGCATCCGCCATTTATTGAAACGACGGGTTTAAGTTTGTCGTCAAAAGACATCGATTTTATGAACTGCAGATCTCAACGGTACAGCGAAATCTCGAACTAAAAGAAAAGCGACACCAGGCTGAATATGCATGTCTGGCCATATATTTCCTGTTTCATTTCACTGGACAATCATATCCTGCTTCTTGGGTTGTGTGTTGCACTCTATTGTTATGCTAGATGGCCTGTGTATGTGTGTATGTGCGTGCGTGCAAATTCCTATAAATCGCTTACAGCGTCGTGTTACGTGTGGAGGTTATGTGGGGTCAGCACAGTATGGAAGGCTTTGTTCCAGACGAAAAAAAAAAGCGAGAAGATAACGGTCGGTAATAATCGTATGGATTAGAATAAGAGGAAGTATTGGGACAGGAAGAGGAGAAAAAATCTTGAAGAGAATTCGATGGATGGTTTGGACGTTGGTAGCTTCATATCGCCTAACCATTAACTAAGGGGAGGGGGAGAAAGACGGAGATGCGCTGTTGCAGTATTGCTTTCGTGTAAACATTAAGCACCTCGTTAGTCCGGCGGCATCTGCTTCATGGCAGCCAGTAAGGTACGCCAGACTCGCGGACGCCGTTCACGTTAGTTTTCTTTGATCCGTTGGCCCAGCCGATGGAAGGATCTTGATTAAGGTTGGAAATACTTTGACTGACACTGGATTAAAGGTTTCTGCAAAGTGTTCTGGTAGTGGTGGTGGTTGGGTAGACGAGGTTAGAGATGCTGTTGCCCTTTGTCATTGGCGTTATTAGACGCGATGCTGGTGCTGCATGCGGGTCACTAAGCTGTAAATAACGCAGCTTGCAGCACGGCACGGCAGTTATCGCGGGGACAGAGGATCAAGTGAAATGTCAGCGGAAGCAGGAGTTCATGAACAACCAGGAGGCAATCTCCCCTTCCTTCAGATAAGTTAGCTAACGAATTCATGGCAACAGCTCCTGCACTGAGGAGTCTCCACCCTTCGACATTATGCACCCCTCCACCATGCCACACACACTCCCCCCCCTACTCCCTCACAATGCAAAGCTTCGGTTGATTTCCGTTTTTAATGCGTCTTCTCGATGGCTTCGCGCGGAGACTGAGATTGTTTCAGAAGGTTCATTACGTACCTTAAACGTCTCAGGCAATTTTATTTGATGCTGCTTCGTGTGCAGCGGGCAATGAAAACGCAGGCAAGAGTTTTTGTTGGCAGTGTTTGTTGAGGTTTGATGGGACGTACCTTAACCTCACACTTCTTCAGTGTTTCAGTTTGACGAATGCGAATTCTAACCTGGCAAGCAACTCAGACATCAGAGGACATGTTAAGAGAACATTTCGTTGGGATTTGAAAACAATTGACGTCTGTAATCCAGAATCGTCTGTGGACAAGGGAAAAGCGAGCAGGTTGTTGTGTTAACGAAAAGTTTTTTTTTTATAACTTCTTTCGTTTTCGAGCAAAATGTTCAAGAAACTTCACTTCTTAAAGAAGAATTGCATCTTCACGAGTGACCGGACGACCACGCTGGCGTTGTAGCTGCCTGTCATCACCGAAAGACACATGGTACTACTATCATTGCTTGCGCATCGTGCGCGCGCGCGGAATCACCGAAGACATCGCCGATTTCATCATTCATCTACATTTGTCCGCACCTTCCTAGGGCATCACGGAAGACATTGGTTCCATTACTTATCTCGCGTCGTACAAATCTATTCACTGGCGAAAAAACCAGTTTACCTCGATTCTTGAGTTACCCTGTGTCCTCTATTCCAGCACCCGCTCTGATTACACCTGCCATCCTGGTTTTGTCTGATCACGTCATGTAGGTTGTATCGCACAGTAACCGAAGACATCCCCCCCCCCCAACTACGTGGCTCATGTTAACAGCGCGCCTGCACATTCATCGGACGAATCATTGGTTCCTTCGCTGATGGGCACTCACGCGCTGGTGACAAATCCGGGGGATTATCTCCCCGACGACCAGTAGGTTGTGTGTCATCCCTACCTTTACCCATCTCCTTCGCTTCCGTCCTCTGTAGCATCCTCCCTCCCCCGCACCCCCCAACTCCTCTACTCTTTTGTTCTTGTTCCAACGGTTGTTTCATGGCATGCGGTTATTTATAGAAGGGCATGGGATTGTTTATCGTGCAGCGCCTCGAGCTGAGTAATTGTGAAAAAGCCAGCTCACGTGACCGCGTGTTGGGTTAATCCATAAATGTTGCTGTCGGGAACGGTGCTTTGGGTTGTCAAGGAGCGATTCAATTATCGTCGTTGTAATGGCTGGGTTCGGGGGGGTGGGGTATGGGGTGGGTGGGAAAGAAAGACATTCTGCAAATGACGCTTTTGCATTCTTATAGCTCTAACAAGGTTGTAAATTTTAATTTGCAAGTAGCCTTTCGGGGTCTTACGTAAGCGAAGCATATTAATTTTGTTTTTAAATTGACAGGAGGGGGGGTGAAGGGTGGAGAGAGTGTAAATCAAGTGTGCTGATAGCAAGACAAGTGACTTCTTGTTTTAAGTAATTTCTCCTCTCAGTTTTTTTTTTCGCAGTCGAATGTTCAGACCGTGGAAGGGGAATATTTTAAACCGAGTAGATTTATTATGAAGAACAATGTGTATTTATCTGTCTTTGAGAGTCAACCCAGGCGGTATTCTGTACGATATCATTTCTCAAAAGTAACCAAACTATATTTTTAACATTAGAAATACAGCTTGGCAGGTATCCTGTACATTAAATACATGGATGTGATGTTTCCGCCGAGTCAGCTGAAGTTCAGACTGTTGGATCTCGAGATTTTGGATAGAGTGATACCACCCGTTGATCCTCCCAACACCCATCCCTTAGGTCTTGTCTGCAAGCTTGCTTTTTATCTTGCAGTTTCGAGCCTTATCTAGGTTTTTTTTGATTATGCAGACGATGAACAATTCATAAGTCTACCATCGAGCCAGGCAGATCAGAATTGTCATCTCTGGGATGACGTGACGAGAGAGCATGACTCCTCCCAGACTTGTTATCTCTCTTCCGCATCTCTGTGCCGCAGCGCTCGTGGTGGTCTCGAATTGCGGGAAGAAGAGGTAGGAGGGAGAGGTTGGGGGAGGAGGTTGAGTCGAATGGCCTCACCTGGCAACGCGCCTGTCTGTGCAGGTTGGAGCGGGGATAATGCACGTCACCACGGAGTCATCAAAACACACTGCGTCTCTTCCCTGCTTCATTGGTGACACACTTTGGGGTTAGATGGCGCATTGAAACACGAAAACGATCGTCCATGTAAAATTGCTGTGCCTTTTTTGACTAAAGACTAGGGGACTAGGGTCCGCTGCTGAGTTTTTGTGTTCAGTAGTTGGACCTGGTTACTACACTGAAAGTCACCTTGCTTCTGGAGAAACGTATCTGCAGTCAAAAGATTATGCAACTCTTGTGGGAATGGCGGAGTTGGTCATTCTTGGCGCCCCGTCAAAGATACGGGACGCCATGGAGGAGAATTCGCCCCACACGGTGTCCCACATCTTTTAGCTAATCGGTGTTACTGCTAGTTTGGATGATCCTAGTTGATAAGATAACCCCAAGTAATTAGTGGTATAAAGAAACACTCATTGTGCATGACGTAGTAGATAATAATTTCCAAAAGAAACTTGATTTTTTTCATAAAACTTAGAATTGACATTTCTTCTATCCCAAAATTAGTGATAGCTAGTCTCAACGATATATTCTGGTAGCATTATTGTATTTGTCAGCTCTAAGTTTAATTTTTAACAATCTTAATTTTTTTCTTGATATTCACGTTTCAGGTTTTTTACGATTGATTTTGTCGTGAAGCGTGGGTGTGCGCCCGCGTGTGTATGTCTATGTACGCATGCGTGTGTGCCCGCGAGAGAGTGTGTGATGTTCGATGGGTGTGCACAGACAGAGGCGGGACTTGGGTTAGGGTTTAAGTTAGTTTTTCAGTGTGTGATTTTATTTTGGACAGAATGAGCAGAATAACGTTCAACTGTGGCCAAGGGTTGTCAGGCTGGCAACCGCGTTCGGCTGCTCGCGCATGTGGAAGTGAATGGGACAGATATAGGCACGCCCTGTGTGTGTGTGTGTGTGTGTGCGCGTGCGCGCGTGTGTTGGTGGTGAGACCAATGACTTGAGATGAAGGAGAGTGAGCAGCCGTTCCAAACTGTCAAGATGTCGAACTGGGGTGCAGCCACAAAAGCTGGCCAGATGAGGCGCATACATGCACGTTTTCAAGCAGAGCGTCACAGAAAGTCGGAAAGTGAAGGTAGGAGCATCGCCAGATCGACGTCTCCGCCACGACCGTCAGATGGCCTCTATTTTTAGCCCGCTCGGTGTGGTCCTCAGAATCAATCAGTCGATGATATCAACATGCAAGGTCATTCATCTCGTTTGTGCCCCCTCACCACCCCCCAAAAAAAACACTGCATCCCTCTTCCCCAATAACCCCTACTGAGCAGCTTGTCACATTGGCAGTGTATCGGGAGGATTTGCAAGTACATCAGAGGCGGAATCGACTGGTGACTGGGTTGAGTTTCGTACTTGTCAAAGTGATAGATGATCCTCTTTGTTTCCTCATCTCTCGACCTCGCCGCTCTTCACTCCTGACTTTGGAGTGTGGACCACTGTGCTGTCAGAAGACGTTCTGGCCTTCCTCTACTGTTCTTGCTGCGACTGTGTCGTGGCCATGAACTTTCACATGGTATTAGCTGCTTAGCCGCGCTTTGCTTAAAAAAAAACACACCCTGGATGTAAAGATTCTAGATCGAAAGAGGTCTGGGTAAATTTGCCTAGCTAGTGAAGTCTGCCGCCTATCCATTACGCGTTCTCTGCCTCAGGGGGTGTCACGTGACAGCGAGTGACGCAGTTGTCTTTAGTCTTTATTCCGGGCCTGTGATGCGCGCGACACGCGGGGCTCTCTCTCGTGCTGATGCAAAAGAAGGCGCCTCATGCCAGTGGTCACGTGAGGGTGGACTGTAGGTTTTGAGCCCTGTGAAGCTCCGGGGTGTATTATTAACAGTGGGACACAGAGTAGTCTGGGACTGGTTTGATATCCTACAGCCACTAACCGGAAGTACGGGTCCGCCTAGCATAAGTACCTCGGCAGGTCTCAACCAAAGTGTTGTTGTTGTTTGTTTGTTTTTTTTGTAGAGGTCGGGGAAAACCTTGTTGTCTCGTTTGGCCCGTCTCTTTGTTTGTTTGCCAGCACGTCTCGCTCCCAGTGTTCTTTGTGTGTGCGTGCGCGTGTGCGCGCGCCTCTGTGCGCGTTATGTTCTTTTGCTGCTATGACCACTAGTGTTTGTGGGAGGCGATACATTTTTGGTCACGTAAGTCTATGTGTAGAAAAACAGTTGTTTATCGTAAACAAGATTTTTTTAACTAAGTTTGTCTTCTCCAGGTTCGGCTGTTCTTGCGTCTTTCTGGTGGAATCTTATTGTTTGCGATGTTCATTGTAAATTTACGATTGTTTCTAATATCCATTTACGCTTAATGTAATGACAGGTGATAGTTTAATGCTGCGATAAAGCATGTTGTAGAGAATTTGATAATATTCTACAAGGGCTTTGAGAATGGTGGTTGGGGACATGTAACACATTGGTCTTGAAAATCAGAGTAAAAGCTTTTAAAATATGGTGCAGAGATTGTGGTTGTATCTTGAGAATAGTTTGCTGAAAATTTGAGAACATAATGTGGCCAAGACATTCTGTTCACTGTATTCATTCAAATTATGCTTTCGCAGTCTTCAGTATCATATTTTGATTTATTATTTTTTCCTGCGCATTTTGTTTTTAT
This sequence comes from Marisa cornuarietis, assembly GCA_004794655.1. Classification (NCBI taxonomy): domain Eukaryota; kingdom Metazoa; phylum Mollusca; class Gastropoda; order Architaenioglossa; family Ampullariidae; genus Marisa; species Marisa cornuarietis. Next base: position 2,163,430 of record SMMW01000631.1, read on the forward strand.
TGCCTGCAGATTTCAACGTGAGATAATTTTTGTTACCGCCCGGGTCAAATGGCTATTCTTGTGGTGTTGAATAATAGAATGCCCCTGCATACAAGTCCGACTTTGTCGCACGGTCATATTAAAAGTGGATTTTGGGGGGAGGGGGAGGATTAGTTTGGCTCGCATGTCTAGGAAAAAACCCCAAAGCGATATTTCCGGTCGAAGCCAAGGCGGACAGTTGAAAAAACCCGGCTAATGGTCGCCTTCACGTGCGCGTGGGAGAGAGAGAGAGAGATGTGAAAAAGACATTGGTCGGGCTTCCCGTCACCCGTGGCTTTTTTTGCCTGATCCGCAGGGTGACTTCCTTTGGGAGATGAGAGGTCAGCAAGGGGAGAGGGTTAAAAAGAGAGGAACGGTAACGACTTCCGCGTTGAGAAATTGGGGTTTAGCTGGTTTTAGTCAGAGATAGAGAGTGTGTGTATATGTGCGTGCGTGCGTGTACACGGCGTCTATTCTACTGTACTGTAACAGTCTAAAAGGTTGATTTAACGAAAATGAAATTCATTTAAGAATGTTTTATTACCCTTAAAGTGATCATCTGCTTTGTGTTTGTTTTGCATCGACGATGATACGCTGCACAGTATGTGACCCAGTTCAATGACTGACGGGTGAGACACGAAGGGTGCCACGGTTACAGCTCCAAATACTATGGTATCGTTTGAAAGACGTGTAAGATAAATAAAATAAATCTTAGATGCACTGGACCCAGATGGATGGCCCAGTTAAACCACGGCTTCACCCTTTAGCTACATTGCGTCTGTGTGCCAAATGAAGAAACGGGGAAGCTGATTTGATGCTCATTATATGGGTTTGTCTTCATCTCGGTTCAGTCGATGGTCCGTGTGTTACTGTTAATGACTTCGTCCAAGATACGCTTCTCCAAAGCTGGAACAAACAGCCATTGAGCAACGCAGACTGCTGTTAAGTGCCTCCGCCCAGCCGCGGACCCTGTCCTGGAGTCTCCATTCATTTACCCTTTCTTTGCAATGGTGATCAGCAATTGAATTGTCCACTTAATGAAGTCTGTGGATGATAGCGTGGACCGACAGCAGCCAACGTCTTTACGACAGTCTGACGGTCGTAGTTATTTCTGACGCCCCAGAAGACTGGTTACCTTAGAAACAGCTTCCTGGTAATTTTCATTGTCGTGGAAGCGAATGAAGTGACCGAACGGTAAACGATAAACTGTCGGGCAGACATTGCAGAGTTCTTGCGGTACAGATATACATATGTATGAATGCAAGTGAGGCTTTTTAGTCCGGGAGTCAGTGGGTAGGAGGTTAAAGCGCTGTACTATGGAGCAGAATATCGAGTTCGAGGCCTGCTCGGGCCTGTGGCTGAAGAACTGCTCTTGCCCTTCTAGCATCTATATTAGCAGAAATGGAGGCCTGATTTATCTGAGAAGGTAATGACGAGGGAAGATTCAGGTTGCCGACCATGGAATTCTTTACCATTTTACTTATATATATATATATATGTCCATTCATTCATACATAGCTCTGTGCCTCGGGGTTAATATGTTGGACTATGAAACAGCGTGCCGCCGGTTCGAGGTCTGTTCAACTCTGTGACTCGAGTCCACACACGAACGTCTGTTGAGGTCAGCTAGTGCTGTAGGGGTTATCTGTTGAGGTCAGCTAGTGCTGTAGGGGTTGTCTGTTGAGGTCAGCTTGTGCTGTAGGAATTGTCTGTGGGGTTCAGCTTGTGGTGTAGTGACTGTGTGTGGAATTCAGGTTTTGAGTTAAAGCGCCACTGTCCTCGATGGTTCTTTTTTTTTTTTTTTTTTTCGTTTCTTGACGCGTCTAGCGAAAATACTAATAGCCTCAGAAGCGATTCGGAGGCGGGCGTCATGCTGTATACATGGCCAAGCCGCCTCTCATCGATACAGTTTCATTGCTTCAGCTATAAAATTGCTTGTTCTTCGTCTTTGTTTTTCATTCATTACTCCCGATGATGTCGTTTTGTGCTATCTTGCTCCAAGTGTGTCTGTCGTGTTCATTAATGCTTCTTCAGTGCCAGGAATAGACAAGCATGTGCCGAAACTTCAAACCAAGTGTTTAGACTTTTTTTTTTACACCTTACCTTGACTGCGAAATCTTCCGACTCTTCGAGGCTGTTTTATTGTGTCTTTGAATATTTGTTGTTTGTTTTGATCTCTGGATGGGAGCTATTTTCATTTTGAATCTATATTTGTAATTTTGCATATATAAAGCGCATTAAGTTTGAAGTGGGGGGACGCACTGTACGAAATCTAATAATAATAATACCTTTTATAAGAGTAAACGATAATGATTTATATAACTGCACGCTCCTTATCGCTTTGCTCGACATTTCTTTTTCTCGTACCTTATCCCTTATTTCTTGTCTTTCGGAATACAGGTTTACTTGTCAACATCAGATTCCCCTCTCCTATTTATTTTTGATGCCTCGTCGATCTTGGTGGCGAACTACAACATTCCACTGCTGCGCCGAAAAATCGCTGCTTACCCGTCCTACCAGAGCACCTCAGGTCTCCAGATACTTGTTTGGGGTGGTTTGTTTAACCTGCTTTCCAAAGTGCGCCTCTGCCAGCTTATTGTGTTGTGAATATCCCGATGCAGACTTGCCATTTGTTGTTAATCAGATCACACGAGAACCGTGAGACTGTAGCACCTCGCCTTCCACGACCTTCACGTAGGGAACGCCAAGAATGTTTGAGAAACAAATGGGGATGGATGATGCTTCTCGAACGCTGCAGGACAGCATCGTGGGCCTCGTAGTAAACAGTCCACCTGTTCTTTTCCACATCGCGTTTACCTATATCCTAGGGTATGAAATTAAGAGAGGCATTTTGGCAGTGTGTGTACGTGGGTTTGTGCGCGCGTGTGCGACGGTGAATGTAATTCAAAACATAGGTAATGTTTCAATAGCTTTCCGGGAATTGTTTTTACTCTTTTCATCTCACCCATCGTAAGGCTGTATCGTTTATTGGATTGTCACTGAGGAGTCTTTGTAGTAGATGTAGCAGTCGCAGAACCCCAAATATACCTTCCGGAGGGAACCATGTGATGTGCATTCTCGCTTATTTGTTCCTTCTGTTCCTTAAAAAAAAAATCAACCTCCAGAACAGCAGACGCGGAGTGGACGAAGCCGGTCTGTGCAGGTCTCGTCCCCAGACACCGCGCGCCAGGCGCTTTTTTCTGTGACAGTTATCTAAAGGCTGTCTCGCTAGACAGAACTCTCTCTGTCAGGTGCTGGGGGAATTTGTTTTTCCTGTAAAGCACTCTTGTCTTACCTCACCATTGAAGTGCGGCCTCGCACTAGTCCTCTCTTTACACGGCCCTCTGCTGTGGAAAGCTGGCAAAATGAGCTTTATCAAAGCCCTGTTGCGGACGCAACGTCTAAACTGAACATTCTTCTCTACCCCCCCCCAACCCCCTCCCTCGCCGCCAGCCCCTTACTTTGCACCCTTTTTCTGTAGGCGTCGGGGGTATGGAGGCAGATACTCAGATAAAAGGTTGACGAAGTTGCTGCAGCGAAATAAAGCAGGGTACAGAGAGTAGAGACTAGAGAACCTAGTGGAACAGGGTGAGTTGTGGTGTAGGGTACGTACAGTAAGACAAGACTAGAAAATCTAGTGGAAGCATTTTTTCTTTGTATGTCTGTCTTTAGAACTGATTCGGAGAGTTGCTGTTACGAGTCAGGCAATGTCTTCTACACCGTTAAAAGCAGGACCCAAACACGGCATACGAAATACGAAATACTTTGCGACAATTCTTGACTTTGGTCAATTATTTTTTCTTGTCATTGTTTGTTTGCTTATTTTATTTTTAAAGACAAAACAGAAAAGCCCAGCCAGAGTTGTCAAATAAAGATTTTGATTAAAATATGCTTTTGGAACAGGGTGTGTCGGTCTCTTTTGCCGCATCTCGATTAGCAGTCGCGAGGAGATTTTTCTTCGTGTGCATTAGCTCGTTTAAGTTGCAAAACAAGATCACGATTTTTTTTAGCACAATTCTCTCGTCTGGGAGTCGCGATGGGGAGGAATAGCCTGAGGTAGTGAGACAGTGGCTTGACTTTGGGATTATAAATACTAGTATTGCCTGCTACCACGCTGCCTCGGCCCTACTGGGGAAAATGGAAACCAATCCACCATCGAAATTCTGCGCAGCCGCAGTGAAATTGATGGAAAGTATTATGAGAGTGTCCGTACCAGAAAATTTTCCCCCATCGCAAAACCACTGCCAGTAGCTTCTCAGGCACGCAGGTGGTCGAAGGTGACGGAAACAGCCGCAGACATTGAAGCGAATAGCGGAGGTCTTGTTACCACGTCAATGTCAACTCGCGAGAAATGGTCGGAGGCATTGAAGCGAATCGGGTTTTTTTTTTCTTCGTCATTGTACACTCGCAAGGAGTTGTTTCCGACAGTTCTAGCCGCGAACCTTCACCTTAGCTTTTGACGGGAAAACGAGCGTAGATGGTCGGATGACCTGTGCTTTGGGAGAAAATCGGGCCGAGCAGGTTACTCGGGTGTAGTTGGAGCCTAATGTGTGGAACTTATTTAAGAAGGAAGAGAAATAAGAAAACAGTAACGACGTCTCGTCACCGGTCTCTTGTTCCATGGTGGCCGTAGGGGCAGTGGATTGTGTGAGTGGTTCACTGTGGCTAGCATACGATTCATGGAAGCCGGCATGCTGGGTTGTCCAACTCCACTTTTTTCACATGTCTAGCAAGTTCTTTGTTTCCTGGCAGCAAAGGCAGGCAACGCCCGCCGTCATCATCGACTCAGTCCTTCAGCGGCGAGGCAGCGGTACTCGCACGGGGGAGGGGTGGGCGGGGTGTGCAGTCTCCCCCTCTAATCATTGTTTCCGCTGATTAACTTTGGAGCACAGCTGTGCTTTGTCTCACACGAACACCAAGTAACCACGGGGCTTGATGTGTTGGCTGAAGTCGATGTCCTCGCTAGATTCTTCTCACTAAACTCTTACATCCACTTCTTTGTGACTTAACATGGTTTTCCCTTTCCTGTGGGCGGACACTCGCATACCCTAGTGAGGTTGCTGCCGGGAAAGAAAAAATGCAGTTACAGTTACTGTTCACTCCTTTTTTCAGAACTACTAAAACACACACAAGAAAGAGACACATACTCCATTAAAAAGTAAAGAGTGCCCCAAATTCAAAACCACGCGAACAGATCGCGCCTGTATCCTTAGCTTAGACTACAAGGGACAAAGAGCAGAGGTCAGCGCGTGCGTCCAGTCCCACTATGTTCTAACGGAGTTAGCACCGAGGTTAATCGTGTAAGCGTTCTGCAACTCATTAATTTTAATCAAGTCTTCCACTGCGGTTTGGAGCTGGAGTCAGCCTCAAAGGCCAGTCCCTCATGCTTTCTTCTGAGCACCAGGCAAACTAGGGAGATAATAATTATTTACACTCCCTCACACGCTCTCTTAACTTAACAAAATTTTTCCTGCAGCTGTCGATGCTACTGTTAAAGATTTAACTGCTTTCTGATTTTCAAGGATGTTTCTGTTTCGTTTTTGGTTTTACATTCTCTGTGGGTCAGTAACAACAAAATCTGCTCTGTAAGTTGAGACTGTTACACATGCAGGAAAAAGAGGAACGAAGATAGCATTTCAAGCATGTAAAGTGTGGGTAGGAATACCCAGATGCCAAGTTGACCTGCTAGCTGCAGGTAACAGATTTACTCAGCCTGGATAAGCTAGGCTGCTGGGTAAATGTGCTTCGTGAACAAGTCCCTGATGGTTGTTTCTAACAGCCACGACAAGATGAGAGGTTGCAGAGAGGGAACTGGTTGTCTACACTCACAGGTCCTGGATCTGTCGCATCTCGTTTTACGCACGTAAAAAAGCTAGTTGTTTGCTTTATTTTTTCCATGTTTTAAATTTTTGTCTCTTTTCGTTGCACATATTTTTTTGGTTTGGATTTTGTTGTTTGTTTGTTTTTTATTGTTAATCCTTGGAGTGATTTCAAACGAGTGCAGTTCAAGCAAAGCAAAACAGCGTGGGAATCGGGTAGGGAATCTCACAACTGAAGGGAAATGAGCCTGCTTTTAGTGAAATCTCCAGTAACCTATATCATTTTGATTTCAAGAAATTCTACGAGCTTCAAGTACCTCCCCCGAGACTGCAGTTTAGAGATACTTCGACAGACAGGCACGCATGCGCAGGAAAGAAATAAAAATCTTTCCAAGCATCGGAATCACCTCTGGCCTATCTCCGAGGACAGAAATCTTGCTACAAAGCATTTTTCTTCTGCATTTTCAGGGAAGCACTGGAATCCAGCCGTTCCTTTTGGTGATAGCGCATTTTCAAAAGAAGAGCCGATAAATGCAATGTGATATCATACAGCAGCAGTAGCAAAGAAAAAAAACTGTCTTTCTTGTACGTGTTTTTAAAGACATTAAACAAATGTACATTGCAGTAAAGGGAGGGAAAGTTATAGGGCACATGGGCAATTTTACTGAGTTGCGGGCCGATAAAGAACTGTTTGCTCGGGATTACAGGATACGCAAGACAGACATCCTGGTTGACGCTGGTGTTTTCAATGTCACCCACAGTGAAGGACGTCACGGTTATTGACTTGTGACATAAGGCTTCTTTCAGGCAGCATCCATGCCGAACGTCGCACGTGCATCAAAGGCTAGCAACTCGGGGAGGTCCACTTAATACGGCACTCCCATTGGCTGCAGCCTTTTTGACGTAAATCCATGTACATTGTTAATACATATTTTAACTGTAGTTATTCTTTAAATTAGGGCGGTCCGCGGGCGCAACCATTAGCGCCTGTCACCGGGTAGGCCGTTCTGGGTTCGGATCTAGTCTTGGGCACGCTGTTCTGTCTCTGCACGTAGCACGCAGTACATCCTTATCTGCTGGCTGGGCGTAAAATACCACTTTACTCCAGCCTTTAAACCGGTATTTCCGTTCTCAGTAATATCTTTTGACATCTTGTGTCGACAGACCAGCAGTTTTTCTGAAGATCTCACATGCATAAAGCAAAGTTCGGATGAACCGTCCAAAACACAAGAAAGGAAAACGACGGGGTTATTGCATAGAAAAATTCTATAATAGCTCCTACTAATAACAGGAATGTAAGGAGGAAAAACAGGCAAGCTGTACATGCAACACGAAACGTTTTGGCAGTTGGGTAGAGCACGGAAGAAGAAAAAATATCACCTTGGAAAATTCGTGTTTGGAATGCGACTAAACCGATTGCTGCTTTTGAAAGATAGCGATTCCTTAGAAGAGATATCAAAGATCTCAGAGAAACTGGCGTCTCAAATGAGGTCAGATTGATGGGAAAGATACTTCAGCGGCCTCCATGTTTAAAGACCTCCCCGAGTGGTGATACATATCACGCTCAAAAGACTCCTTTCAAATCACTTATTAATCCCTCGAACACGAAACGCAAGCAGAAACACAAAATTCGAGACATTTAGGACGATTTTCTTCACGTGTTTAAAGCTCCATCTGGGTGGAAAGCCGCGTGTGGCGTCATCTACGGTGCATGGCTAAGCACAGGGCACAGGGCACAGGTCACAGGGCTTCTGTTGATAGAAGTTGCACAAAAAATACCGAATCGCGAATCCTACTTTCCAGACTGATCAAACACTGAGAAGACAGCAGGTCATCTTCGTTCATATGTGTAAGGCTGACGTCGTCGTGCCCGTACAGTAATATTTACATCCGTGTATATAAATATCTGTCGTGTGCGAACAATGACGAGTTGCTCCGGACTTGTTACGGTATTGTACGCAAAAGCAGTAGACTCGCGAGGTTCTGTTGATGGCATCTTGTGTATACCCCCGCGCCTATTGTGCAGAAGAATGCATTTTCTTGTCCAATAATACGACAGTTTTACTCGAAAACTTCCGGTGTTTGTAGTACTGTGCTTCTAAAGTGTCACAAAAGTGACATGTACAAAGTCAATCATCGCTACCATTCAAGACATCGTCTTGTCAATGTGAGCCGTCAATCTGTCAATCAATAATAATAAAAAATAGTAAAAGAAAACAATGAAAAAGGTTAATAGTCGGTTTCTTGAGTGATCTTTGCAGTTGAGGAAATAATGGGTGTGAGGTCAAGGGGAACAAATTTTAGAAGACATAAGGAAACAAAGAAAAAAGCTGGTCCTTTCATAAACTCAATTACAACTCCAAACAAGCTTGTAGCAGATGAAAATACAGAGAATTCACCAAAAGAAAGTAATCAGAAAAAATCGGTAGTGAAATAAGTCAGCTTTGATCGTGCCAGACCATGAGAAGGCTTTAAAAGCAAAATGGTTACAGCTGTACTCAGTAAGTGATTGTCATCTTATGTCCACCCGCAGTTAGCCACATGCAAAGGCTAAAAAAACTGTAGAATTTCAAAATCTGAAATGCAAGTGTGCAAATGTGTAAATGCTATGTAATATAAATCCAATGCAAATAATTGAATTTTTAAATGTTGTGGTCATATTTAAAAGAAAATGGGGAGGCAGTGGATGGACAAAGCAAAAGAAATGAAAACAGGTTTTTAGTGTTGGGGAAAAAAAGGTAGAAGGAGTAGGTTTTAAATGTGGTCTAGCCAACAGCAAAAAAGTGCAGTATTAATAATACAAACTCAATATGATGTTATTCATAACAATACAAGCATTATTCAACTAATTCATACAGATGTGTGAATCTTAAGGCAATATAAAAATCATAGATTGACATGTGGTGCACTTCTGAAAACAATTTTGTGATGAAGTGCATACATTAAAATGATTAAATCATTGATCGTGGCTACCTGGTTTACTTGAAATAATAAATCTCTGATCATTTTCTTGGCTTTGTTTCCTTTTTCCAATTTGTTGTTGTTGATCATTAAAATCTTTGTCTTTTTTTACTTAATGTTCAGGTGCAACATTTAACGAATATCATCTCGTGTTAACCATACCATTGTAAAATCGTTCTTCGTCATCTGTTTCGTCAACATCTTTATCTGGTATATGAGTATCTGAACCCTTATATTCCACAAACATGTGGCTTAGTACTTCTGCAAACTTTAGTAATATTCTTTGCTTCAAAAGCAAAATAAAGTAATATCTTCCAAGAAATCTGACACACCGCTTCGACCGCTGGGCATTGTTAGCATGCTGAGCATGAATTGGAACAAGCTGTGACACAGCATGTTTTTCGCGCGTAGGAGCAAGATTTTTCAGGACTTGCTGATTGCAGGTGCAAAGCGCCAACTTTGAAATTATATAATAACTAAACTATTGTGTTTCATGCGCTGAAATTTACAGAATTTTTTCTGTTGTGTCTACCCACCAGAATCTGTTTATAACTACTCGTGGAGGTCTTTAAACACTGCGCTGATATTTTGAGATCTCCCTGTTTGGCCACTGTGCTGCTGAAGGGCAGAACTCCTAGCTCTGAGTTTAGGTTTTTCTTTTGCACTTGATACTTTCTATTCATCGCCTCCCTATAACGGTACCGATTTGTCGTAGCACAAGAAATGTAATGTACACGATTGAAAAAAAAAGAGATTCTGTCCGCCTCCTTATTTTGAATGTTTTGACTTCGTGGCGCAAAGATAGCGCGGCGCAACTAACCTTCAAAAAACCGTTGGGGAATTACAACAGTCTTCTGCTAGGCAGAATTTAAATGTTTATCAGGATGTCTGGCAACTTAAGTGATGGCTGACTCTTTATAAGATTTAGCAAAGGGTATAAAGAGAAGAGCGAAAGGAAGTCAACCCTTGTGTGCATGTTGGTGGCTATATGGTTCTGTCTAGGCGACACCGATCCTGCTTCATCTAGAACAGACGAAGGCGGAGTGAGGTGGGAAGTGAGGGCTGAGGGGGGAGCTGCGCGAGTACGCCATAAGCACCGATGTCATAACTTCTTACGTCAAAAGTAATGTTTGATGTTGGCAGTGCCGAGATTTAAAGGCCAACCCGAGTACAAAATCATTTTCAAATGAATGGGTGTAGTTTTATACGTAAAATATGTTAGTTCCCATAATCTTAGGGAAGAGCTCACCGTAAAGTGAAAGAAGAGCTCTGCTCCGTCCACAAAATAGTAGTCTTTTGTACCGAGATAAAAATTTCACTACACACAAAAAGAAGGCTGTGATTGAACGATGCCTTATTGGCATATACTGGAAGCTCTCGCATTGCGTGCCGTGTAAAGTGAATTTAGATTAGTAATCTACGGGTATCTTTCTAAAAGAAAATAAAAAAATTTCACGACATATTTTGTACAAAGTGTACAAGAGTGCTTTCTCAAAACTTGACATAAGCTTTTAGCTAAATTTCATGTTTGGCACGGGTTAACCTTTAACATTGGTGCAACAGGTTGAAGAAAGCGTTGGCTCCAAAACTGCGCCTTAGTGTCCACGTCGGTGTTGTGCATTTCGCTCCGCGGGCCATACCCACGGCACTTCACAGGCGGATAAAGTTAATCTTACCTCCGGGTCGGCTGTAATCTATACAGTCAGAGGTTAAACTATTCATATCGTGACCTGGATAAGAAGTGTTGCGGTCGTTAGGAAACGGTGCCAGGAAGCACTGAAGTAGTTGTACTTTTCTGGTATGGGTAGCTGGGCAATAGGCGAAAAGTATCCACCCGTAAGCTCACGCTCGCGCACGTGCGCGCGTACACACACACACACACACACACACACACACACACACACACACACAGAGCGAAAGAAAGAAGTAAATCAGATTTTGTTTTGTCATTTTTTCCCTCTTCAGTGTATTTTTATGTAGACTATATTGTTTCAAAATCAATGATCGTTCCACATTACGAGTCATTGGGGCTGTTATTTTGGCAGAATAACTAGTGCTTTTGTTTAAAATAAGCTGTTGATGCTGGCATCCTGGTCCTTTGTGCGTTTTGTTTTTAATTTTAGACAGAGCAGTGTGAGATCAGTGAGTGATAAAGAACGCTTCGAAAGAAAACTGAAGTAGAAGCCGTAAAAGGGACAGAACGTTGCGCTCAGGGGCAAAAGCTCTTTTGGCGTCAACCTAACGGCGCCGCGTTTGTCGTTTGGTTAGCCGTTACCATGACTTCTGTCTCCCTCACATGTGTTTGACAGAACCATCGTGCCTGGGAGAACTGCACGTCTCTCACGATCACACATGACAGCAGTCAAAACTGATATGTGCGCCTGCGTGTGTATGCGTGCTAGCAAGTGTACCGACGCTTTTGATAATCTTCAGGTCGCATACTGAAATTGTGGGAGGGCAATGTTACAATGACGCAGCTCATCCTGTAAGAAGTGGTGCGTGTGTGCTTTTTTAAATTCTTCAGCATTACTTGATGATGTGGGATGGAAAGGTAGCGAGGACTCGGTTCATTCTGTGTTTGCGAAGACTTGAGCAAATTCTAGAAAGAGCAGCAGAGTCCTGGCAGCTGCCTCGAGGAAGCCATTTGCGTGACTGGTTAGGCGATAGCTGGATGGTTAGCGCATAGCAGTCTGCTAAAATGGTCATAAAGTACAGTGGTATCTTGCCGCTAGAACTGCTCTTCCATTCACTTTTAACACTAGAATGATTTCTGGGTGCCTGTGATGACGGTATGGTATACGTATGTATTTATACGTTTAAAAAAAACAAAAAAACAAAGACGAAGTCGGATACACCGCACCTCGCCAGGTCTTTACTGTTTGAAATTGAAGCTCATTGTGACGCTATCATCTTTGCTTCACTCTGAAGCGTATTGTTTTGTGCAGTTTTTTTTTTCTTATAAACACGATGATTGAGTGCCGAGCAAGTTGTCGAGCACCAAAACAGAATTCTCTCGAAAATGTTAGTGGAGGACCGAAATGTTTGAACACGGAACGGTTGGAGTGCCGAGGTAACATTGTATTCTATTACCAATTTTTCAACACATTTAGCCCATTTTAATAAGAATAATCGAGTGATTGCCAAATATGAGAGTGGCATATGAGTGAATGAATCATTCGGTATGCCATAGTTAAGTCGGCAATATTGACAGTACTGAAACTTAAAGAGGCCATTACAGCAGCTGAGGTAGCAAAATAAGTAAAAGTGGCAACAGTTTTTAAATTTAAGACTTTGGTCTTAAATTTATTATACTGTCGTGATTAAATTGTATTTTTTCCAGTGAAGCATTTAATTGAAACAAACTCATTTTTAAAACTATGCCATTCTTCAAAATACGATAAATACTATAAGGTAGTTACATTTAGTAGGTGCCGGAACCAGTTAAATTCATTTACATGACTTTTTTTTATATAGAAAACGTGCTCAGCACTCGACCAGACTTCCAGAACGGATTGTGGTCGAGCGTCGGACCTCAACTGTATTTGCAATCAAACTGACTGCAACAGCTGTGAACGTGGCCTCTAATGACTAAAATGAAAGTGAGGGGTTTGTGAGTGGGTGTATGTATAGGTGTGTGCGTGGGATGGTCGGGGGGAGAGAGGTCACTGACGGGTCGCACGCGCGGCTGTTCCGCGTCAGCGAACCTGGGGCACGTGCCAGACGGCGCTAGAGGCGGTGAGCCTATGGGGGAACGTCCGATTCTCTAGCCTACGTGAGCAGAGTGGAGGTATGAAAGGATGGAATGGATTTTGTAGCCGTCTAGGGGATAGTAACCGATCAACTAACCCCCACCCCCTTTCTACCCTTTACCTTTAAAACTACCTTTACCTTACCGTATTTACCCTTCTACCCGTGAGCCATACGGTCAGTGTGCCGATCACCTCATCCTTGCCTTCGTAAAACTCCCATCTGGAACTCCTCCTCTTCCCCCATAAACAGACCTGAACTGTCACCGAGGAAGAGGCACACCGATCGCTACAGGGGTGGAAGAATTTTTTTTTTTTTTTTTTTTTTTAGCGGTTCCCCGCAACATTCAGCGGGTGTTTCAAAGGCGTCAGAGTCTGAACAAACGACGAAGGGGAAACCGCACAGATTTATTTACCAGGCGAGAGTCGCGGCTGCGAGGGTGGCGACCGCATGCAGTCGCTGCAGATGGGCAAACATCAGAGATTTGGATGCTAAACAATTTTGTGTTTTGACGCACTTTCGAGATAGCGGGCCACAAAGGTGTGCCATTGTTTGTCTGTTCAAGAGCCACAGATTTAGCAGGTGGGATTGATACGTCAATTTCTTAGCAGCGAGGTCGGTCTGTAACGTCACTACCGGGTGTAATAACGGGGTATCGGATGGCACGGTGACGTTGAGAAAACTCTTGGAAAAAGCATCTTCGAGGAAGCTTTGGACTTCGACCATAGCGCACAGTCTTTGATGTGCCAGATAACTAGTGTTACAGTATTCCTGGATTCGTAGCCAGAACGTGAATACTGGCCTCGGGGAACCGGGCACGTGGGCAATAGTTAGGTCAACTCTAGCAGCCCACGTCAAAATAAACTTGCATGGGAACCATACATACGATAATCACACGGCGATCTCTCAGTTTCACTACTTGGCTCACGAGCCCCCACCCCAGGTGTCCCCCGAACACAAGACTCAACGATTTAATGTATAATAATAAAAAATTTATTTAACTCAAAAATATATAAACAATGCATACAATCAAATGGACTCGTCTAGGGGGGTCCCAGTATTATCCGCGCTACAACGTACTTCCGGTGTTACAGTGCTGTTACCTCTCTCTAAAACTACCATTCACTCTCACAAGCGCACCAACTTAGCTCTGTTAGTGTTACAGATGTCTCTTGTGAGTCCGCGATGGTGGTCAGGTGGAGACCAATACTCCTGCCGACTGTCACGACACACTGATGACTTTCCTCAAAGTGTTTGTCCTACTGTCCGTCGTCCTCGCTCAATCTACCAACCACGTCAGAGAGCGACGACTGTTCTCCCTGCGACGTAGATTCGAGCTCGGTCCCAATCCAGGGCACACATGGAGTTTCCTCGGCGACTGTAATGCCACGCACAGCCGCCGAACGAACACCACCAATAGACGTTCTCCTCCCTTGAGAAACGACGACTTCTGACGGCCTTAGCGTCGAACGTCTACGTCACACAGGTAGTGCAAGTCCTGGTCACCTAGCCCTTTGATTTCCACGGCGACAGCAGGCAGTCCTGACAGTCCTTCGTCACTGACTCGCCCACTTTCCTCAAGGTTTTCTAACCCAACTTCTATCCTCCTGAGTCTTGCCCTCTTGGCCTAAGACTGGGTCTCGAGGTAAAAGTGTAGCTGGCGTTAGTAAGCTGGTCGCTTCGGATGCTGACCGGTTGCTCCGTCCACACTGACGTGTTGGCGAGACGTACCCCAATGTTCTCCTTTCCTTACTTTACTCTTCACATTCGTACAGACATACAAGAGGGATGCCATTGGTCACTCCTCATCCAATCGTCAACAAGTATAGCCAATACCGACAAGAGGAAATTGTTCCCATGACCCTCGGCCCCTCCTACAGGTGGGCGCCATGGACAGGTCCCTAATCCTCCCTCTACTCATTGGGTCCTGGCATACAGGTTTGCGAAACCCCCAAGGTGTCACTCTCCCGTCATTGGTGCCTCTGCCAGCCGGCTGGTCGCGCTTGGCTGGCTGAAACCAGTTAGCGCTGTCTGCCCCATGCAACACTTCCACTTTCCTACAACACTTCTATGCTAGACATACGCCCCTCTTTTCTTGCATAAGGAACCTCCGGCTTATCAACAAGCCGCCCTAAACCCTAATTGGGGCGACTGTTACTTCCCCATTCCAGTTACCGCATGACACTGCTCAGTACAGGATGCTAGTTTTTACAGAAAACGAACGACCCAATAATCTTTGCGACATACGAGCCTGCAGGCTACTGACTTCATATGTCAACAAATTACATAACTAATATACATAGGTGCACTTACGTGGTCAAAACTACAGCCAATAGAAGAGTCGGGACTGTGCGTTAATTAAGGCGTGGCGATGGACATTCTTGACGTCACGGTGTGGAGCTTTTTATGTTTTGATGTTTGTAGGGGAGCATCCTCGATAAAAGAATTCAATCAAGATTCTTGTTTAATCCTCGCAATTTAATTTCCAGTCTGTCTATAACATAGGTTATTTATAATGAACTAGAGCTTGCTAACCATCTTAAAAAAGCATAAACTTCTTAAAACATGGAAAGCTAAGCTGATGACCAATGGCGTTAACGACGTCAATACAGATACTGGAGTTAAGGACAAGACGCCAGAGGCTGTCCGTAATATCAGGTACTTGGGGTCAGTGGACCTGTTTCATCAGCTTATCTTTATTGGCATTTTTTGAGGTGTTGTCCTGTAAAAGCACGAATGGTACTACCAACATTCACACCTGACAATTGCGTGTTCTTTCAACAAACAGAACGATTGCCCGAGGCTGCCTAAATCATGTTATTTTTTTCTGTCGTAGTGGACTTCACGGTACGCAATATAATAAATTTTCGCAGTACTCAACGTCAACTTCTCACAAGAATTGAAACTCTAAAATATACGATGTCTTCTAAACTTCTAGGGTTTTCCAAAGATCAGTCTATGCACATTCAAGTCGTACTATCAACATATGAAAGTTAGTACACATTCATTGCATCCTCTCGTACTGTCCCACAGTAGTGACCATTGTCACTGTCCCTGGGCATGTATGGCAGTCATTAGAGACTATACTCACAGTTTTGAAATATAATTCTTCAGAATTGTCGTCTTTCACAGGCCGTCGATCTTAATTCCGAATAACACAAAGCACTCATATATTCCAGGTTTCTAATCCGATCGCGAGGGAGAATTCTCTCAGTAGATCATGTGACCAAACGGTTGTAGATGCTCTGTGGTCGCACGAGCGTGGCCGTGTAGATGGCTTACAGTAATGTCGCGGTAGAGGGTTGGTCGCAAGGCCGTCCATCGGTTGATGGCACTCCAGCTTCCCGCTGCCTTACATGTGGATAGTCGAGGTATCCTCATACTTCATGATGCGGATTCCAGTTCTGCTGTGTTGGGGGATCAACTGAGCGCGGATCGCAAAGTCCGGGTAGGCAATTTCTCCGGACTGCGCCTGGCTCCTGATAAACATTAAAATCTGTAACACAATTTTTTTTACTGTACTTGGTATACTTAACCCTATTTCCCTTCATACGCTATCAGTGTATATCATTGTGGGTACAGCTTTGATATAGGGGAGGACGTGACGGCCATAACAGAAATGGCTCGCGGCATTTGTCGTCTGCTCGCTCCGCTCAACTGCCCAAATGTTCCTAATAAACTAAACCTAAACCTAACCCTACCCCAAACCCTAACCCTACCCCAACCCCAAACCTCTGACAAAATAACAGACTGGCCTATGACGTCACGTCCTCCCCCATATCAAAGTTCTGCCTCATTGTGTTACAAAAATTCTAAGAATACATACTGGAGTTTCCTTACAATTGGACAATGCAAACTGTCAATAGAAAATAATTACGATACCTCTTCTAGGCGAGGTTAAACAACAAGGGTCAGTACCACGCCGCACTGCAGGTTCATAGAGCGTCGATCTATACTATACTCTTCTATTCACCAATCTCGACTAGGTGTGATATGAAGGTCTCGACTCAGGCGCGTCTTTCTGCTTCGATGTTACAGACCTGAGTGAAGTTTGCTGCATATTTTCCTGCCAAAATTTCCGGGTGAACCCTGTTCAACAAGTACTTGGCGTCACTGTTAACACTTTTATTCCTAAAGTCCTTATTCATCCTCTCATTCATTCCAGCTTATACGTCCAACCCTTGTGTCGCAAAGGGGTTAACCTAACCAGAAAGCAAGGAGTCATGGACTGATCCGTGAAATGTCCCTGGGCGTAGGCAAAACGTGTAGAGTTTGAGATTCAGCGCTCGCGCGACACGTGTGGAAGCGGCAACCTGTAGCGTCACGGGAATTTGCGCCCTACATCATCACATCCACAAAAGCCAACCAATCGCTTTCTCAAAACGGGTATGGAAAAAACCGTCGATCTCCACTTCCCATGACTTACAGCCAGTAAACTGAAAACACAACAGACCATAAAGCTTGAACTTTGGTACCTCCATCAACACGAGGATTCCCATCATCTGCTCTTCTTCTTGAAGTTGATAGTTAAACCGGAAACGAATTTGTGCTTTGGCCTCGTTCTAGAAGTTAACGTGGTAAAACTCGTCAGCAAGCAGTCCAGGGATATAGTCCGTGTATTAAACAACGGTCCGATCGAATTTAGTAGCAATGGTTTTGAAATTCTTCATGCTGCAGGTCTAAGAGCATCTACAGAAGGGGAGGATCGCCACAAATCACTACAGAAAAAAAAACATGAGGCTGAATGTACCGAAGAATTGGATTTACTAGTGGAGTGAGAGACTCAACAGCCAATAGCATTCCAGGGAGATCGATTTACTAAGCAAAATAAAAGAAACACATTTCCCAACAGACGATTCATTTTCACTTGACAGAGTGTTTTAATAATACACAAGGATTGTATGACTTTTTAAATTTCTTCATAGAGAAGAAGAAAGATTTTGACAGCTGTGACACTGGAATTGTTTTTGTTGGTGTTACACAGCCACGCTGTTCTGACACATCTATGTCACAGTCTTCTTGTGCTGCAAAGAAAATGTACGTTCTGCACCATTCATTTGCTGATATTAGGACTGATGCTTATTTATTCAGTCTCAAGTCGAATAATAAATCACATCGCGTCCACCCTTTTCATGCGACATCGATCTTTATGTCTGGAATCACTCTTACCTGTTGACTAGGAGCAGTGTTTGTACATTATTTCGCGTTAATATACACTGTGGCATGTATTGCTACGCCTCACTTTAGCAAGCCAAGGTCAGGGTCCGTGGAAACAGATCCTTCGTCTCAGACAAAAGCTGCAAAGAGAGGTACTCTCTAGAAAAGCTCAGACAAAAGCAGCGCTCAGCAAACTGAAACTAATCTGGAACGACAAACATCTCCTTCTCTGCTACAGAATCGTGCTAATCCGCCATCTGGTCATCTCCGTCTTCCTGTAGGCATGCGAGACTTGGGCGCCTACAGAGGACTTGCAGAAGACAATACAATCCACGAGTTCATGAGATATTGCGAGAGGGTCTTTCGTATCTGCTACAGATCTCCAGGGTTTACAAAAGAGAATTAAGCAAATATAAGGATCGCTTGTCCACAGTACAAACACTCAAGCTAAAGCAGTATTGGACACATCTTCAGGACTAGCATGTGCCTCTGCAGCCAACAAGACAGAAAGCCAGAAGAAGAGGCAGACAAAGAAGAAAAGGGGAGTTATCATCCAAGAGTGGACTGACCTCTTTATTTGGCACAACCCAGAAAAGGATGGAGAACTGAGAAATCGAGAGGGTGGTAATATAGGCAGGTGTGCCTACTGGCTAATCAGGGGATGTTGATGAGCATGATTCATTAAAACACATTGTAGTGTGATAGAACTTGATGCGTTTCATTATTTTTTTTAAATATGACCATACTGTTTATACTTCTCTCGCGAGGGAAGTTATTTTGAAGAGAGGTTTTCAGGAATGTCGCTACTTGTGGTAGAACGATACAGGGGAAAGCGATATGCAGCTGAGGCCATCAGTTTGCCCTTTTCCAGCCCCTTTTACCGTGAAAAGGAATGTAGTGCGACAGATAGCACTCGAGTTCTGGCCATGGCGTCTTCAGCTGGTGCTTTGATGATGGCGTTCACAGCTGGCATTGCAATGGTTTTGCTGCTTACATTCCCGATAGAAGGTGGAGGGATCGGTATAAACATTTCTTGTTCCTTTGTTCTTCTTGTGTGTGTGTGTTTTGTTTATTTGTTGTTGTTTTTTGCGAAACTCAAAGCTGTCTGACTTACCCGGAAGAAAACCTGTCTTTGTGCAGGTGTCAAAGAGAACTTGTACCGTACTCACATACGATCGTAGACCAATCGTACTAGACTTGACAAAAGGAAGCATTGTAAATAACCTGTTAGTCGTCATGAACTAACAGACGGGGAGGTTTTTGACCTACTTGATCCGGCATACATATCTGCAGCTTTGCTCGCTTGTAATTCACAAGTCAAGCGAACTGGCGCTGGCTTCACTGTACGCCGCTAGGGGACCAGCGAGATGGCTGACGTCTAGTGGTCAGCCATAATGTCCATAAAGCCCTTCTGCGATTTAAAATAGTTGGAACTTTGTAAGTATATGTGATAGAAAGAATCTGTAAAAAGGACTAGAAAGAATAAATACTTAAATTTTGTATTATTCTTGTTAATTTGCAATATTTCCACCATTATTACTAATGCAAAGAATAATACGATACTGTAGTTGTCGGAAAGCATTTAAGCTGATTTTCGTTAATACCAGCAATTACATCAGTTATCCTAGCTTGCAAGTCTTCTAAAGATCGAAGCTTGGTTGAATGAACATTAGTTTTCCCATGTCTCCAGCTCTAGCGATTAATGACTTTTTGTATTTGCCTCAAAGGTTTCTGTTACGGATGCTACAGTTTCTTCTCTAACACGTTGTCTACCAGGCCGTGGATTATCATTGACAGAACCTGGTTTTTAAATTTTTTCATCCAATTTGATATGGAATTCCTGTGTGGTACTTTCGTGTACTTGGTTCTAAACCTTTTTTGGACAGCATAGGTAGATTTTAGTTCAGCCAACCGAAAAAAAACAAAACAAAACTACAAACAAAGAAACAAAGAAACAAACCCCCACACAATTTACTTTCTCTTCTAGCGAAGCCTTGGGTCAACAGTGATTCTAGAAAATAAGTAATTAAAAAAAATATATCTAAAGAGAACAAAAAACTAAATACACGAAGCTTTCTAATCCTTTTTACCTATTTTTTCTGTCACATATAAAGTTACAACTACTTTAAATTGCATACGGACGTTATGGACACCCTGTATTTTATCAGCATTTTAACCAACTGCTTTCCAGCTACCAGTGTTCATGAGTTCCCGAGGCTTGGCTGTTGTAATGTCTCTAACGCTAAGTGCTAGTCCATCAAAGTGCTCGTTGTGGTAGCAAACAGTTATGCTAAAGGGGTGGGCCCCAAAGCAGACGATGACCTCGGTAGTTCCGATCCGAGAGCGATTGAGCCCGACGTTCGTTTTGGCAGCGGCTGCGAATCAACGAAGAGTTAAAATTCAGCCCCTTTCTGCCTTTTTCCTCGCAAGCGCGTCTAGGTCCCTGGGTGTAGTTGGCGCCATGTTGTTATTATGGCTGAAAGTGGCTACTACCCTCGTGGGCTTGACACCAATCCTGTGATATAAACCCTCGGCGCTGGCCAACACAGAAGACGGCAGTAGACGGGACGCGCTGATCCCCTCTCAACTTCCTTCATACCCTCCCCCCTACTATCCCCAAACCACCCAATAATTATGACAGGCCCGGAGACCGTGCGACTAAAGGGGGAAGCTTTTTTTTTTTTAGTGGGTTGGGAAGCCGCCAGGTGCCATGGTCCCGTTCAGGGCGCGCTCTGCCAGCTTGTCCAGCGACTGGCAGGCACGGACAAACTCGTCCACTTTGGTTGTTGCCGTGCTGTAAGCGCTGCATGTCGCTGCCGCGCTGGGAAGCATGCAACGCAGCCTTTCTCCACGCCCATCGTAGCGCCGCGGCCCGTTTCACTGCTTTATCACCTTGCATTGTGGCGAGCAGCACCCGCTTCCTGCTGCATCCTTCGTGCTGCGCGCAGCCTATCGGCTTCTTCTCTACGTCTTGTCTCACGAGTCGGATTTATAAAAAAAAATTTGTCATCTAAAATATATTTATTTTCAAAAACTGGACATCCGTTGTGTGACGGACAGTGAAAGGAGAGGACATGAGTTGATGTGTTGGGGAACTGTGTGTGTCACACCTGTTCACGACAGCTGTGCCGTGGATATGCGAGCTGCACTGGTTTGTGGGTTGCCGTGCAGCACGTGATGTGCGTGTTGTGTTTATAGCCGCCAGCTTGAGACGTACGAATGAGGACATTGCCGGGACCAAAAGAGAAAGGACCGCTGTGGTTGGCTTGTCAGGTGCAGGTCATCTTCAAGAAGGTAGGCAGTCTTGTCTTGTGCACCTCGCGCGCACAATCACATTGGCTTTTGTTAACCCGTTTCTACATATGGCTTGGTGTTGAACTTTCTTGGTGTTTAATGTGCTGCTTTATTTGTTAAACGAAGAGACTACCTCAGTCTTTCCGCACGCGCTAGCATACGACATAAGTAATTTTCATTGTGCATGTTAAAGCAACATGCTAGAATTTTTTTTTCTCTCTGTAATTAAAGAATGATTCTCTATCGTTTCTCAGAGTCCGCTTTTGAAAGGTTTTCTACCTACAAAAATTTGGTAAATTTTGAATTGCTAAAAAGAAAAAGAAATGGCTAAAAGGGACTAGCAAGAAATTTGACTAAACGAGTGCTAGCAGCGGAGGGCCCATTCACTATACCGCGTTTGCGATAAACGTGAAACATGGGGTGGAGTTATGTAACTCGTGTGACGTCACGTCGTCTGCTCTGCCCAGCCGATACCCTAACCCTAAACCCTATGAATTTTCTTTTTCGAAATAGCGCTCACATTATTTGTTACTGCGCACTGTGGTTGACATGTAATTTCTGTCAGTGTTCAAAGCTTGCCTTCACATTGGTTGAATGGGTATTCCGCGGGTGGCTCCGGTAAGTCAAATTTATTCCTGAGAGTTATGTTAGCAGCTTTAAACATGACTGTTACTTATTTGACTTGTTCCCGGTGAAGAAGGACCTCTAGCCAAAAGTTACTCTGTGAACAGTTCCTCAGTCTCGATTGAACTAGAGTTTTGAAAAGGCGGTTTAACACAGTGGTGAGGGAGCAGTGAACCCTGACGTCATCGGTGCGACGTTGCCATGTGTCGGGTTTGTCAGATTTCTTGCCATTTGATTGAATCCTTCTTGGCTGACTGCTGCTGCTACACAGGTTGCCATATTATATTTGGAAGGGACGAAGGAGGGGAACTCAAACTCTTTATTGACACCTGAAGGAAGTGAACAGAGCGAGAGATGAGCTGAAGAAGGAAACATCTTCAATCTGGGTTGTCGACGCCTACTACTTTAGGATACGTTAGGTTGGGGGAGAGAATGGAGGTGGGAGAGTCTCAAAGTTGCACCCAAACGTATGCGTATGCACGTGGAGGTCTAAGGACCGTCCATACAGGAAGTCGATTCTTGAAGATTTTCTTGCGTGCTGCTGACTTGAGGCACGTAGCTCTGGGATGGGCCTATAAATTTCAGTTTTATAAGAAGATTGTCTCTTTCCGACTGTGCCAGAGGGAGAGAACTTCTGTTACATTTATCAGCAGTCGTCCTCTAAATTTATGGGTCGGCTATCTTTGTGTTGAATAAACTGCTTAAGCTTAAATATTTCACCGAAGATTCATTTGAAAAAAATTTTTTTCACAGATTTTCCTCGGGTTTTTCATTTCTTTTCTTTCTTTTTTCTTTACATAGCCTGTTTGATGCCATTAAATACGCCAATCATAAATGAAGAGAATTCCTAAGCTTTCAGACCGAGTTCTTGAAATATTGATATCCTTGAAGTTATTGATTCACGTACAAAATCCCAACATGCGTTTTCTTGTTGCTCGGCCATTTGAAGAAAAGCTGAAGAGACCATCATGCCTGTCGACCATTTTTGCCCAGGTAAAGTCTACCGATCCTTACCGGTCCGAACCCGGTTCAGGATGATTTGCTGATCAACATCGATTACAGTGTCTTTTCTCGACTAGGAACTACCAAACCCTACTTGTGATCGTGAATTAAATTTTGCATGCGCAAAAGATCCCACAACGTGTTGTGGGAACCTGTCGTCTTTTTTGTCGATTCTTGTAACTGATTGGCTGATTATTGGTGTCGAAAGACGAAGAAAATGGAAATCAGCAAAAGGTTGTGTTTAACTCGACAATTATGGAAATCCCAAGGAAGGAGGCACCACTCGGTTCAAGTCGTTAACATATTTACATGGCGGTTATATAAAAAATTGTTTAACTGGACGAAACGTTCGTCCATATTTGTCTGCTTAAGAAAGGCCTTGAGGACGATCTGGTGCATGATCTTATTAGTTCATGGGAGCCGTGTAGATGTCTTCAAACTTCTCGAACATTGACTACAAAAAAAGCGCCTGGCATCAGCTATTCTCGATGGTTAGTAATAGTTTGGGCACGAAACGTAGATCACACCGATGAACACGTGAAAAATTCGTAGATAATTATATTTTTAATTGATAACAAACATTGGACCTCCTGAACCAGACCAGATGGTGTCACGACTTCGGATTTTTTTTAAAGAGGACATCGGATCAATGAAGGGGAGGAGCAGGTGGAAAGGGACGCAAAAGCGAGGAAGGGAGGAAATGCCAGGGGCGGAAGCAAGGTCGCTGTGACCCTCCTTGTCAAAGGAGTCGCGGGTTCTTTCGTCTGTACTGGAGAAAGCTTGGATGATAGGCCTTTTAACTTGACCGGAAAGCCAGGAGACAGGGGCGTCGGACTAGGTGTAGGGTGGTATCTGCTTCTTACTTCTCTTCCGGACCTGCCTTTGTGTCAGTCTATTTGTGACGACTGGTGGTGTGGCATGTACTTGATCTCTTGCCGACATAGACACCAGACAGTAGAGAGCACGGCAGCCGAGACCTTCGAACCTTATAGACCGGAAGCACTAAACTGCCTCCGAAGTTTCCTTTACCTTTGGGTGGATTGGGAGGTACAAGGAACCTACGAGGCAGCCAACCCATAGCGACAGGGAGAGCTGCTTTGTTGTGGTGGGTACGGACCGGACCGACGGAAAGCTATGGGGGTTATCCATTGACCTCCGAGCTGTGCAAATAGAGAAACACGTGCTGCTTGTGGTCTTTAGCTGTCTCCGAGATGTCAGCTCACAGTTACGACCCTAACTAAGACGAACGTAGAGTAACATTAACATCTTGATCTGAAGGAACAGTGGTACAGATGTATTTCTCGAGTGCACATGCAACAGCACCTTAGGGGCTTGAATAGAGGTATCGGGTACGATCTTTTTGGGGCTTGGAGTTTTTTTTCTTTTACACTAACAAACTGTCTTTACTGAGCCGGCTGATGTGGATGTTTATTTATTTATTTATTTTTTTTTTGCGTAAAATTAGGTACGGTAGTCAAGACTCATGGCGTCGTGTGCACTTGAGTTGCATATTTTTTTCCGGAGCACTTTGTGCGTCTTTTACCAAGGATGTGAGACAGATAACTCCTTCTCGCTCTCACCATGCTGTGTGTTCTGACGTCATTGTCACCAGATAATGACAGTAGGTTTTCGAACATCAAGAGACCTTGGATAATGTGTGGAAATCTGATATAGATCGCCCTCTCCCCTTTCCCCGCACCTCGAAATTACCTCCCACTTAACATAGTGGCCACAGCTGGCCTTGTCATCGCTCGGCTAGAAGCCTCAAGCACAGGCTTTTACCCAGCAAGCCTGGATTTTCTTGGGCGAGGGCGTGATGCGTGAGCAGGGCTTGAGCTGTGAATGAAGGCGGACGTGCTGTCCTTGTTTTGCTATGCGCGGTTAGGAGTTCTAGCATTTTAAGAGGCTGTTGCTCATTTGATTTTTTGTTTCTGTTTTTTTTAGGCCGACTCACCTTACAAAAGGAAAAGATAAAAATAAAGAAAAAAATATATATAAAGCACATCCACGAGATCCACTTAGTTCTTATCACTTCGCCTAAAACTTTTTCTCTTTCACTGCTAAAAGCGCCTCCACGCCAACAGTGGCGTGAATCGCTAAAGCATTAGCTTGTGGATTGACTCCCTTTGTCGTGAATCTCGCATTAACTTGCCACCAACTGATGTTTCGTACCTACTCTTCCATAAACAACGAGGGTTTGCTCTCCATTCACAGTGCAGAAAACTTCTCTGATATTTGGTTCCTCCGTTGTGGAAACAAGAGAGTCCTGGGGTTGATAAGAAAGAGGCTTTTTTTGTTTGTTGGGAGTGCCGCTTCCTTATCGGATGTTTGTTGACAATACTGGGTTGTTGTCTGTTGCTGGAAGTGCTGGCGAGTGATGTTAGGAGCTCGGGTTTTACAGAGGGTTGTCGCTGGGGTCTCTGATGTTGGCAACTGCTGATGGGGGGCAGGTGTGACCAGGGCAGGCAGGATAGGACCTGCTGGCATCGTAGGCATTTACTGTTAATACGTCATTGGAGGATAAGCGCTGGCACTCGTTGAATGAATAGCCACACGGACACCGGCGTCCGAGGCTGGAGGCTTAGCGTGGTTCCCTCAAATTGACCCCCCCCCGGGGGGTTGTATTCGTCAAGCGAGGGTAAGTTGTCCCGGGAAACCAGGGGCAAGCGTATTGTCTTCGTAGTTATCAAGCGGCGTCCATATTCCGCAGATGTGGGTTTAAACCCTGGGACAGTAGTTATAAAGCAGTGGCAATGATTTCTTGGATTAAAGTAACATAAACAACATCTGCGGGGTTTAAACAGTGCGTCGTAAATGCGGAAACGAAGTTTGTTCTTGATGTCCTCCTTTTACTCCTGAGCAACGATTGACCCTCGTTTTGTGAATACGGCCCTTGTTGAATCATACCTGACCCTGTAGAGGGTTGGGAAAAGGGGCAAGGGAGAGATTTGCACCGCCCTCATTAAAAAAAATTTGTCCAGCACCTGACTTCTTAGCTAGCAAAAGGTTTCGGGACCGTCTTTACCTACTCTTTTGCTCAGTTTCTAAGTCTGTCGGATGTAATCAAGGATAATTCTTTTGGGAGAGAGGACTTTTGGAGTTGGTATTCTGCTTTCTTCACCTTGCAGTTTGTGTTGTCGGAGTTTCAGACTTGCGGAAGCGGAGCAATAGAAGCAAACCGGGATAAGAAGAAAGAAAAAGCAATCGTGTTACACTTATTTTGTTTGTAATGTACTTCAGTTTTTCCTATCACATCATTCCAGCGCGTAGGACAGCATATCAGTCCCAGTGACATTGGTATCAACCACTGATCTGACACAGATGGATAGACCCTAGCTGATTCCGCTTGAAGCCCAATAGGCGCCATGTTGGAACTCGAAGTGATCCTGTCTCTGTATCTGGTATGCCCTACCACCTTATTTTCGCATTTTTTTTTTATTCAGGATAAATCTTCAACGTTCCATGCTTGTTTCTTAACCTGGCAGAAGGAAGACTAAACCTAAAAAAAATCAGCGTTTGTAGAACCATCCTCCCTAAATCGCAATTGTCTTGGGTATAAAGGCTAGTTTTCTGTCTAGCATGTCATCGTCTCAAGTGTTAAAACTACCTATCTTAAACTGCTTCAGGCTGAGGAGGTAGGTGTTAGTCGGCTCCGTGATGGGCTGTATGACACTACGAGTGGTAACATGGCTGCAAGGAGTATGGGTCGGCGTTAGCTTCGTCAGATTTCTTTTACAGCGAGCGCCCAGGGTTTATCCAGTAGTTTTAGATCAGTTCTGTCAGCCAGCTCCTCAGATCGCCATCCTCAGTTTCATTATTAAGTTGCCTTATCTTGTATGACACTGTCTTATATTTACTTTTATTGAAGCTCTGTGTACATTTATTCAAGCTCTGTATGAGGAAATTGTATGGGTGAACTGCTAATTGTGTATGATTTGATTTCTCCAGACCCCTCAAGGGGTGAATGAATAAAAATATCTAATGGCTTCGACCATATGAAGCCAGCTCCCCCCCCCCATTCTTATCCCCCTCACTACTTTATTTCTCTCCCCCCCACCCAGCCACAACAATATGGTCTCATAACATCAAGCCAGTTCTAACCTTGTGAATGCGTTAAACACTCTGGGCTGCGCGCCCTTTGTGGTGACCGCCGGTGCGTGGGTTTGCAGCCGGCTCTTCGCCAACGCTCTTTGCGCCCCCTGCATGGGTTTAGGGCGTTTGATTGAGTAAAACAATCAGCAGAAACGTTTCTATTTCTGCGTTGGCATCCTCTCTTGCACTTCTGGTTTATGTACAGCCTGCGAGAGTCTTTGGTGGGGTTTTTTTTTTTTTTGGGGGGGGGGGTTAATCCTTGCACTTACATCTTGAAGCTCTCATCATTAATTAGAATTAATGTCAGTGGATTTTGAAAAACTGAAAGTTGCCTTTTCAACGATAAAAAGTTGCAACAATTTTGCAAGACACTAATGACAGTGCTATTTTTTTGTTAACATGCCCGGCAGCATTCGCTTAGTTCCATGTTTGACTAAGGATTGCCTTCAAGCTGGTCTTTTCCAGCCTGTCTTGTTTAATTCTGTTTGTATCTCACGTCAGCACTATCTCATATCTCCTGGTATGAAAACAGTAGCCACAACCTTTCGATTGAGAAAAACTTAGGTCATTACTGTTTCACAGCCTCTAACGAGCGGTTTAATAGGTCATAACCTTTCTCTTGCCGATGGAGTATCAGGTCACGACCTTTCTGTCAGCAGCGAGCAATAGATATTGACCCTCGCTCACGCGTAGGAGGCATGCATCTGCACTTGGCTTTACCAGAACAATCTCACCCGTCTTGACGAGCAGTAGAGGGAGAAAGAGAAAAAAAAAATCGTTGGAAGAAATCTGTTCTCGTCTGGCACCTGACCGCCTGAACCCTTTTCCGAGCTGGCAGGGAGGAGCTGCATGAGTGGCGGGTGGGTGGAAGGTGGGGTCGGGGAGTGGGGAAAGCCGGCAAATCATTTTCTGCGACCAGTCCACGGACGGAAGGTGTGATGCTGCAAGCGACCCCACACTCTCCCTTTGCCAGCTGCTTGTTGCAGCTGACATTTTGTCCGGACTGGGTCCTGCGCATCGTTTGCCCGCAAGAAAAAACGAACCTACAAGCATGGACACAGCTCAAGTCACATCCACGGGCAGTCTGTCGAGACCATCGCTTAGCTTGACAAGGTGCTGTCAGGTCTCGTTAGAGCCCTTTGAAATCTAACCAACCGAGATCACAGTTAGTGGAGGATGAACCACGCCGAAATGCTTCACGTCAACATCATAATGACATTAAAGTGTAAAACTGTAATGTATCCATACTGCTTAGTTACATTATTATGAATATAATCATTATATCAACGTTTCTGCAGAAACCGTGGACTTCTTCTCCCCCTCCCTACCTCAGTTTAGAGTCAATAAACAATAAAACAATAGCCCAGAAAGCTTGACATTTTGCCCTTTACTCAACTCGTGAGTTCACGTCGTCAGCTCTTTGTGGTGATAGTGAAACCGGAAGCTCGGTCGCAAAAGTCTCGTTCTAGTAGTTAGCGCGGGCAATCCAGTATATGCGCGTCCGTGAAGAAGGTAATTGAAGCGAGTGTGTTCATATTCTCCAAACTATTCAGGTTGTGCGACTTGCTCAGTGTTAGTTGCATGTGTGTGTGTGTGTGTGCACGCTTTTACGAGTGTCTTGTTTATATGTTTAATGGATTTTTTGGGGGGTTTTGGTATGGGTAGATTTAAAAAGTCAAGAGACGGAAAAGTGTGAGGAGTGTGTTAAAGCTCGTTGCATTTTTTACCTGTCTTCACTGGTACTCACGAGCAGCATCAGTAATAATAACGTGAGCTGTACATTTTTTTTCTTTTTTTTTTTTTTTTGAATGACAGTCTTTCACTTGACTTGACTGCAGGAGGTGCGTATGGTTTCTGTCACGCTGCATGGCGTAGTAGGCCGCTCAGCGCCCCGCGGGAGCCAAGTGGTTTGATTGTTAAAACACGGCAGAACGTGCTGTGGGGGGCACCGGTGTACTGATCTCCGCTATGATATGGTGATTACTAGTGCCAGACCGGCCGGTTTTTGCGATATGCCAGCTCCTGCTGATAGGCGTAATAGTGTTGACATCTTTCGATACTAAGGGAGTTTGTTGTTTGAGTGGCGAGACTGACAAAAACGAAAAACAAACAAAACCAAAAAAATAAATAAATAAATAAACAAACCCCAGAAAGAGAGTTTCGCCAGATAAGAACTATGTTATGGTCACTTCTCGTTTTGTGTATTCTGTGTTAGCTTACAGCAGCGGCGACATCGTATGCCAGCGTAAAATGTTGATTAAAAAAAAAACCGGAGAAACACGTATCATTTTTCCTCTTTAGTCACCAGTAGGTGAGTGAAAGGTCAGGGTTTGTATCACTGATGACCTGGCCACCAGGTCTTTCGGTTCTCATGCGTACATCAGCAACATCCGAATATCTTTGATCTCATCTTCAAAATACTTTTTTCCTTTGTCCCCCCCCCCGTTATCTCCTTTTGCTCTCTTCCTTTAATGATGTAGAAACCTGACTGAGCCTCTTAATTAGCGCCGCTTTTATTTATTGTGGCCTGAAAGGTTTTCAGAGAAATCAGTCGTTTGATTCTCTTCGTCTGCCTCGTTCATTGTCAATGGCGACTTTTATATAAGACATGCGATTGATCTTCCGGTAGCATCTCGTCTTCAAGGCCTGTATCTTTTTTGCGAGACCGCCGTCAGATTCCAGTCTTATGTACGCAGCGTCTGTCTTTAAATAAAAAAGGAGCTGGAGAGATGTAGAAAAAGGACATAAATAAGCTGTCGACTCTTTAAAAGACTAATGGGGCTCAATTTTTTTTATATAATGACTCGGTACAACTGAGTGCAGAATATTTTGTCCTTAGATTTCCCCAGTGACAATCCGTTCTCGGAGATACAAGCCTACATACATCACTATTCTGAGTAAGATGTCAGGAATACAGATGTCAGGATAGTTGATGGATACGTCTCGCATACGTTGTAAAGTCCTTGCTGAGAATCTTGTGACAACTGGGAATATATGTTAAATAGGCATATAGTGACCTCACGATTTTTGCTATGATTTTGAGCACGTGATATTTGTAGGATATCTCGAGGATGGCAGATGGATCTGGTTTTGCTTAGGGGCGCAAATGAGAAACTTGCCCCAAACAGGGCCTCACAACTTTGATTAATCGGAGTTAAAACTAATTTAGATCAGCCAAGTCCATGATGATGATGATGATGTCCATTTGTAATGCGCAGGTATCGCCTAACAGGCTTGAGGGAGGCGGCTCTCCACAATTTTTGTATTTTTCTTAGTTTGTTGTGTTTTTAGTGCCCATTGTGTAAGTCAGTACTTTCTTCGCTGCGTCGCTTTCTGCCTGACGCCATAACGCTTTTTTCTGAAGATCTTTAGATCACACAACGACACGAAGGCTTTTCTCTGAACTCACGGCCGTTGAGAGCCAGCCCGGTACCGGAGCAGACGACTTGCTAAAACAAGTAGCTGGTAAAGTTCATAGATTCAAGAGTGACAAGAGGCTAAAGACAGACAAAGGGTATGTCAGACAAATCAGTGTGCTTATTCCGCATCTCAGTTGTCTGATTCTCCACCAGCAAGTAACCTGACGACATCACCTCCCCACCACTGGCAGAAAACAAGGTGAAGGTCACTATCAACATCAATGAGTCATCGTCATCAGAAGTGGTCATCGTGCAGGTTGACAGTGTGGCCTATGTCTATCAGCAATATACAGGAATAGCCAAAGGTCTCACAGATACAACCACACTGCATGTAGCTCCGCACTCGACAACAGAGACTGTAGGTGGCTGTTAAGCGGATTGATCTAGAAAACTTAGATCACGAGTTCTCTTATGTATAGAAAGAAGTATTAACCAAGCAGTTACAATATGAGACTTCTCCCACATTACTGTAGCTTCGTCCATCGCCATGAACTGTGGACAGTCATGCTTGTCGTGGGCTATGGTTCTTGCCGTGACCTGCTGGTCATACACAGGGGTGTGAAGACTACCCATGCTTTATATCAGCTAGCGGACAGGTGTGTCTCACTGGCTTCCACAACTCCACAGTCTATGACTATCCTAGCATACTGCTGATTGCCTCCAGTAGTTCAGTCCGGAAATTCTTGAACAGAATCTGGATATTTCTCAGTGATTGTAAAACTAATCTGATGATCTTACTACAAGAATTCTGCTATTTTTCAGTGATTTTAAAACTAACCCATACACTGTACAGCGCATTGAGTCGACTCTGGAGTTGAAAATTGCGCTATATAAATCTGCTTTATTATTATTATTATTATTATCCATTCAGAAGAATGCTCATTGCGCAGCAAAAACAAAGTAAAAAAATAAGAAGAAAAAATAAAGTAAATAAATAGATAAAACACCAGGAAAGTAAAAAAAAAATAAATAAAGACAGAAGTGTTGCTGGGTTGTTTAAGTTTAAGTCCATCTTAAATAAACAGATGGGTCTTCAGTCCACAGATAAAAATAATAATAAATGAAGATAATGTTGCTTGTTTAAAGATGTATATACTGTAGCTCATGCATGGAATAGAGGCTTATAGATTAACGAGAAATTGTATTTTCTTTTTAAAGAAACACAACTCAAGCCCTATTCCTTGCCCACACATATTTAACTTTTTTTTTTAATGCATGGATTTGGAAGTAAATATTTTCTGTCGTTTGATTGGCTGTTTTGATATTGGGGCTCTGTATGGGGTAGAGTCGTGACGGTCGTACCAAAGAGGATCAATCTTTGGGTCGTACTATAAAACATCCTTACGTATCCGTCACTTTTCCTTTCTGGCATCTCCTCTCATGCCGGCAAATACTATTTCAGCAAAACGGGCGCGCCATCTGCAGCCAACGCTAACTATACAAAGAGAAGATAAATGCTTTTTTTTTTTTTTAAAGAATCTGACCGTATACGAGAGGTTGAAAACTGGGCCGTTCTCCAAGAGTCCACTAATCTCCTGCCGTCGTAGATGAATAGATGTGAGGTGTCAGACATAGCGTTGAAACAGATAGAGGAATACACTTTGCGCCAGCTGCGTGGGGCGGTGTTGGAGGAAGAATGACCTGACGTCTCACGTCATTTCAGTGTTTCAGTTCTGGGCGGCATTAACACCGCTAGCTTATTTAATGACCCTTCTAACAATTTTTAGTTTGGACGAGGACATTTTTCTCGCAAGAAGTAATATATAGAATATGAGTTGTATAAGACCATAACCTTTTGAAGCCAATTACAGTTAAAAACGGTTATGTCACTAAAAGACTGTCCTTTTAGCTTTAAATGACATTTATAGAACATAGGTTTCTACAAATAGCTTCGTGAGACAACTGTTTGCTTTTATCAGTTATTAACTAATTATTAGTTTTCAACTGTAATTTGTTGGGACGTTTAAACCTGTATATTTGGGGGCGATTGTCTGTGAAAATGTACTTATTTTACACAACTTAACTGGTGATAGTTTCTAAAAAAGAAACCATAGCCTAAACCAGCGATATTTGTTTTTTGTTTTCCCTCTTTTATTTGCCACTGACATTTTAGGCACGTGGCTCTTGTGACTCTTGGGGGACTGTATGGAGTGAATTCCTATCTTCGCGCAATATTGTATACTCTTCGACTTCCAGGCTCACACAAGTTGAACCAAAAGC
Organism: Marisa cornuarietis; assembly: GCA_004794655.1. Taxonomy (NCBI): domain Eukaryota; kingdom Metazoa; phylum Mollusca; class Gastropoda; order Architaenioglossa; family Ampullariidae; genus Marisa; species Marisa cornuarietis. Next base: position 2,195,783 of record SMMW01000631.1, read on the forward strand.
CAGTTTTGACAGGCTGCCAAAAGTCCTGCTGGTTTGCTTTGTCGTTCACTACCGCCTTCACTACTTTGCAGTCTCTCAGCAAGGGAAAAACACTTCTATCGACCATTTTGTGCAAGTTCATACACGGCCAAAGGCCTTTTAAAGAATGTGCAGGATAATTCGGGTTTCGGCCATTATCAATGTCACAGAAATTGTATTTACATGCCGGTTTGTTGGTACAGATCCCTTCACGCATGGTTTTTCTTGTTGACATCTCTTTCTCTTCCTTCTACTCACTCCCTACTGTTGGGGATCTTTCGAGCTCTGGTCATGCAGAAGACATAACTTTTCTTCGGAGACTTTCCTTCGTTGGGCGCGTGGGTGCATGAGCTTGTGGATATTGAGCTCAAGCCAAGAGTTGCTTCGCCTCGTCGTGTTCTGTTCTCGTCGCACCAGGCGGGGAAGCTGCCAACACTTTCCTGCTGGAGGTTACCTCCCGTGGGGCGAGCATCCCTTGTCCTCAGTTCGCCATTAGCCGGGTTCTGTTGTTTTATCGAGTCCAGGACCCAGGGTCGGCCACTTTCTGTCCTGTTTTCTGAAACACGACGCTTGTTGTGTCTTGCAAAAGCGACTTCCATCGCAGCCAGTGGCGCGCGCACACCCATCAAAGGACAGACCAACCCTACCAAAGCTGTCAGCATGTTCTTGTGCTCGTGCATGTCTTTTCCTTGTCGTCGCTGTTTTTTTTTTCCTCCGCGCGCATGAAAGCTAGCCAGTGAAGAAAACATCACTGACCTGCTCTTGAACAGGGATGCGCAAACACACACGTACACGCAGCTATATGTATACGAAAGGGCAGCTATATGTATACGAAAGGGCAGCTATATGTATACGAAAGTATATGAAAGGGCAGCTACATGTATACGAAAGGGCAGCTATATGTATATGAAAGGGCATTTAAAAAGTCCTCTAACAAAGATATCTTACAGGCAGGCAAGTACCGATTACCAGTTTTTGTACTACAATCGCGAATAGGGCTTTTTATTTGTTTTTGGCCTGGCGATATCTGACGGTTTGATAATGACTACAGGCAGCGTGATGCCAGACACAACAAAGCTTATCTCAAGACGGCGTGCTGGGGTATCTGTGACTGGAGAACTTGATATAATACAGCTGAACGGCAGCGGACGTTTGGCAAATGGCAGGTCGCTCGCAACGAACGCTTCCAGACATCAGTGTGCGCGCGTTTGTGCGACACATAAGTACATTGCTGTTTGCAGTGACTTGCCGCCGGGTCATATTTAAAGCCAAACCAAAAGTGCTGAGTTAAAGTATGCCATGCTTCCCCAAGATGGCGGTATGTGTTGTTAGGACAGGCACGCTAATCAGGTAGCAGGTGTGACTTGAACGGTCACCTTGCGGTCCAGTGTTTATAAGAACCAGAAGCCAGACGGAGCCACCTTTCATTTTAGCAGACTTTAAAACGATTGGCGCAGAGGTTTTGAAGCTACCTTTGTGCGCCTCCATCATCATCATCATCATGAAAGAAGCTCTAGCTCTATAACTTGAACTTGGTTCTGCAAGGTCACTGGCGAGCATGATCGTTATGGCGAGACAGAAGTTGAGGCTGTGCCATATCCTATAAAGAGATAGCTCAGAGCCCTGTTAACAGCTTCCAAATCCTAAGAGAAATGACATATGCCGGAGATGAGATGTGAACCCCACCACGCCGTATTTCTCCTCAGTGCCACAAAGGTGACAAAAAACAACAAACAACCAAACAAACAAACATCCCCACTGTACCATTGCACCAAGGGAGCGCGCGATCGAGCGTGTCCTCTCTGGCTTGTCTCCGGACAAGTGGCCATTATCACAAGGGCTGACGACGAGATATGAGTGCGGGGCCGCAAGTCTAAGGCCTGGGGCGCCGCCCTCGGTGTAGCCGTGACGTGCGCTGATATTGATGTGGCTGTAACAAGAAAGCCGCCGATAAGCCGGCAGGCAGACTGCTGCACAGGCCCTGCGGACTGCCAGACGACCATTTTAGCCCGCAGTTGATGGTGCTGTGGTGTGCTTCACGTCGCTCTTCGCTTCGTGGGGAGAGGGGAAAGAGGTCGCAACTAAAGGAGTCGTTCAGTTCCCCCCCCCACCCTCGAGTAACTTGCTAAACTCAGTGTAAAATATTTTGTTCCCTAAAACTTTGAATGAGTTACCCTTCTCACCCGCTCTCTTTCCCCCTTTCTGTTCTCTGCATGAGGCTGAATTAGTCACGTGACTTTGTGGTTGTTGGAGATTGAAGTGTTAAAGGTTCTTCTCTTCTCCCAGAATGCTATACCTTCCCCAACACTGTGAAAAGTCAGGTACTACTTGCACAGCTGGTCAAGTGGGGGAAAGTACGCTGTGTCACACGGGTATCGATCCGAGGAGTGTGGGCAGCTTTAGGTTTAGACTCTGTTGGTGTCACTACTCCTATAGGTGTCAGACATGGCGGTGAAACAGATAGAGGAATACACTTTGCGCCAGCTGCGTGGAGCGGTGTTGGGGGAAGAATGACCTGACGTCTCACGTCATTTCAGTGTTTCAGTTCTGGGCGGCATTAACACCGCTAGCTTATTTAATGACCCTTCTAACAATTTTTAGTTTGGACGAGGACATTTTTCTTGCAATAAATAATATATAGCGGCTCAGCAATGGGCATCAGAAGCAAACGTTGGTTTTCGTCCATGTTTCTGAGTAGAGAGAAAGAAGGGTAGAGAGAGAGAGAGAGATATAGAAGATGCACACGTACAGCAATCACCATGCACATAAAGAGGTCAAAACTCGTGACCTCACCTTTGGCCCAGATTAGTCTGATTTACATATGGTCCAACCTCTCTTATTGGTTGGAGCATTGACGACGTACAATCCTGACGTCTGTGTCGTGGACCTTGACCTGTTCATGGTTATGTTGGTAAGCCTTTATTTTGAGAACAGAATGGCAATCTCGGGAACTATTGTCTTGCACTGAGCTTTTACCCGTTCAAAAAATAAGAAGAAAGATATTACGCTGAATTTACGCTGTTTGGGAACCATGTGCAAAAATGAATTGGTGATTGTCCGTGGAGGACGGCGGAAATTAACAAGACTTCCATAGAAGCTAACTTGCTTGTCCTCACGATCCCCAAGTTCCTAGGGACCGGAGACATTGCAAACAAAATTGTTGACGATGGCGACCCGGAGGACGTCGAAAACCAGAGGCAGACCTTTTTATGCGCAGGAGATTCAGACATGCGCGCGCGCGCACACACACACGCACGCACGCACGCACGCACATATAAAAGTGCACTTGCAATTCTTCCTTTGAAATTCATAGGCATTTGGTGGGAATGGAAGGGAGGTAACAGACGCTGAATGCGACCCACCCTTTTGCGGGCAGGAAATTGTGTCGTAAAAAGGAGGAGTGGAGGTGTGCAGGCAATAAACGAAAGTTAAAGAGTAACGTAGACCTCACACATAACAGATCTGAAGTGTAACCTGATCATAATAATATCGCTGCATTTATGTATGAATAAATATATATACACACACGCACATGTAAAAGCTTACATATGTCGATTGTCTCGTGAAAGAAGTGGGTCAGCAGGAAGAAACTGTGTGTGGGGTGGTTGTAAGAGGGAAAGTGCTGGAAGGCAGAGTGAAGCAGACAATGGTGCGATGAGTGCGGCGTGTCAAACATTTGCCTCGCTGGAGAGCGCGCGCTGCAAATGGCAGGTCAGTGGCTCCGACATTACCCCGCCTGCGGACAGCAGTGAGCAGTGGGAGATCGATGAAGGAAGTTCACTGCACGGAGTCCCCCATCGAGCGAGTGGCAGAAAGAAGCTCCTGGCGGAAGAAAGTGCTTCATCCAGTCCTTCAAGAGCGTTTCATTGGCCACGTTTGCCTGTCTTCTTAACCCTCATGCTGCGGTGCACAGACAGCGGGCAGCTACTCTTGTGTCCGCGCGCAGAGAGAGAGAAAGAGAGATACGGAGTGGAAAATCCGGCAATTCGTCGAAATGATTTACCTTGAAGAATTGATTGGCTTGTTTGTGTTTCCAGATCCTTTTGGGATACATGTGAGGTCCTGAAAAGACGTCTTGAATCGCTGGTCTTAAGTGCAAATCGCCTTCGCTAAGTTTGATCTGGATAGTCCACTTGCCACCTGAGACCGGTGGCTTAAGACTAATTTTCATGACCTCACATGCACAGCAGCCAACAGTTGTTTTTGGAAGTTAAGCAGAAAAAAAACTTGGCCCCACAGTCGTCCAACGTACGACCTCTCGTGCATCTTAGTTCTGTTCTTGCTTCTTGACATCGTTACCCCCCACCCGCTTTTGTCGTGGTTGCAATCTTTTGTCTGCACAACGCAAAGCTCGGTGCTTGAAATTCGACGCGAGTGGGGTGGTTTGGGGTGGAGGTATTGATGGTGCCAGAGTTCCTCTTGTGGCCTTCAACAACCCCGGCTGTCTGGTCATTATGTCAGTGCAGCGTCTTTCTCGGGTGCATCGAGTTCTCACGCACGCCCTGACACAGCCTCCCCACCCTGTGTATGATTGCGATTCCATCCGGCACCTCAGCATTATCGCTGTATCTGACCCAACTCTCACATCGCGTCAACTCTGCCTCCAGACGCGGACAAAGAGGTGGGGCCAAACACAGTCTGGGTAACTGCAGTGTGCGCCGTCCCAGGCTTGGCAGAGCGGACATTAATCCCTTCCCTTTCCTGCCTCCCACCCTGCCAGACACCCCTCCCCCTCTCCCTCTCCCTCTCCTCTCGTTTATCTCTTCAGGGTGCTTATTTGTTTCCTTTTCGTCCTTGACAGCTCCTCTCATGTTGCCCCGTCACTCGTCTGCACCGTCGTCTATCACGTGCGTACGTTGTTGTTACTCTCACCCCTGGAGAAGTGGCGAGGGGAGACAACGCCCATCCACCCCGTAGCCTACCCGTCCTGTAGCTGCTGGATGCATGGAAAGTGTAGACGTGCATGGGAAGAGAATACTGTGGAAAGAACACGGAAAACTAAATGGTGCCTAGAAATAAAAAGTGAAGACGAAGTGCCGGTTGCTAGTGCCTGGCAGAAGACAAACAGCGGGAGGCTTTGAACGGAGTCGGCTGGAACGGAAGAGGTGAACGCTGAGGGAAGAGAAGCCGAGCTTCTCGTTGGCCGCTCGTATGCTCACCCTTGATGTCTCCTCAGCATCTATCAATCAGAGTCGGGGATTTCTCGCTTGACGAGATTCGCGCCCGTCTGGCTGTTGTCAAACACCTCGCTAGCATAGCGCGTTTGTCCGCAGGATCTGGCAGAACAGTACCTCGCTAGGCACTCATGCTTGATGGCTGAATTCCTCGCTTTCACCATCCAGTCAGCGCCTATCGATAACCGTGCAGCCGGCACCCCGGTGCTTGTTGCACGAAGCCGACTGGCACGATGTAGCTGTGGTACGTGGAACATCTGACGCCATCGAACTGACGTTCAACTGGCAGGTGGCCATGGTACGCTGGACACCTGACGCCATGATGCTGACAAAGTTGTATGTGATTATAAAACATGGGATATCTGACGTTATCGAGATAACGTTAACTTGCACGCGGCTAGGGTATACTCGATATCTCACTTTATCCAGCTGACGTTTAGCTGGCATGCGACTGTAATGCGCGAGATTTCTGACGCCATCGAGGGAGAAAGGTTGGGAGGTCCAAGTGCGACTTGTACTGCGATTACCGGTGCCTGTGTGTTTGACGCATGGAGTTTGAGAAGGACCGATATTGTAAAGACCAGTTTCTTTGTGGTCGTGTCGATAAGGTTGTCTCCGGTATTAGTCTTTCACAAGTGTTGGACAAGTTCGCCGTTCGTAAAGACTATTGGCACTGGTGTTCCGTGTTTACAGCACGACCCTCGGGTCATTTTACCTGTTGCTAAGGCATCTTGTTTCGTTGTTGTGTTTTAAGGTCAGTGTTTTGCTGGTCATTCCGCTTTTCTTTTACCGATTTCTAATTTGCCTGTTGGGCACAGGGTTCTTGGCTTGCATATAAAAACAGGCGAATTCGAACTTATATAGACAAGAAACTTCTTTTGTCGTTATGTGATGTCGGTCTCTGTTTGCGCCATAAGATGTACGTTTGTGAGCTATCATGCTCTTTCTCTTTCCCTCCCCCATTCTTTTTCTCAGAACTTTCCTCATTCTCTAACGCGCTCTTTCTTTCTGTTTCACTCCCCCCCCCGCCCCATTCACTGCCCCTCTCCCAGTGCGAGAAATGTCACCAGCTTCGTCTCCCCGACAGTGGGAATAAATCATTGCTGTTGTGTGCTGCAGAAACCTATGATGTCACCAAGAAACGCCGAGGCCGAAAGCGGAAGGCAACAGACCCAGCTTCAGAAGAGGTAGGCGACGAGAAGGCGGAAGGAGAAGGCGAGAAGGGGGAGGAGGAAGAGGGGGAAGCCAAGGGACCGAATGAGGAGGGGGCCGCAGAGGAGGGTGAGGACACCATGCTGGGCAAGCGACGCGTGGAGGGGGGCGGGGGCCCGTCGTTCTCCTCGAAGAAGCGGAAGCTGCACGGGCCCAAGATCCCCAAGAACGCCCTCATGCAGCTGAACGAGATGCGGCCGGGACTGGAGTTTCGCTTCGAGTCCCAAACCGGACCCGTGCACGCGCCCGTCTTCACCATGGCGGTGGAGGTGAACGGCCAAACCTTCCGCGGCACTGGCACGACCAAGAAGAAGGCCAAGATGATGGCCGCCGAGGCTGCCCTGCAGTCTTTCGTGCAGTTCCGGAACGCCTCCGAGGCGCACCACGCCATGGGGCGACAAGTGGTCAGCTCGGGCGACTTCACGGACGAGATGGCTGAGATCGAAAATACGAGTCTTTTCAACGACTTCGAGAACCAAGGCGGCGGCGGCGGTAGTGGAAGCGGCAGCGGCAGTGGTGGTGGCAGTGATAGCGACGCCCCAAACAGCGAAAGCAGCGGAGGCGGCGTCGTGACGAACGGCAGCACGCGCAAGGCGCCCAGGACCAAGGCCCACGTGCCGGCGCAGCCCGGCGACAAGAACCCAGTGATGATTTTGAACGAGATGCGGCCGGGCCTGAAATATGAGTTTGTTTCGGAGACTGGTGAGAGCCACTCCAAGTGCTTCACCATGGCGCTGGAGCTGGACGGACAGCGCTTCCAGGGCTCGGGCCGCAACAAGAAGGTCGCCAAGTCGCGCGCGGCACAGGCGGCGCTCATGAAGGTCTTCGGCCTCGACTTCTCTTTCGAGCCAGGTGAGTTGAGCGAACAAGAGAGACGTGCGGGAACGGTGGTGGGGTAGGGGTTTAGGTGGGGGTGGGGATGGGGGGGAATAGGAAGGGACAGAGAGACAGACACACGCTTGTGTGGCGTAGCGAATGCCCATCTTTTTACTTCGATTGCTAATGCTTTAGAAGTAGTTTAGGTAGCATCCAACCTCAACTGCTCCTCGGATCCAGTTAATAATAATAGGCATGTTCTACACCTGCCCCACACCTGGAAATCTTCGTGCAGTACCGTGCCAAACAACAACAAAGGTCAATAGTGAATAGGCAAGTGAAACGAAAAAGAATGCAAAGCGAGTTCCTGCCCGCACCCGCTCTCCTAAAAACTCAAAATATCGGCGAGGAAGAGAAGAAAATGTGTGGGTTTTTTTTTTTTTTTTGGGGGGGGGGGTTAGGCGCGTAACATTCAGCAGTACATGAGTTAATAAAAGTAACTGGTGGTAGAAATGTTTTGTTTTAAACTCGTTTACGTTCGAGGCAGGTCGCTGCGAGAAGATCGATGCTGGGTTATTGATGTCGACATTTCGGGGATGACGGATTTCCTGTAGCCTTCCACCCGCTGTTGTAGGAAGAAATGAGGGGTGAGAATGCAAGGAAAGGAAGGAGCTTGCCTAATTACCTCGGCCTACGTACCGCCGGGGCTAGTTGCACAACACGCTTCTAATTTTAATCGCTTTTAGACCTTAAATCCACTTATGTAATCAGCTTTGCAGAAACACAGCGGGAAACATAATTTTGTAACTGTTTTGAAACAACTAACATTGTCAGCCTTGTCGGGAGGGGCACAAGGCACAGAGCGTCACACGTGCCCACACTCGATAAGACCTTTTTAGAAAAAACAAGACAACTTTCTGTGACCTGATAACGATCAGTTACAACACCGTGCACAGGGGAGGTAATGGAAAACCAACAGAAAGACGCCGTGGCACCAGGTCCCTGCTATAGGAACAGCCTGCTTTGAGAGGAATCATTTCGACGCTCCAGCGAGACCGTGCTGACGAGCCAGCGAGCTGCCTGACGCCTTAATCATACTTGAATTTAGTCACAATATTTATCAGCCGCCTCGTGGGAGCCTCTAGCCTGGCAGACACTTAACAGAAATCAGATAATCGAGCGAGAAATTTGCTTTTTTTTTCTTGTCTTTATTTTGGGAGAGAGGGAGAGAATAAGAAAGTTTCTTGTGTTGGGCTGCGAATCAGTTCTTTAATTTGTGTAGGGCTTTTGGGGTGAGGAGAAGTAAAATTGTGTGTGTGTGTGTGCAGGCACACAACCTGTTCCTGGAGATGACCAGCAGACCAGCGCCTTGTCCGACCTGGTGTGCAAGCTGGTGCTGGAGAAGTTTGGGGAGCTGACCAACAACTTTACCACACCCACCGCCCGCCGCAAGGTAATGCTACCTGACACCGGGACATGATGACAGTCGATCATTGTCACAGGATTGGTTTTTTTTCCCCTGATACGTTGACAGTCTCGTCACAACATTGGTCATTCATTAGGTGCCACAAACCTCATTGTGTAGTGTTTGTAAGAACATAAACATGAGACTTTTTTGTTGCTTAGTGTTGTCTCAGCCTAAACACCAAACATTTTTATTGCATGACAACACATCAACTCAGTGTCGCCGGATGGGACGTAGGAACCCAAGGTATCGCCCAGCGCCAGACATGGTGCCACAGTCTTGCAGTCCGTGCGAGTACTGGTAACACTGGCTTGACCACAAGGAAATGTTGACCGTCGCAAAAGTGTCGGTAACACCCAGCAGCAGGGTATGCTAACACCAATCACCCCTAATAAAAGCTTAGTGCCTCTTCGTGCGACTGTCAGATGTCTGCCGTCATGACACGAAATGTTATGTTTGCTTTGGGCGTGATGGTGCTGGGTGTGTTCGGTCGGCCATTCTCCCTTAGCGCGTTAAGTAATCACAATGAATGATTTCCCTTTTTGTCCAGGAGCAAGTTTTCGTTTTTCCCTGGATGACTTTTCCCGTTTCCGGGATGATTTGTTAGTTTTGGTGGTGGTGTTAAGTGGATGATTATGCATAATTGCTAGATGCAGAAGGGTTCACTAAGGAAGTCGAGGAGTTTCAGAGATAAGGCCGGGAGTTCTGTAGAAGATCCCGGCGGAGCCAGGCAGCTGAGCAGTCGTCCTTGATCTCCATGATTTGTGTACCGCGGGGCTTCCTTTCAGCCGTCTCTCCTCTAGTCTAATCCACCCCTCGCGCATGCGCAGCCATAACCACCTAGCGCCCCACGTCTTCCCCTCCCAACCCCTCACATTACCGAATATTTAACATATACAGAATGGTAATTTTTTTAAAGAAAAGGCGAAGAAAATCCACAGCCTAGTGAAATTTGGAACAGTGACTGGAAGTGGTTCACCGTGACTATGACACGACATGTGGAGGGCGGAGCCGAGTGTTCTCCGTCCGCTGCCTTTGTTTTCCCTGATATAATCAGGGACATAGTTCTTCTCGCCAGCTGCTGGAGGGGAGGGGGAGTTAACCACATGACACACCAGGCATCGAACAAGTGACCTTCTGCTCCATAGTCTAGCACTCAAACCATCAGGAGACGCATCATGTTGTCATCCCCCTCTCTTCCCTGCTTTTCCCTTTACCACCACCCTATGACCCTAAGGGCGTGCTGTGAAATGGGCGTGTCTAATAACAATCATATTGCAGGTGCTGTGGTGGATCTGTGCCATGCCGAATACATTGAATATGCTGTACAATGCTGACTTTCTGTTGCAGGTGCTGTGGTGGGTCTGTAGCATGCCGAATATATTGACTTGTTTGCAGGTGCTGCAGTGGATCTGTACCTTGCCGAATACATTGCAGGCGCGGTGAATTTATCAAATACCCTGTGGATAGGTCTGTACAATGCTGACTTTCTCTTTGCAGGTGCTGGCAGGGATCGTGATGACCTGCGACCCCGAGAGCGTGCCGCCGGAAGTGGGGCAGGAGGCGCAGGTGATCTGCGTGTCGACGGGCACCAAGTGCATCAACGGCGAGTACATGAGCTCGCAGGGCACCTCGCTCAACGACTGCCACGCCGAGGTGGTGGCGCGCCGCTCGCTCCTTCGCTTTCTGTACGCGCAGCTGCAGCTGCACGCTGCCGAGGACCCGCAGGCGGCGCGGCGCTCGGTGCTGGAACGGTGCGGCGATGGACGCGGCTTCTGCCTACGGGAGGGCGTCAAGTTCCACCTGTACATCTCCACGGCGCCCTGCGGTGACGCGCGAATCTTCTCGCCGCACGAGCGCGAGGGCGACGAGAGTGACAAGCATCCCAACCGCCGCGCGCGTGGCCAGCTGCGCACCAAGATCGAGTCCGGAGAGGGCACCATCCCTGTGCGTTCCGCCGCCACAGTACAAACGTGGGATGGGGTCATGCAGGGCGAGCGTCTCCTGACCATGTCCTGTAGCGACAAGATCACGCGCTGGAACGTCCTGGGGTTACAGGGTCAGTGTGTTGTTTTGTTTGTGTGTATATATAGATATATGTGCTGGGTGGGAGGCTGAAGCATCGTCGTCACGGGCCTGTGTTGCACCCTACGCGGTCACGACCTAGCTTTGCATAGCCACCTCAAGTCTCTATCCGGCTCGCCTTGGAGTCTTTCCCTCATCGGTCGTACAGGACACATTTGCTTGTTTCTTTTTCTTCCTCCTTTTTCTTTTTTTTTCTTTACATTCACAGGATTGCGGAATGAATAGGTGGTAAAACATCCTTGACATATTTTGAAAACCGCGTCCATCTACAGGCATTTTTATGCGCATCTGCATGCAAGTGGTATGTTTTTCACAAACTGGTCAACCGTCGGTCACCTGTTATTCCTGCAGCTGGAAATTATAAATTCTCGACGTAAGGTCACACCGAAATATCATATGTGTGTTAAAGAATTGATGGTAAAGCAGAACTGCTCTAGCATTTAGCTGCTACTTACATTGTTCTACTTCCCACTAGAATTACAAATGTTGTTTGTGTGTGTGTGTGTGTGTGTGTGACGCGCGCGCGTTTGGTTTTCCTCATTTTTTAAAAATTATGTCATACTTGCATATTTCGGAGAAATAGGTTACCGGTAAGCACTGGAACGTCCTATCCACCCAGATCCCCAGTCTGTGTTTTTAAATGCCAAACACATTGATGATATTAGCATAGCGCACAGATCATCTTGAATGCAAATCTAACAACAGCACGTTAACTTACCGGAAATGCAATCTTGCCGACGGTGTCCAGAATGTCTCGCGTAGGAGATAACCGTCAGCAGCCAGCATGGAGAACAGAAGGTAACTTGTTTCCCCCGCCTCGGCTATGTGTATAAACACAGATTCAATAATCTTGTAAAATTGGTGAGGCATCGAGAGCAAAATCACCCTATACAGAGCCTCGAACAAAACTCGAGTGTCTCGAAACGTTAAATACAGAATAAATCACTGAAGACTGAATATTGCACGTTAAGGATTTTATTTTTAAACTTCTAAGATGCTACAACATTTATGATCGTGCATTTTCTGCCAGTCACATAACGTTATCGTGAAGACGTGGAGAGTCTAATTTAGTTGTAAATAAATTGTGTAAATGTTGTGAGGCTCTGCACAGGGTGAATCCTCCCCTTCCCCCCCCCCACCTCCGTCTTGGCGCCCCATAGAGATCTGCCTGATCCATCAACAGCTGCACCGTTCACCAGTACATAACTACCCTTTGTCCTAATGTAAGGGAGATAAGGATGCATCGGCGGGAGCTCGCTTGATGACCGAGATATCTTTGAAAACAATTTTTTTGCAAAGAAATAAGAAAAATTGAAGTGCGCAATGATAGCGGGCAATCTCGTGGCCACATCTGTGACGGGCGTGAAAGACGATCTGTGCAGGGGAAGAGACAGACGCAAGTTAGACTCGTGGTTAGTTTGCTGCTTCCTTTGGAGTCTGTATTCCTGCTGGGTGTCGGGTTCGGTACGAAGCTGGTGGTCTTGCCAACAGATAGTATAGGAGGGCAGACAAGATACATGGCTGTAACTTATTTCATCAAGATGTGACTAATCACAGGTCACATGATCACTACCTTCCTGGCAGCTGTAATTATTTACTCCTGGGTTTTAGCCATGGCCAGTCGGCACTTCAAGTGAGAGGCCATGGGTTCAGATCTGGTCTCGGGGACACTGTGTATGTGACACTATAGTTTGCAGGTCTTATTACCCCATCAGTACTCCCCTCCTTCCCTTTCCGCCCGTGGTCTGAAATCACCTCTAGGTTGAAGCATTTTCCCGTCAAAGCAAACAGCCAACTCTCATGGCCAGCCAGAGAAATTATTTTAAGGATTGCCTCATGGCTGTAAGGGCGGTGAAGTGGTTCAGCGTGTCTAGAGCATGGGATGCAGAAGGTATAACCCTCACTCTCATTCTCTGCTGCTATTTACCCTCCACGGAATATCAGGTACCCAGAGGTTGCTACGATTGCGTTTTCCAGTACTTTCTCCGAAACAAAATTTAAACCCAGAACCCTTTTTGATCGCTAGAAGGTAGAGAGGTCCGTGTAACACGATTTTTTTTTCGGGGTGGGGGAGTGGGGAGAATGCATGAAGACTGACGAGTGCTGACTGATGCATGACACGTGACACTGATGCATGCGTCACAGACACTTTGACAACAACCATAATTTATAATATACGCGCCAAGTGTTCCTGATGCTGGCAGGACTTCTACATATTAACCCGTGAGTTACCCTCGCCCCATCTCTACCTTCTATAGCGGCTACAGATTAAATCGAGGTGTAAATATTTTTTCGCCGTTTGCAAGAAGTTACTTCCACCGTGGCGTAATTGCCCATGTGGCCGTTTTTGCGCGCGGCGAAATTAATTTCCCGACCATTTAGCTCCGAAATGTAGGTCAGTGGGCCACCGTCAAGACGTAGAAAAGAGCGATCGAAGGGGAGGGGGTGGTGCCTCGGCCACGAAGTGTGCAGCTACCACCCCCCCTCCTCCGTTCGTACAGTTTCCATGGTCAGCTATGAGCACTCGTATCGTGCTTTGCAGAGGAAGAGGGTTGGGGGAAAAGACCTGCCATTTTCTATGCCGCTGTTCTTTTGCTGGGCGAGTTAGCGCTGCCTGGTGGCACCCGTAGCAAGAAACGTGCGACAATGCTCTGGTATTTAGAGTAATGTCTGTACGTTTTAGTTTTAAGTCTACCAGTGTTCTAAAACATATGTTCCCCCACCTCCACCACCGTAGGCCTTTTTTTATTAGAGTACGAGGCAATATTTTTTCAGAAAAATGAACATTCCCCCCCCCAAAAAAAAAAAAAATCCTCCACAAATTCCTTCTCATAGTTTAGGAACTGGCATATAGAACAGGGCTCATCTTTTCGAAAAATAAATTACATTCTATTAGATCTTTGAGATACCGACAGCACAAATTAAATTTAATCATTGCTTTTTAATGAAGATTGGTATAGGTTTACAGCATTATACCCAGAAAAGGATTTTCAGGATAGTTAATGATTTCCCTCATCTATTTCAAAGCGTTGCAGAAATTCTTGATGTAATTTCTGTTGTTAGATTGTTAGACTTCACACTTCTGCCATATCTATCGATCTTGTGCATGGTTTGAATTTAGCATGCCATTGGACAGGATAACATTACTTAGAAGAAAACATTCCTTTTATTTTGGGAGGGGGGGGGGAAGAGTTGGCAGGGGACGAGAACTAGAAGATAAAAGCATTGAGCATTGCATCTCCCCTGGCCCTTCCCTCTTATTTCATGCAATATAAATAAACTAGAAGTGCTACAAGGTAGAGATTTGTTTCACTGTAGAATGCTCTAGTGCCATGAATAATAGATGTAGAGGAAATTAGGCCTCCAGCAGGAGAACTCAGTCTTCAACTTCAGTGCTCTGCCCCTGCCAATACAAACTTGACCCCAATTTACAATTTATTTTTTTTTCTTTGGCGAACAATTTGCTTGAAGAAGCCATAGATGTATTTTCCCATTTTCTGGGCACAGTCTTTGTGTGTGCACACTTGTGAGAGAAAGGATTACCCGTGCATAATGGTGGTGATTGGATGAATCATCAGTTATCTTTCAAGCACCAACAGTTTTATTATATGTCCCTTTTCCTTTAGCTTTGTCGCTGCCCTACGTGCTGACAGGCATAATGGGCAGTAAGAGTAAGTAAGTAAGTTTCCTTTAGTTATGCTTTGGGCATTTTTACATATCATGCTTTTGATAGATGAAGGACTTACAGTTTTAATGAAGGATTAAACATATTGCACATTTAGTTACTTTGAAGACATTGCTGAATTTGTTGCAGGCTCGTTGCTGGGTTTGTTCATCGAACCGGTCTATCTGGACAGTCTTGTTTTGGGATCTCTCTACCATGGTGACCATTTGTCTCGTGCTGTGTACTCGCGTATTAACTGTCTGGCTTGTTCACCAGAGCTTACTCCACCGTTCCGCTTTAACCGTCCCTTCCTCAGTGGTATTTCAAATCCTGAGTCACGGCAGCCGGGCAAAGCACCCAACAACAGCGTAAACTGGACTTTGGGCGATTTAGCCCTGGAGGTGGTGAACCCAACAACAGGCCGCACAGAGCAAGGATCAGAGTCGCGGCTGAGCAAGCACAATCTTTTTGCCCTTTACGGCACCATCATTAAGCGCCTTCCTACCCTGGTAGAGCTGCCTGACACATCAAACCCTCCCCATGTCTACGGAGAAGCCAAGGCTGCACACACCAGGTACCAGGTGTTAAAGAGAGAGTTGTTCCAGGCATTCTACAAAATGGGGCTTGGCTCCTGGGTTCAGAAACCCTTAGAGAGTGACCAGTTTGAACTTCCCATTTGAAGCATAGTGTCTTGGTGCCTGCATAGCGGTCAAGTGGGGTTTTGCGCTGATGGAAGTTGGGATGGCGGGTAGGGGAAAAGCAAAAGAGGGTATGATAAACACTGCTCATTTTCCTGTAAAATCAGTTAACGACAACACTTGGGGTTACATCGTTTTGTTCAATGTATCTAAAGGAAATCTCTGTGTGCATGCGTGAGTGGCAATGTTGGACAGAGGAAGGAGAAGTTAATAAGATCAGGATACGGAGAAACCATGACAAAAGATCTTGAGATTTGTCAGTCCATTAAAGCTGTTTATTTATAGTTTTCAAGGTACCACATAAATAATAGGGCATGTATGAAGAATGGAATAGGTAAGGGAAAAAGGAAGGAGGCAAGAAAACAAAGCATGCAGGATCAGGGACTAAGTACAGGATAGAGGTGGTGCATGGAGGGAAGTCAGATTTACATGGCTCTGTTTTACCCTGGCTGCCATATTTGTCTCGTTCATGGTGGACACCACTAAAGGTCTTATTACCCCATCAGTACTAATTGCATTGTGGATGGTTTAAGTTCAGTGCAGAATCCAGAAAATTAGAACATGTAGGTGCCTCCACAGGTTTGAGTTGTGAAAAATCCTCCTTTTCAACATGGTTATAAAGCCACTGTATTATTCTAACATCAGGTTACAGGGGAATATTACTGTAATAACAAAAAAGGCAAGATGTAACACCTTTGATGCAGTCTGATGTTCGTTGGTTTTTGTTGTTGTTCTTTTAAATGCTAGCATGTTTGAATTTTACTTTTGATCAGATTGTGTTTTTAATTCGAACATTCTTATTTGTTACCCTTATTTTATCCACTTGTCAGCATTATATTACTGATACTTGCTCACAGAATAACGTGTAATGAATGCAGTCACAGGAAATCATGTTTGTTTTCACAACTTGTGTGTTTTTTTTTTAAATTAAGACACCAGGCATTCCTTTTCACGATGTACCTCTAAGTGTGTGACTACAATCGGATTAGTTCAGTATAGTAGTAACAGAAGTCTTTTGAGTTTGTCATTTCCTCCCCATCCCCCATAATTGTTGACATCTAACCAAAGTGGGGTCT
This sequence comes from Marisa cornuarietis, assembly GCA_004794655.1. Classification (NCBI taxonomy): domain Eukaryota; kingdom Metazoa; phylum Mollusca; class Gastropoda; order Architaenioglossa; family Ampullariidae; genus Marisa; species Marisa cornuarietis. The sequence goes on from SMMW01000631.1 coordinate 2,211,991, forward strand.
GAGTGTGTGAACTGTTAGACCAGTAACATGTTACAGGACATGACATGTGCATTCATACACATAGATACAGACGCTCTCTCAAAGCTGCAAAAAGTAGTTTTGCAGAAGTACAAAAAAAGGCGGAGTTGTTTTTTTTATAAGATCAGTACACTTCAAGTGATGGCAGCATTCAACGTTATTTTAAAAAAGAATAGGGAAGGCAGGGTGGGAATCCATTAAAAAATGGTTGCCTTTTGTCATGTGATCTGGAAATTGATCATTGATTTTTCTGTGTTGATTGGAGTATGTGTTGTTGCTTGCATGTTTAATAAACATTCTAATGGTCTACATTGTAAGACTGGAAATCCTAAGTCTGGCATGCACAGGGTTCAGTTTTCTAGTAAAATTTACATTTCTCTGAGTTTTGATCAGTTGTCTGCTTAAAAGCCTTTTTAGATCCGTAAACTGTAAGATGGAGTAGCTCTATCTTGAAACGCATATTGTGAAATATTTGTTTCAGTTTAGTGGTTCAGAAAATGACCAGTTGCCACTCTTACCTGCTAACTCCCCATGTAAATACTGGTATGTGCAAAGAGCTGAACTAATTATGAGTAACCTGCCATAGGTTATGGAAGTGAACAAGTTCATATCTATATTTAACCACTTGCAACAATGTGCAAGAGGAGGAAAGGTTAGTATAACCAATCCATGTTTATCAAAGAGAATGCAACCAACTTTGTCCAAACTAATTTGCTCTAGTATAGGAACCCTGGAATTTTGTCAGTTGTCATAAAGTATTCAAATCTAGAGAAAGTGCATTAAGGAATGTTGAAAATGTTCAAAATGGCAGTTAAATCGAAATTTTAATCTAAGTTTCACATACACAGGAGACAGTAACAAACAAGGATGTGTCTGGACGGTAATGATGGCTTCATGTAGCAAACCATGCAATAATGTCTCTAGAAATTAGCAAGTGATAGTTTGATCAAACATTCTTTATTACACCAATGCTTCTCAATAACTTGTTATTGTCCACCCCTGAATATTTCTACCAATGCCAAACTTCTACTGTACTAAAAATTCAACAGCCACATCTCTACAGTTACTGGAAAGGGATAGAAAGGACACTACAGATTAGCAGCTGAACAGAGGCAAACCCAGAGACTAAGCTGATATAAGGTACAAATAACTGGAACCTGGAGAAAATGTGCTGGGTTTTACATTTGATAGTTAAAAGTGAAGCCTATGGAAAATTTATTAGAAAAGTTTCAGCTTTCACCCTCTAAATATGAAGAGGTAGAGCTAATCAAAGCTAGACATTTCAGTTTAACAACCTTTCTGCTCTAAGAGACAAATTTTGCAAAACGTGCTTCAAAAAAAAAAAATATGAGGGTTAAATTTTTTTTAAGAAAACCATACAATGTTCAGACTAGGGAAGTTTAATATGCTTAGGCAATTAATTTTGAAGCAGAAGAGAATTTAAGTGAAGATGTGATCATAGCAAATGGTGCACAACACTTGTGCTGACAATATTTACAAAGTTTTGGTAATAATGGTGAACAGCTAGTAAAGGTGCGGGAGGGGAAAAAAAAACAAATTACCACATTTAAAAGAAATTTTTATAAATGGAATACTGCATGTCCACCCTCGCCAGATTCCACACAGTTCTGAAGTCATCTCAGTTTCCATATATTGGAAATAACTATGGCAGTGTGTGTGTGTGTGTGTGCGTGCGCGCAATTGTGTTTTTCCGGATGATGCTAAGTTGTTGAGCAGTACTCTTTTTGGCAGATTTTAAGAATGATAGTATAACTGCCTACTACAAATGTTTTGATATTGTAACAGGTAAAACTTGACAGAAAGAACTATAGACTGAAAACTGTACTTTGATTGCAGTTGGTGGCTTGATTTGGGTTTTATCATGATGCTGTTTTCCATTAGTTTCCATGTTATGCAAAACATAGGATTTAAAAGAACATCTCCCAAAAGTTAACCAATGTTTAGGACAAGCTTCCCTGAAGGTTTCTGTACTACAGGAACATTTGTCAACAACAATAACTCTGAAATGACTTTGACATGTTTTGGCACATTCATTCAACTTAATATTATTATTTATCTCTTATTCATGCCACAGGCATCTTATACATCTTAAATTTTAAAAAGGCCTTTCAGAACTGTCACAGGCTTCACAAGTTTTTGTTCACACTCCTCTGAATATCAGGAACTAAAGAAATTTTTCCAGAAAATATACATCTGCTAAACAAATGAAAGCCCATTCATCCCATGTTTGTCTAAAAATAAATAACATAAAACTGAAACAAACAGTATACACTTATACTTGCTCTTGGACATTTCCTCCGTTGTTAACAAGGAACTGTACAAATGCACCCAGAATTATAATGGTTACAGAATTACCACATTTCTGGAGCAATACATAAAATGTGCAACGGCATGCTGGGCCAACACAAGCATATTGCACAAATACAGGCAGAAAGTAACTGCATGTCTAAATCTGAGATTCTGAAAGCTTTGACAAGTTTTCTGAAAGTTTGCTATGTATAACTTCCAGTTCTGTTTACCCTTCTGGTTTGAAAACCTGAGGCTGTCTACAAAATACACAATAATAACACCAGCTAAAAGAATTTCAAAAATAAAGTGCTGTCTTCAAGATTTGCCTTATCACAAATAATAGAGATAAGCAAACCATGCATATGCTGAGACTGGAATGAAAGAACAGACCACCACAAATCTGTTACAGAGAAATTACAACATTCACAAAAATAACATTCACTCCCAATTTGCACATCCTTTAACAGTTCTCAAGGACATCTTGAGCATAAAGTATTCCAAAATATGTCAACTCTTGTGTGACGGTGAGTGTTGGCAAACTTGTAATGGGACTGTTTGTGAGGCGTAGCATTGGAAAGAAGCATGATAAGAGGTTGGTAAAGACAAAATGTGGGTAATTTTAATCATTGAACACTTCCCTCCTACCAGGGTAGGTTTGAAGGAAGGTCAGGTGTGCTGTCACCTTTTACTTCTTTCCCAGTGGAAAGCTGTAACCAGTTAACTGCCGCTTACCCTCACAATGAATATGCTCAGTGCTTATTCGCCTGCTGGACATTTTTACTCCTTGGCAGACTACACTGTTTTATGTCTGCCAAAGATCCACACTAAATGATTTAATGAGCAATCAATGTATGATTCCCTCACTGCAAAACTTGCTCCCTTTTCTCTATTCAAACTGCAAAATTAGACATTTTGTTTCACAAACATCTGCAGTAGTATCATCTCCAGCTGCAGCTCAACCTAGCCCATGTTCTAAATCCACAATTTGTGTGTGTACATGTGGTTACTCTACAGAAAATAGTTTTTTTTATTAACCTGTCTATAGACAACTGATATCAGATGCTAAAAAAGACCCTGCCATCACAATATGAATAAAAGTTTATTAATCAAAATGCTATTGTGTGAAAGAACATCTCCAAAATTGCACATAAATCTGTAAAAAAAAAACACACCTGTAAAGTTACAGAATTTGATTATAAAATGTTCTGTAAAAAACTTTATTGATGTACTTGCACTGTAAGTGTGGCCCTGTAAATAAAGGTGACAGCACAAAGCTCAAAGAAGTGGTCAAAATCTTAATCGCTATTTCTTGATCAGGTTTAAGAAAAATGGTGCAAGTTTTCTAATTTGCACAAGCATCATTTTCAGCCTAAAGACACTATACATACTGCTTCAAAACAGAGACTTGTACAAAAAAAGATCAGGTGCCATAATTTTTATGAAGCTGCTACTTCATTGCAAAATTGCTATCTGATGAATTAAGAAATTACAATTCACCAAAGCTAAAGGTATAATTCTTTGTGGCACAATCACTGTGGTCTGATTTTTTAAAAAAAGTGTCATTTTGCTTTTCTATACCATCCACAGTGTGATATCGCTGGCAGGAAAAGCATCGTCTTTACCAGCACGAACTTATGTTCATGGAAACATTTGGTGATAGGCCAGCACAATGCAATATCACTCAATCTATATTCTGATTCCGGCTGAAACCTTTACTAATTTATCACATGCCTTCGGGTAGCGGCTACAATAAAGCAAACAGCAGCCTTTTGGAAAATTCTTACAAAGAGACAGCCAGCTGGACAAACAATAAGTTGGTGGAATAAAAGACATCTACACAACCTGTTTGGCATGCCTAGACCTGCCTGGACAAGGTGAAGGATCACGTGTTGATGGCGTGACCACAACCTGAGTGAGCTGAACTTTACTCCTTCACCTGGGTGCTGATATGCCACCCCAACACTTGTCGGTCAAAGCCACAGGAAAACAGATTGGTTGCTGCTGCCTCATCCGCCCAACTGACTGCACATACCATGCGACTGTGTCCCTGCAGGTTAAAATAAACTTCACTGTATCTTGTGAACCCCAAAGGATATTAACTGTCCAAAATATAGTTAAAATAGATGGTTAAAACTAACAAAAAACAATCACACAACAAACAAATCTCAAGCAAAATAAGTTGATATATTGTCTTTTTTTGTCAGAAGATACAATAACAAAAAAAGGTCATACTTAGAGATTATGTACTGCTAATGTAAAATGTCTTTTGCATGCACATAAACCAAACACATACCTGTCTATTGCTGCGGGGAAGACGCCCAATACGCACACCATTGATGTCATAAAGGCGAATATGCCTGTTATCGTGGGGGATGGCAATAAGGTTTTGCACAGGCGAGACGGAGATTCTGTCCAGAAGTAAAAAGAACCAGAACTGCATCTTCAAATTTCTAAGCTTGAGAATAAAGCATTTTCTTGTATCATCAAAATATATTTTTGTCACAACCTTTTTCCTACTCAAGGCCGTTCTTAACCAGACAAATAAGGACAAGCATTTGACCAAGTTTAATAAAGTGTTGACGATGACCTGACGGTTTCACAAAAGCTTTGCCAAAACTTGTCAAACATTCATCCATTTTTTCTGAGCCTTCAACACACATATATATATATATATACACACACACACATATTAAATAGATATAACTGTAAGAAGAATTATCTGGGTTTTTTTTTAAATCTTGAAGAAGTCTTCAAACCTTGAAACTATCTTAAACTTCAGGTTTTGGTAAAAAATGCATTTGCTGAAGGATGGGGACTGGGTGGAGGGAAAAGGAGAATCTAGCATTGATATGACCAAAATACAATTCCAGAAATGTTTTCTGCTAAAATGTTCTTAACAGAATACTTCAATCTTTTAATATCTAGCATTGACGCGAGCAAAATATAATTTACAATTCCTGAAATGTTTCCAGCTAAATGTTTGGAGCGGAATACTTTAATCTTTTAACATAAATTAAAAGGCACTGTGTTTCAGAGATACAGACATCTTTAACAGATAGAAGAACATATCTTTAAAAGTGGGCAGAGCCCTTCTTCTCTAAGTGTAAACATTAATAACATTAATTTTGTTTATGTGATTCAGCTGCATTAAAAACAGAAGAGCAATAGCTCATTCCCTGGAAAAAAAATGCTACTGGAATAGCATATACAAAGTATTTTAGTAATCCACCCAGCCTTAAAAAGAAGCCGTGAATAGGAGTTCCACCACAGACTATTCCATAAATGCTCGTGAACACGAATAATTGCTGTTGCTCTCTTCAGTAAATGAGGCAATAAAGCAGGGTTTTGAACTGAATCCTTATTGCAAAGTATGATGACTACTTAAGGGTTAACTCAATTCAAATTACACAGAAATGAAGGTCAAAGCTGCTGGCAAGTTAACAGAACATAAAATGTCATTATTTCATAACAAAATCTTGCTGTGATTGTAAATTAATTTTTTTTAAAGCAATACTAACCATGGATAGGCCTACATTTGACCTCACTGAAGATTACATGCAGGAGTTTTGAGCAAAGGCATTGCCCAATCAGTGAACCTCTTGCTTTGAAAACAAACAACTGGTTTTCTCCAACTTTCTCTTTCCACTCAGATTGCATTATACAGATTGCCTTCCAATTTGCATTCTTTTTTTAAACATTTAATAAGTATACAAAGACACAAAGCCCAAACCTGTTAACTGCTGAGTCAGTGCGGATGGTGGCGATTGGAGACCTCATGTTGCGCATGTCCCATACTCGCACAGTGCGGTCATCACTACCTGACACTACTTTATCTCCACTGGCAAACACTGCTGAGGTCACTGGTCTAAAGAAACATGAAAAATACAATGAAATGCTGCTCTAATTCTTAGTGTGAAACTGTGGTCTTTAAGACTTCATACCACTATGACCAAAAGGTCACAGGACTACCTTTCCTTCATTTGATGTAAAACTACATTCTGAATTTATGATATGAAAAAGAAACATAATGCTCTTCCTTTAAGATATCAAAGCATGTTTACGTTTTAAAATTAGAACCATTTCCTCTACTACCACAATACTTGAGCTACAGTAGGTTCTTTGGTTGACCTTATTAGCAAGCTACGCCCAGATTGTGGCCACAGCTGCCATGCAACCTTTGCTCCTTCCAGGTCAATCCAACAGCAGTCCAAATTATGAAGTAGACAACCCAGACACAGTGAGTTGTCCATGCATGCTGTATGCATCTCTTAACCCTTGAGGTGTATGTTGTATGCAATAGTTAATCGCTTTACACATGCATGATTGATGAGACAATGAGAATTTATTTTGGTAGGCTCGACTGATGAGAAAAGGGAAGTAACACTACTTAGCACACAAATCATTTCTGAAGCCATCAGCCAGTGAAGATGATGATGGCTTTGCAGATGGCAGGCAAAGATGAGGAGTGAGAAAGAGAGAGAGAGAGAGAAAAATGTCAATGACAATCAGATATAGCAGGGCTTCTGCTAACGCAAAAAATTGTGTACAGTACGCATTAAAAGTTCGGAGGACCCCTTCAATTTTCGTCAATGGGGTCCCAGGGGACCCCCTCAAATTTGGGCGAAGAACAGATACAAAATTGGGTAAGCGTAGTGTCTGACATAGTAGCCCAATCTATTGTTGTCGTTCGCTACAAGGTGAGAGTAACTTCCCTTGCACTGAGTTTTTTCCCTTACTGGAAAGAGTTCCATTAACCTATTTCCAAGATGTCGTTGACAGCGTGGATAAAATCATCGTTGATTTGTTGATTTTTTTCACATTGTAAAGGGACCCCTTAGAGATAGCCTGGGACCCCTTAGAAATCTGAAGAAGGGGTCCCTGAGACCCCAAAGAATTTAGCCTTAGCAGAAGCCCTGTTATAGTCCATTATACAAACACATTATCTTTTAAAGTTACAAGAAAGGGTTGTACAGGATTGAGTTTGGTTAGAAAAGTTAATTTCTGGAAATTTTAATTTTAACTGTCATTTCTGCTCCAAGATTATTTTTCTGACTTACCAAAAAACCCCAGGTAAATTTATGCATCCTTTGGTGATTTCTCAAATCTCAAGATCATGGTCTCTAAGGGTGAAAATGTTTTTTTCCAAAAGCTAGTATATCTGGTGAGTCCTTCAGTTCTTAAGATTAAATGACAAGAAGGAAGCATCTATCTAGATGCTAGATCTGGGTCAGGCCTTTAAAACTTAAACAGTAAGAGACAAGAAGATTTATTGGAACATTAGAAAAAATATGAGCACTGTCTCTGCCTCACTACACATCTACAACCACCTCCCATAAGCACAAAAATTCATCAGCATTCCGTGTTATCATACTCACTGAGTATGGCCTTGAAATACGTTGACCAAAAGTGCAGAGTCCCTGAAATCCCACAGCCGAAAGGTCATGTCTTTGGAGGAAGTGACAACAAGGCGCTGTGTAGGATGGGCATGTACATCACTAAGCTCCTGGTCGTGACCTAAACAGAGAGGAGATAAATTATCTTTTAGTTTGTAAATTTAAACCCTGCTTACATTACCTCCTCATGTTTCTGTGAAGCATGAATCAAGCAGCCCATGCAGTTAAAAAATATTTTTTTTTTGCCCATGAAGTTTGTCATTACTTGTTTTAAAAGGAAAAAAAAAGAGTTCCATAGCCTTGAGACTGCAGGGGTAGTCAACATGGTCCAGCATATCTAGTGCAGGGCATGTGGAAGGCAAAGTATGGTAGTGTGGGGTAGGACATGCATGGCGCACACACACAGACAGGGATAAAAAGGTAGGCGATATACACTGGGCCGGTTATGTAAGGAAGACCACTGAGTGTTGCTTAGGGGGTAGACCGTCAATTGGAAGACCGGTACACTTAGCCCGGACAATAGCGGTTGTTTTCATTGTTGCAGACTGATCGTCGGTGCTGAGCAATGAAAGCAGACGACGGGCACAATAGTGTGGCGCTGTATGGTGGTCAGATTGATAGGTTACACATAGGTAAGGAGCGTGTAGCAACACCACGTGATATTAAGTTAACCAATGCACGATTGGTTAGTTAAAGAAATAGAAGTACTGTGAGAAAATGCGAGAGTGAAAGAACCAATGGGAAGACTTCCACACCTGACCACGTGCCCAAAGGAAGGAGAGAAGAAAGGGGGCCTTCGACTAGGAACGGAGTTGGAAGGAGAGCGCAGAGGTGGGAGCATCGCCCCATCAAGCAGTTGGGAGAACGAGTATCTGATGTACATGCTTTCTCCTAGTCAGACCTATCCTCTGCCGTACAAGTAAAACCTGAACCCACGACAGTGTTGTGTTGATTATTGTGGTGAGACTGGGCAACCTACCCTTGTCCCACCCTGTTACAAAAGCCCAACCCTTTCCTTCCACCATCATACCAGCCCACTTCCTTAAAAAAAGGCATCAACAGAAATTGTTATTCTTTAATGAAAAAAATATCAATTCATAAAGAACACACGAGGAACCAGAAAGCCGAGTGGCTACAGCATCTGAACTGAGAAGTGCATATGTCTGATACCCCTGTGGCATAGCAGCAAACTTACCCCAAGTCAACCCAGCTGTCAGGAATGGGTACCTAACTCTATAGAGGGATGGGAAAGGTAAAGCAACAGGGAAGAGGAGATGGGAACCACCCCCACCTAAAGCCAGCCCTGAGAAAAGTTGAGTCTCTAACACCTCACTCCCCAGTGACCATACTATACTTTGTCTCTCACAACAAACAATACTTTCTTCCAGTCTATTACAAACTTAATCGTGCGTCATTCTCACCTCTACATACACCTGCTTAAGGCTGATTGCTGCCAAGCCCCCTCCCCCTAACGCACTCACCAGTCAAGACATTAATGACATCGCCAGTGTCTGCATCATGCAGGGCGGCAGAACGATCCCAGGAAGCTGTGATGACCTGTGCACCACCTGCCAGCCAGTCAGCAGCAATAAGTACATCTGTGTGTGTATTAAGGTCCAGAAGGTGGTTGCGGACTGTCTGGCAGTCTGAAATATGTTCTCCGTACTCTCCTGGAAGACAAAGCAGAAAAGATCATGCTGATTTTATTCAGAAAACAACCTCTGTATGAGGGGGAACCTATAAACAAGTCAGGGTATGTTTTTGAACACTGCAATATAATTAATGTTCTGTAACTGTGAAAAGGAGAGAGTTTTATGAAAGATTTAAAATCAAAAGTATTTAATATAATGTTGATGAAAATAAATATGTATTTCTGTTAATGTATGGGACAAGTAAGAAACACAGTGAGATATATCTCCACTTTATAAATTAATAAAAACAAAGTGAGATATATCTACACTGTATAAATTTACAAAATTCAGTCCAACCAGCATCCAGAGAAATTCTTGACCCTACCGTCTGTGCCATCTTCTTTTTCTGAAACATCTACCTCATCCTCTCCAGATGAATGAGATTTCTGACACAACAGAAAAAAATAAACATATGTTTACTATGTATTAAGAGACTAGATTATTTTCAAAATATTTTAAAAGTATGCATGCAGTGCACAATGTACGTGCAAAAGATGTGGATCTAACCAAACATGTGCATGACCGTGCGTGCACACACACACACACATACACTCTTGCTTTTGCACAATGCATGCTTGATACATTCACAGCTCAAATATATAAATCAACACAAATTAACATTATTACAACTACTTACATGGCCATCAGGCACAGCCAGTGGTGCTGAAAACTGTGCTCGCCATATATGGGCTGTGTGGTCACCAGAAGCAGTCAAGACCAGGTCCTGGTTGGGGTGAAAGCGGATGGCATTGACAGAACCCTGATGCCCAGCATATACAAGCAGACACGTTCCACTTTCAATGGAGAACAAGCGTGCAGTGTGATCTGTCAGAATCAAGTCAGTACTAGTTGTTGCTCGTCCTTTTTATTCAGCTGATCATTGGATGACATCCAAGGCATTATCATTACATCAAAATGATGATGAAATCACTGAAATAACTAAATAACAGCGTGATAACATTAATAATGAAATAATGCTTCTGACATTGAGAGAGTACTTGTGGGATTTTTTTGTAGGCTAAACTGAAAACATGTTCTTGCAAAATGAAGCAGGTAAGAGTTTAGTGTTACTGACCTGCGGAGGCTGTTCCAATGACCTGATGTGAAAAACAGGACACCGTGACCTCCCAAACACCATCTCGATGCCCACGATAGTTGCGCACCAGGGAGTATGCAGTATTAGGAGCACGGAAACTAGAGACAAGCTTGCTAGTGGAGGCTTTGTAAGTTGTTTTGATCTTCTGAGACAGCTGTGCACCTGCTGACAGACAAAAGAAAAAAAAAAACGTGGCTGAGGACCTTTCAAAAAAATTTTTTGAAAAAGCTGTGCACAAACGTTGAGATGAGTTAATTTGATCTGAGCTGCCTGCAGTTTCAATTTATTTATTATAATTGTATGAATGAAGTCACATATAAAATTTTTCAAAAGAAATCTACTGATATCAAAACTGCATCATCATCATCATCATCAACGTTTATTTATAATGCGCTTTACGCCACCAACAAAGGAGGACTAAAAGCACTTACGTACATGAAGTTGCACAGGCACACACTTTTCAGTAGGTATCAAATGCATCTCACAAATTTATTCACCATCATTCAAATCATAACTACTCACTCAGTCTCTCTCACTCACACACACACACACACACAGAGGATGGAGGAAACCAGTAAACCCGGGGGTGGGGGAGGAACAACAACTGACCATCAGCTCTGTAAGGTGTCACATTCACAGAGAGGTATGCTGGAGTTGAGATACAAACCCACGACACCTGATTCTCACTGTCGTGATGTGTAGCATGGTATTGTATTGTACTTTTAAGTTCGACACACAGGTGTGCTTTAGTTTGACACTGCCACGCTGGAAATCACGAGAAATTGACAGTCTTGGTTTTTACTTTATTTTACGTGCGATCCCAGTAGAGCTCACCATCTGTCCAGGTGGTTAGGGTGTCTTGTTTTTTTGTTGCTGTCACGCGAGGATCTTGAGAAAATTGAGGTTTCAGATATTTTAGTATTTTATGTGCGGTGCGGGCTAAGCTCACCTTTTGGCGACGTAAACAAGGGTGGGTATATTAGACCCGACCATAGCAGGTGGGATAATTCTCGATTTGGTTAATCGATATTCCAGCAATCTTGGTGTGTTGCTGCTAGTTGTGTGCTGTCACAGACAGGTGTTCAGTCTTCATTCAAGCCTACCAGTCGTCATAGTGTATGTCGACGTGAGGCGCTAGAGAGAGCGCTGTTTAGTGACAAGAGTTGTCACTGTACTTACTGGTATTCATGCCGATGGCTGTGGTTCTACTACCAGCACAGTACAGAGAGAACATTTGCTGAATCTGGAGGCAGGCGTATGAGAAATTTCCTGACGTAGACTGAGGGACTACGCCGAGAGTGAGGAAGGCTGTGTGAAACTACGGGTTTTGACGACTGGAGCTGACGTATAGACGGCCTGGGGTTCGGCAAAAACGAGTGAAAGGGTGTCTGCGTATCTCCAAGGTGGGGACAATCATCCGATACAGCGAGGCTGAATGACTGACTTGCGTGGTGCGATATCCCTACATTCCGGAGGACCACTGACGTGAGGCAGAGGCATGGGCTTCCGATGATTTTACACCAGACAAACATCCCAAACGAAGTAAGATCTTTCTTAAGGTAGAGTGAAGCACCAGGTGACCTTCTTTTAAACCTCCTACGGGAAGAATTGTTAAGATTAAAAGTAACCAGAACTTTAAGAAGGTTAAGTGGAGGACTTTATGTTTGAACCTCAAGTTTTGAGTGGGTAGAATTTAAAGCACGAGCAGGAAGACTGTGTGTTTTATCCTTCCACAGGTGATGATAAGGCCTAGGGTGTACTACCCATTCTGACTCTGTTGTTAGATTAAAGTATTTATACGTATATGTGCCGAGAGCACTGAATTCCAAAGACATTTATTCATTTTTGTATACCGGTTATATTTCTTGATTCAAAGACATTTGCTCATTGTGTATACCTATTTGTTCTTTACATGAGCTTGTGCTGCGTATTAATATATTTAAGTGAGGTATTTTCCTGCTAAGTCTAGCAGTGAGCGTATAATGTAATATCATATTTCACTAACTGCTTGTTGTCAAAGTACTGATGTTTTGCCTTGTTTAGAGCATCACTTTGTATATTCTTTTGTGTAATTAATTTGTGACTTTGTGTTTAATAAGTATTTGTCTCACTGAGGGACGTTCTACACCAGAGTGGTCATTTGTTGATTGTGTTAACGAATGCATGTGTCTGTGGGTGACTCGTAGTATGCGGGTGATCCGTGACATGATGACAGGCAGCTTAGCCACTGCATGAGCCCACAGCATATTCCTTGAGTGTCTGAGTCACCTGCGCGTGTGCGCACACACACACACCCACCCTCCCTTCCACCCATTCCCAACACCCTTACCCCAACACACACACGTTTTCATAGACAAGGTTGTCACACATTCAAACTTCTGTGACTAACATACCTCTTTTAGTCTTAGCACTATAGTCTGCAACATCCTGCACCTCCCGGGTGGGCTTTTCATCTCCAGCTGTACTGCACACCTCCAGGCGTTCCGTTAAAGCATCTATGCGATCTTGCACTGAGGTAGTCAAGCAAAACAACTCACACAATTGGATCTTAGATATCTAGACAGTGCAAACTCAAGCTGCACGGAGTGTGGAAATGTGTGTTGATTCTGTGCAAATTGCCCAATATTATACATCACATTATATATGAATTCTCAGGATCATGTGCACATGAATGCATATATATCAGGGCTTCTGCTAACGCAAAAAATTGCGTACAGTACACATTAAAAGTTCGGAGGACCCTTTCAATTTTCTTCAGTGGGGTCCCAGGGAACCCCTTCAAATTTGGGCGAAGAACAGATACAAAATTGGGTAAGTGTAGCGTCCGACATCGTAGCCCAATCTATTATTGTCGTCTGCTACAAAGTGAGAGTAACTTCCCTTGTACTGAGTTTTTTTTTTCCCTTACGGAAAGAGTTCCATTAACCTACTTCCAAAATGTCGTTGACAGCGTGGATAAAATCATCGTTGATTTGTTGATTTTGTATCACATTGTAAAGGGACCCCTTAGAAATCTGAAGGGGTCCCTGGGACCCCAAAGAATTTAGCCTTAGCAGAAGCCCTGTATGTATATATACACACTTATGTACATAATTACAAGTGAATGCGGTGTTGTGTGCATGGATGCAAATCATTTGTGTTAAAGCAGTAAGTCAGTCATAACTGATCCAGTTGAAATTTTCTGTTGCTTTTGTGAGAACAAAATATATCTGCAATGCATTACAACACTCCAGTAGACAAACAGATAAATACTTAATCTATAATATGTAATATTATGTCTAATATTAAATCTATAATATGAATGTATAATTAATCTATAATAAACATATTCACTGCACACATAAATATTTTTGTGCTTGTGACGACTGACGTTAAGACTGTTTTTATTATAACTGACATGTTTCTACGCATGTAAAACTGTGTCAGTGATATTTGCAAGTAAAGATGAAAACTCTAGCCCTCCCACCATCACTCCTTATTCCTGTGTACACTGACAAATCTATACCTAGAATCTTTAAAGTATTAGCATGTACATACTTAAAAGAAAGATGAATTTCCCACAAGATGGTGCTAAATGTTTCCCACCCTGAAATGTGTATGAACTGAGGAAAAATGACAACAGAAAACAATAAGCACCTCTTTATATGTAAATCAAAGACAGATACACAACATACTCACAAGCTATATTTGAGGCATACAGTGTTTCAAATTCTTTCTCAATCTGTGAGAACAGATCTGCAAGTCTTTCCCTGTGTAAAAGAAAACACACACACACACACACACACACACACACACACACACACACACACACACATATGTATGTGCAAATGTGTGCATCCCAAAACAGTAGCCAATAAGTGAGATGTCCACTAAAATGTCAACCTAGTTAAAGGGCAACACGAGCATTCAGTGAAAATCGGTGGAAATAGAGCATAAAGTATCACTAAAACATATTTCAGTGGTATTTTATGATGAAAAGGCATGAGAAATGTTATGCTAATGTTTTTCTTTTAATCGCACCTGGATTTGTCAAGAAAAAAAGGGTAGTATTTCTAAAAAGAACTTCGTTTGGACCTTTTTGGTTTTTTTTAAACTTCAGTTAAACCACCTAAATAAAGTTCAAATCTGTAGGGCTTTATTCCAAAATCAGCCGTTTCATTTTCTGGGCTAAATATCACTTCTTGAATACGACGATCTGAGCGATGTTTCTTCATCTGACTAGAAGACGTGCATAGATTTGGTGAACTCACTGTTACAAATACTAGTTATACGCAACAGAACACTCTGGTATAATTTTCTTCTGCCTTCCTAGTGGCAGGTGAAAATGCCGATGTTTGAAGACTTATATCTTTAAAATTAAGCATAATTATGTAGTCACACTTTGAGAACTATTATTTTAAAATGAACCTAAAAAGAGTTGCACTCGTGTTGCCCTTTAAGTGTCAGGCAAAATATATGTCAATTAAACTAACCATGATGAAAATACAATCAGATTTACTAAAAAATAAGCCACCATGATGTCTGTGCTGCTTCCAGTCATAAATGTCATTAAGGAAATTCTTTTAGCTCATACCGGAAAGCAGGGGGCAAGACTCCTTCTGATTCCATTTCCTCCCGGTAGTGTCCCAGAGTTGAAACAGGCCGACTGCCTTCAGTATGGCTGCGATAGCGACGGATCATGCGTACCCCTTTCCCTTTCCCCTGCTGCTGTGGTGGTGGATGTTGCTGCTGCTGCTGCTGTTGTTGATGGTGGTGGTGATGCTGCTTAGCGGTGGAGAGGTCTATTGGCATGCTGAAGCTCTAAGATCAAAGACACTCTGCCGCCCCAGTCAATGAAACTGGCCACAGAATATTACCATTAACAATTCATGAGCTGTAATGAACCATGTATACCACATGTATTTCAAAAGCTTCAGTTCATTAGAAACACAAGGATGACATTGAGCTAGTTACCCCTGTAATGGGCAATTCACAAAATCACGGTATTTTAAAAAGAAGTAAAACAAACTTTAAGAAGCAAACACAAAAAATGAAGTGTGTGAAATAAGCAGAAATCTGTTACACCTTAACCCACCGTCAAAGTGGATTTTCTGTGTGGAAATTCAAAAAGAACGAGGTGTGTCTAAAGTTTAGAAGTCTTTTAAACATACAGGGTAATGTAAACTATACAACACTGCAGCCAGCACACTTAAATCCTAAATAGTGGCACATTCATTTGTCACAAGTGAGCATTTATCAGGGTGATCAAAACCACCAAAATGCTGCATTTAATAGATGCCAACCTCTATAGTCCAGCACTTCACCTTTGAGCTGCTGGCCAGCATCATTTTCATACAGAAAGAAGCATTGCAATAGGTTGTAATGGGAAGTTTCTTTCTTTGTCAAAGTCCCTTTTTTAACATCTAGCAGAGAGAGCTATATTAAGAAATTCTTCATCCACATTTTAAGTTCATAATATTTGTGTAAAATACTACAGGTTACAGGTCATTTAAGTGTGTGAAAGAGTTAAAATGAGTTATCTGGCATGCTAAATATTTGTGTGGAGGTTTATAAGCTAATAGCCACTAAGATCACTAGTCTTAGCACAGTGAAAACATACCTCCAATGATTACACACCTTTTCTTTTGAGACAGTTTTGAACTTACCTGTAAGAGATGTACAAGCAAAACAAATATTGCGTTTCCCCCAAAATAAGACTAGGTCTTATATTAATTTTTGCTCCAAAAGATCTATAAGGGTTTATTTTCAGGGTCTGTCTTATTTCTTCATGCACAAATATCTACACTTATTCAAGTACGAAAGTCTACATTTATTCTAATACTGCCACGACATCTTCTGGAACATCAAAATCCGTCCATCAGTATGACGATTTTAACTAGGGCTTATATCACATGCATCTTGAAAAATCATTCTAGGTTTTTTTGTTTTTTTTTTGAGGTGGGGGAAAATATGGTATTATGAAAAACAATATTAAGAAGTGCTTTTTTTATTGCCACCATGTTTTCCTGATATTTGTGGAAACATTAATACCCCCAATAGCAGACATTTGAAACTTACACTACCCCAATAACAGACATTTGAAACTTACACTATTTATTTTAGTTTATTTTGCTGTCTCTATGCAGAGCACATTACTTTCACGTTATTCCTCACCTTTAAGTACTGAGCCATCTTTAGGTAACTGGACCCTGTGAGGCTAAGATAAAGCTGTCCTATACAGCCCTTCTCGGTTACTGAGATGGTTAATATTAATAGGAAAATTATCTCCTGCTTGGATTAGAGAGAAAGAGAGACAAAAGGAAAGAGACAGACTCAGAAAAGGACAGCATTTTTTTTTGTTTCAACTGTTGCCACAACTGTAGCATCTTCAGATAGAAACTAAATCTGGCTTACACCCTAACCTCCTGAACACTCAGCTGGTTGATCTATCACATTTGGGTGTGGATCAGATTACTGTTGCCAAGAAAAAAGCATAAACAGACAGGTGACCTAGCTAGTCTGTTCTGTTCAACTTTGAACAAAACTTGGCAGAAACAATTGGGGGAGACTCAAGAAATACAGGCCTAATGCCAAGCTTAGTCAGTCTTGTGCCAAGACCTAGCTTACTTCATCTGTGTGTGTGTGTGTGTGTTGGAGGTGGGTGGGTGGGGCCGAAACTACCAAATTAAAAGGACTGGTTACTTGATCATGGCACTTTTTTGTGTAGCAAAGTTCCCGACTTATCCAAAGAACAAGAAGATTCTTGAAGACACTCTGCACTCCTTTCATATCCAGGGGAAACGATTAAACAATCAATGTGCTTTGCGTGCCATGCACAATGGTGGCAGGAAAACAATTGTATCAGGGTTTTTTCCTACGCACAACTCTAATCTGCCAAGCACATTGTAGGTTCACCATATGAATTTCGATGAAATATTTCTGCTAGAGTTTTGAGTCAGCAAAATCACAATACACATGGTCATTGTGAACATCATTCCATGATGATCTTTGTTTTACTGCTAGGCCAAAATGTGTTTCAACTCATTGTAAGCAGGCAGCATTCTGCACAACTGTTATGAAACAAGACACACTTTGTACACTTTAGTATTCAGTACAATCAGTACACAAAAATTTTATGGTGTGAGTGATAATAGTAATATACACCATACAATTTTAAATAACCACAAGTATGAAATGGTATGCATGCATGCACACCCAGAATAAAACATGAGGTAGCTCTATGGAAAGATTATGCCACAATTCTGTAATAAAAAATAGCTGTTTTGCACTGACATTATTTCAATAGTTCCTTCAAAACAAATTTTATCTGCTTGAGTCACTGTTAAACTGTGATTTGTAATGATTTGATTCTGACACAAAAGTAAAAGTTATAAAAGAAGAACTGAATGATTACAAAAGAAAAGTCAGATAAAAGTGCTAACTACAATACCTATATAAATATAATACTAGTTGTATTTTTATGCACTATACCATTTGATCATATTATTTTAACTACAGTTTTTATAAATCATGGTGAACCCAAATCTTTGCTGAAATACCATGCCTAATAATTATCAGTAATAATAACAATAATAAACATACAAATATCTTAATTTTGCTTTTAAATGATACTTATGATATTGATAGCCTGATATTGACAGTGACGTTTTAAGGCCTCCTTAACCAGATCTCAAAGTAAAAGAAATGAATCAATACATCTAGAGTTAAGTAAATAGTAACTATGATAGTAATTTAATAACATTAAAGACTCATACTCATAATTTAAAAAGTCGGATTCTTCATCTGACCACCTAATTGTACATTTGTTTAAAGCTACATTTATAGAAGCATTTGTAGAATACAAAAATTATAAATGCAATGACATGCATTAACAAACACATTCCCTCTCAAAATTGGAGGCCAAAAATACTAAGCAGGAGCTAAAAAATGTATTAGTTAATTTGAAATGTGTAACAACTGAAATGTTAATGTGGTTGAAAGTAAGGAAGGAATTATAAATAGCAAACTTTTGTGGGAGTTGTTATCAGACTGTGAAAAAATAAATATAACCTTAACTAAGAATGGTAAAATTTGCCCCTATTCTTTTTTTTTAAGGTCATTTGGTGAGTGAGATGTTAGAGATCACACTTTTCTGTGCAAGCTTTTTTTGTGAGTGTTAATCTCCTCTCCCTTTCCCCAACTGGTTATGGAGTCAGGTATTCCCAGCTGGTTTGACTGACTGAGTGTTTGCTGCCCCACACAGGAATCAAACAAGCACACCTCAGGGTTTGTACTTAAACGCCTTAGGCAGTTGGCTATATGCTTCCCAAAGCATAACCTAGCGTCTGTGAACTGCATTGCTCTTAATGAAGTCATGACAGACTTGTCAACTCTTACTGCACTTACACAGATTATGAGCTCTCAATTATTGGATGATAAAATACAACTTAAAAGTCTGTAAACTAGCTGTAAACTACCTTCCAGTGATTGATCCTAAAGATGCTGAGACTTAACTTACTTTTTCCTCTACTTAGATATGTATCAACTAGTACTGAGATAGAAAAACTAGGTGGGGGAAGGGGAGAGGATATACTGAGAGGCTGGTAGGCACATTCATAGATACTGCAGAAAAATCACTACATTCCACATAATCTGATCTGTATCAACATCATAAAAATAAGGCACAACAATAACATAATATACATGCAAAAAGACTTTTTAAAGGAATATAAACTACTAGTGGCCCTGGAAATTGTACAGTTAAAATTTCTAAGACTGAAAGGATGCTTGAAAGAGATAAAAACTAAAATAAGAAGGGTCCTGAAACTGAAATGTGAGTGAAATGGCACCAGACACTACGACTGGTCTAAAATTAATGAATGACAGTTTTTAAGTCGAATACACAAACAGGAAAACACAACAGGAAACAAAATTACGAAACATCTACCTGGGACGACATCGCGCAAGACAACAGACAGCATGCAACAGCTATTGTTCTAACATCCAATGCGTAGCTTCTCCAGAAAAGTCCTTAGTACCAGAAAACTTCTGCAGTACGAATCCTAGCTGGATAATCCGAGAGCTGCGAAAAATCCTTAACGCTGCGCAGTTATCTCCCTTCGACACTGTTTTGCCATTTGGGAATTGGAATACATTATGAGAATATGCATACATTATGAGAATGATTGACAACAAGCACCGTGCTTTAATAATTATCACTGGCAGTGGCATTTGTTTAGAGGGCTGGCTGCCTTGCCGTAATATAGCCTTAGTTGCTGGCTCGGCGTAAAACCAATTCACCCACCATCCTCAGTTCAATGCTCAGATGATAATTTAATTGTACGTATATAGCAGGCATGAGCGCATCTGACGGAAATTAATGATTAACTATTTACCCATTTAGCCATGTTATAACAATAGCAGGGGCCGCCACGCCAATATATATTAAATATAAAATAGAAAGAGAAAATAAGGACACAGCTGACGGCAATGTTGCCGAAAAAATTGTTTCTTGTTAATTAGAACGCTGTATTTACTAATGTTGCTAGAGTCAGAGCAGTAAGCTACGTGTAGTATTATAACGTTCTGCCGTAATGACGACCACCGATTCTTTCTCTGCCCAGGGCCGCCACGATCGAGCCACGAGCCGCCCATGACAGTATTAGTGTACCAAAACGTCGTCGGGTGTGCACGGGACTTCAAAAGAATTTTGATTTGATGCTGTATTTAGAACGTAGTAGATTGACCTGCGCGCACCACTGTGTCTGTACGTGCATTAGTGTGCGTAGATGAGATAACGAAAATCTACAGCACAATCACGTCAGTGTCGTCGAATGTGAAACCGCTGAAACGACTTTAGAAGATGGAAGCTATAGAAGACGTACATTTGCACGAAGCCCGTCAGTCCCCTCTAACTCGTAGTGCACACCCGACATTTTCGCGCTTACTCCCTTTGACATGTTTTCGGATATCACGGCTGATCAAACGGATAAAAGGTTTATGCTCCATGTGACTGTTTGTGTAAAGGTAAGATAACTTGCGCTTGGGAAGTGTGACACCATTTTGATATAGGTATCTCACCAACTAATTTAAGTACAGTAATGTTAGTAAATACCTGTGTCATCGATTTGTCTTTAGGGCCTTAATTGCTGTTGGGCGATATGGCTGAGACGATTTCACTCAGGCGCGGTGGGGCGATATACTTATTGGGCAAAATGAGTTGCTCCTTATAGATAGATGCACTCACACTAGTAGAAAAAATCCACATGCCCATACACGAGCGCACACACACACACACACACGCGCGCGCGCAAAAACGAATGCTAAGATCAAGAACACATGTTCGAAAATTTATTACAACTTTAAGACTTGTATATACAGTAATGTCATGTTAGACTTGGATTTTGATAGCAGATTTGCAAAATCTAAGGTAATAGGTATCAAGCATGGAGGGATTTCGCTTCTTTTTGTGATCAAAAAATAGAAAAGTAAACGTTATGCTACGCCTGTATGTAGAAACAATAGGCACATGAAATCGTTCGAGCCATCTGCAATGAAGCTGCCTAATCACAGATGAATTGTCAGTTGTGTATGCGTTGTTGTTGTTGGTGGTGGTGGTGGTGGTGCATAAGAATGGTCTAGACTTAAGATTTTCTTTATTGTCACTTGCTCTTGTTTTTTAACTTTTGTAACTAGAACTTATATTGTAACTAGAACCTTTTATAAGTAGTAACTGAGCACATTTTCCCATGTTTAAATTGTCCATTGGGAGTAATAAAGTTGATCATTGTCAAAAAAACAATACAGCAGGATATGGAAATTGACGACTCAAGAAGATATTTTGTATCTCTTGTAAAGACACCCATCCCACCAACACACAAGGAATTACGACACAGAATAAGAAAAATTATTGAACTCTTCAACCACATCCCGGAAGCAGCTAACAGATTCGGTAACTAATTCGGTACAGCTACATATCAAAGTCAAAAGAGGCTGCAAAATGAAATTCTGCAAAGAATTAAGAGAGCAAGTTATTAGGCAGAATTAAGAATAGGCTACAAAAAAACAGATGGATAAACAACATCTATCAATGCAGAGACCTCACATTCAGAATATTTCAAAAATTAGGAACAGATCGCGAAACCGTGAGATTGTAAGATTGTCTCCAAGGGAAAATGGAACTAAGAAGTTGACGATGATGGTGATGACACCTACAAACACTTTCATTTGACCTGAGATATGTGTACCCCTAAGATAAAAGAAAACACCTCTTTCTGTATACCGTACTCTTCATGACATGATTGATTCCTTGAGCGAATCGTGGTGCAACCTGTCTAGAAACGAATAGTGAATCCAGCACGAAAGCCATCGGGCCTAAATCCGTTAAAAGTTGGTCGCACGTTGAACTGTGCATTGCCGCTCCTGCTTTGCCAGCTGACACCCCCGAGCCCCACACTCCAGCCCCTGCCCAGATCCACGGACGTTTTGAACTGTCGTCGTACCCGATTGACTCCGAGGTGGGAACTACGGGGTGGCAGAGTTACCTCTTTCACAGCTTTGTCTGTCATACAAACATAAAAACAGAAAGAAAATACATATATACTTTGAAAAAAAACAGTTTGGCTAGATGAGGAACCTGTATAACGATACTCAAATATATGAAATCACAGGGTTTAAACACAGCATGGAACCGAATAAAGCACATTACAATATAATTAAGCATGTTTGTTTTTGAGATATTTATTTTTTACGCTTTTTAAGAGATAAATATATAGGCTAAGCATTAAAAAAAAATTTGAGATATACGAGGTTACATAATGAACATTTTACATGCACTTAGATCGCTACTCATAACAACATCGGAAAAAATTATGATATTTTGTATTGTACAGTTCGTTTAGAAGTTCAATCAGAGAAGCACTGATAGTAAATTATGTTAAATCATGATGTGAATATGGATCAGATGAAAAGCGCTTAAGTCGAGGTGAGTATTGGTCAAGGGGAGCTCACGCTAGCGAAAATAGAAGAAGCAGACGACATTGGCTGACATGATGGTCGAAGGAAGCTCACTTGTGCGTAAAGAGGACAAGCTTACCAGTCAGCCTATAAGAAGTAATTCCTTGCCTAGCCAAAGTAACGTTCGTAAACCTCTTCGCTACTTATTTTATTCTATTTCTATATTTTATTTTTGGCACTATCAACGATTTAATGTGTGGCGAAATCAACGAATTGATAAGATGTATAAGCAGGCTAAGTATAAGAAATCATGCGTAATAGATAGTTGAGCGAGGACCTAAAGAAAAGGAAATATTATGTATATGGAATAAATACATAATTTTTTTTTAAAGAATTATTTAGGGAAAGAACGAGGAGCTGCTGCGACCCAGACGCGCAGGACGTCGGCGAGAGACGCTCCAATTGTCTGAGCAGATCAACCGTATAGATCAAGAGAATCATATTGGGAATCTTTGCGTTTGAAAAGCCATTTTCTTACTTGTAGAGGAGATTTTTCATTATGTATGTTATAACTTATAAGTGGTTGATAGCACGTTTTGTTCTGACCATGTGTAGTAAAGATTAAAAAGCAAAAAAGGAAACAAGGAAACAGAGAAAAAAGCATTAAGCCAGTATTAGATCAATAGGACACTTTTAATACAATTACGGAAACCCACTGGCAGATGTTTGTTATATGTGGAATGAAAGAACACGTGTCAGTGCCTGTGCTTAAGTCTGTGTGCCTTGACTCAGTGTGCTGGGCTCTGACACTGTGCGGACTCAATCTAGCGATACTAGTACAAATTATAAGGTTGGAACACAGAACTTTAACCAATTGACTCACTACCTACCGGCAGTTTCGATGACGTTGATTGTGGTGCTGGTAGCGAAAATGAGGGCAGCCAGGTAGGGACTTACATCAGACGACAGAGTCAGTTCACCTGCACCGAAAAATCAAAATCGTTTCTCTTTAATCGTCAGTTCTAGCACTGGATTATTCGAGAACTTTTGTTTGGGCTGGAAGTTAGTATATTTTTGCACAAGCCGAAAAGTTATGTTCATTTCCTCGCTTTTTGGACTCACCGTGACCAACATTGTGTAAACCTTCATTTCAATATACAAAGAAATAAAATAAATCGAACACTCAACAGGCAATGATAGTACACGTTCACAATTCTTCTATGGGTGTTATTAACTTTGATTACAATCTCCTCCTTCAACCCTTCCCCCCACACCCCTGTAAATTACGTAGGATCCTCATCTTTTCACAAATGTTTTTCAAAAAAGTATTTCATTGTTAAAAAACAAGATAGCGGAATTTTAAATGGACACCATTTTCAATATGCATCTGTAGTGTGTGTTTTTGCGGCCCTATGCTCCACTGGGAGCGTACAGGAATAATAATAATAAGAAGAAGTGTATGTTTGGCTACTTGTCACACGACTGTCAATTGTTCAATGTAGTCACATATTCAGCTAGCTGCGTCAGGTTATGGAGGCACTTCTCAGACTAGCATACATCAGGCGTCTTCTACTTACCCTCGTACTGCTGTGCAATTTGACTCATCATAGCCAGACACAGGTCGAGACGGGCGCTGAGCACGCTCAGAGAATCTGAAATATAACAGCAATTGTGATTATTGCCATAATTTACTACTGCAGGCTGTAACGTAACTTCTAAAAAATAAATGTCTCAAAAGGTTCGGTTCTAGAGAGCATTGATCTATTCCGCTTAAGCTAAATAATTTTCTGATCTGAAGATCTGTCTCATCGACATCTTGGTCTTTGGATGTCATCTGGCAGAGAACGACTTGGCATTTCCATGACCTCCATAGCGAGAGCCACCGATATTTTGTCTGTGTTGTGTTTTTGTGTCTGTAAGGCGCGAAGAGCCTGGATTTGACAGGGATACCGCGCTATAAAAGTTACACATTCTAGGGGAGCTGTCCAAGTCACTAAACGGCTTGGGGTCTTCTTCCAGATATTGGTAAAAATATATTTACTTTGTAAAATGTAGAGTCTTACGCAGCCGTATATGAAATATTCGCTTGCAAAATATGGGAGTTGCACCTGTAATCAACCCGAGGCGCAAGACACCACTAGGACGCGGGAAAGTGGTCACTCTAGTGTTAGGCGTCTGTTGTTGCGATTGTTTGCTAGGATTCCATCAAATTTTCACTTTTCATTTTAAGGGCAGTAGAGGTACTAAAGGTACTTTGATGCACAGAATATTACAATATGCTGGGAAATAAAACTGATGTCGTCTGAAATTAGCAATAGCACAAAGTATTTTCCTTACACTTGCGCTTTCGACATCTGACACTTTTTGAGCCTCGTTTTTCAGCTGCGTTTGTTCAGCTATGCTCTAGCGTAATATGCAGGCGATTAATAAGCTGACTTCAGTTCCTAGACCGTGGTGGCTTCCTAACAAATGAGTGGGAAGGGGGTTGGTGTTTTACGCCGAGCCAGCGACCTAGGCTATATCCCGGCAAGGCAACCAGCCATGTAAACGTTGCACATGCAAGGAAAGAACAGCGTACCCGAGGCGAGAGCTGAACCCAGTCAGCCAACCTTCACTGTATTGGTGACAGCCGATAACCGTTTCTGCACCTGAGGCGTTCGCACAGTCTTATAAAAATTAGCTTCGAGTTGTGGGTCACTGATGATGTGTTACAGAAAGCTACACTATTCTCTACAGTATAATCCCCAAAATGTGTCGCAGCCATTAAATACACGATAATCACAAGCACATGCTAAAACTAAGAAAGAAAACATTCTTGTATTGACATTTATATACGTGTTTCGTTTTCAAAGGGTGGTAGTTAGTTATACTCGCAGCTTGCACATTTCTTAGTGTGACAGTTCAAAAATAATTGTATAATTTATCTGGATAAATGGAATAATTTTAAAGTTATCTATTAAAACGTACCGTTTGCCAATAAGACCTGCAACACCTCGTGACTTCCGGTACCCGCTGCTGCCATCTTGATGATGGCTTGAGTGCTGCACTCTGAAACTGGAATAAATACACAGCTTGAAATACGTACATGGAATGGATTTTGTAACAACAAACTGATCAGTCTGGATGCTTAAGCTCTCGCCGTTTTCTACAGATGGAAGAAAGTGAAATTTGAATAAATTTAATCGTGGACTCAAATCTACTGTGACGTCCCATTCTACATCTTAAACCTAATAAGGGGCTTATGTTTTACCTTTTCCTGGCAGCTGAGCGAGCAAGCCTGAGGCGACGTTCTGCAGGTCTTGGATATTCTGATGCAAAAGATCAAGTGATGTTCCTGGAAGGAAAAAAGAGTAATAGTTACCAAGAGCTAGAGACGTTAGGAATCTGTGCCTCATAGTCAGTGCCTCATTGTATTTACAGACTTATACAAGAAAAGAGCCTAAGCGGCAATAGAAAAATAATTTATAAAACATAATACTTCGCAAATTGAATAGTGATGATAGGGTGTATGTGTAACAGGGTGGGATGAGGTTCGCTCTCTCAGTCTCACCACAATGATAACACAACACCGTCGTGGGTTGAGTCCGGTTTACTATTGTGTCAGAGGATAGGTCTGACTAGGCGAAAGCTCTAACAACTTGGTGGGGCGATGCGACCACCTCTCTTCTCTCCGTTCGACTGACTCTCTCGTTGTTGTTGTTGTTTATTTAGTTGGAAAGTGCTTCCACCTTGCGGCGATTTCGCACTATGGGGGGAAAGGGAGGGGGGAGGAAACCGGAGTACCCGGAGAAAACCCCCGCCGCCCAGCCCTGCGAACAGGTGTCACATACAGAGAGTGTCCCGAGACGAGATCTGAACCCTGAACCGCTCACTGCAGTGGTGACAAGCGAGTGTTTTAACCACTACACTACCGGGGGCCCTAGGTCCTCCCTCTCTCACCCTCTTATTCCCATCACACCCGACTTTTCCAGAAGCCCTGTCCTTGTTACTAGGCGACCCCCTTCCGCTCTCCTTCGGCCGGGTCGCCATTCGGCCAGTGGTTTTCCCCAACCCCCTCCCACTCTCTTTCGGTCACAAGGAATGTCACCTACCTTTCTATCCCTGTGTGTGTGTGTGTGTGTGTGTGTGCAATGCGTGTGTGTACCTGTGTCTGTGCGTGCCATACCCCATACTACTATATATGTTCGTAGAAGTGTGTGTGTGAGTGTGTGTGTGTGTGTGTGTGTGTCAAAACTTTTTTAAAAATATAAAAATCCCTAAAAACTCAATTTTGTTTTGATTTTATGATTCAAAAGCTGGTACGTTTTATTGAATGTTGCCACTGGATATAAAAATAAGCAAACTAAGATTATAGCAGTCACTTAGTTGGGGATCTGCGGTGAAAAGTGTCCGAGAGGGTAACTTGCCCCTGGTCATTAGAAGGCCTATAGAACTGACAATTCCGTTTTAGTCGACAGAGACCAAAAATAACCCCTGTATGATACACCAAAAATGTTATAAATGACCAACTGACCTTCCTTTGCCTCCATCACTAAACTTCGGATCATAGTGACCAGCGCTTTGGACTGCGTTATAACGTCGACAGGTGTAGAGACCTCTACCTGAGGGTACAGAATCAAAGTCATAATATTTGGTGAAGTTACAATCCGAGAATGGACGTTGCGGCTGAGAAACATTAATGAATAAGGTTTGAACATATACGGAATAAGTCAACAGATAAAGTAATTGTCTTCTTCTCCTTATTCACAAGTTCATTTATTCTTTTATTCCTTCTTATCCGTTTAACAGTCACTATTATCATCGTAAAAGTTATTCAGAGAAGAACAAAGAGGAAGATTAGAAGGAGGAGAAAAGGGACAAGGAAAAGAAGAAGTAAAGCCGATGATGTGAAAGGCAAAGACTAGCGAGAAACTGAACACAGCTCAACCACTTACCGGACCAGACGTCTGTGCCGTGACGATTGTAACGCCGATAACAGCGACGAGACAAACAAAGATGCCTTTAGGGAACATGTTGTCTTAATGTTGTAAAGGTTGTATCTATCTGTGGAATGGAAAGTTTAATGCCACCATTTATACTCAGACACCTTTCAACGACAATTTTGTTAATATAATGAAGCACTTACTAAGGTGGGAGCGGACAACATAGTCGTCAGCTCGATACCCGGTATACTTCCTTCGCTGAGGAGTGGGTACCTAACTTTGTTAAGGGTTGGGGAAGGTACGGGTGCGAAGTAGAGAAGATAGGCATCCCGCCCTCACAAATTCTGCTCCCGAAGTAAGCGAGGTCTTTAACATTTCCCTTTCCTACAACCGTAAAATCAAGGGCTGCTTCCGTACTTTTTTTTTTACTTGCAACGTCAGTTTGTTAACTATATTCAGGCAACTATCAATGACAGTTTGCAGAGTTAGTGTTTTTAAATCCTTGCTTCAGCGTAAAGCGCAGACGAGGGGTTTGTTTGTCAGGTTGACGACAGGTCTTTTATACTTGTGTCATGGAGTATTCCCTATCATGAACTGCGGCATTTTTATGAGTTTACTCGAAAACCGTTATTTTCCTTTCTCGATTTCGACTTCGAGGTGTTAATTAGTGCTGCGAATGAGATCTTGAGAATTCAGCAAGCTTTTGCATTCGGTTTGGTCTTTAACATGACGTTGAAAACGCTTAAGTGATCACTCAAAGTTTGTTTATTATTTTGTGGTCAATCAAAAGAATATATTTTCTAGTTTTTCCTAATTTATTATTTTTATTTGTTTATTTATTTTTAAAAATAAACATTGTATTTATATGAAATATATATTTTTCTTTTTATATATTATGCAATTATCTCTGTATTTATTATGTATTATATAGTATTTACGCCTTTCTATTTCTCATTATTTTAATGTAATCTTAACCCTGATCATTTCTAACGGAGAGTAACCAAAACAAAGAACTTTTTCTTACACGTCAACATCATGAGACTATTCGTGCAGGTCTGTCACAATGCAAATACGAAAGAAATCATCTAGTATTCGTTTATACATCATACACATTATCATTTAACAAATGCCACAGATGTATTACTAGAAAATACAGCCAAGAAAGATGCTTGATGTGAAGGAGGGGGAAGCAAAGAAACGGATGTAAACTCACCCTTATAGACGCAGGAGCAAAAGAAAGAAGTTGGTAAGCTGTTGCTAGCTGCCTGGAGGTTGACGGCAGCCTGAAAGTCCCTCCGACACTTTATACTTGTCCTCCAGGATGTACCGCCTCCCGGATGTACCATGGGAATGAGGCTGTAGGTCAGCTTCTTCCGCGTCACAGCCACATCCGCTTTGTGTCTCACTTTCCCTTCTCTTCCAATCAGCACCTCGTCCCTAGGGGCAAATTTCATTGTCTCCCAGCGTTTCTCAAAATATCTCATGCTCCTCCACTCACCCCTTTCGTAGCTTTTTTAGAGCGAGGTCAAACCCGCGGAGGTCGACCTACATTGTTTTCAGCAATTCTTTGATTTAGTATCGACAGCAATGCTGTGTCAGTATCTTTACGAGGCAGTTTGCTAACAGCATACAGACAAACACATTTTTTTGGTTGTTTCCATATGGATATTGTTTCAATAAAAACATGGAAATGAATCATTCTTTTCTCTCTCTCTCTCTCTCTCCGTATATATATATATATATTGCTAACCGTAATTCATCAGAGATATCCGAACTTCTTGATAAGACAAATGAAAGCGAAGAGTTGGAAAGAATATAGGTGTGTGTGTGTGTGTGTGTGTGTTAGCGCGCGCGCGCGGGCGTGGGCCTACATTTGTGCGTGTATGTGTGACTGTGTGTATCTGTTCGTGTGCGCACTCGAGACCAACAAAGTGCAGGAACCGAGTCGGGGTGGGGGGTGGGGGTGGGGGTGGGAGTGGGGTGCTTGGTTGTGGGCGGGGTGAAGCGGGTACAGCAACTAGCGACGCGCTCTGTTCTGCACTTGGCCGTCTGACCACTCTTACGTTCCCTTGGTGACTTCCAGCGTTTCTCCTGGAAAGAGAGCGGCTAATGAGTGTAAATCTCGATGTGCAATAAGAGTAGAGTGGGGTGGATATGAAGACGGTAGAAAATGACAGACTGAAAAAATATCCATGTACGCACGAAATAGCTCCATTGATATAGGTATTGGTGTGTGGTATGGCATTACGTAGAATTTGAAAAACGGAGCTTTCACCAGAGGAAATGTTGTTGTTGTTGTTGTTGTTGTTGATGATGATGATGATGATGATGATGATGATGACTGATAGATCCGAAAAGATGAGCCTTTAAAACTTTTTAAGATGGTCAACGGTATCTAAAAAAGAAACAGAGAAAAGCAAGGTGTTCCAGACTACAGAGGAAAGATGAGAGAATGATGCGTCCCGGAGTTTTCGTTTTACGGCGGGAAATCGTGAAGATTCGAGAGTCAGATAAAGAACACAGAAACCTAGAAGGAACATAGAAAAAGAAGGAGGGAGGGAGAGAGAAACTTTCTAAGGTACAAGGGAGCTGTCTGACTGATAACATGACTTCCGATAATAGGACGAACCTGGAAGCATAGTTCTGCATTCTCTGGAGTTTCGGGAGGAGATGATCTGAAAGAAGTGAGCTACCATAGTCAAATGTAGATAGAACCAGAAAAGTAACAAGAGATTTTCTTGGTCTGAAAAGTGAGGAAAGTGCGATTTTGTGCTGATTTTACGCAATTCACAGAACGCTGGCTGGCAAACTTTATTGATATCATCCTTTCTAGAAAGTTTTTTTCTATCCAAGTCACGAACAAATTAAGCCAAGGAAATTTCACTCTATTTTTAGAGTATACAACTGATGACTTGATCAGCTGACCAGTATGGGGTGGGCGGTTAATCAATAAAAACTGAGTCAGAGTCCACAAATGCTACCCACCCAGCAGCAAGTGGACTAGTGTTGTTCTCGATGAATCAGCCCGGGGCCTATGCACAACAACCCCCAAATCCCCCAGTGAGCCTGTGAGCACCTAGTGGCGATCTCGGCTCCAGTTATGAAGCAGGAATTGATGCACTTGCTGCATGCCGCTTCAGCACCATGGCCGAAACATTCAAACCCAAGTTTTTCATGACAGACTGACTTAAAGCACTACAAGCCTTCAAAGCCTGGAACAGCTAAAGCATCCCCTTGAAAACATCCCCAAAACTGACAACGGTCCTCTAGTGGTCTAGTGGGTGCCTGTTTAATGTTAAATTAATGGCATCCAGAAAGCAGATGAGTTAGAGAAGAAAGAAAGGCCTATGGAGCAGCCCAATACTATCCTGTCTTTACACGATGCCAAGACTCTCATCAAACACAGATAAATACAAAACTTCTTGGAAGGGGAACATTGACTACAACCCACTCAGAGATTCACTCCAGCGCCTTAGTCGTGCAGAATGTTGTTTTCCTGCTCTGAACCGTACACTGCAGCTTGAACGCACATCTGCGATGGAAAGATAAACATTGGGTAAACAAATTGTGTTTTGAAATAACAGTGCTCGGCACTTGGTTGTTCTGTTCATCTTGCTTCGCTCCCAAATTGAATTGAGAGTTCTTACTCACTCATTATTTACATAAAGGAGCAGAAAAATAAACAAGTGAAAGATTATTGTTTGTGCTAGTAAAAATTAACTGCTGTGGTATGTTGCCTGAAAAGAAACGTGCAAAGAAAACAACAATAGCGAAGCAAACGTACTCTCCCCCACACAAACGCTGTTTTTAGCAAACGTCCCACTAGAGACAGTACAACACTGCAGATGCTAAAGCAAAGAAATATTTTTGGTTACAAGGTTAGGGAGCTGCAGTTAAAAACCTGAAAAATATTACACTTTCCCGCGCCTCTCTTCCTTGTTCAAAGGACTCTAGAGTGCTCTTACAGACTTATGTAGGTCAACTTCCTCCTTGAATGTCCTCAACGATTGTTCTGGGCCTAGAGACATCATAAAGGAGTGAACACAAGTTGAGAGCTGCCATATTTTGATGAATACTTGTAGATAACGATATTTGTCCTTTGAGACGCCGAAGCGGATTGGAAGAGAAGGTAACCGAGGCACAACCCGGATCTGATAGCGAGTCGATGGAATCGAATGACAGCCACATTCCCTCGGCGCATCCGGGACAACTTTATATAACATTTCGGGGACACTTTGATGCTGCTACCAGTCTACAGGCATCGTCTGGCCATAGCGTAGAAGACATTGTTTCTTCAACCGTTCCACTCTACTGGTTTTTTTCTGGAATTTCTTTCCTCACATGTTGGTTTTATACTCCAGAAAGAAATTATTGATCATTGAAATTAAAAAAAAATTCCTGGGTTGTGAGGTATCCACGAAGAACAAGGTTTTTGTCATCTTAGAGTCCCATTTGTTACAATGAATCCTAAAATATTCATATCTGCAGGCTGTCTTTCACTAGAGCTTGATTATAATTAGCAAACAATTAACGCTTCACTTGATACTGATCTTAACAAATGAAGCAGAAGTTACAGTTCTAGAGACTTGCAGCAACTAATAACAAGCCTAAATCCTATCATAGAGTAGCGGGCAGGGACCTATGTAGGTGAATTTAGGTCTGTGGTAGCGGGAGCGCTTGGTTAGGACAGCGAGCGAGCGTCACGCTGAGGGAGGTGAGCCCGCAGAGTCGGTGACGTAGCACCCAGTACGAGAGAGGGCTACTTGTTGTAAATACTTCTAGTTCTTCTGGAAGGCAGCTCTCGCACATCAACACTTACATGCACCATGTACCTACGACAGACAGCTGCTGTGGTACAGACTCCTAATTCTGCTGAATGGTAGCGGTTAGGTAGCTTGGTAACTTCCAGCTTGTTCCCTGCCCAGGTTAGGGATGTATTATCTAAGGATAAATGGGTGTCAGGTGTTCATGAACGTCGATGCCCTGGCTGGTAAACTGATCACATTGACGGGCAAGAAAACAGTAATCGGGTGGGCTTTTTATACAAGAGAAAAAAGTTATCATCCAGCTTCCATTAATTAACCTAGCGACCAGATCATGGATACATTAACACCTACATCATAGCTTGACATTGTCAGCAGTTGTGGACAAGTGTAGGACAGTGTGTAGAAGCAAATAGTGACTAACTGTTTTATATTCTAAAGGAGAATATACATAAACGGTTGTAAAACATACTGGATACCACAGATCGCATAGATAGAACCAGAGAAGTAGCAAGAGCTTTTGTGCTCTGAAAAGCGAGGCAGTGGCGGATTGTAGGGATGTTACGTAGTTCATAGTAGGCTAGCTGGCAAAGTTATTGATATGAATATGATTCTACATCACGAACAGATTCAGCCAAGGAAATTTCACTCTGTCCTATTTTTAATGTAAGCGACTGATCAGCTGACCAGTGTTGGGGCGGGGGGGGGTGATGGTGTTATTTAACAAAGATTCAGTCAGAGTCCACAAATGCTACCCACCCAGCAGTAGATGAGAACGGAAACCCTCTGAAGCAGCCCAATACTATTCTGTCTTTACATGATGCCAAGACTCTCACCAGACACAAATAAATACAAAACTTTCTGCTTTGTCGTTTAACACTGAAAGCAGCATACGTTGCGATGCTACTACAGTGTACGCGTGCGGTGCGCGTGTGTGCATGGTTGCTCTCACTCATCCTCTCCTTTTATTTCGTAATGTGCAAGTGCGAGTGTCGCTCACTGTCAGCACGGCGTTTGCCCCCAACCCCCGCCCCACAGCCGAGCATCTTCCTAAACCACTGCTAAATAGGTTTTTGTTGAAAAAACAATCACTGCAGACTGATAACATCAATCATTTACTACACCAGGCACGCGATACACTGACAGTTAAGCCACGAATCAAAACAGAGGTGAAAAAAAAAGTAAAGTGTTGCAATACCCTGTACCCACATGCGAGCACACACACACACACACACACACACACACACACACACACACACACACACACACACACACACACACACACACGAAAACGAATGCAAAAATCAAGAACACACCAAGAATATGTTGGACAAATGTATTACAGATTTAAGACTCCACATATTCTCTTGTATATTCAGTAAGAGAATTGGTATAAAGCAGAGGGATTTAGCTGCTTTTTATGATCACGAAATAGAAAAGTTTCCCGTACTGTGTCAATACCTAAACATTTAGTATTTGTGTTATTAATTCAAGTAAACATTATGCTATGCCTGCATGTAGAAGCAATAGGAACATAAAATCCTTCGAGCCATCTGCAGTCCAGCTGCTAAATCACAGATGAATTGTCAGTTGTGTGTGTGTGTGTGTGTGTGTGTGTGTGTGTGTGTGTGTGTGTGTGTGTGTGTGTGTGTGTGTGTGTGCATAAAATGGTCAAGACTCTAGATGTAAGATTTTATTTTTAGATTGTGTCACTTGCTCATATTTTGTAACTAGAACTTTTGACAAAAGTAATAAATTGTCCATTGGGATTAATAAAGCTAGTCACTGTCAACAGACAATACAGGACTTAGTAATTGATTACTCAAAAAGATACTTTGTAGCGCTTGCAAACACACACACACACACACACACACACACACACGCGCGCGCGCGCACAGACACACAAAGAATTACGAAACAGAATAAGGAACATTACTTAAGTCTTCAACGACATCCCGGACACATCTACAAGACGCAAACTAATTCGGTAGAGCAACATACCGAGGTCAAAAGTGCTTGCAAATGTAATTCTGCAAAGAAGAGAGCAGGAATTAGGCAGAATTAAGAAGAGGCATCAAAAAGAAGAGATGGATAAACAACCTCCAACAATGCAGAGACCTGACATTCCGAATATTAAAAAAAATTAGGAATAATATCGAGAAAGGGTGAGATTGTAGCGTTGTCTTCAAGGGAAATGGAACCAAAGTGTTGACGATGATGATGATTACACCTACAATCGCTATCATCTTTCATCTGACCTAAGATATGTGCACCCGTAAGATTTACACTGTACTCCTCAGGACATGATCGATTCCTTGAGTGAATCGTGAAGCAACTAGTCTAGAAACGAATGGTGAATCCAGCGCGGAAGCCGTCGGGCTTGAATCCGCTGAAGGTTGGTCGCACGTTGAACTGTGTGTTGCCGCTGCTGCTCTGCCAGCTGACACCCCCGAGCCCCACACTCCAGCCGCCCCCCAGATTCGCGTTAAACTGTCGTCGTACCCGATTGACTCCGAGGTGGGAACTATGGGGTGGCAGAGCTACCTCTTTCACAGCTTTGTCTGTCAAACAAACACACGAGCAGTAAAAATAATACTTTCGGAATATATTTGTTGGACGAGTAACCTGTATAACGATATTCACAGAAAGAACACTATGAACAAGTATTTGAAATTACAGAGTTAAAAAAGAGCATTCAAATGAATACAAAATTAAAAAGTATACTAAAGCTTGTTTTTTTATAATTGTTTTGCTTTTAAGATTTTGAAGAGATAAATATAGGGTAAGCCCTATAAACGTGTAAACTAAGATTTGTTTGAAATACGTAATAATAATAATAATAAACGTTTGATTTATATAGCGCATAGTTACAAGGAGTATATGCTCATCGCGCTTAAGACAAGCCGGAGTCGTGAACGGAATACGAACTTTGGAAGGAGAAAGAACTATGCAGACAAATAATAAAATACAAACAGAAGACACAAAGAGGAATCAGAGAACGAGCAGTAAGGATATACACTTAGCGAAGTTTCTGAACAGAATTAATAAAGATAGTTTGCGGTGTATTTATTTTGTATTGTACAGTTCGTTTTGAAGTTTGATCAGAGTAGCAATGGTCGTAAATTATGTTTAAAGCATGATGTGGATATCTAATATACACGAAGTAAACGATATCTGCCTGTGCGGACTCAATTTAGAGATACTAGTACAAAGGTTCGAACATGGAGCCTCAACCACGTGACCCACTACCTACCGGCAGTTTCGATGACGTTGGATGTGGTGTTGGTAGCGAACATGAGGGCGGCCAGGTAGGGACTAACATCAGACGACAGAGTCAGTTCACCTGCACCGAAAAATCAAAATCGTTTCTCTTTAAACTAATGGTCAGTTCTAGCACTGGATTATTCGAGAACTTTTGTTTGGGCTGGAAGTTCGTACATTTTTGCACAAGCCGAAAAGTTCTGTCCATTTTCTCGTTCTTGGACTCATCGTGACCAACATTGTGTAAACCTTGCTTTCAATATACAAAGAAATAAAATAAATGAAACACTCAACAGGCAACGATATAGTACACCTTAACTGTTCTTCTATGGATGCTATTAAGTTTTATTACAATCGTTTAGAGGTCTAAAAGACTAAGGATTTTAAAGTTACCCTCCTTCAACCCTTCTCACCGAACCCCGCCAATTCAAAGTTCTTCACAGTTCAAAAATGTTTTTTGAAAAAAGTATTTTCTTGTTAAAAGCTAGATAGCGGAATTTTAACTGGACACCATTTTCAACATGCATCTCTAGTGTATGTCTGGCAACTTGACTGTCAAATTAACAATTATTAAATGTAGTAATATCTTCGACTACCTGGGTCAATCTATGAAGACCTTTTTCAGACTAACCTACATCAGGCGTCTTCTACTTACCCTCGTACTGCTGTGCAATTTGACTCATCAGAGCCAGACACAGGTCGAGACGGGCGCTGAGCACGCTCAGAGAATCTGAAATATGACAGCAATTGTGATTATTACCATAATTTACTACTGCAGGCTGTAACTTAACTTCTTAGAAACAAATATCTCAGAAGGTTCGGTTCTAGAGAGTATTGATCTATTCTGCTGTAGCTAAATAATTTTCTGATCTGAAGATCTGTCTCATCGACATCTTGGTCTTTAAATGTCATGTGGCAAAGAACGACTTGGCATTCCCAAGGGTGACCGGACACTTAATCCCCGGACACTTAATCCCCTAGACACTTAATCCCCAGACACTTCATCCCCAGACACTTAATCCCCAGACACTTAATCCCCAAATCGCGACACAACACTCAAAACTGCTATTTTGTGAACTATAAATATTATAACCGTAAGAGAAATGTGTCGCGTGGTAACTCTGGGTAACTCTCGTAAGACTGGGATGTTATAAATGTTGAAGTTAAGTATTATTTGAATTTGAATTAAATTTTTCATTCCCTTCATAATTTTTTGAGTTGAAATTTCATTTTGAGGATTAAGTGTCCGGGGATTAAGTGTCTGGGGATGAAGTGTCCGGGTATGAAGTGTCCGGGGATGAAGTGTCCGGGGATTAAGTGTGTGGGATCCATTCCCAAGACCTCCATGGCGAGAGCCACCGATATTTTGTCTCTGTTGTGTTTTTGTGTCTGTAAGGCGCGAAGAGCCTGCGTATGACAGGGATACCGCGCTATAAAATCTTACACCATCATCATCATTATTATAATTGTCACATTCTGTTGAATGAGTTAGTTCCTAGGGCGGCTGTCCAAGTCCTCGACCTCACTAAGCGGATCGGGGTTTTCTCCCAGATATTGATAAAATATATTTACTTTGTAAACTGTAGAGTCTTGGGCGCAGCCGTTTATGAAATATTCGCTTGAAAACAGATTCCACATGCAGAGAAAGAACAGCGTGCCCGAAACTAGAGCTGAACCTAGGACAGACAACCTTCACTGTATTGGTGACAGGGGCTGACCGTTGCGGCACCGGACCGCCCTTCCTAACAAATGAGTCGTTTTTTTTTTATTAAGATAAGAGAAGATAACGCTTTTTTTTATCTCAGAGGGCAGTTCGGGGCAGCTCGATATAAAAGCATAAAACAATATCATAACCTATTCAGGCTCCCTGGGTGAGGGGGCAGCAACAGGATGGACGGTCGAAGGCGAGGGCTTCCCAGCTGACAGCATTGATGCCAAGGTCTCTGAGGGTGGCTTTGACGCTGTACTTGTATCGCTTTTTCTACCCTCCAGCTGCGCGATTTCCTTGGCACAGCTCTCCGTAGAACCGCTGCTTTGGCAGACGACTGTCAGGCATACGGACGACATGTCCGGCCCATCAGGTCTGTGATTTCAGCAGAAGTGTGCGGATGCTGTGAAAGCAAGCCCGCCTTAGGACTTCTGTGTCGGGGATCCTGTCTTGCATCCGATGTGTAGGAGGCGGTGGAGGCAGCTCATATGGAACTGGTTGAGCTGCCGGGGGCAGGCTTTAGCATGACTTCGGTCTTTGTGGTGCTGATGCTCAGACCGAAGTCTTTGCATGCTACTGACAAATGGTTCCTTTCCGCCTGCATCTCATGCTCGGTGCTGGCATTTAGGGCGCAATCATCAGCGAACAGTAGGTCCCTGATTGTGCTTGCTTTAACTCTGGTCGTTGCCTCAGCCGCTGTAGGTTGAATAGTTTGCCGTTCGTTCTGTATCTGATCACCAGACCATCTCGGCTATCGTGAAAGGCCGAGAAGACCATAATGAAGAGCGCTGGGGCGAGCACGCAGACCTGCTTGACACCATTTGTGATGGGTAAGGCCTTAGATTTCTCTCCATTGTCCAGTACTGTGATCATCATCCCGTCGTGGAACTGCCGGACAAATCTAGTGAACATGGGTGGGCACCCAAACTTTTCCATTATTTTCCAGAGGCCATCCCTGCTGACCCTGTCATAGGCCTTGGTTAGGTCTATGAAGGTTGTATAGAGGTCGCAGTGCTGTTCTTGGCATTTTTCCTGAAGTAACATTCAGAAGTCGCACGGAAGAAACAACGGAGGACAGGGACACAGAATTTAACTTCCCGAAAACGCATTTTCGTGTTCTTGATTTTTAACTTGAAGTGTTAATTACTGGTATGAAGTGTGTCTTGAAAGTGTGACATGTTGCATTCCGTTTGGTCTTTAACATGCTTCCAGTCAACGCAAAACCTGGGGCGTTCGCACAGTCTTTTAAAAGGTACATCCAAGTTTCGGGGTCACTGATGACGTGTTACACAAAGCTACACTTTTCTCCATAATATAATCCCCAAAATATATCGCAACCATTAAATACACGATAATCACAAACATATGCCGAAACTGTGAAAGATAACACTTTTTTTATTGATATTTATGTAGGTGTTTCGTTTTGAAAGGGAGGTAGTAAGTTATACTCGCAGCGTGCACATTTCCTAGTACGACAGTTCAAAATTAACTTGTATAATTTACCTGTCTAGCAATGCAGAATAAATGAAATGATTAAAAATTGATCTGTTCAACGTACCCTTTGCCAGCAAGACCTGCAACACCTCGTGACTTCCGGTGCCCGCTGCTGCCATCTTGATAATGGCTTGAGTGCTGCACTCTGAAACTGGAATAAATACGCAGCTTGAAAGAAGTACGGGAAAAATTGGAATGAATTTTGTAACCAAAAACTGATCAGTCTGAATGCTTAAACTCTTACCGTTTTCTACAGATGGGAGAAAATGAAATTTTGAATAAATTTAATCGTGGACTTAAATCCACTGTGACGTCCCATTCTACATCTCAAGCCGAAAGGGCTTATGCTTTACACTAACCTTCTCCTGGCAGCTGAGCGAGCAAGCCTGAGGCGAAGTTCTGCAGGTCTTGGATATTCTGATGCAAAAGATCAAGTGATGTTCCTGGAAGAAGAAAAAAATGAGGTCTCAGTTACCAAGAGCTTGAGTAGTTAGCAATCTGCGATAGTCTGTGCCTCAGTGTATTTACACATGTATACAAGAACAGAGCCTAAGAGGTAATTGAAAACAATATATAAAACATAATATTTCGCATATTGAATAGTGATGAAAGGGTGTGCTTACGTAAAAGTGTTAGTTTTTTAAAATATGAAAACACTTAAAACTAAATTTTTGTCTTCATTCTATGATTCAAAAGCTTGTGGGTTTGATTGAATGTTGCTTTTGGATATAAAATAAGCAAACTAAGGCTATGGCAGTTGGGGATCTGTGGTGAACGGTGACCTAGAGGTTATCTTGGCACTGGTCATTAGAAGGCCTAGACGATTGATAATTCCATTTGTGTTAGTCGACGAAAGAGAGAGAGAGAGAGGCAGAGGATACAATCAGACGGAGACCAAAAATAACCCCTGTATGAAACACCAAAAATGTTATAAATGACCAACTGACCTTCCTTTGCCTCCATCACTAAACTTCGGATCATAGCGATCATTGCTTTGGACTGCATTTTAACGTCGACAGGTGTAGAGACCTCTACCTGAGGGTACAGAATCAAAGTCATAATATTTGTTGAAGTTACAGCCCGAGACTGGACTATAAAACATTAATGAATAAGGTTTGACCACATACGGAATAAGTCAACAGATAAAGTGATTGTCTTCTTCTCTTTATTCATTCGTTCATTCAATCCGTTTAACAGTCACCACTATCATGACTGGAAATTGTGAAAGTTGTCCAGAGAAGAACAAAGAGGAAGATGAGAAAAGAGGATTCGAAAGTAAAGAAGTGAAGCTGATGATGTGAAAGGCAAAGACTAGTGAGAAACTGAACACAGCTCAGCCACCTACCGGACTAGACGTCTGTGCCGTGACGATTGTAACGCCGACAACAGCGACGAGACAAACAAAGGTGAATTTAGGGAACATGTTGTAAAGGTTGTATCTATCTGTGTACCTGTGGAATGGAAAGGTTAATGCACCATTTAGCGAAGCGTCGTTTGCTGATTATACTCAGACACCAATCAAGGACAGTTTGTTAATATAATGAAGCACTTGCTTAGGTGGGAGCGGACAACAAAGAGGTCGGTTCTATACTCGGTATACTTCCTCCAGTTGACTCCTCTGTGGAGTTGATACCTGGCTCTTATGAGGGTTGGGGAAGGTACGGGTGTGAAGGAGAGATATTTATATTATAATGCTTATTTAAATGGTATATTTATCTTTTTATATATTGTTATGTTTATACCTTTTCGATTATCATTATATTTATCTTACATTACCCTGATCATTTCAAACAGAGTAACCAAAACAAAGACTATTCTTGCAGGTCGGTCATAATGCAAATATGAAAGAAACTGTCTACATACACATCATATACATTATCACATCACGGATGCCATAGATGCATCACTAGAAAATACAGCCACGAAAGATGCTTGATGTGAAGGAGGGGAAAGTAAAGAAACAGATGTCAACTCACCCGTATAGACGCAGGAGCGAAGAAAGAAGCTGCAAAGTTGTTGCAAACTGCCTGGAGGTTGACAGCAGCTTGAAAGTCCCCCCGAAATTATATACTTGTCTTCCAGGATGCAACGCCTCCCGGATGCACCATAGGTAAGCTTCTTCCGAGTCACAGCTACATCCGCTTTTTGTCTCACTTTCCCTTCTCTTCCAATCAGCACCTCGTCCCTAGGGGCATATTTCACTGTCTTCCAGCGTTTCTCAAAATATCTCATACTTCTCCGCTCACCCCTATCCTGGCTTTTTTAGGGCAAAGACCACGAAGGTCGACCTACATTAAGGTGTCGCGGTTACAGTCTTAACATCTGCTTTATCTTTCTGGAAATACTGGGATGTTTTCAGGTAACTAAAGCAATTCTTCGATTTAGTATCGACAAAAATGCTCATGGCAGAATATTTTCGAGGCAGTTTGCTAACAGAATATAGACAAACACATTTTTGTGGTTATTTCCGTGTGAATTTTGTTTCAATAAAAATTAGAAATGAATATTTTGTCTCTTTCTCTTACTCTCTCTCTCTCTATATATATATATATATATTGATAACTGTAATTCATCAGAAATACCAGAACTTCTTTATGAGTCAATTGAAAGCGAGAAGTTGGAAAGAATATAGTGTGTGTGTGTGTGTGTGTGTGTGTGTGTGTGTGTGTGTGTGTCTGTGTGTTTTGAAGCAGGTAGTTTTATTGCCATTTTAAATTAATTATTATATATCCCTATAATGTCCAATTTTAGGAAAAAAAATAACATACTAAATGCTTTTCTTTCTTCTAGGCTAGTCACCAATTTCGTGTTCTTTCCTTCCCGCGAAACAAACAATGAGAGAGTGAAAGAAATATGGAAGCGAAAAAGATGAGTAGACTAGTCAACACTTGTCAAAGAAAATGTCTTAACCTCCGTGGTTTCTTTATTGTTTGTTTTTTTTAACCTCCTTGTCATACGCTTTCTCTCTCTCTCTCTCACACACACACACACACACACACACACACACACACACACACACACACACACACACACACACACAGAGCATGTAGTCACAGTGTCACCTTAGTGGTGTAGTACCCCTCCTGTACTCCACGAGTGTTTGAGCCAAGTCATATTTTGACAAACAGGTCTGTCGGACATGGGGCATCAACAGGGAAGTTTTTCTAAAGATCACGACGTGAAAAACAAAAACACATGAATATTTTGATTTTCAGGATGTGGTCCTTAAGATAATTAAGCTTCCTCTCTTGGAAAACTCAGTAGCAAATTTCTACTCTGATATATATATATAGAAATATAGAAAATCAATCCAAGTGATAATCCTAACATCCTGTCATGTCCCTTTTGTCCAGGTGTTATAGAGTCTGAAATATATGTTATGTTTTTATGCCCAAGATATAGTCTACTGAGAAAGAAATGTATACCTAAAAAGTATTACCAATATCCATCTGCCTTTCGTTTATCCATGTTACTAGCAAATATCACCAGGTATATAGTTAATAATGTTGCAAACTACAAATATGAGGCATTCGAAGTACCTAATTTAACTAATATTTGATTATTTGTCTCAGTATACTATGGGTGAAACTTAAATGTTCTATTGCATTGTTTATATTGTATTATGCCTGGATTACACTTTGAAATGGACTGAAGGCCTCTTCAATCAATCAATCAATCAATCAATCAATCAATCAATCAATCAATCAATCAATCAATCAAAATCAATCAATCAATCAATAGAAAGAATAATTTCTCTTTTTTGATGTAGAATCTTTTAAACAAACCAGAGAGTGGCAACACGTGCACATGTGTGTGTTGATAATTATGCAAAAGAACACTGTACTCCGATTCGGAATAAAGTTTAATCATACTGCTATAGAATGAATTACATAATATACTATATAATATAAAAATACTGTACATAAATTTCACAACGTGGGTTAGCGATACCGCTATGAAGCAGTATGAAGCAGCATAAAGCTATCACCTTCCGGCTTGTATGTTTCTGGGGAGACGGTACAAAGTTGGTTGCGGATGGGAGGAAGTTAACCGCTCCCCCAGTCAGCACCTGTCACCTTTTTTAACAAAACAAAGTGCTGCTGCGTCCAAAATATCCGGGTGCTGCGTCACGCGCCCTGAGGCTACAGATTCTCGCGACGTCGCACGCGTGACCAACAACGTGCAGGAACCGGGTCGGGGCGTTACTGGTGTGTGTGTGTGGGGGTGAAGCTGGTACAGCAACTAGCGTCATACTACGTGACCACCGGGAATCCGGAACCACTCGAAAAGGACCAAGACAACATAGACAACAGCCGTTTTCGAACCCAAAAAAGTTTTTACTTATTTTTCTTTGTTTTTCCCGACCTTCAAGAACGAATGCACGGAGTTTTCACTGGAGGAAATGTTGTTGATGTGATGATGATGATGATGATGATGATTAGCCCACCCATTCATTCACAAACGCACCTCAATTAAACAGTAAAAAAACGTAGGGGAAGGGTGTTACTGAGGTAACTGATAGATCAGAAAATATGAGCTTTTAAAGACTTGTTAAAATGGTTAGTACGTATCTAAATAACGAACAGAGAAAAATGTCGAGCCAGCAGCTAAGGCCATATCATGGCAAGGCAGACACCTGTAAACAGATGGCACATGCCCGAGACAAGTTCTGAACCCAGGACAGCCAACCCTCACTGTGTTGGTGACAGGCGCTAATCGTTGCTCCACCAGACCGCCCTTGTCAAAGAGAAAGGAGAGCGCTACTGGGTAAATGAGGGTGTGTTGTGAATAAGGTAGTCAGCAAGAGAGATCGAAGATGTCACCCATAGAACAGGTGGAACCCAAGATTAGGTAGCGCTTTGGTAAAAAGGATATTTGAAATTGTTATTTCGTTTGTGGAGAGACAAAACACTGTCGACAGAAAACTAATGTATAGACGAGCGTGAAACACGGACCTATGTAAGGAATTTAGATTTGTGGTGTGTGATATACTGTACTGTAGTGTAGTGTAGTGTAGTGTAGTGTTGCGTGTGTGTGTGTGTGTGTGTGTGTGTGTGTGTGTGTGTGTGTGCGCGCGCATGCATGCACGCGTGAGTTGTTCAGGTTTTATTTAAGTTTCCAATGACTGAAATTTTCTTAACTGAAAATATTAGAGTGACATTTCTTTGCCTTACTGATTTGATTGGGGAAGGGGGCTGCTATCTGTTTTTGTCTCGCTATGTGTTGTTTTTCACGCGACAGTGGGAAGACAAACCATCTATACAGTTATTCTACACGCGAATTACAAAATACAAAGGATATGCACCACAATAAACAAGTACAGACGCCACAATCACGCAAAGATGTCGATGCACACACAGTACGGAATTTCCATCGGGCAAGTAATGTGTGTTTGGGCTCAAATTATCTTGTTCGTGAATGTCTAAGTAGAACCATCACTATCCCCACCAGTTTTCGGTTCTGCAGATTTGAGGACTAAATACACTTTCTGAATGACTACCGGCTATAGGTTCTGTTGCGTGAAATGCAACCAGTTAGATGCCTTCAGACATAAAAACATATTCAGGTACAGTTAACGGGATCTTAAAAAATTTCATATTGG
Source organism: Marisa cornuarietis (assembly GCA_004794655.1). NCBI lineage: Eukaryota > Metazoa > Mollusca > Gastropoda > Architaenioglossa > Ampullariidae > Marisa > Marisa cornuarietis. The sequence goes on from SMMW01000631.1 coordinate 2,256,183, forward strand.
ACTGTGAAGCATCAATAGTTGGAATGCGCAAATGTCTAATGCCCAGAAGTCAGCAGCCTGCTCGTTGTCAACAAGTTTAGGAATTCTCATGCCAGGCTGTTTCAATGCCCCTACCCCGGCTACGTCGAGACTACCCATTGTATTTAGGTATGGTTGACGTCTGCGTAACTGAGAATTCCATATGTGATGCAAAGTTCGATGGTGTGCCAGATGTCATGTTTGAATATGTATAAATTGCCATATGTATAAATGCTATTTAGATCCCACAAAGCCAGACATGCAGCTAAGCCGTTCAGAAACTTACACAAAAGGTACCCCAATTAGAAATCCACAAATAAACTAACGAAACTGTGTAGTCTTCAAACAACTCCTTTCGTTTAGGTTTTGAAAACAAATTGAAGATATCAGGTTTCACTTGATTTCTAAATAACGCACCTGTCACTATCAAGGGCGGCTAACTATTGACAGCACTTAGAGAACGGGCCAATCGGTTTAATGGCAACTCTTTGTTCCATGAGTTTTACATGATTCTGTCCTGCTAGCAGCACATGGTGGGATTTCTGGTAAGGAAATGGAGATTGAAACGTATTTAAACGTCTTCCACTGGGTAGGCGTCCGGCATGTCGTCACAGAGTGTTTCCGTTCCTGTGGCATCCCCTGCACCACCTGTAGATACCCTCCTTTGAAAGGTAGCGGTGGACCCATTTCAAGTTTTTTTCTCATGGTTATCGATATGTATTTGTGTGGATGTTTATAGCAATCGAACACAAAAGGATTTGTATAAACACGCCCAGATAAGTTTTTATTGACGACATAATCCCTCCAGTCTGATAGTATAAATAATCTACTACACCAGGGGCACAATACAATGACAGTAGAGTTTTGAATTAAAACAGGTGAAAAAAAACTAAAGCTGTCGCATTACCGTGTGTTTGCTGACGTGGAAGAATTTATAAAATAATGATAACATAGACCATACTACTTTACTCGCAATGTATAAACAGGACTTAACGTATCGGATCGGAGATTTTCTGGCCGCTGCTAAACTTTGTTTTTTTTCATAATCCTCGTATCTCTCCTCCCAGTAATTAGCAGATGTTACTCATGACATGAACAGGGCGAGAACGTTCTCTTGTTACACACAACTAATCCTGTGATTAAGAACCATCATTGTTTGAAAGACTATTTAAGCACGTGCACCTCCGTGTCTGCAAGTCTGAGGGCTCCTAACCTGTCAAAATATATCAGCTCATCGTCGAGATTTACCGCCTGGTAAGTATGACAGCTACTAGATCATCTATTAATAATAATCGTAGAAAAATTGTTCAAAGTGGCATCGATTAACGATTTTAGTTTCATTACAGACAAACGTTTTTGCTTATTAGCCTGCTGATATTTCTTTTTGTTGTTGTTCTTACTGGTATTATATCTGGTCCAGCTGACTTGCAAATGAGGCTAACGCGCCCTCATTTCAGAGACGTCTGACAACTTTTTAATAATAAGAAATATAATATTACTTAAAATTAGGATTATGACTGAATTTTTAAAATAATTTTGTCAACTGCTCAGTAAACACCAGAGTTGCGATGTTTCAGGATTTTATTTGACTGAATCTGCTGCTACGAAAATAAACTTTGTAAATAGTTATGAAATGAGTATTGTCTGGTTCAAATGATTCAGTTGCTCACCCGCAACGACAAGAGAATAAAATCTGTTTTATCGCCGTTCTCTCCGTTTGTTTCCAGTGTATTTAGTCTCGACTTAAAAAAAAACAACTAAGAAGACGGCCTCGCATGTTTTCACATTCAAGAACTTGTTATTCTGGTTTTTTGAATCACAGAGAGAAACGAAAAGCTGATCATGGCGGCAAAGATTTGATACACTAACACGAATCTTGAGCAATACGGTTTCCTGGTTTTAAAAAAATAGCTAAGAGAGAAGGAATGGACAAGATCTGACAGAGATGCAGAGACAACATTTTCTTCTCTTTAACACACTCTTCAGTCTGCACCTGTAACCGAATAGCATAGGAGTCGATTCCATTTACATAAATCGGTTATGGCCTGTTCTGTTGAAAAATGGTATCAAACGTAAACTACTGAGTTGTATTAGGAGTATGTTAACTAGTGTAAAGACCCGTGTAAGAAGTGGCGTTCAACTGGCGGAATATATTACTTGTTCTTCTGGTGGCAGACCGAGAGTCTGTTCTTTGTTCCTTTTTTATCAACAAGCTTGCACTCGATGCGATAAATAATGGAAGACACCGTGCCACCTTTGCAATGGACGCGTTTAAGTTATCTATCTCGTTATTAACAGATGACGCGGGATTTATCTCTGAAACCATTATAGGTCTGCAGATTCAGATAAACAACTTGCAGAGGGTAGCTCAGGATATTGACTAAAGTTCTAATGTCCCCAAAGCTCACCAGAACATCATTGGTTTCCTATGGCCTTCTCAGACAACTTTGCCGAAGTTGGTAAAACGTTTGACGACATTTGCCCAATTAAGAAAGGCTTTTAGATACCGATAGTTTGCACAGACCTACAGACTTATCCTAACCAATTCCACACACGGCCAAAAGAATCGAGGATGGCTACTTGGTACTCACCAGACTGCTTGGTGCTCTAACATATTAGGCTACCTTCTGCTGAGAAGGCGTTTTTGAATTCAGGATCAAGGCCATAAACTAAACCAGAATATCAAAACTGAATACGAAATTCAAACAACCCTCGAATTTGCTTTAATTTAAAGAAGCTGAGAGAACCGGATATTTCAGAAAGCTTCAAGGCTCAACAGGGAGACAAATTTACCGACCTATATTCAGTAGACTGCGACGTAGAAAGACCAATTTAGTATCGGAACTGTGATTCACAGTGTGCAGTAAGGTCTTCATACAGTGGACCAACAACCTTTGCTGTGTGTCTGACTATAATAAGCTACAGAGAGTTTATATGATTCTAAGTTTGACCTTTCTGTCCCACAGGGAAAAATATCGACACTTTATATTACCTTCACACCTTCCAAACTCGCCATGTTACCAAGAGTTTCCTTCGTCTGTCTCATCTCTTTTGTCTGCGTTGCAATCGTCAAGGCAGACTCCTCTGATCAGGTAAGTGACTGAGCTGTGCTTAGTTTCTTAGTTATTCTTTTTTAATACCAAGTTATCAGCTTTATTTCTTCTCTTTTTCTTCCTTAGTTTCCTCTTTTCTTTTTTGTGTTTTTGCTCTTCTTCTCTTCTTCTCACTTTTCTCTTGCTTCTTCTCTGAAAAAAAAACCACATGATTTTCGGTACATTTTAGTCTCGATGTACTTTTTACTATAAAAGGGTTTTTCTTCGGTAAAAGTTTGTTTTCGTAAAGACGATTTTATCCGTTCTTCAGTAAAGTACAGCATCCTAAGAAATCAGTACAGTAATCAACAGCATATTCAAACATTGGATAAGCTTTATCGAGACTGAGGTACGAAAGCATCACTAAATTAGTGTGTGTGTGTGTGTGTGTGTGTGTGTGTGTGTGTGTGTGTGTTTTATTATTCCATTATTGCATAATTTGCTAAAACCGTTTAATTTGTGACGTAGAGCTGTTTCATGGTAACCACTCCTACGAAAGTTACTGAGTCGCGTCGTAGGAATATTCACCGGATAACCTCAACAATTATTCTGACTTTGATTTCTTACTTTCAGGTTGACCCTCCTCCAGCTATCGATGTCAAATCGCAGTCTAAAGCACTGATCTCTAAGGTCCGAGGACTAGTGACAAAAGCAAAAGAAGGTAAGAAAATCATCGGTATTACAATCATACATGTGTGTGTGTGTGTGTGTGTGTGTGTGTGTGTGTGTGTCTCTCTCTCTCTCTCACACACATTATTATATTTCTTATTATCTCTGTAAGTTTCTGGTTTTTGTTCGTATTTTTCATGCTTTTCCTGCTAATTGTTGAAATCACATTTCACTCTGCATAGTGTGTAGCCCAGTGGTATAAAATTCTACATCTAGGGGAGCATATAGACCAGTTTAAGATCTGGTTGGCGACACACAGGAAGTGAAGGCTTGGGCGTGTGAACCCTGATAACACCTCGAGCACCTTCGTCCCAGACATCTAAAATATTGTATACTTTAGCCTTTGCCTTGCGTTTCTGTGTAAATATACTAAGGTAAGACTTTGGCAGGTTGCAACGGACGCTGTAAATTGGTATATCTTTCTTCCAGGAACATCAGTGGATCGTCTTCAGAAGAATGTCCTTGACCTGCAGAACCTCACCTCAAGCCTGCTCCAGCAGCTGCCAGGCGAAGGTGAGCTTAGTATCAGGACCTTGTTTATCAGAGATATAATGGATCGTCACAAATGAGTTAAGTCCAGGACAGTTTCATTCAAATTTCATCCACTTACCTTTAACCGAGCTTAAGCATACAAATAGGTCAAATTTTGGCACTTAAACCCTTTTCTTCTCTCGTGTGTTTAGCTGTTTATTTGTGTTCCAGTTTCAGAGTGCGATACTCAAACCATCATCAAGATGGCAGCCGCGGCTACCAGAAGTCATGAGGTGATGCAAGTCTTGCTGGCAAATGGTGTGTATGTACTTATATCTTTCAGCTGTAAAATTTGAAAATATTCTGTGTATATTGTATTACCAGGGTGGGTGGATGCAATATTGTGGTAGCTACAAAATAGTCTGCCTGTGGCATATAGAGAAACAACACCCCATAACGGTTACAATATATTCACGGTCAATATATTCGAGGTGACGTCTTTCTTTAACGCTAATTTACCTCAGCTCCGCTTTTAACACTGTTGACCATGCCATTCTCATCAACACCCTAAAACCTAGCCCGTTTGTGTAATTTGGGTAAATCTGCTACCCACAAGTACCGGTTAAAATTCCTTATTCATTGTCTATAAGTAGGAATACCTATATAAACTGTTTTTTCATCATCAAAGAGGACACCTTTGAATAACTTTTCTCCCATGTCAGGTAAATAGGACAAGAACCGTTTTGATCTAATTCTACAGAAGTGAAAACATAAGTTATCAAGACCCCATAAGTAATTAAACTAAATAAATTATATATCGTTTCATAATTAAAATAAAGTGATATCTGTTTTACTCTAATTGGCTCGAGGAACGTCATTTGGTCAGAATAAATTTTGACTTTCCGAAGTTTTCTGGCTTTTGTTCGTATTTTTCATGCTTTTCCTGCTAATTGTAGAAATCACATTTCACCAAATATAAAGCATGAAGCGGCACTGTGCTGACAGGTTAACCAGCTATCCACTGGCTCACAAAACCTCGCGGACTCCAACTGTTGTCCCGGAAAATATAATGAGACTCAAAAAATACAACTTTCTTGTTTGCAACCGAGTTTTGTGGCTTTTTTGGAATTGTTTTTATGGCATCAAAAGTCAAATATGTTAATAATTACATTTACTCTTGTTATATTTCAGATGCTGTAACTTTGCTTGGTGCCCGTCTTGGTTTGTGTCTGGCTACGATGAGTGAAATCGCTCAGGAGTTCGAGGGTAAGTAGACAACGTTTGATTTGAAAAGTCCATCCTTCCTCGCCCCACCATCCCACATGACCGTCATGTGACAATTTATTAAACACGGACACACACTGGACAATATGTCCTGGGTTCAGGAGGCCCTCATGGTCCAGTTACCACGAAATAGCTTTCTTTTACCATTATTTCCAGAGAGATTTTCTGGAATCTCAGGACGGAAAAATTATTCATGTTTAGTGCTTTGCTCCATCTCAAAACAAATTGTAATGAAACTGGACAGTTCCATATTGATGTCAGAAGAATTAGAATCTAAAGACGGTGTGTGTTTATGGGGTTTGGGAAGATGGCAGATATGACCCACAAGCACGTGCATTGCGCTTCCATACAACTGAGGTTTGGGGAATAAAGTCTACGTAACGTTAGTCACTGGAAGTAAGGAAACTCGCAAGTGCACAAATTTCAACTTTAAAGTAACGAACCGCCATTTCTTTTCCTTCGCAAAAAACTTAAAGAATCATCATGGTCTTAAAGGATTAACAATTAATTTAAAGCAGGAAGCTTTAATCTTTCAATGCAGGACAAGTGACGCTGTCGCCTGATGTGGGTCCCTACCTGGCCGCCCTCCTTTTCACTAGTAACACGACACTGAACGTCATCAAAACTGCCGGTAGGTAGTGGGTCTCGTGATTGAGACTGTGTGCATCCTAGCATTTTCGTATTAGTCTCATATACACCCAAAAAAGAACGTATCATGTTAGATATATTTAATAAAAGGTTTAACTGGGGACTAACATTGCTACGTTTTGGTGCTCAACCAACTGCGGTCTTTTTCTGATACCATATATCTACACTGGATATTCCTTCTTCTTTTCTTATTTTTTCATAACTGTAAAAGTGATTACCTCTTAAAGAGAGTAAAAATGAAACATCTTATCATAAACAAGTTGACAATCTTCTTTTTCTTAAATTTGCTAGAAATGTGTCTAGTCCAATTGTACGCTGTTTCAGAACTGTGTATGCTATGTCACATATTAGGGTTCTTGTTCAAGTGGGAATATTCTAATTCATGCATTAAGATTGTGTATGTGATTTTCTCTCTGATTCTGTGGTTGTGTGGCAGACAAAGCTGTGAAGGACATATCCCTGCCACCCGGTAGTTCGCGCCTCCAGGTCAATCGCCCGCGACGACAGATCAATTTGGGTGGCGGCTGGGGTTTGGGGAGGGATGGTCTCACCTGGCGAAGCCAGAATCGCAATACACAGTTTAACATCAAACCAACTTTCAACGGAATTATCCCAAACGGCGTTAGTGCTGGATTTAGCTTTAAATTTTAGATGAGCTGCAACACCATTCACTTCTGAGTAAAGGAAACCGATCATGTCCTAAAGGTGTACATGTGTCACGAGTAAAACCTACAGAAATGACAGTCTCTGCTACCCGATTGTTCTGTGCTCTGTAGGACAATCTTTGCAGGCCCTCATGATATTGAGCTATGTCTCTCTGTATTATACTATAGCTTAATAGCTTCAAAGTACTTCATTTGGCCTGTTTCAATTACTTTCTCATTTGTGATTAAGTCTTTACAAGCGAAATTTCTTTCTGTGGCATCTTGTCTCCATTGATCTGTAAAAGATACGACAGTTCTTTCTGTAGCATGCCGTCTCCATGACACCACAGCGGATATAACAGATTATAAAAATGTAAACAAAAAAATAAACATTATGAAAAATGTCATTATGTATATTGTCGTTGTATACATATATCTGTATTTGTCCAATTCATAATCAACACACACACGTGTGTGTGTGTGTGTGTGTGTGTGTGTTATCCATATACTTAATCCCGCCAACCCACACTTGCGATGTCTCTGGGTGGGATCCCATATTGTTCTCCTTCAGTAATGAACTTGCTGTTGAAAAGGGGGCCGCAAAGGCGGTCATTTTCTCATATCTCATATAGGTATTAGTGGCTAAGGGGGGCGCGCGGACGTACCTTTATTCGTCTGGGGGGGCGTCACAAGTAAAAGGTTGAGAAACGCTGGTGTACATGGTAGACAGCTTATCCCAGATGTGGTACAACTGTTAATATTATTATTTGCTTATGACGTTGCACTTATATTCAAGTATCGGTCTTCAAAAGCAAACTAATATACTAAAACAATTTGCAGATAACTTTGATATGTCATTTAACCTACAGAAAACAAAAGTTATGGTATTCAAGAAGGGTGGTTTTCTGGGTGCTAAGGAATCTTGACACTATGGAAACCAGAAACTTTTACTCATCTTTTGGTCGACTTACCGTCGGAGGTAAACAAAAATAACACTCATATTTCTCCCCATCTCCTAATCTCTTCCCTCATCTCTCTCTCTCTCTCTCTCACACACACACACACACACACACACACACACACACACACACACACACACACACACACACACACATCTGTAATGCAATTCATAGAAAGAAAGTCTGAGGATGCCCGTCAACACCAATGTCTCCTGGTCTAAAGAAACTGAAGCCACCGAGATGAAAAGAGGCATCATATGCCCACGGCCATTGGCAGGTACAGTCCTTAACACATAAAAACGAAGTCCAGAAACAGAATAAGAGAGCAGTCCCTTCAAGTTGTTACTTTGAAACTTTCTCCCGGGGTCTACTTAAAGTCGCGATAAGCCTGGTCATGACGTCACTAAAGAAGCTGTTAATTTGAATTCATAATTTTTTTTATAACAGCTGCAGCGGTAGTTATGGGACTAAAGACTGGCAACAACTTCCAACAAACTTTTATCTCACCGAAGCACCTGTCATAGCAATAAATTATTAACATCTGCAATGAAAATGTTGCATTGAACAGATTTGGACATATAAAGAAATAACTTCTTACTAGACTTTACACTTTGTGACATTCTTGCTGAAAACAACGTCAACTTAAATTCTATAAATTCTACCAAACACAACCAAAGCGATGTTTGTTCAGCTTAGTCATTATGTGCAATACAAGAGACATAATGCAAATAAAATAGCATTACATATGCTGTCCTTCAATTGTGGCAGTTAGCTTTCAGTCTTACATAGCTTGGGTAAATATATTGCATAATCCAGCTTAGTACTGTGCTCACGTCTTCATTCTCCATCTTCATCTGCGCATTTAGTTTATGTTTGCTGACGCTCATATTTCTTGTATGTCTCACTGCTAGTTCGTTTGTAGTCTTTCGTGGGTAGCGCGTTTGAGCTGGCATCCAAAGAGAGAAATTGTTTTATTGGAAAACGACTTCTGTCTGTTCTGTGAATTCGTGTTCTTGGAGTGATCTCGGTGGCCCCTCGTATAATACTAGATCAGTCGGAGAATTGATGGTGAAGAGATACGGATGAAGACATCAAATGGTTAAATGTGTAACGAATCGTCGGATAAAAGAACAGTTCGTAGCTATATAGTAGCTGTACCCCATACCCTGAGACCCCTGCACTTACTTCACCTTTGCTGGTCACATGAGGACGTTTATATTATATAAATATGCACGTACATCTCATAGTTTTTTGCTTTAGTTTATATTACGCAAATAAACATGTATATCTTCACGTTTCTCGCTTTAATTGTAAGCTTCAAGCGTGCATGCACAATGGCTTTTTTTAAAGTATGAGGGGAGGAATTCCCGCCATGTTTTTAGGTTGGGTAGCTTGGTAACTTAACCCGCTTGTTCTCTGCCCAGGTTAGGGATATATTATCTAAGGATAAATGGGTGTCCAATGCTCTTGACTGTCAAGCTCCTAGCTGGTAAGCTGATCACCTTTACAGAGAAGAAAACAGTAATCGGGTGGGCTTTTTATACAAGAGAAAAAAAGTTATCATCCAAGTTCCACTATTTACCTAGCGACCAAATCATGGATACAACAACAGATGTATTATAGTTTTGCATTATCTAAAGATATGTCGTGGACGTGTATATGACAGTGTAGAGAAGAAAGCAGTGACATTAAACTTTATACGTTATAATGACAAGTATAGGTTATATACGTGAAGCGTCTACTAACAAAATGACGGAGTGTCATCTGATAGGGACAGCTTCGTCTCAGACAGAGACAGACATACATTACATACAGAAAGATAAATAGATAGATTGGCAACAGTATGAGAGCGTCGTTTGTGTCGGTAGATGTGTGATGTCCTGCGATTTGCATTTTTTTTTTTTTTGCTCAGGAGTAAATATTCATGTTTGGATATATGACTATGTTTGCAAAGATGATTAAAGACGTAATTTTAATGTGAAGTAGAGCTTGATATGGTGTTGTGGAATATGCAACCATGTCCCCGGACTGGTAGAGTTTTATATTGGCAAGAGTGATCATGATCGAAATTGTAAGGACGCCATCTCCAGGGAGAGAACTCCGGTCGAAGAGTTGGAACGTTTTTACATCCCTTGCTTCAGAGACGTCGGCCTTTTGCTCCCTCACAGTGGAGACGCCATTCAGTGCACCTGTGTCACTCGATTTATTGTGTATTTAAAGATTTTAGTGTACCTGTGTCAATCCCCACAGGTGAAGGCCAGATTATTATGCATTCTAAAATCGTCGAGGCCCCAGAGATTACGACAGACCAATTGTTAGACTTGCGGCGAGTCCTCCTCTCTGGGAAAATTTCAGGGATGCGGATAATAGAATCCTGTTAACAAGAGATTTTTGTCTTTGTTTAGAGAAAGGTGCAAAACGTACCCTGAACTATGGGAACACGTTTGCTCTTTTTGAGTCTTGTCTACACGTTGCCCTAGTACCTGGGGAGGCCTATTCTCGCTCAGACAAAGTGTTCGTGGTCAGGCCACGCAAAAAACATCTTTCGCCACATCCACTCCTTAGTTTCCCAAATGTGTTGACAGCTGATTGGTCCTTTTGTTTGAAAAAGGTGGGTATTTTGCGCGATCGTGGTGCCACACAGACAGCCACGCATACAACAAACATCATTTGAATTTTAACGTTAGAGAGTACGAGAGAGGCACCGCACTGCTGAAAGGTGATTATGTCCCGTTGTAACTGGGCGAACGCATACATGAATATCTGTATACCCCTTGTAGGGTGATAGAATAAAGGATGTTGAATCTTGAGAAAATTGCATCATTAAAAACAATAACTTAGACACCGTAACAGATATCTCAAAACAAAATTAGAAGCAAAACAAAACAAACAAATGATTGAAAGGGTTGTAGTCAGTAAAGCGTAAATAGAGGAGGAGGGAACCATGGCAAAGACCCGCAAAGTATGAGAAAAGTGATTTATTGTGTATTCAAAGATTTTAGTGTACCTGTGTCAATCTCCATAGGTGACGGCCAGATTATTATGCATTCAAAGTTCTTTGATCCCTCAGAGATTACGACGGACCAATTATTGGTTTTGCGGCGAATCATCCTTCCCCTGACTAGCAGATATTTGACCCTAGGGACGAGGGCGCTGATTGAAAGAGAAAGAAAAGCGAAGGATTAGGGGGATTTTGGGGGCGAGGCGGAAGAAGCTGAAATGCAACCTCATTCCTATGGCGCATCCGGGAGGCTGTGCATCCTGGAAGACAACTATAAAGTTTTGGGAAATTTCAGGATGCTGTCAACCTCCAGACAGCTTTCCATCGTCTGGCAACAGCTCAGTCAGAAGATTCTTCCCTCAACCTTTCGTCTATTACAGGTGAGTTTAACTCTAGTTATTTCTTCCCCAAAACACACACACATCTATACTCGCCTTGTTTTATTCTCAGTGAAATCTATATGAAGGGTTAATATTCGACTGTGACAGTTCCAACATGCAGCAGCCATGATCTTCTCACAGTCAAACATTAACCATACCTTTCATATATACATTATGGTATGAAATATGATAATAGACCCAGAGTACTACGTGTTCATGAATACTAGATAAAAGAACAATGTCAAGCCATATTTGCACTTTTATCGCCCTGTAGAAATCCTCATGCAGGTGATGGTTCTCATTTTTGTAAACTTATGTCGCTCAAGGGCTGAACACCCATCTTCAAGTTGTTAGGTTACTGTCTGCTGTAAATGTAGAATAACAACAACGACAACAAAGTGAATCTGAGTAAGTGTTCTTCGAAGTCTCTTTAAATAAATATATCATGTATCCAAGCACTTTAAAAGACTGCTATTGCTAAGTGCCTGGTTATAATAAGCAAACTAGACTTTGCACGATACTGACCTTAAATTTTCTGTTTCACAGGTGGCAACAATTAAGACAACATGTTGCCTAGAATCGCCTTCATCTGTGTGGTCGCTGCTGTCGGCGTCACCAGCATCACGGCGCAGACGTCTGGTCCGGTAAGTGGCTGAGCTGTCTTCAGTTTCTCGCTAGTCTTTGCCATTCGCATCATCGGCTTCACATCTATCTCTTTCTTGTTCTTTTTCTCATTTTCTTTTCATCCTCATCTTCTCCGAACAGCTTGAATGTCGACGGTACTAGTAAAAAGGTAACGGTTGTCACTAGATCTTTTCAGGTCGTTAGGAAGTGAGGTGTTAGACACTTCACTTTCTCAACAATCAATTTACTTATACAGCATGTTGTCAAACCTAATTAATCTCAAGAGTTCTATTCGCAAAAATTATTCTGTCGCTTGAATCATATCTACACGCACACTGTAGCCCCACCGATATTTATATATTGTGATTCTGTACTTTCAGGTAAATGTCTCTTCAACTGTCGACATTAAAAAGCAGTCTAGAGAACTAGTCACTATGGTCCGAGGTTTAGTGACGGGGGCAAAGGAAGGTCAGTTGATCACATTTCACGGTTTTGTTGTACAACACAATCATCTCTATCCTTCTTTCTCTATCACACGGGAACACACACACACACACACAAACAACAACAACTACTACGTAAATATGCCTTATTATCAGTTTTCACTTTGCAGAGTACTTTTGTTTTATTTTTTTCTTTTACATGTGCGGCTTTACCCTTGCAAAGCTGAAGAAATAAACTGACAGACTGTCGTAGATAGCTAACGACGCTACTGATCTTTCATTTCTGTCTTCTTCTTCTTCTTCCAGGGACACCACTCGCTCGTCTTCGGCAGAATGTCTTTGACCTGCAGAACTATACCTCAAGCCTGCTCGTGCAACTGCCAGGTGAAGGTGAGCATAACCTCCGTCCCTTGTGTATCAGATATAGAATGGTCTGTGGTTGCGGATTTCACGATGGTCCATGACTTTTTCATTCATGTTTCTGTACTTTCTTCAGTCTCTCGACAGCAGAATGAATCGGTCAGTTTTTGTTTTGACATCTTTTCCTTACTTTTCTAGTGTTCAAGGTTGGTTATTTGTTCCAGTTTCAGAGTGCTACACTCAAGCCATCATCAAGATGGCAGCAGCGGCTATCGGAAGTCACGAGGTGTTGCATGTCATGTTGGCCAATGGTACGTATTTAATCGCTTGAAATTTTAAACGTATGTATATATTATTTTACGGGATGGCTGGGTTACAAATTAATTGGACATAACTAAAAATGTTAAATCCTTTCTTGAAAACGAAGCGAGGCTCTACTGAAATGCTGAATGATGTGGGTTTCCTTTTAACGTTAGTGCGTTAACTGTTAACTTAATAATTTATGCTTCCTGGAATCAACACATTGTGAGATAATAGACATCATGAAGTGACCATCAGTGACCTTATTTATTTATCAGATTACGCGAAAATGATTTGTGTGTAGGTTGTGCTCAGGTTTCGCGATTCCACGGTTGCCATGTTAACCTCGTGGAATAGTTTGCAAGCAAACTTTGTTCTTTTTTCTAGTAAAATTGACTTTTTCAGTCTCCAGTAGCAAATCATAGTAATAATTATATTTCTTGTTGTTATGTTTCAGAACCTTTGGGAGTACTCAGCGCCCGTATCGACTTGTGTCTGGCTATGATGAGTCAGGTTGTTCAGCAGCTGGAGGGTTAGTCTGGTCACATACTTAGGTTTTACTGGGATTCCATTTTCTTTAGTGGAAGAAAAGAGTTAGGATCATTAAAATATTAAGTAGTACGCACCTCTAAAAAGACTTAAAAGAAAAAGGTTTTAATCTTTCAAAGTAGGTGAACTGAATGTCTTTCAATGCAGGTGAACTGACGCTGTCATCTGATGTGAGTGCCTACCTGGCCGCCCTCATTTTCGCTACAAACACCACAATCGACGTAGTTGAAACTGCCGGTAGGTAGTGGGTCACGTGGGTGAGACTGTGTTAAAAACTTGTACCAGTTACTAACAACCAAGCAGGAAGATGCGACCTGCTCGTTCATTAAAGACGTAAATATATTGAAGTGGAACTTATGAATAAAATTCTTCGTTTCTAATTTCTAAAGTAAATGAAGCTCATGTCATGTGTCCACCCAAGTTGGTTTTTTGTTTTTGGTAAGGTTTTGTTGATAAGCCTATACGGTAGCAGACAAATGTCTCATCGACAAACGATTTGACTCTTACATACTTCCTGAAGAAGTGTTAGTTTTGTTTCTATTTTAGCTGCTTACTGAGTCTGAAACGAGTGTCAATTTTCATGTGTTTTCGTAGCTTAACTTTGCATAAGTATTGTTAATTATGGTTTAACATGCAATTTGATATATGGCCTTTGCGGATGTGTGTTTTTGTGGCAGACAAAGCTTTGAAGGAGATACTTTTGCCCCCTCATAACGACAGATTCCCAGTCACTCGCGTGCCACGACAGGTCACAGGATTCGGACGTACAGATTTCAACTTTGGCAAGGTTACAGCCGTTCCTTTCGACAGTTTAGTCCGCAATACACCTTTCCCATTCCAGCGTCTGAATATCGGCAAGCCGCAAATCAAGCCACCGTCTAAGACCGAGGTGAATCTAGGCAAAGGGTTTAGCTTTGGGGTTCCTGATGGAATCATCTGGACAAGCCCAAAAGGCAACACACGGATCAACCTAAAACCCACGTTTGATGGGCTGAAGCCTAAAGGTGTTGAACTTAAAGTCACCTTTCCTTTACGAAAAAAGAATTAAGTGACTGCGCAACGATTCACTTCTAATGAAAGGAATTATTCGTGTCCTAAAGAATAAAAGTGTTAAATGTACAGAAATTGGCACTTTTCACTAACGTAATTCTAAACATTCCCCTGTAAATGTCTTAAAGAACTAAGGAACTTAAAGGAGTGTCATATTCATTGTTGTGGCGGAATTCCCTAAATCTTGCTATCGTTATGTCCATTTCTCAGTGTCCTGCTACAGTTTTGAAGTTTACTCTTCGTCAGGTCTGTCCAACTTCGTTTATTGATCACTTCTTTAACTGACTTTTTCGTCTGCGCCATTGTTCTGTCCTCTGCAGGATTGTCTTTGCAGGTGCTTATGGTCTTGAGATGTGACAATATCGTTTAATGTTATGTCTTTCCACTGTGGTCAAGAGGATTTCTAAAAGCACTCTAATTTGTCGTGCTTCTTCATTTCTGATTAAGCCATTAAAAGTGACAAGAGAGCTCCAGCATCCCATCTCCATGACCTGTAACGTTTTGCAAGTCCGCCTTCGCTTTCAAATATGACATCAGAGTGCTTACAAAGAAAGAGTGGGCACTAATAAATATGAATAGAGATGAATTTTGACTTTAAAAAAATTATCCCCACTTTGTCTCAGTAGAATGGAATTTTTTGTCGCACTATTGGTTTACTTACTTTGTTTTGATGCAGCCCCTGAAAGTAGACGAGTTTTAACTCGATAAATTAAAGAAGGATAAAATATGAATAAGTATTTATATAGTTAAGCATTCCAATGTTTACCTGACAATAATAAATATCAGTGTGTTGTTGCCAGTCTAATCGATAAGTAGTCATTAAATTTTGACCAACTGAATTTCTTTAATTTTCAACGATTTTTTAAAAATCCAGCTGTGCACGTTAGATCTATTGCTTGTGAGTTTTTGTAACTGATATTTGAGATTTATAGTCAATCAGGACATTACACTATTAAATCATTTTGTATTTGTATTCGTGCTTATGTGTGCGTGCGTGTATGTGTGTGTGCGCGTACGTGAGTTTGGTCTGCTCACAAGCAATGCACACGCTTTCTCAGTCCACGGTCAGTTCTTGATTCATTATCTGAGGTAAATTACGAACTGGTTAACCTGTCCGTTGTGTTTTCGATAATGCGTCTTCTGTTACGAACCATGCCCGTGCACCGCTCATTTTGCCAGTACTTTATTTTGACCACACGCTCCAGCCGATACTTAGATCCACCGAGGTGTGGTACCCATATGGCATCAGAAAAAATGACTATATAGCTAATTTTAGTTTTTTTTAAAGTTAGAAGCAGGAAATTAAAGTCATATTTCATTTCACTGTTATATTTATATCTATTGTGCACAGTAAGGTCACATCTATCTTCTCAGTGATGGCTCACTACGGATAAATTAGTAAACTGTTGCCGAAACCTCAGTTACGTGACCCACACCTACCGGCTGCTTCGATAACACAACAGTTCAAAGTATCGATGTACTGCGCATTTCGTTACACTGAAATTTAAATGTCAAAATGTAAAAGTCATTACTGAGGCTGCGCGTGGTCTACTCAGCTATTCGCTTCCTAACATCTAGAGAAGTAAGCGTGTAGTACTTCTGTCACTGAAGATCACGGACCTTCATCTACACCCTACCACATATACCATAGCTAATGAGTTTTTCGCCCAGATTATGCCTGTGCACATTATCAAAGGCCTTCCTGCAAACTATAAAAGTACACAGCAGCCTTTTCTTGTGCTTTAAATTAGGCAGTACAGCGCAAAAATATGAAGCCTGCTTGTTCTTGCCCTTGTAGGTTGTTAACTTCCAAAAAGGTATATAACCTTGTAGAATACTAGTAAATAGTTTGCCAATGCAGCTCAATATAGTTATACCTCTATAATAATCAACATTCAAAGTATCCCCTCTACCCTTATACAGTGGACAAATCATTCCAACTGACCAGGCTTCTGTGATTTTACTACACTATAAAACAAGGTTAATGTACTTATTAATTTTGGAGAAGAGGCTTTAAGAAATTCATTTAAAACCACATCAGACACTGCTGACATTGAGCAAGGGAGGGGAGGTTAGCTTACAGTCTCACGAAACACAGATACACGATACCTAGCTATCAATTGTTATTTTTTCCTGTACCTTTTTTTCATTGGACAAATTGAGATAGTCACTGCAGGTCGCTGGTGATTTAACCCTTTGACATTTCCCTCAGGGGTAATTAAAAGAGCCATCTGGCGTTGGAGTCAGATGCTATTCTCCTGATGGCCAAACTGGAAGAGATTTGGATTTTCTACCCTCCGTCCCATAGCTCTATGACGCTCAAAGTATTCCTCCAGGGGATCCTGGCAAAACGTATTACTTAAAACAAATGCTACACCATTTGAGAGCAGATAGGGCGTTATCTCAACAAATGATTTTATTGTCAACACTAGCCCCCTGTATGTTTTCAGTGAGAGAAACATTTTATTTCTCTCTCCAGGTGAAAAATGCCCTTCCCTGTTCTGAATAGACATCTTCCAAATATTTCAGAAATTCTCCTTCGAGAAAGTCAAATCTAATGTCATTCACCTGCGTGTATGGGAGCATCTGGCTTCCTCACACGTTCACCCTCCAAGAGATTTCTGGAATTCAGACAATCAAACAATCTGTCCATCAGGAGGATAAATCTGGCAGTCTCCTGCTTTTCAGGGCCACCATATTGTTGCATTACACGACCCACTTGATGGCTCAGTACCTGTGCGGCTAGTTTAACGTTCATCATAGAGTATGGGGTCAAACTGATATGGTCACCTGTCAGGCTTGTCCTCCTAAAATGGAGTGTTTGGTCCATATTATACAATTTGATAATATGCTGCCATAGAATGTGCTGCCCAGCCACTGCTTAGAATGTTATTTCTGATAGTTGTCATGAGATGGGGTGGGTCAGAGATAAAAAAAATATTTCTCTCTCTAGATGAAAAATATTCTTGCTTTTTTTAGCAGAGTTCTTTACTTCTTCCATGGATCTGGTACAGCCTCTGGTTGACTGGAGCCTTAGCGCTGGTAGTGCCAATAACTTTTAAATTGCATGCCTCCAGGCAACCAAGTGCCTGCCAGAACAAGGGGTACAGCTAGTCAGCAGAGGCAGTTCTGGTACCGAAGTATCCAAGACTCATTTTTAATGAAGAATGTATTCTAACCGCATAAAAAACCAGGACATGGGACACTAGGGAATTTGTATTTTGAAAATTCCATTTGTCTTTCTTGACAAAGCTGATAAGTTCCCCTGAACTTGTATCAAACACAAGGTCACTTTTTACTGTCATTTTATCATGCAGTAACATTACATACCTCTGATTTTCAGAGAGTGTTGCTGCAAACTTGCTCAGGTCCTCCATAACCACAGGCCCCTCTTGAGGATGTAGGGCATTGGTGTATTCCCGAAGAGTAGCAGTTCCAGGCAGCTTTAGGACACCTGTATGGACAGTCTCATACGCAGCTTTACTTTTGCTGTGGATAAGGATGGCAAGCCTGATCATCATTGGATGCCACCTCATCCCATGTTCTTTATTCCGAAAAGACTTTTGCTGCTCCTCCCAAAACAATGTCGGCAAATCATCACTTTCGAGCTCACTCATGTCGACAGCACTGAAGCTATTGTGCATGTCTGTACTCATTGTCATAGAGTGTTCATCCAAATTCTCCTTGAATCCCATCAATTGAAGTTGCTTTTCTAGACGTATCTCTTCTTTGCGCTCATTTTTAAATAAGCTCTTCAGCTGGTCAATGTCCAGGCAATAAAGTGGATCATTTGGTTTTAAAGGCTGTAACATTCCCAACTGTTGGCATTTTTTTTTCTCAAGTAGCTCATGTTTAACTTGATGACAGGCCATACAGTAGGTTGAACAATGGATAGAGAGCAAAAGCCAGCACTGAACTGATCTTACTGATGATATATGGCACACCACATTATTAACTGTTGTGTACTGTATATGGCGATGAAACTGTTCTTGTCCATCAGGTGGGGCAGCATATTCTTGAAGTGAGCCATCAGTTACCCCAGCGCAAATCAACATCACCTGCAACTCCTGCAGAAACGTAGTCAGTCTTTTCGACTTGAGGTCTGCTGTCAAGTGTGGAGCAGGAACCCCAAGAACCTGAAAACATTTTTGAATTTTTACATTTTGTCTCAAGGCTGGCATACTCATACCTATAAAGCATTACTTGTATACAGAGAAATAACAAATAATAAACAAAAATAAATAACTATGATATCTGACCAAAGTATAGCCAGTGAACAATCGTGTAGTAATTTCTGATTATTTTGGCATGATGGTTTACAGGCAATAACTTATGTTACTTCCGATTTTGTTCTTTACACACTTTACTCATTACAAGATTAACAATAATGTATACCATATCCAACCATGATTTATATAAAAAAAAAAAAAATTGGGGCGGCACACGTCTCCCACCAACTTACCTTTACATAAGCTTGTGTGTTGCTCTCAGCTCTTAATTCAACAATAATTTTCCAAACATATTCAGTCTCAGGCGTCCTCCCCTATATCAAAGCTGTACCCAGTCACTTAACTATCGCTGTCCGAAACTTTATAGTTTGCAGAAGCAGACGCCACTGGTTCAGTGAGCGAAATGGCTTAATAATTATTTCAAACATGCAGACCTCGAAGCAACAACCATTGCGCGGGAGAAAACTCGATCTTTATGGAAAGACTACTCTAGTTAACCAAAATGTAAACAAAAATTGCGAAGTGGCGTAAATGTGCAAGCGCTCTGACAAAAATTGCGGCTGCGAGGAAAAAAGTAGTATGTTTCAATAATACCTTAGTTATATCGAGGTTATAACCTCGTAATCATGGCGGGGGTGGGGAGTCAGGACAATGTGACATATATATGTCACGAAGTGGGTCGATTTTGAGTCACATGCCTTAGCAAGATCTGCAATGCTTAAAACATTCGTTTGAAAACCTCATAGATTCTGCATAGTAAGCGGTAATATTTTATGTTTTATAACTCATTTTCAACGCTTGTAATTTTAAAGGATGTTTAGTTGAAACTGAAAAAAAATCTAAAGGGATATGGTTATTTAATTCAGTTCAGTAAAATATTTTAGTAATAAAATAGAACTAGAACTCGATCATGACTTCACAGAGAGCTCCATGTAGGGTTAAAGTATAAAACTGGTGATAATAACAACAATAAGAATTAATCAAAGCTTGGCAGCTTTCGTATTTACTCAGGTTTTTCTATTTCAGTAGCAAATGTTGTACATGGTCATAGAAATATTGCAAACAGCTAGAGTCCTTTGTTTTTAAATTTTCGTTCAGTTTGTTTGTGGAACAGTTGCATTTATCTATCTGCTTAATTTTTGGCTCTCTTATTGATCTTCATATGCAGGTTTCTTAATCAACACATCCACATTAAAGCTGAAGCATAATTTATTAGTTTTCTTTTGATTCTATTTCTGTTCAGATCAGAAATGACCATGAGGATAATGCATAGTCCATCCCTTTTACTGCTGATTATAATGCATCTCATTTCTGGAGTTGTGACAAGTACATCACTAAGGCCTCACATTATCCTTATTGTTGCTGATGATCTGGTGAGTGAGTGCCAGCTGATTGTATTTGGTGGTAAATGGTGTTTCATGCCGAGCCAACAATAAGGCTCATGGCAAGGGAGCCAGCCCTGTAAAAAAAATTCATGTATGCACATAAATATATGAACAAACACACACAAAAGAGAATGTGTACACAGATACACTAAACAGTTATGCATGTCTGTGCACTCATGCACAAAAAGCCAAATACAGTTTTATGCATGTGTAATTATTTATTTGCTTGGTTAGATTTGAGGTGAGAAAGGAAGTTGGGTGTATATTGTCATGTGAGTGTATAAGGTGGCAAAAAGATAGAGAAATGATTAGAGTACTTTAATTTCTTGTATCTCCTAGTGCATTGTTATATTTGATACAGATTTTATTTAATAATAATAATCATAACAGGGCTACAATGATGTCAGCTTCCATGGCTCACATCAGATCCCTACACCTAATATTGACAGACTGGCATATACAGGTGTCCTGCTAAATAACTACTATGTATCTCCCATCTGCACTCCAACACGCAGCGCACTCATGACTGGCCGACACCCTATTCATACAGGTCAGTGACTGTATGGCTGTTTGTTTCATCAAAGTTATCATCTGGCCTGTCTTGTGACATGTAATCTCATGTTTTCTTGTTCTGTCAGTTGGTATTTAACCTTTTATAATTAAACGATTGCTGATAAACAGTGCATAAAGAGCACACACAAATCATTTGAGTGCTGCAAAGAAACTAGCACGATTTTTAAAATAAATGCTGAGCACTAAGTTTTTCTGGAAAGTTTGATGATATGATTTGTCATCAAACAGATTTTTTTCATTAATCATGAGGGTACATTTTTGTAGAAAAGTCAGATCTGAAGGCAGTAAAATATAATGCAGCTTGTGCTTGCTTACTTTACACTTTTATATGTATGATCAGGCATGCAAACTGGTGTGATATTTGGAGACCAGCCATATGGTTTGCCCCTCACAGAGAAGTTGATGCCACAGTACTTAAAGCCACTGGGCTACCGCTCACACATTGTAGGCAAGGTGAGACATCACACAAAGATATGTTGTTTTTTTTTTTTAGTTCAGCTTGACACCTTTCTATATTTGCAATCCAGATTTAAACTATGATGTTATTTGTGGAGACCAGTTTATGGGCTTCCTCTTTAGGAGAATTTCATCCACAGTATTTAGCACCACTGGGCTACTGCTGGCATATTGTGGAAAAGCTGAAATTTCACTTTTATGTTGTATTTTTGCAGTACAGGATAAAGTTCTTTGTGTGCAATTAGAGCTAATGTTTGCTTGCATATTTTTACATGCATCCTCCAGACAAAATGATAGTCGCTGCTGTTGGATAGTATTATTCTTAAGTGCACCTTCATTTGAGTTTTGTTTCAGTGGCACCTGGGTATGTTTGCAAAGGAGTACACTCCACTTTACAGAGGGTTTGAGTCTCACTTTGGTTACTACCAAGGCAGAGAAGATTATTATGATCACACATATGAAGCTAATCTGGTGAGAAGATAAAAATTTATTTTGATATCATCTGGCAATGAGTACA
The DNA here is from genome assembly GCA_004794655.1 of Marisa cornuarietis. Classification (NCBI taxonomy): domain Eukaryota; kingdom Metazoa; phylum Mollusca; class Gastropoda; order Architaenioglossa; family Ampullariidae; genus Marisa; species Marisa cornuarietis. Next base: position 2,277,835 of record SMMW01000631.1, read on the forward strand.
ACGTTATTTATTTTTCTTCTTTTTAACACACGTAAGGGATCTGAGGCATACAAAGAGTTTGACACAGTCGTCATTGTTTTCAATCTGCCTTGCCTTTTTACTGCTTGTTAGATAATAATTATCAGTTACTCTTGCAATAACATGATCTTACTCATCAAGAAAGAGAAAGCCATCTTATAAACTGATGTTGGTTTAGAGAAATGTAAGGTACTCTGTAATGAGACTTTTTGGCAGTGCAGGATCAGTGGGGCTTAGACTTCCGTCGAGACATGCAAGTCCTGTATAACTACACAGGCCTATACTCAACAGATCTTTTCACACAGGAGGCAGTCGGCATCATCAACAGACATAATAAATCTGAGGTAATTCTGAGAGAGTGTGTGTGTGCTTTTTTGTATTTGTCAATTATTTCCAGCAGCTTATTCTTCTGTTACATATCCAAACTGTTTTATCATGGCAGTGTCTTTGTGCACTGTCACTTGCATTAGATGCTCAGCTGCATGGGCTAGGTATTTGACAGAGTCTAGAAACAGCTTTACCAAAGCCCTACTCTTTTTTTTACTGCAACAGTAATTGTCCTTCGTTAATCCATTGCTTACGCTAGGCTGAGAGGCTGTTACAACCATAGCTGGTAGCATGAATTTACCCCTTTTTCAAAAAATTATATAAAATTAATGGAAAGAGGAAGACGAACAATTAAAATTGATAATGATAGATCAAAATGTGTAGAAAAGAATCAGTTTTACCTTGTATTTGCTTAAAAACACACTTTTATAGTATTCCCAACAGAAGATGATAATGAGCAAGTAGAAAAACTCGAATTTGTCGCTTCCAGAACAACACATGAAAATAACATAAGGGAGGAAACTACTAAAACCGTTGGGAAATCGTCCACCATGATTCCCTCCCTTGAACTGGCAGGAAGTCAAAAGATTTCGTAGTAAACAAAGTGCCATTTTTGAGAATCGAAGCACATTGTTGTCACTCACTTTGACATGGATTTTTACTTCAACAACCGCAAAGGAGAAGAAAATAGTAAGTAATATCAACATTCTAATGTATATTCTAATAAAAAATGGTTTTTTTGTCACTTTATGTCTGTATATATTGTGTAAATAATTTTTTTGTTAATTTCCGACAAGCGAATTTCAAAAGTTCTAAAACGCATACAGTCGTAATCTTTCATTTGATTTTAATACTCGAAGACAAAACCTATGTATCTTAAAATTTACACCAAGTGAATGTTTTAAAAAAGCTCATTAAAACGGTGTATTACTGATGGTTGTCTTCACTGTAGGTTAATAAATACAAATTTTCAAAGCTGCCGGTCAAACTTTCTACCCCGGGTATTTGCTAGCCATTTTCCAAACAGAAAGACAGGTACTGTGGGAAAACGCAGAAAATTACTGTCAGACGTAAAAACTACGACATAAAAAGGGGATCAATCGATAGAAAAATGAGTCAACTATTGAATTCATTAATTTTTTTTTATCCAAAACAACTCATTTTAAAACGTAAAAAAATAGAAAAAAGCCCCTGGCGAATTCGCCCAGGTGGAAACCAAGCGTCGACAGCGCTAACCTGGCGAATTCGCCCAGAAGGTCGCGATTGGATTAATATTGTACATTTCTTTATGAGGATTTAATACATTGAGGAGTGTGCTTTATCAGTATCAAGATACTTTTTTTGAGTTTATGAATACAAGGTACTTTCTTGATTTCATGAATATAACTCTTTTTTTACTTTGTTAAAGCCCCTTTTCTTATATCCCCTCAAAAACCGCTTAAATAAAGCCAAATTCTGAGCTTAAGCATTAAATTATTATGAGCTGCTGTATCAAGCACTAGGCTAAAAAGATTTCTTTTCTTGGCATTGTTGCAGCCCCTTTTCTTGTACCTGCCTTACCAGTCAGTTCACAGTGGGAATGCTGACAGCCCTAATCCTCTGCAGGCACCACAAGAGTATATTGATCGCTTTTCGTATATTGAAAACATGCAGCGCAGGCGTTATGCAGGTAGCTATGTAGAAAATGTGCTGCATAGGCTGCTGAATGGGCTCTGTGTGCACAATTGTACATGTTTGTGAATGTATGCTAGAGAGTGAGAGTGTGTATGGATATCAGTTTATCAAAGATACTCTTACACTGTACAGTACATGTTTTCTATTTAAATTTTAGGCATTTTCCTTTTTTTATGGAAAACACACACACACACAGAGCTTTGTACAACCTATACCTTTATACACACACATACATGCAGTCTTAATTTTAAAATATTTGTCATCAAAGCTTTTACCACTTTCTTGAAAATCCTTCTCTTAGCTATGGTGTCAGCACTTGATGATGCAGTCGGAGAAGTGTATAACACTTTGGAGGCCAACAATATCCTGAATAACTCCATTATTGTCTTTACTACTGACAATGGAGGACCTGCTAATGGCTATGACAACAATGCTGCCAACAACTTCCCCCTCCGGTGTGAAATTTGATCATTTTTTTCTGCAGTAAATTTGTAGACTGTTTCTTCAGTAAATGTTAATGATGAGTAGAAGCTGGTATAGTGAAAAATTCTAAGATAGATTATATTTTAGATTTAATAACAATTGAATCAAAGAAAATTCTGTCATTTAAATTTCTATCTGATGAGTACTTCAGGTTAGATGTTTTGAGTGATGATCCATTTTTTTCAGGGGTGTGAAGGCTACCCTGTGGGAAGGTGGTGTGCGAGGGGTGGGATTAATTCACAGCCCCCTTTTGCAAACATCAGGCTATGTTGCCCAGCAGTTGCTGCATGTGTGTGACTGGTTGCCTACTTTGTATGAGGCTGCTGGAGGGAATGTCTCCCATATGGCAAATTTGGATGGAACCAGTGCATGGAAGATGTTTAATACAAATGGAGCTGCTGTTCGGTCAGAAATCCTTCACAACATTGATCCAGTGGGAAAATTTGCAGGCATTAGGGTGGGAGATTACAAGCTGGTAACTGGTGACATTGGAAATGGTTATAATGACTGGTATCCACCATGGCAAGTAGAAGGTGATAAACATCACCTGCATGTCAACATATTCCGATCTGATATGCATGCAGGTTCCAGAGCCCTAACCAAGAAGAGTCTCTCATACAGTAACCTTAAAGCCACGAATAAGGCATATATCATCAGAATGCAGCAGAAACCTGAAAAAGAGCAGCAAGGCATGGGGTATAATCCTGTGCAGGTGGATTGTGGGCCCATCCCAGTCAACGCCAGTACCAACTGTGAGCCTGCTGTCTCACCTTGTTTGTTTCACATCCCATCTGACCCATGTGAATACAATAACCTTGCCATCACAGAACCAGCCATTGTGGCTCAGCTTTATCAGCGGTTGGTGGAATATTCTTATGGCATGGTGCCCCCAGCTAACCAGCCCTCTGACCCCCAAGGCAATCCCCGACTGCATAATGGTACCTGGGTTCCCTGGGTCATAATTTGAATTTTGCTGTATTTAATTTGACATTGACATCAGCATTAGTGGGATGTTACAAAAGCAGTAATTACAGTTGAGAGCACTTTTTGAAGGAAAATCATGACATTACATGAATAATTAATTTACTAGATGATTTTTATCTACTGCAACTGCCCATCATATTCAGATGACTAGAATTTTTGGGTTTTTTGGTTAATTTACATTTGTGATATTTTATATTGTGTACATTCATCTACTTGCAAATTTCACATCAAACCATTTTGTTAATTGTTAACTATTTTTGTAGACTTAATAACTTTTAAAATCAAGCTAGGTGTATGTTACTAGGAAAGACACAGTGTTAACCTTTTTGATGACTGCATATGGACCTCAGGAAATCACATTTTACATAAGTCTTTGGAGAAATAAAGCATTACATGACATTTCTTTCAGCTTGTCCTCTGATCATTTGACTGCATCAATGCAGGAGTTCTTGTGGAAGAGGTTTAAAGACACTGTAAACAAGGTTTTGGAAAAAAAGTGAATATTTAAACAGTGTACAATGTATACTTGAATTATTGCACATGATACTGTGGAACATATGCATGCATGCAAGCTTGTGCTTGTGCGCATCCAGACAAATACAGCACATTCTAAAATGTGGCAGTTAAGTAAAAGAAAAAATAATACTCCATAAATGACAGTGTTTTTTGTTTTTTTATTGAAGTGACATTTTATCCATGAGCAAATCTTTCATCAGCCTTTGTACAATCACATATATGCAAATTGCACTGTGTTGCTACGGTTCTCTGTTTAGGTTTTATCCAGATTCCTGCAACCGTAACATACAATTAATTGTTGTACTGCAAAAACTTGTTTTAATTTACAGGTTTTGGGATTACTTGTTTTAAATATCACTGTCAATTCTTTCATGCATGCTTCTTAATTTGATGTAGTTAACCATAGATATTAAATTTTAACTGCAAACATCTTGTCCTAAACGTTCACTGCTGTTGAATCCTACAATACAAAAATAAAGTTTGCAATGTATAGTTGATATCTCTGGATAAAAGCTGGTCTACCTTACCTTTGCTTCGCTTAAGAGGCTTTATGTTTGCCAATGTTCCACGGTGGTGCACAACAGGTGTTATGTTTGTCTCAACTCCAATATCTGTAAACTTTGGGTCATAGTTGAAGGTAGAAAGCATTTCAAGTTCACATGGTTCCGTCAATATATTGGAGGGTACATTAGCTGTGATGTTACTAACAGTGGCACTGGCACTACAGCTTGGTGTTGCACCATGAGTGTCCATTTTGCTGCATGCAATATTTGCAAGAGCTCGCTTTATGACATCAATGTCCTGCAATTCAAGTCTCAGTTAAATAATTTAATATGCATGATAACACATAAAGCTCCATATTCTGCTAACATGAAAAACTGGTGGATAACATTAAACCAACTGAAGAACAAGTTATGTTATACCTTAATAGATAAGTAAACAATTTCTATAATAATTATCATGATTAAAGAAACTGTGCCCTTGGTAAATCTGTGTAACCATAAAATTTACTTTTATCATGCATTCCATAAGTAGTAACACAAAATACTTGCAATTCCAAAAAACGAGTAATAAACTATTGAGTCTGATAAAACAACATATAAATGCACATATTCATTAGAGTAATTTTAACTTTGTTCTGCTTTATTTCTAATGGTCTGATCATACATCATACACATCTACAATTTAGGTGGTTATACTAAAAGTAATTCAATTAATTTTTATCATTTTGAAATATAAAGTACTTATTGTTGTACTTAAGAATAGTTCTTGTTCCATTTACAATAATCTGCATTTTTTTTTTACCTTTAACAACTCTCTCATTCTGATCCTTTTTTCTCTCACAGACTCCATGTTTGCTTGTCGTGTGCTGGTAGCTGCCGCTGGAGAATGCTTTGACAATGCGGCAATGCATTTTTCTGTAAGAAACTGAATCCACTTTTAACATTCGACGCTGGCGGAAGCCGGCTTGTTGTTTGAGCAAATGTGTGTATTGATCTCCAAAACAATTGTCGGCAAAGTGCAATCCACAAACGCCTTGGTGCTTTTTTGGTTCAGAAAAATTTTGCCGCATTGTTCTTACAAAATTTATCCATAATCGCCTGTAAGGACTGTCGGCTGGCGGAAAACAATGCGTACTTACACCCGATTTATGGCCAGAAAACATACCACAACCCAGTGGCGTAGGAACCGGGGGGGCAAGGGGGGCAGCCGCCCCCCAAAAAAAGATATTGGGAAGGCAAGAATGTGAACGTTATTCATTGTCAGCATGGAGCTTGCCCCCCCCCCCCAAAACCGAACATCTTCCTACGCCACTGCAACCAAACATAACGCACATGCGACCCATGATTGCGTACACAGTGTAACCGCGTGGCCGTACCGTAGCTTGTTGTTAGCATTACTACGTCAGCCAGGGAAACCCCTCACTAATCGAAATCGAGGCTCCCGCGACCTTTTCAGCTAGCGACCCAGAGGTTACGCATTTCAATCGAAGTTTTGGGAAAGATGCGCGTCGGCAAAGGCGAAATAACAGTAGAAATCGTGAAACGTAGGGATATTGTTGTCGTAATTAATGCTACTTTTGAGTCTGAATTTATAGAGGTGAGAATCCCTTTAACGAATAATAGGCCTATATTTGTTGATTGATTAAAGCCCTATATAGGCATATATATTAGCTTTGATCTGTTTGGCCTTCTTCACACTATTAACCCCAGAGTGTTATAAATGTGCACATTTAGTTTAAAGAAAAATCAATTTCTATACCTTTCAAAGACAGGAAAAAATTAAAGTTGGTGGGGAACCAAGAAATATAGGGTAACTGGGGGTAATATATAGGCACCAGGGGGCAATAGACACCACTACTTGAGGTACCCTATAGAACTAACACCAGTGATGATATGTAAAAGTCTTTGCTAACAGCTACTGAGGACAGAAAGTTGTGGATGGTCAAATTAAACAAAGAAGAAACTGTAATGAATAAAAGATAAAAGTAAGCTATAGCTGATATATAAAGAATTTCTCAACAACAATTTCATTACAAAAAATGTAGACTAATTGCGCAAAAGAGTCAACATATAAATTCAAAATAAACACATACAGAGACGGGCAGGAGGCAAAAACAACAACAAAACCTTAAAAAAAAAAAAGAGAGTCGGCGGCAACATACATGCAGTGATGAGCCAAAATTCTAAGGCCGGCTACTCCAATAGATCCCAATGTAAACAAGTCCCGTGAAGATGCACACAAGAGCTTTTACAAAATTTTCGTATCCACAAAGAGCAAAGTGTTTGTCAGTTTTTATCTTATTTAGATATCTGGATTTTATAGTCCACAGTTTTACAGTGATATGGGGAAGTTGGGGAAAGGCATTACGAGTAAAACTTTGGTCAGAAACTTGAGGTCAAACTGGATCGATGTGCATGTGACTTGTCATACGCTCATACATCGCACAGAACAAAAGGTAATATTCTATGCTTTGTTATGATTAGTACAATATTTGCATCGCATGCAATTTTCAGACTGTTAAGACGGAAACTTTCAACTAGTTTAATTTTTCCCTTGATAACCGAAACCTTTTATCGTTATGGCTCTAACAACCCTAACTCGTTCTCGTTGCTGTAGCAAACGCAAATGGCAAAGAGGAAATCACACATATCTTGCAAAAAAATTATTAATAGACTAATTCCCTGGGGTTTAGATGCAATTAGGTCTTATAGAGAAACACGTACTTAGGGTATCATATTAACGACAAAAGAAAATCGACATTGAAGAGTATATTCAAGAGTATAAATATACAGATGAAAATAGCCTGAAACATTCTTCTTCTTATTTAAAGTAGAGCATAATGTATAATTTTATTGCATCTCTTTTTCTTTTATCTTCCTGTCAGAAATGAGCCATCGGGGTACTGCCATAAATAGCCCGAGCCTTTCACTATTGATTATTGCACATCTGATTATTGGAGTTGTGATAAGTGCATCACCACGGCCCCATATTATCCTCATTGTTGCTGATGATCTGGTGAGTACTTGCTTATTGAGGATTTGTGGGGTTTTCTTCCTTTTCTTCTGTTGTTATTTTTTCATGATACTTTGGAGCACTTTTACTAATATTTGTGTATATATATATATATCTATTACAAAAATGTTGAGGTGAGATATATCTGGCAATCTGCAATATTTTATAATATTTTTACTCTGCAGAATATTTTAAGTAGTTTGAGGTTTAAATATTTTTTAACATTTTAGAGATAAATGTTTCATGCTTACACTCTCTAACACACACACACACACACATACACACACAAAACAAACATGGACATGTATGTACTAAACCACAAAGTCCATACAGTTGTGCATTGGGCACTTATTTGGATATGTTTGATTTTAATTCAGGAAGCTGGATTCATTTTTCTATAATATGCCATCAAGATATTAAGGCAAGAATATACATTTAATTTCTTGCACAGTAATATTCTTCTCTCATTCACTTCCATATCGCTTTTTAAATAATTGTTTAATGGGAATAATAACAGGGCTACAATGATGTCAGCTTCCACGGCTCACATCAGATCCCTACGCCAAATATTGACAGACTGGCATACACAGGTGTTCTGCTAAATAACTACTATGTATCTCCCATCTGTACTCCAACACGCAGCGCACTCATGACTGGCCGACACCCTATTCATACAGGTTAGTGGCCAGGTGTTTTTTTTATTTATCAAATTAGTAAATGGTCTATATTGAGCCACAAATAACGGTTTTAGTTTATCGTATATTACAGTCTCTCTAGTTTTCTTTTTAGAATACATTTTTTTTTTCAAAATGAGAATAGTCTTTTTGTAGTTTTGAAATAGACATAAGGAGCATTTGGCTTTTAAGAGCTATCTGCCCCCCCCCAAAAAAAAATAAAATAAAATGCTGAACATTTCTTTTTATTTGGATTTTATGTGTGTATATGTCTTTTATTTTTAGAGACCACCAAAGAATTCTTTAAGATTTGATGGCAAGCTTTGTTGCATTCATTTTTCTGAAGCAGTTTCTGGAATGTTTAAGACTGTATCTCATGTCAGTGATACCAGTGAATTAATGCTTCCACACATTACTCAGTATAGGAAAGTATGGATTTTCTATTTAGCACATGCTTTCATGTTTATGATCAGGCATGCAAACTGATGTGATAGTTGGAGACCAGCCTTATGGTTTGCCCCTGACAGAGAAATTGATGCCACAACACTTAAATCCCCTGGGCTACCACTCACACATTGTAGGCAAGGTAAGAAAAAGCAGAAAGAATGACACATCTTTTAGCATTTTGTTTAGCACCTTTCTGTGTTTTCAATTCAGGCTTATAGCATGATGTTATTTGTGGAGACCAGCCTTATGGGCTTCTTTTTCAGGAGAAGTTGATGCCACAGTATTTACACTGGGTTACTGTTTACATATTGTGGGGAAGGTGAGATTAACTTAAATATTATATTTTCTTCAAATTGGTGTTGTAACCTGTTCATGTAGTTCATTTTGATATGCAAAGGACATTTTACTCAGAACCAAGCCTACTAATACTTCGTGTTTTTTTCAAGGTGAGTTGAAAAAAAAGTGGAAAGAAATAGCAGTATTCTTCATGGTCTTCATAGCACTTTTTTATTAGGTGTCTAAGATTAGGCAAGGTCATTTTTTCCTGAAAACATCAGTTATATAAAATGTAATAATCACTATCACTTAGAGCTGTATTTTGACAGCATATTTTTACTCGATCCCTCCAGAAATGTGGCATCTGGGTGCATACCAAAGTGGGGTTGCTCATGCTGCTTGTTATTCTTATACTGTTTTAACACTATAATACAGCTTTATTTGTGTTTGTTTCAGTGGCATTTAGGCATGTTTGCCAAAGAGTATACTCCACTTTACAGAGGGTTTGAGTCCCACTTTGGTTACTTCCAAGGCTGTGAAGATTATTATGACCACACTTACGAGGCTAATCCAGTGAGAAAATATTTGCTTGTTGTCTTTCAGTGTACATTTTGTTGTTTATCAGTATTCTTAAGAGCGAATTTAAAAGGGATTAGAAGGGGTTTAAGACATCAAGGGAGTTTGGTACATTTTCTGATTTCCATGACTCTATACTATTCACAAGAACTTAGTAACCAGTCAGTTTTGAAATAATATGTCTTACTTTATGCAGTTAGGAAATTAAAGTCATTAGGGTAAGTTGTAATGAGGTTTTGTTGATGTGCAGGATCAGTGGGGCTTAGACTTCCGTCGCAACATGCAAGTTATGTATAACTACACAGGCTTATACTCTACAGATCTTTTCACACAGGAGGCAGTCAGCATCATTAACAGACATAATAAATCTGAGGTGATTGTACATATGTGTGAGGGTGCTTGTGTGTGCTTGTATATGTGTGGGTTGGTTTGGTAATGGTATGTGTGTGTGTGTGCATGCATGCACACTTCGTTTTTCAGCAGCTTATCTATCTTTTACATATTCCAATCTGTTCATGAGGACACTATCATTGTGCACTGTCTGTTGTACTGGATGTCATTGTCCCAGGTCTGTGTACCTGACAGAAACTGTAGAACATTATGACCCCCAAAAGCTGCATAAATGAATCTGAATTCTGAGCTTAAGCATTAAATTATTATTAGCTGCCATGTCATTCAAGCAGTATGGTCTAAATGATTTCTTTTGTTGACTTTGTTGCAGCCCCTTTTCTTATACCTGCCTTACCAATCAGTTCACAGTGGAAATGCTAACAGCCCAAACCCTTTGCAAGCACCACAAAAATATATTGATCGCTTTCCTTATATAGAGAACATACAACGAAGGACATATGCAGGTAGGTATTTAGAAAATATGCAGTGTAAAATATTGACAAGTAGTTGGAGTATGTGTAATGTGTGTGTATGTGTCGTGTGGAGACATGTTTGTGAATGTATGTATTCATGCACACTGTAGGTTTTTTCCCATTTATCCTTATGTAGAAGTTAGTTTATTAGAGACACATTATCCAGCCACAACTCATGTTCCTATAACCAAACATTCATGGATGACAGCATGCGCACAGTAGATTCTTCCGAAATGTTTGTCATCAGAGATTCCACAGACTTACCAGTCTCTTGAAAATGCTTCTTAGCCATGGTGTCAGCACTTGATGATGCAGTTGGAGAAGTGTATAACACTTTGGAGGCCAACAATATGGTGAATAACTCGATTATTGTCTTCACTACTGACAATGGGGGACCTGCAAATGGTTTCGACTACAATGCTGCTAACAACTTTCCCCTCAGGTTTGGATTTGGATAATTTTTTGCAGTGAATTTGTAGACACTTCTAAAATATTTTGGAAGGTGTTGTAGTGAAAGAGTTGCTAGATTATTTTCTTTGGAAAATTAACTATTAATTCTGTTAACGTATGGCCTCTGGGCTTTATACATGGAGGTCAAGTACAACAGTTGCGCAGATCAACAAAACCGTTTACACAGCAATCTTGGGCCAGTTGCACAACACATTTCTAATTTTAAACACTTTTAGGCCTCAATTCTATTTAGATAATTAGTTTAAAGTGCACACCACAATTTTAGAATTTTTAAAACTAAAACTGGTTTAATAAGATAATAAGATAAAGTTGTTTAAGTCTGACTTTCCGTCCTGTCAGTACAATTTTGTTTTTCTGCAATGCATCAAAATGGCTAAGAAGAGATTTGCTTCTTTAGAACAGTTTTAAGGTTTAGAAACGTATTGTGCAACTGGCCCCAGTGACTTAAGAATCAAAGTACCATGACAGTGGCAACTGTTTACATTTTTCTTTCTACCCTAACCTTTAATGTATTGTAAAGGTACATTCCCACAGAATGAGTGATCTGGGCATTTTCATTTTGCAGCAGAAAAAGAGCAAAACAGGTATTTGTGACTTCTACAATGTTTAGAAACTTGTCTCATGAATCATCACATTTAAAACAATCCATGAAAAGTATTCCTTGTTTTCATTGTTTTGCACAGAATAAACACATATTTGTTTTATTATTTTTTTATTACTGTAGAACTTATTTACATTCAGATCATTTAGTGCCAACCTTTACTTTATAAAACATTTCAAAACTTAAAGTAATATCTGATAAGTATTTTTCTGGCTTCAACAGGGACTTGAACAAATGGTATTTTGAGAAAATTGCTGCTATACAGTTACTGTACGAGTCCTGCTTTTAACAATCCACCATTCTTTGTCTGAAGATTTTCAAAAAGACTTTTTCATTTCCCACTTCTTTCTTTAACTAGATTTCAGAAAAGCCACTTAGTTCAAAACATTTTTAAGCAATCCTGGCTAATTTAGCCATTCACTCTCATCCCCCAAACATTCGAGATGGTTTTTATTCTTCTCATTCACATGCTTTGGCAATCTGAAGAAATAATCTTTTGTATTTTAAACCTATTTTGTACCATGTACATAAAACTGTCGAGAGAGAGAGAGGAGGGGGGAAGAGTGCGCATTTGTATGTGTGTGCCTATGCATGGTGTATGCATACATATGTAAGCAACTGCTCTGATCTATGATCTGCCTCAGAAGTTTCAATTTTATCTACAAGTCACTTACATAATTCAATTACAGGTTATTGAAAATACAGATCAAGAAAATTCAAACCTTTTATGTAGTCTTAATGTGTATAATAAAGACTTCACTTAAGAGTTTTGAATGATTTATGGTCATTTTTTTCAGAGGTGTGAAGGCTACCCTGTGGGAAGGAGGTGTGCGAGGGGTGGGATTAATTCACAGCCCCCTTTTGCAAACATCAGGCTATGTTGCCCAGCAGTTGCTGCATGTGTGTGACTGGTTGCCTACTTTGTATGAGGCTGCTGGAGGGAATGTCTCCCATATGGCAAATTTGGATGGAACCAGTGCATGGAAGATGTTAAATACAAATGGGGCTCCTGTGCGGTCAGAAATCCTTCACAACATTGATCCAGTGGGAAAGTTTGCAGGTATTAGGGTAGGAGATTACAAGCTGGTAACTGGTGACATTGGAAATGGTTATAATGACTGGTATCCACCATGGCAAGTAGAAGGTGATGAACATCACCTGCATGTCAACATATTCCAATCTGATATGCATGCAAATTCTAAAGCCCCAACCAAGAAAAGTCTCTCATACAGTAACTTTGAAGCCACGAATAAGGCAAATATCATCAGAATGCAGCAGAAACCAGACAAAGAGCAGCAAGGCATGGGGTATAATCCTGTGCAGGTGGATTGTGGGCCCAAACCAATCAACGCCAGTACCAACTGTGAGCCTGCTGTCTCACCTTGTTTGTTTCACATCCCATCTGACCCATGTGAATACAATAACCTTGCCAGCACTGAACCAGCCATTGTGGCTCAGCTTTATCAGCGGTTGGTGGAATATTCTTATGGGATGGTGCCCCCAGCTAACCAGCCCTTTGACCCTCGTGGCAACCCCCGACTGCATAATGGCACATGGGTGCCTTGGGTTGTTATTTGACTGCTGCCATATGTAATAATGCCATAGGCAGCCAAATCTGCCTGTATGCTACATAGATGATCACCTTAATTACTGCACTGACAGTAACTATGTGCTCAAGGTCACGTTTTCTGACAAAAATTCAGAATATCTACTTTTTTAATGATCAAGTCTTTAAAAAATTACATTTTACACACAGAAGATTATGCAAAATATATTTTTTTGCTGTATATCACTTGACATGTATGGAAGAGTTTTTGCTTCTTAGAGAAAAACTTGGCACATTCTCAATATGACAAATGAATAGAATTCTAAATATTTTTGTACTATCGAACCATGACTATCAGGAGGTGGGATGTTTGAGCTTTGGTGTTTTTATGTGTTTGGAAGTCATTTTTTTCTGGTAAATTAGTCATTATTTTGTAATAAGTAATATGTAACATATTGTGAGTTGTATTAATACTGACAACTGTGGTGGTGACTGGGAAAAATCCATTTATTTAATTCCAAAACCATTCTGAGATGGACAACAGATGATATAACCAGATAATGTTTTGATATTTTTCTTATAAAAGCTTGCTACTTATCAGAATAAATTCAGAAGTTTGACTCTTTGCATGTGCTGAAAATTAAGCAGACAGGCCTTTCAATGTTAGCTTAACACATTAATATTGCCTATTTATTATATAAGTCGTTTTTTCTGTAACTTTTAGATATTATGTATCAACACTGGAATCAAGTTGATCTCAGTAGCTGCAATCACAATTGACAATTTTTTTAATGTTATGCAAAAGGGATTTTTTTTTAATGTTTCCAAAGTTTACATTTCAGTGCAATATTATCTGGTAAGGCTTGTGCTTACATTCCATTCAATTTGTTGAATATATCCTTGAAATAAAAAAGTATTTTAGAGTAATTTTCTTTGTTCTTTAAGTCATAAAATACAGGTATCGTCACAACAAAATGAATGCGACAATTGTTACTGACCTTTAGGTGTCATGTGTGGGGTACAGTTTTATTCAGAGCTAAACTTGAATGTGTTTTGATTTTTTTCTTTTTTGTAATTTTGGATAACACCTGTGGTGTGTGATCGATCCTGACCGGACCTATGGCTAAACCTGTATGTTCACCAGAATTCAAAACTTAGCAAACCAACTTTTCTTTGTTTCTCACTCCCTGGTTTGTTGTGATAAGAAGCTCGCATTCTCCTTTCTTCCTTAGTTACGATCTCTAGTGATTTGAGTATTGTACTTGCATCCTTGCATGATTACAGCAGTTTTTTGTTTGGTAAGGGAAGGTGAAAGGCTGTTAAGGCATAAACCTCATATTTAATTCTGTGTCTGAAATGACCCCGAGCTGTTTTAGAGTTGAATTCATTACCGTTAAGATTATAAATGATCTTTTTAGTGTATTTGTGAAGCTGGGAAATCGATCCTAAAGCACACACAAAAAAGTAAATCACTTTAGCCTGATGTCGGGCTTGTATGATTAACTTTATGTATTTTGTTTTTCCTTTATTATCAGTTATTGTTTTATGAGCAGCGAGAATTCTTGCAAACAGTGTGAAAGTGATTATGTTTTTTGTTCTTTTTGTTTAATCCTGAAAGTTTTCCTTTTTTTTTGTTTGTTTGAAAGCACATATATAACTGTTTATTTCAGAACCACTATTTTGAGTCAGAATAAGCACTATTACACTCAGTAAAGTATTGGCAACAGGATGCAATCGCAATCGTTCGACTTTCATAAACAATTCCAAAAACGTGGACCCCGCTGAAAGGCGCTGATTAGTCACCCAAGTCGCACTATGATTCTGAAAGTGATCCAGAATCGCCTCACGCTAGCAGCGGAGGAACAGTTCAGATTTGCGATCGCCAGGAACACTGTTGAACATATCTTCAACAGCCGAGTCCTCACTGAAAAGCACCTTCAACATGACAATGATCTCTACCATAAGAGATGGCTTTCGATAGAGTGTGGCACGAGTGACTATGGAACGTAATACCGACATTCATAGTGGAGGTAGGTTTTGTATGCTGCCTGTAATGGTTAAGGTGATGAGGATATTTTAGTTTCTTTTTCTCTAATTTTTTATATATTTTTTGGTTCGGCTAAAATTAGTGGCCGGATATCAAATGGCCGAAGCAGATGTGATTTCGTGCGATTTGCAGAACTATAGCTGACTTTTTATTTGATTAACTTGTGAAAACGTCCGGGGATAATATGCTGTGTGTGGTTTCTTTTTGGACTTAAAAGGAAGCAGACGACAAATGGGGAGTGACATCAAAGTATCTGCATAGCTCCTCCTACATCATGTTGGTAATGTGAGTCGACCGCTATGCTAGAGAAAATCTCTATCCAGGCCTCGTCAAGAAAAAAACTGGCGGAGTTGCCAGTGAGAAAGAGCTGTAACCTGAAGGGTGACAAGCTGACAATTGCGAGTAAATGACTGACGTTCATCTCCCGTCACATCAGTTTCAGAGTGCGAGACAGACTGTCATCAAGCTGGCTGCAACTAGGATCATCATCCCCTTAAACTTTATGACATATTTCGCGCCTCGATGATAGTAATGTACAATGTGCGCAACGTAGTTTGTAAGCTGGCATAACGTAGGAAGTAACAAAAAGTCAGTAAAATACAACCACCACTGTGCTGCAAAACTAGATAATTATGGTTAGAGTTGTCATACGAATGATAAAAGTACTCAGTTCGCGATAAGGCTGTACATTCTGGGAAGAAATGGTAAATCTGGAAAAAAAGTAAGAATATGTCAAGGGCCTTCAAGTAAAGCAAAGAGTATGTACAAAGATATTTTCATTATTGTATCAAACGCACAAAGATACTTTTGATACTGTGGTGTCAATGAACACACAACGATAGTTCAGAAGATGGAAGGAGACAGTCCCCTCTAACTCAGCGCCCAGTTCACACCTGACATTTTCGCGCTTACTCTCCTTCACATGTTTTCTTATCAAGGCTGATCAAACGGTCGACATTTTTACGCGACTCCATGTGAACTTTAATGTGACCAACAACTGCTGACTCTTTGCGCGAAGGTCAGATAACTTGCGCTCGTGAAGTGTGACGGCATATAATTTGCCATTTAAATTAATGTAGGTGTCTCACTAACTAATGTAAGTAATGTTAGTAAATATACCTGTGTCATCGATTCGTCTTTTGCGCCTGGAACGATTCGGCCTTTGGTGGTGGGACGATATGGTCGAAGCTGGGACGATTTGACTCACGCGGTGGGACGATAAACTTATTTTATTGGGGGAAATGACTGGCCCCTATACAAACACACTCTTACTAGCAGATATCATCCACATAATGATACGCGTGCACAAACGAATGGAAAGATCAAGAACACGGGAAGAATATGTTCGACAAATGTATTTCAACTTTAAGACTACACGTATTATCTTGTACATACAGTAATGATATGTTAAGATTTGGATTTTGATAGGAGATTTGTAAAATCTAAGATAACTGGTATCAAACAGAGATTTAGCTTATTTTTGTGATCAAATAAAAAAGCTTCCCGCATTTTGTCAATACCTGAACATGTACTAACGGGAGAATCGGAAGAATCACAGATGAATTGTCAGGGGTGTGTGTGTGTGCGAGAGAGAGACTGTGTGGAAGAAAATTATTGGACTCGTTAACGACATCCCCGACATAGCAAAAAGATGCAAACTAATTCGGTAGAGCAACATCTCAAAGTCAAAAGAACTTGCAAAATGTAGTTTTGCAAAGAAGAGAGCACATAATTAGGAAGAATTAAGAAAAGGGATCCAAAAGAAGAGATGGATAAATAACATCCAACAATGCAGATACCTTACATTCAGAATATTTCAAAAATAAGGAATAATATCGAGAAATGGCGAGATTGTAATGTTGTCTCCAAGGGAAAATAGAACTAAGGTGTTGATGATGACGACACCTACAAACACTATCAGCTTTCATTTGAAACAATGACCTGAGATATGTATACCCCTAAAATAAAAGAAAACATCTTGAGTGAATCGTGGAGCAACTCGTCTAGAAATGAAAGGTGAGTCCAGCGCTAAAGCCGTCGGGCTTAAATCCGCTGAAGGTTGGTTGCACGTTGAACTGTGTGTTGCCGCTGCTGCTTTGCCAGCTGACACCCCCCAGCCCCAAACTCCAGCCGCCGCCCAGACCCAAGTTAAACTGTCGTCGTACCCGATTGACTCCAAGGTGGGAACTATGGGGTGGCAGAGCTACCTTTTTCACAGCTTTGTCTGTCACGCAACCAGAAAGAAAATACACTGGGAACACATTTTTTTTAGACAAGGAACCTGTATAGCGATGCTCACAGAAAAAACACTATGAACAAGTATATACAATTACAGATTTAACAAAGAGCACGCTTCTGAATAAAACATTAAAATATAATTAAGCTTGTTTGTTTTTGAGATGTTTCATTTTTGCGTTTCCTAAGAGACAATAAAAAGGCTAAGCCTTAAACATAAGATTTTGTTTTGATAGACGAGATAAAATAGAACAATAATAATAATAATAAACGTGGAATTTTATAGCGCATAATCACGTTCACGAAGGAGAATGCTCTCAGCGCTTAAAGGACAACTCGAGTGCAACATTTTTTTCTTCATGATCAGGTTAAGTTCATTTTAAAATAATAATTCCCAAAATATGACTACATAATTATGCTTTATTGTAAAGATATAAGCCCACAAACATCGACATTCTCACCTGCCACTAGGAAAGGAGCAGATAATAACTCTTCTATGCTGAAGAAATCTGTTGCATGCAAGTAGTTTTTGTAACAGCAAGTGTGGCTCAGCTCAGCAAGTCTATGGATGTCTTCGAGTCAAAAGAAGAAACATCACTCAGGTTGTCGATTTTTTTTTTTTTTGCCCAGAAAATGAAATGGCTGATTTTGGAATACAGCCCTACAGATTTAAACTTACTTTAGAAGCTTCAAATGAAGTTTAAAAAAAATAAAACGGAATTCACTTGAGGGACCGGTAAGCAAAATTAATCTTCTCCAGGTCAAAATATAGTGGGCAACAATCATGGGTATTGCAGTCTACATTGTATTATTGATTTTCTGTCACTAAGTGGGAAAATTTGAGAATATTTCCATGTGTATTATTGTTAACAAAATATAAACACGTTTCAAATGTGCATTTGTCGAAGATAAACTCCTGTAATTTTTTTTATTTGATAGATGGTTAACTTCCAGCATTGCATTTTTATTTTTTAGTTACAACTGACTGCTGATAATGACTTTTTACCATTAAAAAAATTAATATAACATTATAAAATTTGCTACATTTTATAAGTGTAAAAACTTATTTCTCCCTCATTTAGCTGCATGCAAAATTTGCTATTTACTTGCACACATGTGTTCTTGTTTAAGCTCTTCAAACGTTTATTACCCTCAATTCTTTTTTAGCTGTTTCGAGCACGCACACCAATAAGAGCCCTGACACTCAGTTGTTTTTAGTATTGTGCTGGATAATGATAGACTAATGATGTATTTGTGACTGCCTTACGATGTTACTTGTAGACCAGAACAGTGTAGAAACCGTTGATGCTGCATCTCTGGTGCTCAAATTTACCAGCAGTTGTAGATTGTTTTAACCGCTTGTGCTTTTGTATAATTGGCACTGCTGTAGGAAGAAGATCTCTTCATTTTACTGAAAGTCCAAGACATGCTTGTAATGCATAAGTGACTGGATAACAATCGCTTTTGAAATGTTTTAAGCAAATTCTTGAGTAGGGTGTGGGGACGAAATTTTCACGGCACATTTGAATAAAGCAAAGATCTATATACACAGATTTCTGAACAAAGTTAATCCACTGGCGATTGCGGCCATTATCTTAAGGATCTCCTAAATAAATACAAACTCCATATAAGTATTGACGAAAACATTTGGCAACAGTACATTGTCTCCTGGTCTGTTTTCTTTTAACGAGGATTGCATATTTTCTCTTCAAATTCAGCTCAAGCAGATGGTCCTATTTTTTTAATGAATACTACCCTATCGTCTTTTTTGTTTTCTAGACAAATCCAGGTATTATTAAGAGAAGAACTGTAATATAATATTTCTCGTGCCTCTTCGTCATAAAATACCACCAGAATATGTTTTTGTGATACCTTATGCATTTCCAGCGATTTTCGCTGACCACTCGTGTTGTCCTTTAAGACAAGCAGAATACGACAGAATTCGAAGGATTGAAGAAAAAAGAACTATGCAGGTAAGTAATAAGAGAGAAATTTAGAAGACACAAAGAGGAATCATGGAACAAACAGTAAGGGTATACACTTCGCTACTCATAGTTTCTGAAAAGAATTAATAAATATGTTTTGTATTGTACATTTTGTTTAGAAGTTTGATGAGAGTAGCATTGGTCGTACATTATGTTAAAGCATGATGTGTATATCTCATATACACGAAGTAAACGATATATGGCTGTGCGGAATCAATCTAGAGCTACTAGCACAAAGGAATATCGAACTTCAACCATGTGACCCACTACCTACCGGCAGTTTCGATGACGTTGGTTGTGGTGTTGGTAGCGAACATGAGGGCGGCCAGGTAGGGACTAACATCAGACGACAGAGTCAGTTCACCTACACCAAAACATCAAAATCGTTTTTCTTTAAACTAATGGTCAGTTCTAGCACTGGATTTATCTTGAACTTTTATTTGGGCTGGAAATTCGTACATTTTTTGTACAAGTTGAACAGTGATGTTCATTTTCTCGTTTTGGGCTCACGTGACGAATATTGTGTAAACCTTGCTTTCAATATAATTTTTTTTTTTTTAAATGGCTCACTCAACAGGCAACGATACAGTACATCTTCACTGTTCTTCTATGGGTGTTAATAACTTTTATTACAATCGTTTAGAGGTCTGAAGGACTTAAGATTTTAAAATTACCACCCGCTCCTTCAACCCCTACCTCCACAACCATGTAATTCAAGGGTCCTCATTTTTTAAAATATGTTTTTTAAAACAAGTATTTATCTTTTTAAGAATTTTAACCGAACACGATTTTCAACATGCGGGTATGTTTGGCAAAATTGCTTCCCGACTGTTAAATACTTACCCTCGTACTGCTGTGCGATTTGACTCATCATAGCCAGACACAGGTCGAGACGGGCGCTGAGCACGCTCAGAGAATCTGAAATATAACAACAGCAATTGTGATTATTACCATAATTAACTACTGCAGGCTGTAAATTGTATTCTAAGGAAAAAACATCAGAAGGTTCGGTTCTAGATATTATTGATCAACTGTACTCTAGTAAAATGATTTTCTATAGGTCTGTCTCATCGACAACTTGGTCTGTGAATGTCATCCAGCAGAGAAGGACCTGGAATTCACATTAACATCATAGAAAGAGTCACAGAAATTTTGTCTCTTTTGTGTTTTTGTGTCTGTAAGGCGCGGAAAGCCTGGATTTGGCTGGGATAGCGCGCTATATAAGCTTACATCATTATTATTGTAATTGCCACATTCTCTCGAATTCTCACTGAATGGTTTGGGTTTTCCCCCATAAACTGGAAAAATATATATACTTTATGCATATACTGTGCATATTTATATCTAATCTGTAAACTGTAGTCTTATCCGCAGCCGTTTATAAAATATTGCAAAATATGAGCTTTGCACCTGTAATCAATGTGGGGCGCAAGATCCCGCCACCCTAGCTTCTGGCTGTCCACTGGATAATTTTCACTTTTTTTAAGTAATAGTTTTTGTGACAAAGGACAAAGTAGTTTAATAGCCGTGAAGCCATTAAACTATATGTCTAAAATATTTCTTAACTGTACTTAGATAAGCCACAGAAACACAATAACCAGTCGACGGAATCAGCTCTCTCTCTCACTCACGTCAATGTCAGTGATGTGAAAAACGTTCCCAAAATTTGCTCTCTTGATTTTCACTTAGAACTACCAGTAATGCAGCTTATAATAGGTAACCTAAAAATTACAATAAAGATTGTAGGATTGTTTGGAGAAAAATTCAACAACAATCTACACACTTTGTTATACAAAAGGAGTCATGCAAAAACAGTTCGGTTAATGTCGAACAAACGCCTAACAAAAAGGCTAGCACATGCACGTACACTCCAAAGAACACTGCAACTACTCGAATAACAAAAATCTCGGATTTTAATAAGAAGCCCTTGTATTTTTGTATAGCGTATTTCTTATCTTACCTAACACTACGAAGAATTGTAACAACTCTGGGTGATCACAGTTAGGGCAGTACAGGTGCTACAGGTGCTGGGATGTACAAAATAGACCCATTTGCTGGGAAGTAAAACTGAGGTCGTCTGAAGTTAGCAACTGTACAAAGTGTTTTCCTTACACTTGAGTTTTTGACATTTGACATTTTCTGAGCCTCGTTTTCCAGAAGCGCGTGCTTGTTTGTGGTGACGTAAGTTCCTCTACTTCAACCGTAGTGGCTTTCTAATAAGTAAGCAGTTTTTATTAAACTTCTCGAAAACGCGTTTTTATGTTCCTAATTTTGAGCTCGAAGCTTTGGCATTTGGCTTGGTCTTAAACTTACTTCCAGTCAACGCATAACCTGAGGCGTTCGCACAATCTTATAAAAGGTACATCCGAGTTCTTGGTCACTGATGATGTGTTACCGAAAGCTACATCGTTCTCCAAGTAATATAATCCCCCAAATGTGTCACAGTAATTAAATATACTGTTATCACAAACAAATGCTAAAACATACGGCTCGTTTGCGGATTTTTCTGATTCCGATTAATTTTTCGCTAAGCTCAATTTTAAAGTGGTAACTGTTAACGTTGTTACAATATTCAGGTCAGTTGCTGAAGCACACACCCTCGTCATGCCGAAAACGAGACTAAATGAAAACGATGCAGCTGTCAAGTTGTATGTATTTGCAGTTTATAAACCAGTGTGCCTTATTTGTGAACAAAGTAGAGAGGTTTTTTTTTTACAATTAAGTGGGTGCGGCGCATATACATGTGCGTTCAGTAGACCGAAATTTAATGTACTTCGTTTTCATTCAAAGGGCGGTATGAGCATTCTTCTGAATGGATACCTGCGCATTACAAATGGACATCATCATCATCATCATAGTAAGTTATACTCGCAGCGTGCATATTTCAGCGAGCAACATTCTAAAAATAACTTGTATAATTTACCTGCATGGCAATACTGGATACGTGGAACACTTTTAAATTATAAAGTTCACAGTATACTCAAAATGTACCTTTTGCTAGCAAGACGTGCAACACCTCGTGACTTCCGGTACCCGCTGCTGCCATCTTGATGATAGCTTGAGTGTTGCACTCTGAAACTGGAATAAATGCGCAGCTTGAAATAAGTACGGGTAAAATGAAATGATTTTGTAACAAAAAACCCGAGCGATTTGGACGCCTAATCTCGCGCCGCTTATTACAGATGAAAATTATTTTTAAATAAAATAATTGTGGACTCAAACCCACTGCGATGATCTATTCTTATATGACACGCAAGGTGCTGATGCCACGCTCACCTTCTCCTGGCAGCTGGGTGAGCAAGCCTGAGGCAAACTTCTGCAGGTCTTGGATATTCTGATGCAGACGATCCAGTGATGTTCCTGGAAGAAGACAAAAATGAGCTTTCAGTTACCTAAGGGCTCGAGTCGTTAACAATATGCAATAGTCTGTGCCTCGGTGTATTTACACATTTATGCAAGGGAAGAACTGAAGCCGTATTACAAAAACTAATACTTCGCATATTGAATAGTGATACTAAGGTGTGTGTACGTAGAAGTACATGTGTGGGGGTAAGCTCTTAAAAAACACTATAAACTCTGTTTTTCAATTTTTTTATTCTATGATTCAAAAGCTGGTAGGTTTGACTGAATGTTGCCAATG
Organism: Marisa cornuarietis; assembly: GCA_004794655.1. Taxonomy (NCBI): domain Eukaryota; kingdom Metazoa; phylum Mollusca; class Gastropoda; order Architaenioglossa; family Ampullariidae; genus Marisa; species Marisa cornuarietis. The sequence continues at coordinate 2,300,714 of SMMW01000631.1, forward strand.
GATATAAAAACAAGCGAACTAAGACTATGGCAGTCATTAGAACTGTGGATCTGCAGCGAACCGTGTCCCAGAGCGTGACCTGCCCCTGGTAATGAGAAAACCTAGACGATTGATAATTCCATTAGACAGAGAAGACAGAGAAACGGAGAGAGAGAACTCGAACTTTTTATTGAGTAGGCATAGGCTCATTTCAAAAGGAACGTAGACAATTATTATCATTATTATCATTATCATCATTATTATCATCATTAACATTTTCAACGAATGGAGTGTCAAATAAATAAATAAAAACAAAATAAACTTTCGATCGTACAGTTATGTAGGACATACAGCAATAACCAAAAACATTATCTTACATCAGAACGTTAACAGTAACTAAGAGAATTATATTGAATACTTGTCTACGGGCTTTTGATTATGTCCACATAGCCACATAAATTAAATGAAAAAATTGCAGAATTCAACTACGGTACATGGAAATATCAAATGTATGATTTCTGATTAAGAAAGTACGTATTAGAGATTCTTTATTGCTTTAAGAGCATAGCTCCAGCAATTATCAAAATAGCTACACATCATAAAACTGCTGTGCCTACAATCCAGTAATAGCCAATGTCAAGACCAGTTATTCTCAAATTATATATACACTGGTACAAAAACCTCTACACACACATATATATATATATACACTTAAAAACACAGCATTTGTGAATACAACTACTCTCTCTCTCTCACACACACACACACACACACACACACACACACACACACACACACACACACACACACACACACACACACACACACACACCTTATTCATACACCGTTATCCTAAATCTCAACACCATACATATATGGAGAATCGTTACATCTTAAAAGAGAAAACATCCTCACAGCCATTGGCCATCAAAATAAAAATTAGGTGGTTTGTACCAATCGTACACACACACACACACACACACACACACACACACACACACACACACACACACACACACACACGCAGAGTTGGAACAACATAAAACAGCCAAGAATGTTTCTATCAAACAATGGGCTAGCTCAAAAGCTCAAAAACAGTGCTGACAAGATGTCTCCTATAATGTATGAAACATAGTGCAGGACATAGCTTGATAAAAGGGTTAGTTTACCCAGTTTAACAAAACCTGGTGTCCTAAGAATAATAGTGGTCAACTGTTTAGAAGTGTTTTTCTCAAATCTAATGCTCTATAGATATATGTGGCTAAACTGAAGGTTATTCTAGTACGGTTATCTGACATTTAAAAGGCAGAACCGAAAATAAAAAAGTTACTCTGTAAAATTTTCTGGGAATGTATTCTTTTCGTGAATCGAAATATTTGGGAGAGATAAATAAGAAATCTATTTCTTTTTCCTCCTCCATACAAAAAGGACACTTAGTGTTTCTACTGTTGTCACATTTGAGACAAACCCCTAATCTAAATTATTTATATATATATATATATAGAGAGAGAGCAAAAATAACTACTGCATCAGACACTACAATCCATGATAAATGACCAACTGACCTTCCTTTGCCTCCATCACTAAACTTCGGATCATAGCGACCAGTGCCTTCGACTGCATTTTAATGTCGACAGGTGTAGAGACCTCTACCTGAGGGTACAGAACCAAATTCATAATATTTGAAAATACAGCGCTAGACTGGACCTTGTGGCTGACATCTTCAACAAATAAGGTTTGACCACATGCGTCTTCTTTTTATTCATTCGTTCATTTCTTCTTTTATTTTTCTTTCTCGTCACTTTAACTGTCACCACCATAATGATCATAAATCGTGAAAGTTGTTGAGAAAAGAATAAAGAGAAAGACGAGAAGGGGGAGAAAAGGGACAAGGAAGAGAAGAAGTAAAACCAATGATGTGAAAAGCAAAGACTAGCGAGAAACTGAACACAGCTTAGCCACTTACAGGACCAGACGTCTGTGCCGTGACGATTGTAACGCCGATAACAGTGATGAGACAAAGAAAGGTGACTCTAGGGAACATGTTGTCTTAATGTTGTAAAGGTTGTCTCGATATGTTTACCTGTGGAATAGAAAGGGTTAATGCCACTATCTTGCTAAGCGCCGTTTGCTAGTTATACTCAGACACCTATCAACGACAGTTTGTTAATATAACAAATGATGAGGTGGAAGCGGACAGCACAGTCGTCGGTTCGACACCCGGTATACTTCAGCCAGTTGACCCCGCTGTGGAGTGGGTACCTGACTCTGCTGAGGGTAGGGGAAGGTATGGCAGCGTAGAAGAGAAGATAGGCGCCCCGCCATAAACAAATGCTGCCCCCGGAGTAAGCGGTGGGCTTAATACTTCACTCTCCTACAACCGTAAAATCACGGGCTTCTACCTTTTTTTTATTTTTTTACTCGCAAGCACAACTTGTTAATTATAATCAGGCAATTAGCAATGACAGTGTGCAGAGTGTTTCTAAATCCTTGTTTTAGCGTGAAGCGCAGGTGACTGGCTTGTTTGCCAAGTTGGCGTCAGTCCTTATATTCCCGCCATGGCGGCTTCCTGTCACGTGAGCCGCGGCATTTTTTTTCCCTAGAAAACCGTTTTTTTTCTCTCCTTCTTTTCCGATTTTGAGTTCAAAGAGTTAATTAGTGCTACGAATGGGGTCTTAAGAGCGCAGCATGCTTTTACATTCGGTTTGGTTGGCAACGCTTAAGTGAACACTCTGCGAGTCAAAGTTTGCTTGTTATTTTTTAAAATAATTATTTTCAGTTTTCCTTCTTTATTATGTTTATTATTTTTAAAATATGTATTATATTTTATATTATATTTATGTTTATGAAATCTATTTTTGTCGTTGTATATTTTACACGTTTATTTTTTATTTATTTTCAATTACATAATTAATATTTTTTAAAGTTTCTCATTATTTTGATCTATCCCTATCCCAGAGCATTTCTAACCGAGAGTAACCAAAACAAAGACAAAAACTTTTAAGTTAAATAACCATCACAAGACTATTCTTGCAGGTCAGTCACAGTGCAAATACGAAAGAAATTGTCCAGTATTCCTACATACATCAAATCCACCAGCTAATTTCAATTCACGGATGCCACAGATGTTGCACTAGAAAAAACAACCAAGAAATATTCTTGATGTGAAGGAGGGGGAAGCAAAGAAACGGATGTAAACTCACCCTTATAGACGCAGAAGCGAAGAAAGAAGCCGTTCAGTGTTGCCAGCTGCCTGGAGGTTGACACCAGCCTGAAAGTCCCCCGACACTTTATACTTGTCCTGCAGGATGCACCGCCTCCCGGATGCACCATAGGAATGAGGCTGTAGGTCAGCTTCTTCCGCGTCGCAGCCAGATGCACTTTTTCTCTCACTTTCCCTTCTTTTCCAATCAGCACCTCGTCCCTAGGGGCAAATTTCACTGTCTCCCAGCGTTTCTCAAAATATCTCATGCTCCTCCCCTCACCCCTTTCGTGACGTTTCTAGAGCGAGGCCAAAGACCAGGAGGTCAACCTACATTACGATGTCACGGTTATAGTCTTAAGATCCGCTTTATTTTTCTGGAAGTGCATGTTTTCTGTTAACTAAAAAAATTCTTCGATTGAGTATCGACAACAATGCTCATGGCAATATCTTTCCAAGGCAGTTTGCTAAAGTAGAAAGACAAACACATATGTGTGTTGTTCCTAGGCAGATTTTGTTTCGATAAAAGTTATAAATAAATAGCTGGTCTCTCTCTTTCTTCTTTATGAGCCAGATGAAAGCAAGAAGTTGGGTAGAATATGTATTTGCGTGTGTGTGCGTGCGTGCGTGCGCGCGCGCGTGTATGTGTGACTGCATGTGTGCTTGTATGTGTGCGTGTGTTAGTGTATTTGCGTCCGTGCGTGTGTGAATGTGTGTGTGTGTGTGTGTGTGTTGGAGTGGGTATGTGTAGTGCCGTATAAATTACTTTAACGTCCCGTTTTTGGAATAAAAAATACCAGACGCTTTTTTTCTTACTTCTAGGCCAGTCACTAGTTTCATGGGTTTTTTATTTGTTTGTTTCCGCGAAGCAAACAATGAGCAAGTGAAAGAAAGGAGAAGATGAAAAAGATGAGTAAAATATGTAAAATAAAATTTCTTAAACACAGGTTTTTACTTTCTTTTTGCTTTCTTGGCGTGTCATTGGATGTTCCCATTCTCTCTCTCTCACACACACACACACACACACGCGTGCGCACACACTATATCGTGACAGCATCACCCAATCATATGGTACCTCTCCCGTACCCGATGACTGTTTGAGCCAAGTCATCTTTTGACAAACAGGTCTGTCGGACATGGGGCATCAACGGGGAAAACAAAAACATCCTGGGTGCTACATCACGCGCCCTGAGGCTACAAACTGCGTCCTTCAACAAATGGCAGGAATGGGGTGAGAGTGAAGGGGTTCAGCAACTATTACCTTTACGAGAAGTTGACCGTCCTATCTTCCCTAGTCGGCTGATGTAGTGTAGGGTGGGCAAAGTTTTCTATTCGCGAGCCGGTCTCAAAAATCTAAACTATGTGGCGGGCCGGTAACATACCAAAATTGCACGTCACGTGACTATACAACAAACCGAGTGAAATAGGATAAAAACATACGTACATTATTCACTTAACGAATTTAATATGAAAAATAAAGCTGTTGGAATTCCTTCACGAGTCTTTCAAAATCTGGACGCGTTTCCGATGAACTGCGGCTAAATGTTCGTCTGTCATCTACGAAGCGAACGCAGGTCGGACTTGCTCTGCTTCAAGATCGAAAAAGTCTGTTTGCACACATACGTTGATGCAAACATCAGCCCCATTTTTTTGGCAAATTATTTTAAGTTTGGAAACGTGTCCTTACTTAGCGATTTGAAGAACTGGATAGCGTTTTGATGATGAAAAAAATTCAAAGAATCAAAGCTAAGCCACCAGACATTAGTGTGGTAGGGAACATCTTTGTGATTGGCTTCAACTTCCTCTGACAACGAGATGAATCGCTGGTGGTTGAGCCCTCTTGTTCTAATAAAGTTCACGATTTTAGAAACGCCCTGTTCTCTTTTGCAATATTTTATTCCACAATAAAACTCGCTTTTGTTGCCGCCTGCTGGGTTTTGCTCTGTATGTTAAAGCTATTTTGTTGGGTTAAAAAAAACTTTGACCAACTGTCCTGACTTTTCTGCCCTTGCTTCTTGAGAAAGTTCACTCCAATACCTTGGATGTTTTGTGCTAAAATGGCGTTTCAGATTGAAAACTGCGATGCCTCCTCGGCAATTAAGCCCTCATCTTACCTCCTGCGATCTCTAAGAAACTGCGCATCGAATTTGTGATGCGGTCTGTTTGATGATTCATGAAAGGACCTCAGCTTTATCTTCAAAGTTGCTACGAGCAGGTGGTTGTCTGAGGCTGAATCTGCGCCACGCCTTACCCTGACCTCCAGCAGACTCCTTCTAAACTGTCGATTAATGGTGATGTGATCGATCTGGTTTTCTGTATTTCCATCTGGTGAAGTCCAGGTGGTCTTGTGAATGGTTTTGTGAGGAAAGACTGTGCTTCCGGTTACAAGGTCATTGAACAAACAGAAGTCTGTGAACAGCTCACCATTCTCATTGCTGTTGCCCACACCATGCTTTCCCATCATGTGTTCTTTGTCCGTGTTGTCATCTCCAGCTTTGCCATTCATGTCGCCCATGATGATCTTTAGGTTTCGTCTTGGAGTACGATCAACCAGCGCTTGTAGGTAGTGGTAAAAGTCCTCCTTCTCTTCTTTTGCTGCGTTGGTAGGTGCATAGCACTGGATGATGGTGATCTTTCTTCCTTTGGAGCTGAACCGAGCTGACATGAGTCGTGGGGAAATTGGTTCCAATGCTATTAGTGCCCTTGCAGCCTCCTGTGTCATCATTACTGCTACTCCTTGTGAGTGGTCATGGTCAGGGTCTTCATGTCCAGAGTAGATGATAGTCTCCCCTGACGAGAGTCTGGTTTGACCGCTGCCATTCCATCTGGTCTCGCACAGGCCAAGGAGCTTGATGCCATAACTCTTCATCTCCTGTGCTACCTGGCCTGATTTCCAACTCTCGTATAGGGTTCTGATGTTCCAGGTCCCTATCCTGGTTTTTGCCTTGGCCGTGAGAAGATAGGTCGGCGACTGAACTTATGATTAGGATCGGACAGTTTGCAGGGATGGAGGGGACCCAAATATGCTGAGCCAGCAACTCTACCGATGACACATTCGTGTCAAAACACTGGTAAACGGTCGTCGAACTATATTGAAATAAAACGAATAGTCATGGTGCATGGCTGGTTGAAATTCTCTACGTCAGACGCGTCAGGCGCATTGTTATTTTTGTAGTTTGTGTTTGACTGTTACGTGTTGCCGATTTCTAACAAGTCGAATTCAATAAAATGAACCAAGGTTAAAAAAAATAAAAGAAAAAGAAAGCTAGTGCACTTAACATTTTGGCAGACGGGCTGGTCCAAAGACGTCCATGGGCCGTACTTTGCCCACCCCTGATGTAGTGTCATACCAGGGACGTATATAGGTGGACTGATGTTTGTCTTCCGAGACTAACGCTTAGCCTCTCGGAAAGTTCTCCGCTTGTCTTGGCAAACCCAATCCATCACCAGACTTCCGGAAGAGCAGCGTGGACATGGAATTTAACGAGACCGAAAGTGTATTGTTTTGTTGCACTATTAACCAAACCCAGCATATTTTGAACACAAAATTATTTGCTTCATTAGTCTGGATTTTTTTATTATGTAATGATAAATATAGTATGAAACGCACGTAAACATGGCGATCTAAAAGCACTGAAGTGTTGGCATGCTTCGCCTCGGTCTCTCGCTTATATAAAATCCGTATGCATGGGTAACGTGGCTTGCCTTGTTTTGTATATCTTACTTTCCTCAATTTATTTTATTTTATTGTGCTTTCAGGATGATGATTACTTGTTACACATTCATGATAGCGGTAGTTTTGTTAAAGCCTTTGTCTGAGTGACCTGTAGCATGAATGAAAGCCCTTCGCCAATCGGAAGCGATTAAAAAAAACTTAACCCAAAACATTTGACACCTGCGCAGTGGCATCCTACCATGCAGCAGTATGGGCCCCCTCTTGATTGTTTATAGATTGTTGTTACTCTCGCAGACTTTGCTGACAGTCATTGTCGTCGTTCGCTAAGCCGAAGCTGCTTGCTGTAGAGCCTCGTTCTAGTAATTAATTGAAAAAAAAACGTTTATAAAATGTTTCATTGCTATCTGGGTAGCGTTCTTCCTAAAAAGAGAGCGGTTACAGAGTGTAAATCTTGATGTGTAGGAAGGCTGGGGTGGGTATGATGACGACAGACAATGGCAAACGGATGATAATAATTATAATAGAATTTGTAAAGCGCATTTCCTCGTGTAGATGTGAGCTCACGAAGAACTAAAAATAACCAACAGCCAACCCTACAAGAAACATAATCGTCAGCAAGCAGATGACATCATGACAAAAACACGAAATAAGCGCATTAATGAAAAATTGAGGAGTGAGCAGAACAGTACTTTTCATTATGCTAAAAAGAAATGGGTTTTGATGTCGGATTCGAAAGCTTCGAACGTAGATACATAGGAAGAGAATTTCAAACAGTAGGCCCGAGAAGGGAAAAGGAGCGCCTGACGAATGTCTCCCATCTGATGCGTGGGACAGTGAGGAAGGCAACACAAGCAGACCAAAGAGACTGACTCGGGTGGTAAGGCGGGACAACACATAAGCAGACGTGAGCTTTTTGGTGGCAGAAACCGACAGGAAGGGGCGAATGTGACTGATCTTGCGAAGCCCAAGGAAGATAGACTTACAGACTGCATTGAGGTGAGATTCGAAAGCTAAGGAGACGTCGATATTATCGCTAAGATTCCGAACAGTCTGAGACGAAAGAGACTTTAACCGCAGGAAAGATAACGGTAAGAGAGGATGGCACACATATCCGTGGATAGATAGAGAGACAAAATATGGCCATTGTTACTGTAAAGAAAGCGGTTTTCACTTTACACTAATTTTTATATTAAATGTGATCCTTCGGGAAACCATCCATTGCATAAATCTCTAGTCACCTGTTCTTTGTTGAAAAACAATCAGTTTTGGAAACATCAGTTTTCAGTCGTCATGAACGACCACACGACTGATTCAAGACGAAGAAAATACAGATTTAAAAGTAATCAGAGCAGAGAAGGTTTAAGTGCTGAAAACTGCACGCTCGTACACACACACACGCGCGCGCACACGTACACACACACACTCTCTCTCTCTCTCTTGCAATTTACTGCTGGATTTACAACTCATCATATGTTGGTAAAAAAGCAGAAGTCCCCGCCCCTTCCCCCCTGCTACTCATGTACACCAGAGAGATTCGATCCATACTCTACGGGAAAAAGACTTTTGGATGAAGCAGAAAAAATGTTTTTTGTCTAATTTCGAAGTACTGTGCAAGAGGTGGTTGGTTTTCGTTGGTTGAAGCCACCGGGCACTTCATGCCACAGGAACATCGTGGCATTTATTGTCACTGCAGACATGAGCCTTGATAAACATGTTACAGTTGTCTGTCAGTCTGCCTATTATGAGCTCCATAAGATCAGTCCCATCCGCACTTTCTCTCTACACGTGCTACCAATACTCTTGTCTGTGCGTTTTTTCTTTCTCGACTTGACTACTGCAACTCCTTGCTGGCAGGCTGGCCCTCATCCCTCATTCTGAGACTCCAGAAAGTACAGAACTCTGCTTAAGGTGCTTAGAGCCACGAAACGGGACCACGCTACTCCTCTCCTTTGTTTTCTACACTGGCTACTCATCCGTTCTCGCATCCAGTACAAACTGTTTTTAATTTCTTTGCTGGCTCCTGTCCTGATTATTTCTCTGAACTTCTCATCCCTTACGTTCCGGCCAGACAACTACGCTCTTCCTCTGATGACCGTATCCTCACTGTTCCTGTCACCAGAACAACAACATATGGTCACAGGTACCAATTGACGAGAGGCTGTTCTGTTCGTCTGGGGAGAATAACTCGCATCGTTGACAGATGTCGCCACGTAGGCCTGTCTTCAGCGGAGGTGAGCTGGTCCTGCAGTTCATTCCTTCACGACCAGTCCATTCCTCCACATCTGCCAACGACTTCTTCCTTTGTCCATCTCGACGTCGACCCCTCTCCAAGGTGACCTTGAAAATCATCATCATCATCATCATCATCATCATCATCATCATCATCATCATCATCATCATCATCATCATCATCATCATCATCATCATCATCATCATCATCATCATCATCATCATCATCATCATCATCATCATCATCATCATCATCATCCACAATAACATAATATATGCAGAAAATTAACCGAATTGGAAACAAAACAGTATCATCTGGAAAAATGAATACTAATTCTCGGACGTGTTATACGCGCGTGCGTAAACACACACATTGATAAAAGCATGCACGTACTGCCCACAAACACAGATATACACATACACAAACATATGAATACACACACTTGAACCAACAACAACACCAAAGTGCAGGTCACATTTGTGCCGTAATTTGATGCCGAGTCAACTCCCGGTCATATTTTTTTTATTGATGAGCAAATGAAAAAATTACAGGTCTAACTTGTCAAGTAAACACACCCAGCGCATTCATTGCCGCAACCCGCGAGGAAGATTTTCCAGAAGAAAATAGACCATGCTGTTTGTCAAGGTCTGTTTTCATGCACCAGTGTGAAAGACAGGTTGTAGACATGGGACACAATGGGTGAAGAACGACAACTCGTACAGACGGTACAGAGGGTGTTTAGTCCCTTGGAAATGCAGACGATTGGTAGTTCTGTTTGTGGAGGGAGAGACAGATCCTTTTAGAAGGAACAACGATTGAATCACCAACCCTGCTCACAGTCCTCGTTCAGTCTTTCATTATATCGACACCATTACTATTCAAATTTCTGACCGCGAGAAATGGAAGTATCATAGGTGACAACACTCTGTCCGTGCATCACCTTGTCCCCCTACTGCCAAGACATGCTATTATCATCTCAGACACATTAATTCCGAAAGCATCGTTCAGCACATTGTAATATGTCCTACGCATGCGTACAATGAATTACAAACACACAACACCTGGACGAGCCCCCGCAGACGAAGGTGAAGGAAAGTGTAGACTGTTGATCTTCAGTTGTAGTTAAAATGAACAATGGAGACGCTTGGCCTTCAACTGTAGTCACAGAGATGGAGAGTGAAGGTAGTTGATGCTGGACAACGGTAAGAAAGGTGGAAGTCCGAAGAAAGCCCACTGTTTAAGGAGCTGGACGAAGACGACAACAACACAGCATGTCCATCGGATGGTAGAACCAGAATGTTATTCTTTGTTACTCACAAATAGTTCTTGACCGGTCTTCGGTCTTCACACAGACATGTTCAGCTGCCTGTTCACGACGTCTATTTTTTCTTGATAGAAACATATTTATAATATTTCTTGTAACATCAATCGTATTTTTCCCTACGTATGCTCTTATAATTGTGTAAATACATCTGTGTGCATATTTAGATGTATATACATGTATATATATATATATATATATTGTCTGTATATGTACGGTTTACAGGGTTTAGAAAGGACAATTATTACTTTGTTTAAAGCAAATCAGTTCTTAAGACCGGAATAAACATTATTGTAAGTACCTATAAACTGACTTCGTATCTTTTCTTCTGTAACCAATAGATTCAAAAGAGGTAGAACAGAAACGGTTAAAGGTTCTGAAAAATAGTTTTTCTCCAGAACTCATCGGAAAAGAATGGCAAGTGTTTTATCTGCCTCATCGCCTCCCTCAACCATCCCTCCAACCAGCTCGTGCGCGCTCCCCCTCCCTCTCTTCACACACACCCCCCTCCCCCAGTAAGACGACATCAACAACACCAAAGTGCAAACCGCCATGCCCCAGTTGTGCCGTAATTTTTTCTAAGGTTAGCTCGACCTTAAGACGAAGAGAAAAGGAAAAAAAAAGGTCACAGCGTGGTAAGTACATACACCCATACACCCGACACATTTAGTCTCGCGATCTTCGCGGAAGAAAAATTCCGAGAAACTAAGCATGTTGGTTTTCACGCGCTTTCTTCACGCATCAGTGCGTCAGGCTGGTGGACGTGTTGACTGGCTGTGGTCTCTGAACACGGGAGAGAAGAAAGCTTGTACAGGCGGGGCTAAGGATGGGTTCTCCTTTTGATAAAGAAGAAATGAAATGCGATTTGTTGCTCCGCTTGTGGATGGAGAGAGAAAACATTAGGGTTAGTGAATGTAGGGTCAGTCACTTTTATAAGTGTTTGATATGCGGTGGTGTGGTATAATTTCGCAAGGCTGGTAATCGAAGGTTTTCTCCGGGTACATGTACTCTGGTTTCTTTCCCCCTTCCTACTTACCTCATAATGTGAAAGCAGGTGGAGGCACTTTCCTACCAAAACAACCCAATCAAACAGCCTGCTATGGTATGTGATGTAATGTGATGGGTGTGTGAGTGATAGAGAAAGAAAGACAGAGAGAGCCATTCCGAGTTTCTAAATTTTTTTTTCACCAACTAAAGTTTTCTAAATAAAAATGCAATCATTACCTAATTTGAACTGAAGAGGTGTAGATGTACACATGTATGAATGATTTTATACATGTAGAATGGAAACATAGAAAGACGTGTGACCATATGCAGCTTTTTAGTCGGTTGAACACATTAAAGTCACAATTCCAGCGGCTGTAGTTATTCACTAATATTTTATGTTATGCTTTGGTATGGCATCGTGGTGTCTTGTCCTTTTTAAGTGCAACACCCTCACAACAAAAGTTTTCTTCTGACGAGCAAACGTAGACGACTTCCCATCCACGTGCTCACAGTCTCATGGTCTTCTCTCATTTCGATGCTTGTGTTCTGTCCTTCACGTCAGGGCGATATTAGGCAGGCTTTGTATGTGTGTGTGACTTCAGGAACATCCATTAAAAGACTTCTATTTATAACAAGCCCTGTTCTGTATGCACTAGCAAATTCACGAGAATATACGGATAAAGCTGACAAGAAATAGTAAAAATGTGACAAAATTGTTACCTTCTGTGGTGTGTTCCAGTTACGTCTCTTCTAATTGTTTTTCTAGTTTTTCCCTTACTTTTATTATTACCATCACGTGATACGAACACGAAAAGGATTATTTTTATGAAAGTTTTGAGTTAGTCTTGAAGGAAAAACCAGGTTTGTTAAGCTTATAACTCATTTGTTTAACCTTGTAGAATTTGATGACATCATGACGCAAAAACACGTGTAAGGCGCTTGAAGGTTTGGAAATTTTGATAGCGATATTTTTATTGTTGTGACTATATTTCTTTTTTCACTTGCCGAATTTTTTTGTTGCTATAAATTAGAAAAAGGTTAAGAATTCTTTCCGTTCACGTAAACATAAAAATGACAAGCTAGTGCACTTCACTTCTTCAAGCAGGAGGTCACTAGCTCGAGGTCCTCTTGTGTCTGAAAAAATTTCCCGCCAATCAGAAAACATGATTTATCATGGAAGGTAAAATGTCGAAATCAAAAGATTAAGCTCCGCCTTCCAGGTTCTGTTCTCTGTACGTTCACTTCCAATAATTTGTAAGATTCTTTATCCTTCACCTTGTAAGTATAACCTTCACCTTGTAAGCAAAATAGCTCTTGTCATTACCACTTCTCCGGACTCTTCCCTCTCCTTACTTCCCTTATTTTGTTGTTCGCTCACTCACCCATGTTTTGACCGGTACCTTTTTGTCCTCTGCTTCGTATATTGCATTCTTTGAACACGAAAAAAAAGCAGTAGTCCTTGAATGAAAGACTAGTTCTTATGTTGTTATTTAAGTGATACGTTTCTGCCATGACATGACCTCAGATTAAGGGAATAACAAATATAGATTGAATTAAAAGTTGTACTTCTGCAAAGAAGGGAGGCACGTAAACAAGATGTAAACAGATTTAGTAAATCCCAACCAGGAATGAAATTCACTTGCATAAAAGACTGTAACGGAGGGCAATACGCCTCAGGACAAGACTGGCTGGTTATTAGAATTAATAACGACCAGTCATTATACAGCGAAGCAGTTTCTTAGGGGACACAGACCTGTCACTTGTGTCAAAGTCTGGCTTCTACAGCGCCGTAGAGACTGAGGTACTGACGTCACAACGATGGCTGCAGCAGGTGTCTTGACCGTTGTTACTGGACTTCTCTTCGTCACCATCCCGCTTCATGCACAGGTACGTACCGAAAAATTACTGATGTAAATGTGGGTGCATAGCGGCCATCAGTAACTGTATGTAGGTAAGTAAAGAAGTCACATGACTGCATATGCACAATGCATGTAATTCTTAGTTGCTGTGTGCACATGTACTTACCATCTTCCTCTACATATGTATGCGATATGATCTGCTGTATTTACAGGTATGTGATTTGTAACTGCTTTATTTACAGTAATGTAATTAACATCTGCTGTATGATTAGGTATAATTACTCTCACAGATACACAGAAATGTCTGTGTGTGTGTGTGTGTGTGTGTGTGTGTGTGTGTGTGTTCGCGTTTGGGTGTTTGCCTGGGTATGTTTATTGCATACATTTCTCTGCCAGACTGAGTCGATCGACATCAAGGTCGGAGGCAAGGCTCTCGTGGCTTCCATCCGTGGAATCGTAGCGAAGGCAAAAGAAGGTCAGCCTGTGTGATGGTTTGTCACGTGCCGGTCAAGTCCTCTTTCGTTCGTTTTAATAACTTTTTTTTATATAGAAATATCTCCTGTTTATCAGGTTCTTTCAGTTATTATTGAGAAAGATTTCATATTATCAAACTTTTTTTCGGAAACCGTCATGTATATAAACGCGTTATGTTCATCAGGTTCATCTCTGGTAGCCGATGTCGACGACCTAGAAAACTTGCAAAATGCCGTCTTTCGTCTTATCGCTACCCTGCCAACCCAGGAAAGTGAGTGTACTTAGCTAATAATAGCAGTAATAAGACAACCAAGGAAAGTAAATATACTTAGCCAATAATAACAATAATAAGCCAACCCACGAAAGTGAGTATACTTAGATGAAAATAACAGTAATAAGATATACTAAAATGAGTATACTTAGCTCATAATAACATTATAAAGCCAACCAATCAAAGTGAGTATGCCTAGTCAAATATAAGAGTACTGAGACAACAGCCAGCGCATAAGGTTGTAATAAAGGAAACGTGCAATTGGTGCAAAGAATATTGGTAAACAACAAAGCAAAACCTCAAAAGGGTCACAACTACTGAATTATCTTTTTCTACAACAAATCTGCTTTTTATCAAGCGATGTAACTGTTTTTCGCTTAAAAATGATAGCTGACAACAAGAAACTCTAAAAGAAAAATAAATAGAAGTATGAACATAAGTTGTAGACAAGATAAGTTGTCGAGGTAATTTTGAGAAAGGCTTTCATAAGAAGCTACAGCTTCATCACATTTTGGCTTTGTCTCTGGCTCGGCAACTTGTGGTGGACTTGTCTTCTCACTTATTGCCTAATGAAATCTGTTGTAACGCAATTCCGGGAACATATTGGGGAATGTTGAAGTGTGTTAGAACTGACGAGCTGAGCTTGTCATTGAAGAAAAGTGTAATGTTCGCGTCCTTTGACAGTTCCAGAGTGCGACACACAGTCTGCCATCAAGTTGGCTGCGGCTGCAATTGGCAGCCATGAGGTGCTGGGTGTGCTGCTGGCTGAAAGTAAGTAAACTAATCTTGACACTTGATCGAAAAATTTAATCTGCAAAATAAAGACCTTGACAACATGGCTTGCTGAACTGCTTTGGTTTATCATCACTGTGGAAATCTTGTTAAGAGATTAAAACTTGTGCTGGGTTATTATTATTGGTCATGCTTTGTTTTGAAATCATTTTCATTGTTATTGTTGTTCAAGCGTGTAGCGTCCTATATAATACACAATGGCAAGTACAGAGAGTTTCCACGCTTTTTCTTTACATGACAGGTGATGTAGAAATACAAAGCAGTCGTATAGGGTTCAGCTTCGCCTTTCTGGACTGTGCAGCGCAGCTGTTGGACGGTGAGAAATGAAAGCAAATATAATAGACGATAGTAGTTAGAAATCATCATCATCATCATCATCATCATCATCATCATCATCATCATCATCATCATCATCATCATCATCATCATCATCATCATCGTCGTCGTCGTCGTCGTTGCTTTTTGTTGACGTAATTATCGTCGTTCCCGTCCTTGTCATCAGAGGGTTAATACAACATCTGGAGAAACAGAAGTCATACTAACTGTGACAATATCTGACAAAAATTGACACTGGCTGTCGGACGAATTGACAGCCATACATAAAGGATTATGTTATCTTGGTCCTTGGAACACGTTACCATTAATCCAGTAAATATCAGTGTTGTACACACATCCTAGCTTACCTTTTAGTAGATCAAATCCTATAACTTGTCAAAAAAATGCTTTAGATCACATCTGATGACTTGTAACAAGAAAGCCAGACAAGTTGTAGGCTGTCAGGCAAATTGACAGCAAAATATAAAGGAATACCTTGTTTTGGAAAACCCTATCCTTGATCCAGTAAATATCAGTGTTGTACACACATCTTACATTTGAGTAAATCAAGTTCTATATCTTGACAAATAAAATGTTGTAGATAACATCTGATGACTTGTAAAAAAAATCAAACAAGTTGTAGATGAATCTGATGACCGTGTGTCGTGCAGACAAACTGGCGCGGTCGTCTGACGTGGGTCCCGAGCTCTTCGCCATCAGCTTTGGAACCAACACCACGATCGACATTATCAAATCTTCCGGTAAGTGACATCAGGAACATTCAGTTATCATTTACAACGCACTGTAAAAACCACGAAAAATAATTTCATATTTGTGTAGCTCTGTGTTTCATTATGAAGAAGAGTAGTCACACACTTATAAAGTCTCGTCTTTATGACACATTGTGTCAATATATTTCTAACAATGCGCAAGAAACAGTGGAAACATATTAAATTAAATCTAACGATACAGCATCTCTCGAGAAGAGTTTCCGAATGGTTTGTTCTGAATAGACGAGACAATCAAGAAAACGTTTTTCTGCTCTAATTTTCTAAAACATTTTGAATGAAGAACAATAAAGAAAAAATACAATAAATAAAGTTGTAACCTTCAACTTTTCTGTAGTTTGGAATTTTTTGTTAATCAAGATGAGTTTTTTTTATGAAGTTTGTATAACTAAGAGATTTTGTCAATATATTTCTAATCGTCACCCCTGAATAAAAATGCATAAATTTGTTAGTACATTTTAGCTGATGTAGTTTCTTCACCCACAAGCCACTGAAAGGTTTGTTCTGAACAGATGCATCAATCAGGGAGAAGATAACTCTTGAGGAACAAAGAAACAGGAGCAGTCGAGATGTTGTCACTTTTCTGGGCCGGGGGTTTTACGTCAGCGATCACGTGCCCTGTTGGCGGGACACGATTGGCTGGCACACGTTCCACGTCGGTCACCCAGGGTTGCCAGTGTTTCCGCATGGACCGAGTCACGTGCAGCGACGCTCACCTCAGTGGACGGCCGGCCTCAGTGGATCGGCTGGCCTGGGGTCGGGCAACGTGAATGGAAACGTCGGGTGGAGAAGTCCGGACGGACGGTTCTCCGCTGGTGTTAATGGAGGTCTTGGGTGGGGACCAGGCGGTCTTCGGCCAAACGTGGGCGTAACCTTAGGTTTTAGGTTTTAACCTCATCGTCGTTTAACATTAGATCACGGTTCTTGTTGAACTGGCAGTAGATCGAATGTACATCTGATGATCAAAGCTTAGAACAAATCTTCGATTGCTTTTGAATAGGTTAGTAAAAATACTCAACATGAACCACATTAACAAGTGTATAAGAAGATATTGGATTTCATTTCGTTTGCGATTAATAAATTATGCTATGAAAAACTGAATCATCTTCTATTAGTTGTTATATCCATAAAATTGCTTGCTATTGTCAACAGTTTTTTTTCTGCTGCTGTTAAAAATATATTGATTGCACTAGTAGCCAAAAAGAGCTTAGTTTCTGAATAAAGTTACTATGTATTTATATTTTTGTTTTGCGCATTACTAATTGTAAGTCTCGAATGCAAGATTTTTCACGTATGTGAATGAGTGAGTGAGTGAGTGCGCACGTGCGTGTGCACATGTGCACATGGAATGTGTATGCTCCTTTGTCGTTCTCCTTTCCAAAGACAAAGATATCCATTGCCTTTACTTCCGATTTACCAAGGGCTAGTTCTGGCTGGAATTTGCAATTTACGCCTGAAATACACAAACACACCTTGCTATTGCTCATTTGTCCAGCTCTAAAACACTTTGGGGCGGTGCTGAAGCATCTTATCTGAAAATACAAGTATTTTTGAAGTTTAGCCTGTTTCCTTCTTTCAAGCAAAATATTCCTTTTTCCTACTATATGAAGACAAGATAATAAAAATAGGAAACCGATAGGATAAAAATAATAATAATAATAAATGAAGGTTTTTACAGCGCATATTCACACTCATAGAGAGCATGCTCTTAGCGCTTAAAACAAGGAAGAGGCATGGACTAAATGGATAGAACACAAGGGGCGTAAGAATAAATGACAATACTGACGACAAACAGAAAACAAAGATGGAAAACACAAAAAGACACCAAGTAACAGAGCAAAGAAAATATAGCGATTCTGCAAGGAAAGATGGGTAGAAAATTAGCAAGAGCAGAAGGGGGAGGGTAAAAAGGACGAGCATTGTGTGGACTGTTAAGAGTAATGTTCAAGGAAGAGGTGTGTTTTCAGTGCAGATTTGAAGGATTCAGTTGTAGGAAGGTGGCGGATATGGAAAGGGAGAGAGTTCCATTGTTTTGCTGCACAGTAGCCAAAATTCCTGTGACCATATGTTGTTCTGGTGACAGGAACAATGAGGATACGGTCACCCGACGAAGAGCGTAGTTGTCTGGCTGGAACGTAAGGGATTAGAAGTTTAGAGAAATAATCAGGACAGGATGCGAGAACGGATGGGTAGCCAGTGTAGAAAACGAAGGAGAGGAGTAGCATGGTCCCTTTTCGTGGCTCTAAGCACCAGACGTGCAGCGGAGTTCTGTACTTTCTGGAGTCTCTCAATGAGGGATGAGGGGCAGCCTGCCAGCAAGGAGTTGCAGTAGTCAAGTCAAGAAAGAACAAACGCACAGACAAGAGTGTTGGTAGCGCGTGTAGAGAGAAAATGACGGATGGCGCTGATCTTACGGAGCTCAAAGTAGGCAGACCGACAGACAGATGCTACATGTCTATCGAGTGTCAGGTCATCAGTGACAATAAATCCCAGATTCCTAACGGATGACGAGAAGGTGATGTTGGTTTCGCCCACCTTGATGTGATTGGGCAGACTGACGAGTGACGGTTGATGTCTTCTTCTAGGGCACAAGAGGGCGTCAGTTTTATCATCATTTAGTTTAAGCTTGTTTTTTACCATCCAGCCCTTGACATCGCTGATACAAGCTCCTAGAGAGCTAATAGCAGAGTGAGACTCAGCTAGTGGAGTAGAACAATAAAGCTGCGTGTCGTCAGCATAGGATTGATGAGAAACCTGGTGAGACTGGATGCACAATGAAAGTGGTTTAGTGTACAGGATAAACAGAACTGGGCCAAGTACTGAGCCTTGGGGAACACCACAGAGAAGATGAGCAGGGTGAGATGTTTGACCGTCAACTACTACAGTCTGGGTCCTATCAGTGGGATAGGAGTTGAACCATGAGAGGACAGGACCAGAAATTCGGTAGAGGGTGTGGAGTCTATGAAGGAGCAGAGAGTGGTCTATTGTGTCGAATGCAGCAGACAGGTCCAATAGAGTTAAGGGAAAAACATCACCACTATCAAGGGCAGATAATATGTCTGTTGTTACTTTAATAGGAGTGGTCTCAGTGTTGTGAAAGGGTCTGTATGCCGACTGAACTTGTGGGAGAAGATGGTGCTCTTGTAAGTAGGCCCAGAGCTGTAGCAAAACTATTTTCTCTATGATATTAGAGAGAAAAGACAAGATGGAGACTGGGCGGTAGTTGTTCAGCACATTGACATCAAGCGTGGATTTCTTAAGAATACGAGTTACTGGGCAAAACAAAATCTGACCGTAAGAGGGAAGAGGGAGAGAAGGGCAAAGAGGACATAGACACTGATATATTTTAATGTTGGCATAGATGTTTTCATGTACCTAAGTATTTTTTTTAATTGTACTGTCATATTTACAGTAGAATCATAAGGCCAGTACCGAGCAAACGTTGGGAATAACATATTCAATAGTCTTCAAAACAGCCTGTCACTCAGTATGACAGAAGCTGTGACCCAGACATGTGTGGGAAGGTCTGTCTGACCCTTTCTCAGTCAAAACACGATCTATAATTAGTCATTCCGGAAGTAAACTAGGTGAGCAGTACGGCTTCTATATTTTGGGGGTTATTCATAATGTTATTGAGAGGACGTTTCTCCGTCACCTGTCCATATTCCTCACGAAAGAAGCTTTGTGTGCGTGTGTGTGCTTGCATGCGCGCGTGAGAGAGAGAGAGAGAGCGGAAGAGAGAAAGAGAAAGAGAGCCATTCCGATTTTCTAAATATTTTTTCGCCGACTTAAATTTCCTAAAGTGAAAATACTATGATTGCCTAATTTAAAAGGTGTAGATGTATATATGTATGCATGATTCTAATCTTTTCATGAATGTGTTTATGCAGGTAAAATAGAAACAGAAAATGTATGAGCATATGCAATTGGTTAATCGGTTGCACACATTAAAGTTCTAATTCCAGCGGCTGTAGGTTTCCACTAAAATATGGCAACCTGCTGTCTTGTCCTTTGGTTTTCTTCTGACAAGATTCAAGATTCAAGATTCCGTCGCTCTCTACGGAGTATTGAGAAATTAGAAATATGACCATACATACTCACACACGCGCAAACTTGGACGGCTTCCTATGCACATGCTAGTGGAAGGTAAAATGTCGAAATTAGTAATCAAACCATGTTTCATACACAGTAACAAATGCACGATTACATACAGATAACGGTTACAAGAAATATCTGGTATGAGGCAAAATTGTTACCTTCTGTGGTGTGATTAAATTACTTCTGTTGTGTAAATGTTTTTCCCTTAGTACTTTCATCATTAGTCACGTGATATGTTGATATCATAATGAATCACGAAAAGGGATTTTTTTTTGGGAAAGTTCTGATGTAGCCTTGAAGAAAACATTGGGTTCATGAAACTTATAAATCTCTGTTACCGTTTTTGTAAACATCGTTGAAGAATTGGGTACCATCACTTCACATAAATACGTGTAATTTAGTTGTCTTGAAATTTTATACAAAGCATATATTTGTATTTTCGTGAATAATCAAGAAATTTCTTTTTTTTAACTTGCTGCATGTTTTTGTTGCTATAAATGAGGAAATTTTTTAAAATTATTTACGTTCATGTGAACATCAAAAATAACAGGCTAGTGCACTTCACTTCTTCAAGCAGCAGGTCATGAGTTCGAGGTCCGCTTGTGTCTGAAAAACTGTCCCGCGTATCGAGAAACAACTATTATCATGGAAGGTAAAACGCCGAAATCAAAAGATTGAGCTTCGCCTTCCACATTCTGTTCATTATACGCTCACTTCCAATAGTGTGTATAACATTTTATCCTTCACCTTGCAAACATAACAGCTCATGTTGCTACCACCTCTTCGCACTCTCCTCTCGCCTTGCTTACCTTGATTTTGTTGTTCCCTCACTCACCCGTGTTTTGACAGGTATCTTTTGTAATCTGCTTCGTTTCTTGCCTTCTTTGAACGAGAAAAACGCACTTTGGCCTTGGAAGTTCTTATGTTTATCGTTATGGGATACGTTTTTACTATGCTTTGACCTCAACATTAAGCAACAACACGTATAGATTGAATTAACGTGGCACTTTTGCAAAGAAAGGGAAGTCTAATTTTTCAGCACGTAAACAAGACGTAAACAGATTGAGTAAATCCCAACCAGGAATTGACTTGTATATAAGACTGTGACGAAATGGTCAAAGCTTCAGGACAAGACTGGCTGGTTATTAGAATTA
Organism: Marisa cornuarietis; assembly: GCA_004794655.1. Lineage (NCBI taxonomy): Eukaryota > Metazoa > Mollusca > Gastropoda > Architaenioglossa > Ampullariidae > Marisa > Marisa cornuarietis. Next base: position 2,321,860 of record SMMW01000631.1, read on the forward strand.
ATAACGACCAGTCATTAGACAGCGAAGCAGTTTCTTAGGGGACACAGACCTGTCACTTGTGTCAAAGTCTGGCTTCTACAGCGCCGTAGAGACTGAGGTACTGACGTCACAACGATGGCTGCAGCAGGTGTCTTGACCGTTGTTACTGGACTTCTCTTCGTCACCATCCCGCTTCATGCACAGGTACGTACCGAAACATTACCATCAGCTGTAAATGTGGGTGCATAGCGACCATCAATAACTTTAGGTAAGTAAAGAAGTCACATGACTGCATATGCACAATGCATGTAATTCTTAGCTGCTGTATGCACATGTACTTACCATCTTCCTCTACATATGTATGCGATATGATCTGCTGTATTTACAGGTATGTGATTTGTAACTGCTTTATTTACAGTAATGTAATTAACATCTGCTGTATGCATAGGTATAATTACTCTCATATAGATACACAGAAACGTCTGAATTTTACCTAATTTATGTAAAACAGATTACGCGCACTTGCGCGCGCGTGTGTGTGTTCGCGTTTGCATGCTTGCCTGGGTATGTTAATTGCATACATTTCTCTGACAGACTGAGTCGATCGACATCAAGGTCGAAGGAAAGGCTCTCGTGGCTTCCATCCGTGAAGTCGTAACGAAGGCAAAAGAAGGTCAGCTTGTGTGATGGTTTCTCACGTGCCGGTCAAGTCCTTTCCATATTCCTTTTCATAACTTTTCTATATAGAAATATCTCCTGTTTATCAGGTTCGTTCAGTTCATGTTGAGAAAGATTTCATATTATTTTTCGTAAATTTTCATGTATATAAATGCGTTATGTTCATCAGGTTCATCTCTGGTAGCCGATGTCGCCGACCTAGAAAACTTGCAAAGTGCCGTCTTCAATCTTATCGCTCGCCTGCCAACCGATGAAAGTGAGTGTACTTAGCTAATAATAGCAGTAATAAGACAACCAAGGAAAGTAAATATACTTAGCCAATAATAACAATAATAAGACAACCCATGAAAGTGAGTATACTTAGCTGAAAATAACAGTAATAGAACATTCTAAAAATGAGTATACTTAGCCAACCAATCAAAGTGAGTATAGTTAGTAAATAATAAGAGTACTGAGACAACAGCCAGCGCATAAGGTTGTAATAAAGGAAACGTGCAATTGGTGCAAAGAATGTTGGTAAACGACAAAGTAAAACCTCAAAAGGGACACAACTACTGAATTATCTTTTTTTTCTAACAAATCTGCTTTTTATCAAGCGATGTAACTGTTTTTCGCTTAAAAATGATAGCTGACAACAAGAAACTCTAAAAGAAAAATAAATAGAAGTATGAACATAAGTTGTAGACAAGATAAGTTGTCGAGGTAATTTTGAGAAAGGCTTTCATAAGAAGCTACAGCTTCATCACATTTTGGCTTTGTCTCTGGCTCGGCAACTTGTGGTGGACTTGTTTTCTCACTTATTGCCTAATGAAATCTGTTGTAACGCATTTCCGGGAACATATTGGGGAATGTTGAAGTGTGTTAGAACTGACGAGCTGAGCTTGTCATGGAGGAAAAGCCTAATGTTCGCGTCCTGTGACAGTTCCAGAGTGCGAGACAGACACTGTCATCAAGTTGGCTGCTGCTGCAATTGGCAGCCATGAGGTGCTGGGTGTGCTGCTGGCTGAAAGTAAGTAAACTAATCTTGACACTTGATCGAAAAATTTAATCTGCAAAATAAAGACCTTGACAACATGGCTTGCTGAACTGCTTTGGTTTATCGTCACTGTGGAAATTTTGTTAAGATATCAAAACTTGTGCTGGATTATTATTATTATTATTATTGGTCATGCTCTGTTTTGAAATCATTGTTATTGTTGTTAAAGCGTGTAGCGTCCTATATAATACACAATGGCAAGTATAGAGAGTTTCCACGCTTTTTCTTTACATGACAGGTGATGTAGAAATACAAAGCAGTCGTATAGGGTTCAGCTTCGCCTTTCTGGACTGTGCAGCGCAGCTGTTGGACGGTGAGAAATGAAAGCAAATATAATAGACGATAGTAGTTAGGAATCATCATCATCATCATCATCATCATCATCATCATCATCATCATCATCATCATCATCATCATCATCATCATCATCATCATCATCATCATCGTCGTCGTCGTCGTCGTCGTCGTCGTCTTTTTTTTCTTCGTCTACAACATCTTGAGAAACAGAAAGCATACTAACTGTGACAATATCTGACAAAAATTGACACTGGCTGTCAGGCGAATTGACAGCAAAATATAAAGGATTACCTTGCTTTGGAACACGTTACCCTTGATCCAGTAAATATCAGTGTTGTACACACATCTTACATTTGAGTAAATCAAGTTCTATATCTTGACAAATAAAATGTTGTAGATACTATCTGATGACTTGTAAAACAAAAAAATCAGACAAGTTGTAAATTAAATCTGATGACCGTGTGTCGTGCAGACAAACTGGCGCGGTCGTCTGAAGTGGGTCCCGAGCTCCTCGCCATCAGCGCCGGAACCAACACCACGATCGACATTATCAAATCTTCTGGTAAGTGACCTCGTCACCATTCCGTTGTCACGCTTGACACTTCTGGCTTGTGCTGTTCCTTTCCTTTGCACTAGGGTTTTCTGACGGTCCTAATGTTTCTCGCATGATTCTCAAACTGCATTTATAGTACTGTTTATTATCTCCTACCTAAAAATATACCTTCTCAAAACGATTCAAATATTTAAGAAGAAATAAAGTCATTTAAAACGCGCTGTGAAAACCCTGAGCAAACAATTTCATATTTATGTAGTTCTGAGTTTCATTATGAAGAGGAGTAGTCACACACTAATAAAGTCTCGAATGTATGGCACATTGTGTCAATATGTTTCTAACAATCCCCCCAAAGTAGTGGAAACAAATTAAATTAAATCTAACGATACAGCATCTCATCTCGAATGTTCCTAAGGACTTTATATGGAGTTTGTATAACTAAGAGATTTTGTCAATATATATTTTAATAGTGAACCCTGGATAAAAAAGGCATAAATTTGTTAGTACATTTCATCTGATGTAGCTTCTTCACCCACAAGCCACTGAAAGGTTTGTTCTGAACAGATGCATCAATCAGGGAGAAGATAACTCTTGAGGAACAAAGAAACAGGAGCAGACGAGATGTTGTCAATTTTCTGGGCCGGGGGTTTTACGTCAGCGGTCGCGTGCCCTGTTGGCGGGACACGACTGGCTCGCACACGTTCCACTTCGAGACACCATTGTCCCCCCATGGATTTAGACACGTGCAGCGGCGCTCACCTCAGTGGACGGGCGGCTTCGGTGGATCCGGTGGCGTGGGGTCGGGCAGCGTGAATGGAAACGTCGGGTGGAGAAGTCCGGACGGACGGTTCTCCGCTGGTGTTAATGGAGGTCTTGGATGGGGACCAGGCGGTCTTCAGCCAAACGTGGGCTGGAATTTCGGTTTCAAGTTTTAACCTCATCGTCGTTTGACACCTGCGGCCAGTTGCGCAACACATTTCTAATTTTAAACACTTTTAAGCCTTAACTCTATTTAGATAATTAGTTTAAAGTGCACACCACTATTTTAGAATTTTTAAAACTAAAACTGCTTTAATAAGATAATAAGTAAAGTTGTTTAAATTCTGACTTTCCGTCCTGTCGGTATAATTTTTTGTATGTTTTTCTGCAATGCATCAAAATGGCTAAGAAGAGATTTTGCTTCTTAAGAACAGTTTTAAGGTTTAGAAACGTGTTGTGAAACTGGTCCCACATCACGATTCTTTAAGAATCGACAGTAGATCGCATGTACATCAAAGCTTAGTGAGAATGCGTCTTTGATAGATTTCAAATAGTTTAGTAACAATACTCAACATGGACACTCATTACAAGAAGATATTTGATTTTGCGTATGTGTTTGTTAAATTGTTTTCAGATTATGAAAAATCGTTTTCTCCAGTTTTAGTAGCCCTAAATTTTATTTTTGCTTTTGGCAATCATTTTTTTCTGCTGCTATTAAAATATATTGATTGCACTAATAACAAAAAAGAGCTTAATAAAGTTCTACACTTCTATATATAAAAATATTGTTTGTTTTGGCATTACTATTGGGAAGTCTGGAATTCGAGATTCTCTCTCTCTCTCGCGCGCGCGCGTGCGTGCGTGCGTGCGTGCGTGCGTGCGTGTGTGTGTGTGTGTGTGTGTGTGTGTGTGTGTGTGTGTGTGTGTGTGTGTGTGTGTGTGTGTGTGCATTGGCATATTGTGTTTACAAATTATAGTAAAGAATCTGAGTTGTTAAAACTTGCTCAGAAGTTAAGCTTTCCCGATAATAAATGCCGAAAATTTCGGAATACGAAATTTGTGCTTGCAATAGAGAGAATGAGAAAACTTCATTCTGATGGCAAACTCAGTGGCAGAACTTCAGATAAATAACAGTGTTTAATCAACTAGATCTGGGGTATGAATGTCAGTGAAAGCATGCAAGTGTCATCGCATTACAGTGTGAGCCCGAACACTTTTGCCACGCTTGGAGAAACGTATAAAATGCGTGCCTTATAGGTGGGAACAATAGCACTGTTAAAAATATACATTAATAAATATCCACAAAGCTGTAACAAAATAATATTTTGTTTTACAGGAATGAACCATTGGAGAGAAAGAGAAATGTGCAAAAGAGTTTTTTGTCTACTGCCTTTAAATTTCATCGTCATGGGATTGCCAAATCATAAAATAGATGGAGGTAGCAGATAAGAAATCAAAATTTTATTACAGCTTTTTACGCACGGCCCCTACTACCTCCCACCCCCACTCCCACCCCCACACAAAGATGGGGATACCATAATTTTCCTATCATTATGTCCATAAGTATATATAAGTATGCAAACCATATTATGCAAAAGCAGAGAAATCAGTCAGATAATGAATTGTTGTTTTAAACTAGTTATTTTAGTTACAATTATTCAATTACCGTAAATTTTGGACTATATATAAGCCGCGACTTTTTCCCCAGCTATATACCCTACAGCTATACAGAGATGCGGCTTGTTTGCGGATTGTTCATGATTTATCAGATTCGAATTAAATTTTCGATGAACTCGATGTTTTCGATGTTATAATTTTAGCTGTTCACATTTTTAAATCAGATCCGCATACAAGTTAAAGTTAAAGGTGAAAGACACAGACACGGAAATAACGTGCTGAACTCTTTCACTCATTACGCTGCCTCAGTCACGCTTCGCTTTGCTTTGTTTCTGCTGCCAGCTGTCTAAAATTATAAATTCTGTAAGGGCAGGCAACTGTGAAAGCGACTTTGTCAGACCCAGAACTTCTCTTTGATTCAAATCGCACTTTATCCATGTCAATGAAGCTGAAATCGTGTAGGTTGTAGAAGACGCTCACATTGAAAGAATTCCATAAGCTGAGCTTCAACCTCTTAATAATAATAATAATAATAATAATAATAATAATAATAATAATAATAATAATAATAATTTAGAATTTATTTTATCCGATTTGCGCACGGCACGAAGAGAAATGTTAAATGCTGATTGGATGTTGCCAAAGGACATCGATCTAAACGAAAGACCCTTACTGCTTGAAGGATGCTTGAATGTAAAAAGTTTAAGCAAGGGAACAAGAATTTCGCAAGGTACCTCTCGGCACGAAGTCAGTGCAAGTGGAGGACTTTGTGGTGAAGGTCTACACGTCTTCATCTTTATTTCAATGCCAAGAGACTTTCCTTCGAGAGCAAGACTTAATCCAGGAGGGCAAAGACTAGGGATAAAGTCGGAATGTTTGGATTAAAAGACAGGCTGTTACTGGGAAGTCTATATTCTCAACTTCGATTTCTCACTGTAATTGAATTCAACAATGTATGGAATGATAATTATCCAGTTAGATTACTTTCATAATGCCAGTGTTTTAACAATGTCATTTAGGAGACTTAAGGTGAACGTGGACATCAGAAGCCGTAGAAGCGAGAGAGTCGTTTACCAATGGCGAAAAAGGGAACTCAAAGTATCTCGTTTCTGAAGTTATAAAGCAGTACCCTTACTCCTCGGATACTATTTTATGCTTTTTCATTTTTACCCCAGGACATCTTTGCCACCGCTTTATAACTATGGCTCTAGGGGTAAAACATCTCCGATGCCTAGACACCGCCTTATAACCTGTCTTTGAGTTCTCAACGTTGCCCCAAGACAATGACTTGCCCTCGCTTCATAACTACGGTCCCAAGTTTCCATGATGCTGCTCGACAACAAAAATTACTGGCCTCCTTGACGGCCCGAGAACAGTGTTTGTGATGCGCTTGTTAGTAAGCAACTTAAGCAACTGTTGTGTGGCCCAAAATTTTAAGCAGAAGCGTCAGTATCTATCATGTATGTCCAGCTTCTCTTTTATTTGTCTTGACTATGAACTATTTAATCAAATGTTTGCCTTCTAATTGATAAAGTAGTAGGTTACAGGGTTAGAAAGGTCGATGACTACGTTGTTAAAAACAATCAGGTCTTAAGTTGTTTTGATAAGCACAAACAATTATTTCAGTGCTCAGAAAGGGTTAGTCTAGTGATTTATCAATCACCCGTAATGCAGATTTAAAAGGGATCAGAAAAGAAGTTTGTACTTTGGTGTTTTGTGTTTGGAAGATAATTTTTCACATGTGTTGTAATCATTTCCTAATCTGTTGAATATATCCTTGCAATACTGTGTAATTTTAAATGTTAGTTCTTTCATACAAAACAACTGTGCTGGTAAATGACAAATTCATTTATTTAATTCCAACACCATTCTAAAATCAACACTAGTTTACAACCTTAGAATATTTTAAGATTTTTTTTTATAAAAGCTTGGTAGTTATCAGGTAATTCAGAAGTTGGACTCTGTACATTCTGAAGCAGACAGGCCTTTCATCATCAGTGCAAGAAAATAGTAACATTGACTATTTTTACATTACTCCTAGTATACTGTAACAGTCATGACTTTAAGATATTATGTATCGACACTGAAATTATGTTATTTGTTGATCTCGGTAGGTGCAATCACAGTTGACCAGTTTTTGTAATTCACGCAAAAGAGATATTTTTTTTGTCTAAAAACTCTTTTTTACTATTCAGTGCAATATTATTTAGTAGTGTTTGTGTTTACGTTTCATTTGTGTAATATATCCTTGGAGTACTTTAGAGTAAATTTCATTGTTCTTTAGTTCATAAAATGCAGTTATTGTCACCACAAAACGAATTCGACCACTGTTACTGACCTTAAAGTGACGTGTGTATTGCACAGCTTTATTCGGAGCTAAACTTGAATGTATTCGTGATTAAAAAAAATAATAAATTGGAGAACAGCTTATCCTGTGTGTGTGACATATCCTGGCAAGACCTATAGCTGAATCTGTATGTTGACCAGAATACAAACTTTAGAAAAACAACTTTGCTTCTCATTTCATTGTTTGCTACACGCCAATTGCTTTTACATACCCCACCTCCCCACTCAACCTGCTACCTCCCATCCGCTCTCTCTCTCTCACACACACACATCTCTGTAAGACGATATCAACAGCTACAACAACACCAAAGTGCCAACAACAACAACAACAACAACAACAACAACAACAACAACAACACCAAAGTCAAGCCTCACTTGTGGCATAAATTTCTTCCTTGTTTATATTTGTTGCCAAATTAGTTCACTGTCATATTTTTAATTTTTGGCTAAGGACACAGAAGTCAAATAAATAGGTTAAGATAGGGTCGTCAACTAGGTACAGCCCGACACATTCAAACGCTGTCTTCGAGGTTCGAGAAACTTAACATGCTAGCTGTCAGGTGCTTCCTTTATGCACCAGCTGGGTTTGTATTGATAATAATAAATAATTATAAATAAAGGAAGATAACTCCAACAGGCGGCGCTAAAGAGAGGTTCTCCCCTTGCTTTTCTTTTTTTTTTTTTTTTTTTTGCTCGCTAACTCACCCGCGTTTTGTCCGGTATTTTTGTGTCCCTTGATTCGTTTATTGCCTTCTTTGAATGAGAAAAGTGTTGTTTGACCTTGGAAGAAAAGGTAGTTCTTACGTTTTTTTATTACCTGATACGTTTCTACCATGCCTTCACCTTCAAATTAAGGAATAAAAGTTCCAATGAACGTTTTTTTTTTTTGCAAAGCAGGGAGGCTTAATTTTCAGCACGTAAACAAGATGTAAACAGATTTTGTCAATCCCAACCAGGAATTAAATTCACTTGCATAAAAGACTGCTACGTAGGGGCCATATGCCTCAAGACTAGTTGGTCATCATAATTATAACTAGTTGAATAGTTTCTTAGCAAACACAGACCTATCATTTGTGTCAAAGTTTGGCTTCGACTTCGAAAGCTTTGTAGAGACTGAGATACTGACGTCACAACGATGGTTGCAGCAGGTGTCGTGACCGTTGTTACAGGACTTCTCTACTTGACCATCCCGCTTCATGCACGGGTACGTACCGAAAAATGACCGTCAGCTGTAAGTGCGGGTGCACAGCATCCATCAACAATTATATGTAGGTAAACAATTCACATTATTACATATTAACAAGGTGTGTAATTTGCTACTTGTGGTATACACATGCACTTATCATCTATCTCTACCCATGTACGCAATATTATCTGTTGTATTTACAGGTATGTCATTTTTCTGCTTTATTTACAGAAAAGTAATTTACATCTGCTGTATGCATAGACATAATTACTCTCACTTAGATACACGGGAATTTGTCTGCACAGGTACGCAGTTGCCAACAATGCTATGAGCAGCATAATAATTCCTACAGTTGTGTGAGCAGACATGTAAAATTAAAAACGTGTTTACACGTGCATGACTGCCAACTAACGTGGTGCTGCTTTGTCTTACTTTGTAGTCTGATGACCATAAAGCCAGTTGTTACGATAATGCTATTCTGCCTCTACATTTGAACATTTATTAGTGAAAGGCGAGCGATTATCTCCGTAAGTTATAAAGGAGGGTATAACTTCATTCCAGGTAAGTGTTAGAGACGAGGGTATAACTTCAATCTAAGTGTTATAATCAAGTGTATAGCTTCATATTATGTATGAATCAGAGAGAAAGTATGAATTCATTCGATGTAAGTGTTGTAGACAAGGGTATAACTTTATTCTAGGGAAGTATTAAAGAGGAGGGTACAATTTCATTCTATATAAGTGTTACGGACGAGGGGGCTGTAGTTATCTGAGAAACAAGGGGCATTGACTTAGTCGACATACGTTTAGATTAAATCCATGTCTTTGTCAAGCAAGTAAAAAATTGTGACTCGTCATAAATGACAAAGTGACAAAGGTAGGAATATAGTCTGATGTGTGTGTGTGTGTGTGTGTGTGTGTGTGTGTGTGTGTGTGTGTGTGTGTGTGTGTGTGTGTGCTGGAGTGGCTGTCTGGGTGTGTGGTTGAGTGTATATATTGCATACATTATTCTGCAAGTCTGAGTCGATCGACATCAAGGTTGAAGGCAAAGCTCTCGTGACCTCCATCCGTGACATCGTAGCGAGGGCAAAAGAAGGTCAGACTGCTCTTGTATGATGGTGTTTCACATGCTAGTCAATCTTTTTCATGTTCGTTCAATATCTTCCATATATAGAAATATCTCCTGTTTATTAAGTTCATTCAATTTATGTTGAGAAAGATTTCATGTGATGAAACCTTATTTGCGGGAATCGTCAAGTAGAAAGTTGTGTCATGTTTATCAGGTTCTTCTCTGGTAGCCGATGTCGGGGACCTAGAAGGCTTGCAAAATGCCGTATTCAATCTTATCGCTGGTCTGCCAAACCAGGAAAGTGAGTGTACTTAGCTGATAATTAAACTAACAAGACAACCCAAGAAAGAGAGTGTACCTAGCTGATAATATCAGTAATAAGAAAACCTAGAAAAGAGAGAATACTTAACTGATAGTACTGAAAGAACTGACATAACATATATTACCATAAGGCTAAAATTAAGGGAACGGGCAATTGATGCAAAGACTTTTGATATCTGCAAGCGACAAGGCATTACCGCTAAAGGCACACAACCTTGGCAGTATCCTCATCCTTTCTTGTACCGAACCTGTCTTATCGAGCAATGTAACTGCTCCTTGCTAAGTGACGATAAATAAAAACTATAGAAAGACATAAAATTAGAAGTATGATTATAAGTTGTAGATTGAGTGTAATTTTTTGAAAGGCTTTTATAAGAAGCTAAAGCTTCCCCACATTTTGGCTTTGTCTCTGGCTCAGCAACTTTCAGTGGATTAAGGAGAATTGTCTTCTAAATGCCTCATAAAACTGTTGTGAAGCATTCTCGGGAATATATCCAGGAATGTTGAACTGTACTAGAAATGACAAGCTTGGCTTTTCATGGAGGACCAAGGCATAAAGTTTACATCATGTGACAGTTTCAGAGTGCGAGACACAGACTGTCATCAAGTTGGCTACGGCTGCTGTTGGCAGCCATGAGATCCTGGGGGTGCTGCTGGCTGGAAGTAAGTAAACGAACCTTGACTCTTGATAAGAAAACATAATCTGCAGACTAAGACTTTGACAACATGGTTTGCTGACCTGCTTGGGTTTATCGTCAGTGCGAAAATCGTGTTAAAAGATTAAATGTTGTGCTGGGTTGTTGCTTTCATCATTATTTTTATTGGTAGGAGTGTGTTTTTCTTCGGATTATTTTCATTGTCTTTACTATTATTGTTGTTAAAGCGTGTGGTATCCTATACAGTAAGATAAGCTTTCTTAATCCGCAAGGGCAATTACAGAGAGTCTCACTAGCTTTTTGTGACAGGTGATGTTGAAATACAAAGCAGTCGTATAGGGCTGAGCTTCGCCTTTCTGGACTGTGCAGCGCAGCTGCTGGATGGTGAGAAATAAAAGCAAATACGATTGAACGGATCGATGATAATCTTCTAGTCCTTCTTGTTCTTGTTCTTCTTGTTTTTGTTCTTCGTCATCATCGTCATCAGAAGGGTTATCACAACATCTGAAGAAACAGAAAGCATATTACAACAGACTACATGTGACAAACATTGATACTCACTATCAGTCGAATGGACTCCAAACATAAAGGATTATGTTGTTTTGGAACACGTGACGATTGATTCAGTAAATATCAATTGATATGCATTGATACCATAGGTGTAGATCGCGTCCGATGACTTCTTACAATATCAGACAAGTTGTAGATCCCATTCGATGACTGTGTGTTGTGCAGACAAGCTGGCGCGGTCGTCTGACGTGGGTCCCGAGCTCTTCGCCATCAGCTTCGGCGCCAACACCACGATCGACATCATCAAAACTTCCGGTAATTGACCTCGAAAACATTTAGTTGTCCGACATTTCTGGGCTGCGATGTTCCTTTCCTTTACACTATAGTTTTGTGATTGTCAAATGTTTCTCACTAGATTATCAACTTGCATTAATGACATTCATTTTACTATTTCCTATCTAAAAATATACCCTCTTATAACGATTTAAAATAAAGAACAAATAAAGCCATCTACAACGCCCTGTAAAAATCCCGATCAAACAATTTCATACTTCTGTAGTTCTGTGTTTTATTACGAAATGGAGTAGTAAACTCTTGTGAAGTCTCGTATGTATGACATAATGTGTCATTATCGTATTTCTAACAATCCCTAAGAAATATGTAAACATAACTTTCAAACGACTGAGCCTCTAATTTCGAAAGTGCTTGGATGGTTGGTTCTGGACAGACGAAACAATCAGGCACATAGTTCCTCGGCTATAATTTTATTTAAAATTTTGAAATGAAGAACAATAAGGAGAAAAAATACACTGTAGAAGATTTTACCACTCTCCTTCTCTATAGTTTTTTAATAAGAGGAATTTTTATGAAGTTCGCATAATTTAGTCATTCTGTCAATACGTTATCAATAGTCACCCGTGAAATAAGTGGACATTCTTAGCTTGTTAGCACATTTTTAATGATGTCTTCACCCATAAGCTACTGGAAGGTTTTTCCTGAACAGATGCGACAATCAGGGAGAAGATGGCTCTTGTTGAACAAAGAAACAGGAGTAGACGAGATGTGGTCCCTTTTCTGGGCCGGGGGTTTTACTTCAGCAATCACGTGGCCTGTTGGCAGGACACGATTGGTTCACACACTTTCCACGTCGGTAACTCGGGGCCGCCAGTGTTTCTGGGTGGATGGAGACACGTGAAGCGGCGCTCGCCTCAGTGGACAGGCGGCCTCAGTAGCTCAGGAGACCTAGGGTCGGGGCGTGTGAATGGAAACGTCGGCTGGTCAAGTCGGGACGGACGGAACTCCGCTGGTGTTGGTGCAGGTGTCGCCTGGGGTCCAAGCGGGTTTCAGCCAAGCGTCAATGCCAACCTGGGCTTGACCAGTCGAGACGGACGGATCTCCGCCGGTGTTAATGGCGGTGTTACCTGGGGCCAAGGCGGTGCTCAGCCAAGCTTAAATGGCAACGTGGGCTTGACCAGCCGGGACGGACGGGTCTCCGCTGGTGTTAGTGGAGGTTTCGCCTGGGGCCAAGGTGGTCCTAACCCTAATTTTGGCGTTACCGTTGGTCTCAAGTTTTAGCCTTATCGTCCTTTGACACCAGATCGTCAGATTCAACTGGAATCAACAGTAGATTGCATGTCCATTCGATTATCAAGGCAAAGCGAAAAGAAATAGTAGCAAGTGTATGCAGAAGAGTTCTGACCTTTTATCGTTTTTGACTGTTTGTTCTGAAATTGTGAAAAAAATATTTGCGCATTTCTGTGTCTTTAATAATTTTTGCTTTTGTCACTAAGTCGCGTTGCTGCTGTTAGAGTTATATCGATGATATATCGATGATACTAATAACAAAAAGATGAAGTTTAATTTCTTAATAAATTTTATATTCTTCAATTTCTTGTTAATGTTGGTGCATGGATGGGGAAACTACAGAGGTCGCTCGCCTCAGTTTGGTTGAACTTGGTGCTCAGACTTTGTTTTGACGGGAGACCTGGTACCTGGTGTGACGGTTCTCCGCTGTTCTTCACGGACGTCTCGGCTGGGGCCCAGGGGCCAGTTGCACAACACGTTTCTAAACCTTAAAACTTTTCAAAAGAAGCCAAATCTCTTCTTTGCCATTTTGATGCATTGCAGAAAAACATACAAAACATTGTACTGACAGGACGGAAAGTCAGACTTCAACAACTTTATCTTACTTAAAGCAGCTTTAATTTTAAAAATTCTAAAATTGTGTTGTGCACTTTAAACTAATTATCTAAATAGAGTTAAGGCCTAAAAGTGTTTAAAATTAGAAATGTGTTATGCAACTGGCCCCGGGTCTTCAGCCCATCGCGGGCTTCAATGTCACTTTTAAGACACACAAGTCTTACAGGCGGATCCAGAAAGTGGTTGCCTTTTGCCAACGAAGAAATGCAGTGAAGTTGTAGCGCCACAGACGTCTATGATCTAGACAGAGGATTTGCCCGAGTCGGGCGGTAATGCCCGCAAACTCGGTGAAGGCACAAAGAGAGCGGTGTGTATGTGCTTATGCTGCCAGACATCCTAGTTACTCGTAGCTGGATGCAAGTACGGCCGCTAGTCTTTTTTCTAACCAGTCAAAACGTGACCTCTTGCACCTAATCGTTTTTCTAATTTATCAAGAGCCTTTTAGTGCATGCATTATGGGATTGAATCTGTAGATAACAGATCGGGTGTCACCTTTATGTCCTTTGCTTTTCGATTAAACTATGACGGGAAGATAACTCGGTATAGTTCGATACATGTGTGGCTTGCACTCTAGAGTTGTTGATTTCTCATTGCCTTACCTCTGTGGGTGCAAGCACGTATAGGTATCTATCTATGTGTGTATTTGTAGGTAGGTGTGTGAGTGTGAGTGTGTGTGTGCGCGCGCGCACACACGTGCGTGCGTAAGCGTGTTTTAAAGAGAAGTCAGATTTACAAAATATTTTTAAATATCCCTTTGTTTTCTAATCACACTCAAATCTGTCTTAGTTTCTTCGTCTCCATACTAACCCTTTATGAACATTGAAATTATTTATTTTGGTGATCCAAAGAACTATAAAATGTGACTGCATTAAACGACAACATTGAACTTTTTCACCCTGTAACCTACTTTTGGTCAGATAGAATGCAAGTGTTCGATTTAATACTTCACAGGCAAAACAAATGAAGTGGATTTGGGGCTTAAATGATAGATACTGACGTTTATACTAAAACCTTTGGGTCACACAACAATTGTTTACTAACAATCGCATCACAAACACAGCTTTCGGGCCGTGCAAAGAGGCCAGTATGTTTTTAGTCGAGCAGTTTCACCTACTATCACCCACGTTCATCGTCAGTCTCGTAAGTGACATTGTTAAGACTCTAGCATCATGGACATAGGAACCGTACGTCCTCATACAGTTTTGCACTCAAACCCAGTGAGGAAGCAAAGTAGAGAATACTGGCGTGACAGTGGACGCCTTTCTTATTAAACAATTACTAAAATATTATTAAAAAATTATCCCATACAACACGAATTAGGGTTGCTTTGTTTTCCTTCGCGAAAGAGTGCAGAACATGGCGGCCTCTGAGTAACAGCAGAGTTTGAGACACGACTGTAACTGTTTGAAATCCGAAATTTTGGACAGGTTTAAGCAACTCATTTAGTATCTATAATGTAAGTCTAACTGTGGGCCCCTTATAAGTAGCTAGCCTTCTTTTGATACGCTTAGACTAGACGGACTACTTTTTAGTGGCGCAACCTACATAAAAAGACGTTGGTATTCATTCTCAATATAATATAGTAATGCATTAATCGTATTTTGGGGGCTAATATGTATTGTGTTGTTATTGTTTAAACAAGATTGCGTGCGTGCTTGCGTGCATGCATGCATGTGTGTGTATATATGTGTGTGTGTGTGTGCGTGTGTGTTTGTGTGTGTGCGCGCATGTAGAAATTTCCCTGAGGAGAAAATTACGGAAATACTAATTATAGATCATGTTTTGACGGGCAAGCAAAGCTTCGACTAGAAGGTCAGACAGTGCCACACATGCCTGACTCCTAGATTCTGTTCCACTGACTGACAGGGTTTGGTGACGGCTGCTGAACGGGTTATTCGTAATGTGTTGTTGTTACAGGTCATGTGCTGCTACTGTAAATTTGAACGTCAAGTTAAGAATTATGTAGTAAAACATTCATGTCAGCATCAAAATATATCAGTTTCTATGCCATTGTCATTGCCCTCCTTTCCCGCTCCCCACTTTTCCTCAGATTTTATTCTTGCTCATGTGGCATGCTGTATGTCGTATGTTGTGTTTTCGAGTCGTGTCCTATTTTTTACCCTTGTATTTTTATAACGAGAAAAGAGCACAGATTTTACTTGAAGAAAAAAACAGGTTAAATCTCGAAAAATAGCTCGTGTCTAAAGAGCAGCCTGGAGTGTTTCAGAGCTGGACAATTAAAGATGAAGAGCATTAGCAAGATGTGTTTATGCATCTCAAGTGATCTCATTTTTCGGTAGGTAATCACGAAGTTAATTCCAGGCAGGATTTGCCCTTTGTTTATAGGAAGCACAGGCATTGGGTTGGTACCCTTGGTCTACGGAAAGGGAGAGAGGGACAGAGAAACGGATTAAGACACGCAAAGGAACATGCTTTTACAGGCACACATACAGACTCCCAACACACACACACACACACACACACACACACACACACACACACACACACACACACACACACACACACTCTCTCTCTCTCTCTCTTTCTCGATGATCGATTAAATGCATTCCAGACATTCTAACAGTAATGCATCAAACAAGAAATGTTAGATGGTGTACTAGAAAATTTATTCAGAATTTAAACTTCCCCTCTTTCTGTTATTAATAAAATCAAAATAACAGCAGAAAAGCGATATATTGACAAATGCGAGCAATGTTAGGGATACAAATAACGGAAACATAATCACAATCTCAAAACAGATAATCAGAAACGAGGAAAAAGTCTAAACTTTGTTTTACATACACTTGTTAAGAGGTTTCATGTTCAGTATCGTTACTACCAATCAAGGAATTGTTATCGCTTAGCATTGATAATCGGATTTACATACGATCTACCGTTGATTCTAGTCGAATCGTGGTCTGGTGTCAAACTACGAAAAGGCTAAAACTTAAGACCAAAGGTTACGCCCAAATTAGGGATAGGACCACCTTGGCCCCAGGTGACACCACCATTAACACCAGCGGAAAACCGTCCGTCCTGGCTTGTCCAGCCCAGGTTGCCATTTACACTGGGCTGAACACCGCCTGGACCCCAGGCAACACCAGCACCAACGCCAGCGGAGAGCCCTCCGTTCGGATTTGTCCAGCCCAGGTTGCCATTAACGCTTTTCTGAACACCGCCTGGACCCCAGGCGGCACCTGCACCAACACCAGCGGAGAGCCCTCCGTTCGGATTCTTCCAGCCCAAGTTTCCATTCAAGCTGCCTGAACTCGAGCCTCCCGATCCACTGAGGCCGCCCATCCACTGAGGCGAGCGCCGTTGCACGTGTCTCAATCCATGCGGGAACAATGGTGGCCCCAAAGGACCGACATGGAACGTGTGCCAGCCAATCGTATCCCGCCACCAGGCCACGTGATTGTTGACATCAAATCCACGCGCCAAATGCCGGGCCACATCTCGTTTGCTTCTGTTTCCTTGCTCGACAAGAGTTAGCTTCTCCTTGATAGTCGCATCTGTCCAGAACAAACCTTCCAGTAACTAATTGGGGAAGAAATGTGTAAACAAGCCAGGCTTACGCATTGTTTGTTCGGGACGACTATTAAAATTGTATTGACACAATGTATCAAATAAACGCACTTTATAAGAAGTCTTCTTCACGATACACCATTACAGGAAAGATTGGATTGCTGGGGCGCAGTATTCTGTTCAATGCATTTGTTCTTTATTGTTCTCTACCAAAAAGTTTTAAAAATTATAGTGGAGGCTATTTCAGGTAGGAAATCATAAAATAAGATTTCGTCATTTGGTTTGGTAAATCTGTTAGTAAAGTTGGAATTTCAACAAAGGGAAGGTACAATGTATCCCAAAAGTTTCTCAGGGCTGACAACTGATCTGCACGATAAGACCTACCAGCAGTTTTGATGATGTTGGCTGTGGTGTTGATACCGAAGATCATGGCGTACAGCTCTGGGCCCACGTCAGACGACCGCGACACCTTGTCTGGTGACACATCATCAGCTGTGATCTTTGTTTTGTTTGATGTATCGAATACACACTTTTTTCTCATTTACTTATCAGGCACAATCTACATCTATGTTTTAGCAATGGTTCTGGTGTGCTTGACACGGACAGTGCTCTACTTTATTTTAACCGTTTTGATTTTCTTCCCGAGGGAAGGAATACAGTGAAAGTAAAGATAGAAAGGGTAAAGGAATGTGCTAGAGCGAGTGAGTGTAGTGACTACCCAAGTGAGTGTCAAAAAGTGTAAATTGTTTTGGTAAGGCATTGGGATTCTGACGAACAGTGAGTACTGATTAAACGAATTGCTCTCTGACAGCATAAACCAGGACCTGACATTTGAAAAATTTGATGCCAAGAGACCGAAGACGAAGTAGTACCTGCTTAACTTTTATGAAGAGTGAGAATCATTGGGCGAATAAGATTTGGTGATTTGAACTATTAAAGATCTAACTGCGATATGATTTATGGTGGATGTTGATACATAGTTAATAATCTTGGGTTTTCACCAGCGATGGTAAAAATTACTCGAATTGCTTATTGTGTTCATGTTAATTGTATGTTACCCCCTTATCCCGCTGGCTGTCCTCATTTTACAGCCTGGCATTTGTCCTCAACAGTGTTTAGGTGTATTTGTGCCACGCTTCGGTTTTCCGTAGATGGAAATAGATCATAGTGGGGTTTTGTTGTTGTCTCGTAAAACTCCTTTGACCGGGCAGCCATTAGACATGACCTGGGCAACCTATGGCAAACGTTGTCTTCTTTGTTGACAACTCAGCGAGTTGTAACATAAATTCATCTGTGACAGTACTACTGTCAATTTCTTTGATGGCTACTGGATAAAAAGAATATTCTTTCAAAATGATGATGAAAACTGTTGTATTTATAGTAATTAATACTCACCTTCCAGTAGCTGCGCCGCTTGATCATCAAAGGATAATGCCAACCCTATGCGTCTGCTTAGTATTTCCATTTCACCTGTCAGGTAAAATATGCAGACTCAGCTTAAATAGAACTGAACGCTTTAACATCCACCTGGGCTATTAAACATCTGATCACAAGTGCTCCTCACACTTTTATATTTTAAATTATAAGTATTAAAGAAAATCCCAAGACCTAAGGAAAAATTACCCTTTTTGGTGCATTTTAAATAAAGTTGTGTTTTAAAACGTTTTTGACATTTTATTTTGAAACTGTCGGCATGTGAACAGAGCTTTTTCGTTTTTCTCTTTAGAGTAATAAAGGTCAGCTTAGTTACCCTCAGCCAGCAAGGCACCGATCACCTCATGGATGCCGACTCCCGCCGCAGCCAACTTGATGACAGTCTGTATCTCACACTCTGAAACTGATACAAAATGTGATCTTCAGTCACTTTATGACTTCATCTTGTCAAGTTTCAAGCTAAAGGGCCTTTTCCTGAACAAACTCATTTTCCGCAGTTTTTGTTGTGACATGCACAGCTCGGCTAGTCGAGCACAGAGCCGTACATGAATGTGCCCGACAGTCTTTTGTTGCCGGTCCGTTACCGGTTCTTATTCCAGTGAGCGTAGCCAAGTGAAAGGTTATTAAACTCATAAATTCTTCGTAAATGGGAAATCTCTGCGACAAATCTAGTAGAAAAAGTACAAATCGAGGCAGTCATGGCAACGACAAGGCAGAGACTGAATGGACTAAATGGAGCGAAGCTGGATGAGGTGAACAGTTGTAAATACTTGGGAGCCGCCTTTTCCGAAGATGGCAGCTGCATGGCAGACATCTGTATCAGCACTCGTCAGTTTGTACCACTCAAGGTATGTATTAATATTAAAGAAGTCTTACTACTTACTACTTAGTTTACATTTTTCTTAATTTTCTTACAGTTTGTCATTATTTTTTATTAACTACAGATAATATACTCACTTTCATTGGTTGGCAGGCGAGAAGTAAGACTTACAGTGGCATTCTGCAAGTAATCCAGGTCCTGAAAAATGTTTTCTAGAGGAGAACCTGATAAACATGAAGAATTATCACCTATTTACCGACAAAATCTGATATTTTTTAATATGCACCTGACATGTAAGGAAACACGATGAACATGTGTTATTGTGTATAAATGAACCTTGGAGATAAGTATGGACATATGCAACCGCTTTCCTTTTTAAAACTAGAAGTGTATTCTATCTTTATTTAAAAATATATTTAATTCAGTTTGTTTAATATTAATTTACCGAAATTATTCTGTTGAAGAGAAAAGCAAAATGTTTTGATCAGACACGTTAGAATGTCAGTATGAGTTATTTCATACCAACATATCCTGTCCCTTGATTTTCTTTTTAAATAAAAGACTATTGGTAATACTTTTATCAGGATCGAAGTCACTCGTTTAAAATATGAGCACGTGAGAAACGAGGTCAGACTGACCTTCTTTTGCCCTTGTGATGACATCACGGACAGATTTCACGATTGTCCTGACCTCGCTCTTGATCGACTGAGTCTGGGAAAGAAAAGTGTACAATAAACACATCCAAGCACACACGCACACACACACACACACACACACACACACACACACACACACACTCCCAAACATGCGCGCACACACACACACATGCACGCATGCGCGCGCAAGCATGAAAGCATGCACGCACAAATCTGGTTCGATCATTCCACATCCCTTACCACAAAGTGTCTCAATGTTCTACTAATTTAACAAAAATATTGGGTCATCCGCGATTAACTGGGTAAATAGGAGCTTATTATCTCATGACATTAGGCGTACGTCAAGGATGCCCCCTCTCAGCTGTGCTGCACAATATCTTAGAGAGCAACATGCATGAAACCCTCCACAACCACCACACCATTTCATCCACCGAAGTCCGATTGGCAACCTACACTTTGCAGACGACATCGGTCTACTAGCAGGCACTCGCAAAAAAAAAAACAAACAAAAAAACTGGAAGATGCTACCAAGAGATTGACAGTCAGTTCGAACGCATATCGAATAGAGACCAGCACCGACGAGTAACATCAGGGTCACTGGCAAAGGGAAAGCAGAGATTTACATGAACAGAGTAAAGTTTGAAGAGGTAAACATTTTTAAGTACTTTGGAGCAACCCTCTCCAAGTACGGCAGCTCCACGACAGAATCCCGTATCACGATCGCAACATCGGCAATGACACGACAGGGTTTGGCGCAGCCCTTACATCAGGTTTACTACTAAGTATAATCTGTACAAGTCCCTCATAGTACCGATCCTGTTTTACAGATGTAAAAAGTGCGCCCTGCTTGGCAATGCGGAGATGGGGGGAATCCAGGCATTCGAGAATAAGTCCCGGGAAGGCTGCTCGGGATCTCGTACAGAGAACATAAAACAAATGATTTGTGCCAAGCGCGGTTGCCACACTCGTAGGACAGCAGCAACCTCTACTGGCAACAGTCAAGCGGTAAAATCTGGTCTGGCTTTGCCATGTGACCAGGCACGACCTTTGTCGAAGACTGTCCTTTATGGTACCTTAGAGGGCGGTCGACGCCGCACTGGCCAGAGGAATAACTGGATTACTAACATCAAAGGAGTGGACTGGTCGTGCTGTACAGTACCTGCTCACTATCGTCCAAAACAGTCGTGAGTGGCAGGCCTTCTCAAACGACAGGTACCAGTCAAGGACTGACTGACTGACTGACACAGTGAATATTAATTACATTTGCATTTCGCAAGTAATATTTACATATTTCGTACAATTACAGTATACATACGTACCTGTAGATGATGTTAGCCATGTACGTCTACTTACACATGCTGACAACTGTACGTACCTGTCCATGGAGCGGGGTGATGACGAAGAGAAGTCCCGCAGCAACGGTCAAGACATCTGCTGCAGCCATCGTTGTGACGTCAGTGCCTCTTACTCTCTGCGGGACTCTCCTAGTCAAGCTTCAGGGGCACGCGACAGGTGAGTCTCCTTAATTCTGGCTGTCAAACAGCTGGTTGCTACAGTTGTAATGACCACCAAGTATTGTTCCCAGGTTTATCGCCTGCCTTACGGTCTTATATACTCGTCAATTAAATTCCTGTTTGGAATTCTGTTGTGTGTGTTTATACACTGTTTACATTCTAAATAATTAGAGATCTCTGGCTATAAAGAAAAACAACAACGTAATTCATTCCGTGAGTGTTGCCGGGGTAAAAACCCACAAACGTTTTGTGTTCCGGCTTCCTCTTTAGGGCCAAAGCAGCTCTTTTCTTAGCGAAAGAAGAAACAAAGAGATACGAAAGAAACGAGGCAGGTTAAGACGGCGAAATACACAAACAGGAAGAAGAGGAAATGGGTCAGAAAGAAAGCGAAGAATAAGGTAAGACATCCTGTTTTAAAAGGTTAAAATTTCCGCTCCGTAGTGACTGTAGTGACAGTGAATGTTAATGGTTCACCGTCAATGCCCTAAGCTCAACAGTGTTTTTTCACCTCTGTCACATGATGTATTACATAAGTAAGTGACTATGGTTGCTGGGTGGCAGGAAGAGAGATTTAAGTCGCATGCTTTAGCGGGCCTGGAACAATCAACTTTCTACTCACCAGTTGACCAACAGACCACAAGGCTATGCTAGCATAAAAGAATGACAGCTGACTGTGTTATTTTTTCTTGAGAGCTCTTTCTTTCCATTCTTAAACACAAAGGGAACGACATCCTGGTGTTATTTCCAAGACTACACCTTCACCTTTGTTTGTGTCCGGTTGCTTCAACCAATCAAAACCAACCACCATTTGCACAGTGGCGTGAAATAAGACGCTAAAAACAATGTTTCTGCTTCACTGAGAAATCTTCCACTTGGATCAAATCTCTCTGCTGTACATTGTAACCTCTGCCATCTTACAAGTCTTTGTCTCGCACTCTGAAAGTGGCGTGTCGGGTCGTAGACTTTAAGTTCTTTCCTCACAAGATTGTCATCTTGATGATGGTGATGATGATGATGATGCTGATGCTGATGCTGATGATGCTGATGCTGATGATGATGATGTCCATTTATAATGCGCATGTATCCATTCAAAAGAATGCTCATTGCGCCGCAAAACAGTGGAGAAGAAAAAAAATAAAACAACAGGAAAGTAAAAAATAATAAAGACAGAAGTGGTGCTAGGTTGCTAGGTCCATCTTAAGTAAACAAATGAGTCTTCAGTCTTTTCCGAAACGTGGTTTCTGAGGTGATGATCTTGTTATCTTTCATGTTACAGGTCCTTTTCACTGGCTGCAACTCAGCAAGTGTTTCCAAGATGAGCTCAGCTTGACGCGACGGGGCTTTTCCAGCCAATAATTGGTTCAAAAATTCTTTGCCAAGTGCTTGGTCACAACAAACGTGTGCCAACCAACTCTGCCAAGTTACAACCGGCAATAAAGGCCCTGAATTCAGAGCTGGGTCTTTCTAGCATATAAAACTTGTGTGTGTGTGTGTGTGTGTGTGTGTGTGTGTGTGTGTGTGTGTGTGTGTGTGTGTGTGAGAGAGAGAGAGAACTGAACTGAACTGCATAATTGATGGGTAAACGAGCCGTCAAAAGTAGGGTGAAATATTGTTACATCATTATCAATTCGTATCATTACTACCACTCTGCTTATAGTCTCCCCCAACACACACACACACACACACACACACACACACACACACACACACACACACACACACACTGTGCATGAGTTGACCATCAAGTCTGATCTAAGTCATCACAACGTTTGAAGTCATCCAAGCTATGATCATGGACTCGACTAAAATGGTCTACCAAAGACAGGTACATTACATTCGACATATGACAAATCACTTACACTCACACAAACCATTCTTCGTTCGCCCTCTCTGTTTTTCTTCCATATACAACACGCACGCACGCACGCACGCACGCACACACACACACACACACACACAGATATGAGCGCGTGTACACACAGATTGCTTAAAATTTGAGAGGCCAAGCCTGTGAAACTAACCACATGAGGTCACACTATTTATAAAGTATTTCCAATATTCCCAATGTTGGCTACATGTTCACTGCGCCTCCTTAAGGCATAAAAAGGTACATTGCGACATTTCTTATGTTATATTTCTCTATAGAGATTACTCTAGGACCTTTGTATATATATATATATATATTTACCACTGCTTTTGTGTTTTTTCACCTTTCACTCTCTTTGATAGTGTGTTATGCTTATTACTACTTCTTTTTTGTATTTAGTTAATTATTTAACTTATTTTCCCCTGTAAAGGCCGCGTGCTTAATGGAAAAAAGCATGTTTTGCTTATTTTACCTCTCGTTAATAAAGAATTGAATTGAATTGAATGTCGTTCGTTTCCACAAGAGACAACAACACAGCGAATGCCATCTGCTGGGACTCGCTGTTTAACAGAGGACAAAGATACTTGGCCCTGATATCAACTTAGGTTTGACACTGCAGCAGAAAATGTTCTTCATCTTCCATTCTGTCTTGACAAAATGGGCAGTTTTTTTTAAAGGTGTTTGAATATCTGTTATTGATATTTATTTCGCTAAATCTTAGTCTAAATCGTATTAGAGTATTTCTATACTTTTTATAGTTATTACTGAGAGGTGCTTTTCTGGCTCGAACTCCTTTTTAACTGTCTATAAGCTAAGTACCTATCGCTCGACTGTACTTTGTCTTTCCATTTTTGTACGAAGTTATCTTTCAGTCGTTGAGTAATAAGGTGCAGACACACGACAAACAAAAAGCGGGTTGGCAAACCTGGTTTTCGAAATCAGCAGTTTGCCAAGCCCACTTTCACAAACCAGCTTTTGGGACTGATAGTCACACAGCAAAATGTTCGAGTAAGCTGTTTCTAAAACTTTGTGAACGACAATAGGCGATGACAAAGTTCATGAATGCTGATCTGCTCATGTGTGTGTGTGTGTGTGTGTGTGTGTGTGTGTGTGTGTGTGTGTGTGTGTGTGTGTCTCAAGGCAATGAAATAAAGCAAATATCTGGTGCATATTTGTTTTCAACACTTATAACTGACCTCCATAGTGTGGGTTTTCGATTTTTTTCCTGCTATGGTTGTATTTGAAGACTAATTAGTAATTAATTTATAGCGTAAGTCTAGTACCCACCACACTATTCTAGACATAAAACTATTGAAAGACAAGTAATACCCGTCATTTCAGCAGTTGTACCTAATTAGACTGTCGGCTGCACGAATTAAAAAAAATTTGGTTGCAAATTTACAGTCGAATCATGGTGACGATAATTTTAAGCTAAGGCTGATACAAAAACAAGCAGGTTTGCCAAGCCACCTCGGGAACATTACAATACAATAAAATACCACTTTATTTATCCCCAAGGGCAAGTCCAAATAGTGCTTGTACTAGCAGTAATACATACATGATATAAAGAAATAATACATACATATATATGATATACAAAATACATATACATGATATAAAGAGATAATATGGAAATATACATATAAATGATATACAAAATACATATACGTGATCTAAAGAGATAATACGGACATATAAATGTACATGATATAAAGGGAGATGATGTATTCATGTTGAAATAACTTTTCTCTCTCGCGCGCGTGCACTCACACACACATTCCCAGTAACAGTAAAATATAGTGGATAGTGGTGACCTTAGGTCACCTCAGGCTAGTACAAGCTCACGGCCAGTAGAATTGATTAGGTGGATGGCACGTGGAATGAATGAATTGCGGTGTAGGTCACACGGAAAACAGGAAAAACAAGGCTGTTTCGGTACAGTTTCGTGTTTTGGGTTTCTCGTGTACCCGCCGCTATAGGATAAAAGCCCTAGCATCCCCTACCCCACCTTCTTCCCATACGTGCCTAAGCCCGTAGTTCTGTTGGGCATCTTCTATTGCTTTTGCCCACCGTAGTCTTAAATTTAGCTGCATGTTGTTTGCTTGGTTTTGGAATCTTGACCTAGCCAGTATTTTACAGCTCGTGTTGTGCTATTGATTTACAAGGGGTCTTCCGCTCTCGCTATATACCATATGTTTTAATGTCTACACACATAAACCTTTTAATGGCGAATAAATGGACCTTTTCTATGTCACTGAAAGCTGTCAGACCCCAGACTTCGGAAAAATATAACAGCATAGGTAGGACCTGGGAATCAAACAGTTTAAAGAATATACTAGGATTCAGGTTACCTAACCTCCACATCGTTTTCAGCAGTTGAGCTACTCTTTCTTTTCATTTTTTAGCACTTTCGTGGAGTGCAGTCGTAAGAGATAGTTTTGTAGTTATCGTAAAGCCTAAATACATGTAAGTGTTTACAACTTCGATTTCATTTGAGCCAATATACTAGTTTTCGCTTTCTGACAGATGCCCTCCCTTTCTGAATATCATGATTTTTGTTTTTTCCAGGTTAATGACTGCTCTAGATTTGAAATTTGGTTTTGGATACCTGTGGGAGTAGTCAAGCACGAGAAATGCGGACTTGCAAAGTCCGAATAATCCCAACTGTCGATCATTCTCTCTCTCTCTCTCTCTGTTTGGTGTTGACTGCTGTCAATGTTGTGAATGGTGTACTAGTGTGACGTTGTACACTGTTAGCGGCGCTTGTTGATGGCAGGTGCGAATCGCGTACTTTGCTAGCATATAATTAATTTACGGATAGATTTTGGAGGCTGAAATTTACAGATTAGATTTATATCGCCTACACCTACCGATATCTGCAAAAAAAAAAAAACCGCAAACCATTCAGGTTGGTCTTTAAAGTTTTATGGATTAAAATCACATCCCACCGCAGGTTACGTTTCAGTTACTTTCCACACAGAATCCACATAGCAGTCTCTTCGAAAAACTGTTATTGGAACCATCAATGATAACCGAGAGAGACTGGCAGACCTCTGTGAAGAAAACAATCTACTGATTGGAGGCACACTCTTCCAACACAAAGACATCCACAAGGCAACGTGGACATCACCAGACGGGATCACAAAGAACCAGATAGACCATGTCATCATCAACCGAATATGGAGAAGCTCACTTCAAGATGTCAGAGCCTACAGAGGAGCAGACATTGCCAGTGACCACACTCTTGTGATTGCCGCAGTTTCTCTGAAGCTACGTCGATCGCAAGGAAAACAGGCACGTCAGCAGAGAGTGGACTCCGGCAGACTGAAAGACCCAGCCACCAAACGGGCCTTTGTAGTGGAAGTAAAGAACAGGTTCCAGGCACTAGGGGACCAACAGGAGACGATCTTAGAGAACTTCAATCGAGTCTTACAGGAAACAGGAGAGAAAATACTGAGCTTCCAAAGAAAAAAGAAAGAACAGTGGATCAGAGAAGAGACATGGAAAAAGATAGACGAGAGAAAGTCAATCAAGCAGAAAATCAACAACACCAGATCTGAACGTCTGAAGGAACAACACAGACAAAGATATACAGAAATAAACAAAGAGGTAAAGAGGATGACCAAAACCGACAAAAGGGACTACATAGAGAAACTGGCAGATGAAGCAGAAGAAGCAGCACGAAAAAATGACCTGAAGACACTGTATAAAATCAATAAACAGCTAAACAACAGGTTCAAAAACAGTGAAGTGCCAGTGAAAGACATGAACAGAAATGTTGTCCAGGGAGAGGCAGAAAAACTACAGCGCTGGAGGGAGCATTTTGAGTCAGTTCTAAACAGACCAGACCCCCCTCAGCTCGCAGACATCCAGCCAGCAGATACAGACCTTGACATCTGCACAGACCCGCCAAGCCTGGAAGAAGTGACAGCAGCAATCAAGGCAATGAAAAGCGGCAAAGCACCATGGGCAGATGGAATAACAGCAGAGATGTTGAAAGCAGATGCGAATGGGACAGCTCCCATGTTGACTGAAATCTTCAGGCAAGTTTGGGAATCAGGACAAATCCCCGATGCGTGGAAGACAGGGCTCATCTTCAAGTTACCCAAGAAAGATCTTGGAGACTGCAATAACTGGAGGGGTATAACACTTCTTTCCTTCACCAGCAAGGTCTTCAGCAAGATTGTTTTGTCAAGACTAACGGAAACCGTTGAGAAAGACCTCCGGACTCAACAAGCAGGATTTCGCCCTGGGCGTTCCTGCTCTGAACTCATTTTCACTCTGCGTCAGATTCTGGAGCAGCACAACGAGTGGAACACACCGATCTACATCAACTTCATAGGCCTGGAGAAGGCTTTTGACAGCATCCACCGCGAGTCCTTATGGAAGATCCTGAGGCATTACGGAGTCCCTGCAAAACTTGTCCAGGTCGTTCCAATGCTGTACAGCGATTTCAAATCTCAGGTGGTCTGTGACACGGAGCTCACAGCCCCCTTCAACGTCAGTACTGGGGTGAAGCAGGGGTGCATTCTGTCGCCGTTCCTCTTCATCCTGGCCATGGACTGGATCATGAAGAATTCCACCGACAGAGATAGGAGAGGGATCAAATGGACCATGACTATGACAGCAACAGCAATGCTGGAAGACTTGGACTTTGCTGATTACATTGCCCTGTTGTCACACCGCCACCAAGACATGCAGGAGAAAACAAATGCCTTCTCAGAAACAGCTGGAAATCTTGACTTGAAGGTCAGCGCAAAGAAAACAAAAAGTATGAGAGTGAACGCCAGAGTCCAAGAAAACATCAAACTAAATGTAGAAGAGATTGAGGAAGTTGACAGTTTTACCTATGGTCCAAGATGTCAAACACCGGGGATGCGGAGGTGGAGATTCGAGCCCGACTGGCAAAAGCCAGCCAGGCCTTCGCCTCACTCAGGAGCACATGGAAGACAAAAAACATCAGCCAGAAGACCAAGATGAGAATCTTCAAGTCAAATGTGATCAGCACCCTCCTTTATGGATCAGAATTATGGAAGATGACCAAAAACATCGGTAACAGGCTTGACGTCTTCCAAAACAGATGCCTCAGGCACATACTTAACATCTTTTGGCCACACACCATCACAATTCCACCAAAGAACTGAAACCGAGTCCATCACCATGCAGGTTCAACGAAGGCGTTGGCGATGGATTGGACATGTTCTCCATCAGCAGACAGCAGAACTCTCCAGAATCGCCCTACGATGGACTCCAGACGGCCGAAGGAAACCTGGAGAAGAACAGTGGAAAGGGAGATGAAAGGAAAGGGCTGGACATGGGGTCGCCTGGAGCGGGTTTTAGCCGATCGACACTAGTGGCGGGCTCTGGTTGAGGCCTTATGTGCAAATAGCACGAAGAGGATTGATTGATTGATTGAGTGGCACATGTTCTTTCATTCCACATATAATGAACATCTGCCAGTAGGTTTCCGGTTTCTATAATTGTATTAAAAGGTGTCCTATTGGTCTAACACTGTTTTAATTAATGCTATTTTTCTGTTTCTTTTCGTTTCCTTGTTTCCGGTTTTTCTTGTTAATCTTAATTGCCTACGGTCAGTACAAAACATGCTATTAGTTACTTATAACATAGATAATGATAAATCTCCTCTACAAGTGAGCAAATATCTTTTAAAACACAAAGATTCCCAATATGATTCTCTCGCGTTATCAAGTCTCAGGTTCTAGACCCTGTGGACCAGTCACAACCAAAATGTCTTTATCTCTTTACAAACGTATAAAGTTATGAGATGCAATCTAAACTCGGTCCGTGGGTTATTGCATTTAATACTCTGAAGTAACTAACTTCTGTGGTTCACACGTGGAGAAATTCTTCAACGAGCGAGGGCTACTTTCCCCTTACGTTGTGTTTACACCCAGATGAGTATTCTCCCGCCCTGACTCTTACTCGCCAAAGGTAGTCCGTTTGAAGAACATTCCGGCGGAATAGGCTGACTGGGGGGAGGTCCTTGTCGTTACGAGATGACGCCTTGATCTACGGTTGATCTGCTCAGACGGTTGGAGCGTCTCTCGCCTACGTCCTGCGCGTCTGGGCCGCAGCAGCTTCTCGTTCTGTCCCTAAATAATTCATCTGTATTAATTCTACATACATAATATTTTCTTCTCTTTCGCTCATCACTCAACTATCTATAATTCATCGGTTATCCTAATTTGGCCAACTACGTCTTACCACGGCGTAACTTCGCCACACATTATCGTTGATAATGCCAAAAGTAAAACACAAAAATAGAACAAAATAATAATGAATAGGTTTATCAATGTAACCTTGGCTAGGCAAGGAATTGCTTCTTAAACGCTGACTTCTAAACTTCTTCTCGTGACAGTAAGTCAGTCGTCCCTTGCCTGGCACCTTGCATTGGGGGGATCACATGGATAGACGCGGCAGCTGACAGGGCCCACCACTCTTGCCTATTGTGGGCGATAGTCAGCAGGTCATGTACAAGACGACCAGTCCAGTCTTTGATGTTCGTAAGCCAGTTCTTTCTCTGGCCACCGCGGCGTCGACCACCCTCCAAGGTGCCTCGAAGGATAGTCTTCGACAGGGTGTCGTGCCGGTGTCACGATCTATGGCTTTGCCTAAGCTATCACTTTGCCTCTCACAGTGCGCATGCGCAGTGGTCAACAGATCATGTCCACCACATGACGAGTTTGTCATATTCTGGAAAGGTTTGTGAGCATTTTAAGCTATGCAGTACATATTCATAAACGTATGTATGTTATTACATCTTGTAACTGTGTATACTATGTAGTGCGGAAATAAAGAATGACATCTAAGTAGTCAAAACGACTGAATTACTTCCCTTGACTTTTATGTACGATCGTTCATTTGTATCGCTAAACGACAATAACAGCCGACGAACGATTAATTCACATAACACATTTCGTTCAAACTAATTAAAAATCAGTTTGTGCGGACTATATTAGCACGCTATAATACTATACAACCCCCCCTGCGCATGCGCACTATGAGAGGCAGAGTGGAAGCTTAGACAAAGCCATAGATCGTGACACCGGGTTACACGGCCAAAGAAGACCAGCTTAGGTCGCTTGACTGTTGATAGTAGACACACACGTCAGATTCATTCAACTTCCTTGTCAGCCAATATCGTCTGCTTCTATTATTGTGGCTATAGTGAAATCCCCTTGACCGATTCTCACCTCGACTTCCGCGCTTTTCATCTTAATAAGAATAATGATGATTTATTTAGTGCCTTTCCAAAGATTTGTTTATGGCGCTTTACATAAATCATATATAGACTAAATCATCAACAACCATGCACTATTCGTATATAACAGACACGCTACTTCTACAACATACACTCACTCATACACAAAGTAAATTACAGACACACGCGATGCACACTCATGGTCAGGACATGGTCACAGTGAAGTTGTTCTGAAAATATGTGTCTTAAGTTTGGACTTAAAGGTGGTTAAAGAATCAGAGTGTCGAAGGCTGCTGGGTAATTAGTTTCATGTTGATGGGGCTTGGTAGGAGACAGATCTCTGTCCTTACGTCTTTGTCTTAGTTAGTGGGACACTGCAGAAGCTTGGTGTCAAAAAATAAGCGAAGAAGTCGTGTGGATGTATAGATGGGAGTTAATTCGGAGATATACCAAGGACCAGTGCCAGAGACGGCAGAGTAAGTCAAAGTGGAAGATTTGTAGGCTATAGGATCTACGACTGGCAGCCAGTAAAGAGAGCGTATGATAGGTGATATATGTTCACGTCTTGATGCTCTGCAGATGATGCGAGCAGCGGTATTCTGGATCCTTTGAAGTCTTTCAAGAAGACATTGGGAATTCCAGGTAAAAGAGAATTACAACAGTCCATCCTCAAGAGCACAAAGGGACAGATTAGAGTTTTAATTGCATCAGGGGTGAGATAATGATGAATGGTACTGATCCTACGAACTTCAAGTAAAGCAATTCTGCAGACATGAAAAATATGCTGATAAAAACAAACTCTAATCGAGAATGACACCAAACCTGCGGACATTGGTGGAGAAAAGAATAGTTGAGTTGTTTGTAGAAAGGGACTGAGGGAGAGAAGGCTGATGCAGACATTTCTTTGGACAAGTAATAAGAAAACAATAAGAAGCGATCCTTTCAAGCTGCTGGCGTGCTCAAGGAAATCAGGAAATTCCTCAATGAAGAGTGCGTCCGTGAGTTGATGCTTTCTGGTTGGTGGTGGCCGGTATCGACAAAAAGCGTTGACATGTGACTGATCAGACATAAATGACAGCTGTATAAGTTGTGTATGGTTGAAGGGAAAGCTGTTTGTGAAGGTGATGTGTGGCAGCAGTCGATCACAGACAACAAAGGCAATACCTCCAACGCGCGTTGCTGTAACACGAGGAAACGAAGTGGTGATGTATCCCGGTGGGGCCAAACCAAGACATTTTGCCTCATCACCAGCCTCTTGAAGCCAAGTTTCAGTGATGCAAAGAATGTCTATGCCATTATCGAGAATGTAATCATTAATGGCTGATCGTGTCGTTTTCGCTGTTGTTCCGACTGACTGATCATTGAATAACGTAACTTTTACACGAATACACGCTGCTGACACGAGTAATAGTCACCGGAATTAGATTGTAAAAATTTACAGTTTTAATTACTTCTTTCTTTTTAAGGGAGTCCTGCTACTAGTCCCGCGACTAATAACACAAATCTGTCTCTGTTTGCGACGACCCGCACGATGCGTGCGAACACATAGAAGATGGTCGCCGATACCAACACCTCTGATGGCGTCGGCAACAACAGGATCAACAGCGACTAATGGCACTGACAGAAGCTGGTTTCGTGTGTGATAGAGACGTGGTACAAAGGCAGTAGAACTGTGAACTCTGTGAGGTCTATACCAGGGAAGGTTGTCAAGCCGAGGAAACATAAGACACTGTAACACTGGAAATAGCTAGTATAAACACGACTGCTACAAGAACGAAATGCAGGAAGGCTACACAAAACCTACAAGAAGACAAAAACTATAAAATATATTAAAGTTAATTAGTATTTAAGGTTAGGCTAAGTTTCAGAGAAGAGAAAACAGAACTAGCAATAAGAATCGATCTAAAATCTATGTAACGGTGAAGAATGGCAGCCCTTAAAGTAAAATCGGCAACAAACAGAAAATAGGGCAATTGTAGTAAATCAAAAACAAAAGGAAGCTTAGAAAAATGAATGCAAGACGCAATTAAAAAATATAAAGCTAATAAGCAGAGACGTTGAACAGGAAAGCATAAAAATCGATTGAGAACAAAGCAACTCAGCCTGTCATTTATTTTTTTTTTATTTATGCCCAATATTATGTATCGACCCTGAAATCATGTTGATCTTGGTAGGTGCAATCACAATCAACTGACATTTCTTTTTAATTTATGCAAAAGAGATTTTTAAAAATGTTTCAAAAGTCTCCTTTACTATTCAGTACAATATTATTTAGTAGTGTGGAAAGGTGGTTAAAGATAGTTCCTGTGTTTTTGGTGACAGTGACCTCCCAATTAAGGAATAATAAGTAAAGTATTACTTTTGTTTTTTCTTATCGATCTGCTTTGAATTGCGCTCTGTCAAAAATAAGGTGTTATCTTATCTTATAATAGCTCTTGTCGCTACCACCTCTTCGCACGCATATCTCTCCTTGTTGTTCGCTCACTCACCCGTGTTTTGACCGGTGCCCTTGTCCTCTGCTTCGTTTCTTGCATTCTTTGAACACGAAAAAAGCAGTATGGCCTTGAAAGAAAAGTTAGTTCTGATGTTTTTATCTGTGTGATACGTTTCTACAATGCCATGACCTCAACATTAAGAAACAACACGTGCATATTGAATTAACCATGTACTTTTGTAAAGAAGAGAGACCTAAGATTTCAGCACGTAAACAAGATGCTAACAAATTTAGTAAATCTCAACCAGGAATTAAATTGGTTTGTACATAAGACTGTCACGGAGGAGTCATAGGCCTCAGAACAAGACTGGCTGGCAATTATAATTAATAACGACCAGTTATTTGACAGCGGAACAGATTTTTAGGGGGCACAGACCTGTCGCCTGTATACAAGTTCGGCTTGGACTTCGAAAGCGCCGTAGAGACTGAGGTACTGACGTCACAACGATGGCTGCAGCAGGTGTCTTGACCGTTGTTACCGGACTTCTCTTCGTCACCATCCCGCTTCATGCACAGGTACGTACCGAAAATTGACTGTTAGCTGTTCAGTGCGAGTGAATAGCGACCATAAACAATTATATGTAGGTAAGTTATTCACATGCATATGTTATTTGTAGTATAAACTGATCATCTACCTCTACACATGTATGCAATAGCATCTGCTGTATTAACAGGTATGTCATTTGTCTCTGCTTTATTTACAGTAAAGTAATTTACATCTAATGCATTCATAAGTGTAACTTCTATCATTTAGATACACGGGAATGTGTCTGCACCTTTATGCACAGTTAGTTGTCAACAATGTTTTGAGCAGTGTAGTAATTCCTACAGCTGTGTGAACAGACGTGTAAAATTCAAGTACGTGTTTACACGTTTATGATTGCCAGTTTATGTGCTGCTACTTCGTTTTATTATAATGATATTCTCGTCAACATTTCCACATTTAGTTGTGAGCGGTGAGCGATGATTTTCATGAGTTGTAGAGGAGGGTATAACTTCATTCTAGGTAAGTGTTATAGATGAGGGTATAACTTCAATCTAAGTGTTATTGTCAAGGATATAGCTTCATTTAATGTATAAATTATAGAGGAAGTATAACTTCATTCTATATAACTGTTACAGACGAGGGTATAACTTTATTTGCGAAACGCGTGGGCGTTGCCATAGTCGACATAACAGTTGATATAAGTTTAGCTTGAAGCCATGTCTTTGTTGAGCAAGTAAATAATTGTGACACTTCATATGTAGCCTGATGTTATCTGATTTATACGTGTGTGTGTGTGTGTGGCCGTCTGCATGTGTACATTGTCACGTGCACTCTACAGTGACTTTCAGAAGAGATAATAACACAACAATAGTTAAATTTAAAGATAAATATAATATGAAAGAAGAAATAATAATTAAAAGAAAAACAAAAATCTAATTTCAAGTCCAAACACCCCAACCCAGTTCCCTTTTCAATCAGGAATCCAATGTTCATTCCCAGTTCCACCTCCATGCAAGAGCACAATATTTATTCACTTCTAAAGACGCAGTCCTCCTCGAAGCCAGTCTCTCCAAAAGAAAAAAAAACTCAGACCACACACAACAGTCTATGCTCCTGGCGCTGTCCTTTCCGAATCTAGATACGTTCGAACCCCCGACACATGACAAACATACAGTAGATCGATAGCCAGAAGAACGAACAAAGACAAAAAAAAACCTGGACAGAAAATAATAATCTTTAACAATATAATATGTATATCAATGTCTAAAGCATTCCCCCTCCCCCAAACAATAACCTATTTTCAGCTATTTATCTCATACAGGAACCTATAATCACCCTCTCAACTCCATCATTTAAATTTACAACAGTTAAAAAAATATCAACCACCGTTTAAAGACAAAAAACGACATAGACACACACTCACCTCAACTGGTTCAATATGACAAATTACACTAAAGTCTGGTCAGGACATTTACACAAATAAAGTCTAGTCAGGACTTGCAAGAACAACCGAGGAGACTATCACGTTCCCCGCTCCCGTCAAGGAGGAGACCAGCACACGAATAAAATCAAAGCACAACCAAAACACTCTTTTCGTTCTTCTCTACCCTTTCAATTTCGTCCTTTCAACAGCCCTTAATTAACTCGCATGTCAACACACACACCGATCACTAGCCTTTCGCACCTCCATCCTCCTTCCCCATTTCCCGTTCCTTTCCGAGCAGGTTTGTGACAGTATTGTATATATTTTTCTGTCAGACTGAGTCAATCGACATCAAGGTTGAAGGCAAGACTCTGGTGACCTCCATCCGTGACATCGTAGCGAGGGCGAAGGAAGGTCAGCCCGTTCTTGTGTGATGGTTTCTCGCGTGCTGGTCAAATCTTTTTCATGTTCTTTAAATGTCTTTTATCTGTAGAAAAATCTCCTGCTTATCAGGTTCGTTCTGTTCATGCTGAGAAAGATTTCATGTTATGAAACTTTTTTTTCTGGAATCGTCATGTATAAAATTATCATGTTTATCAGGTTCATCTCTGGTAGCCGATGTCGGCGACCTAGAAGGTTTGCAAAATGCCGTCTTCAATCTCATCACTCGCCTGCCGAACCAGGAAAGTGAGTGTACTTAGCTGATAATTAAACTAACAAGACAAGCTAGGAGACTGAGTGTATCTCGCTGAAAATAACAGTAATAAGACAACCCATGAATGCTGATAGTACTGAAACAACTGTCATAGCATTCCGGTTAGATTACAAGAAGGCTGAAATTAAGGAAACATGCAAATGATAAAATACTTCCTATATCTGTAAACGACAAGGCACTACCTCCAAAGGCACACAACTTTCGCACTATCTTTATCCTTTCTTGTACCAAACCTGTTTTATCGGTCAATGTAGATGTTCCTTGCTTAGCGATGATACTCGATAACTAGGAGCTCTAAAAACACGATAAATAGAAATATTATTATGAGTTGTAGTCAAGTTTGTTAAAGGCTTTTATAGGAAGCTACAGCTTTACCACATTTCGCATTTGTCTCTGGCTCAGCAACATTCAATGGAGTAAGGAGAATAGCCTTCTCCCTAATTGCTTAATTAAATCTGTAGTGAAGCATTTCTGGTATCATATCCGGAAATGTTGAACTGTGCTAGAAGGGACAAGTCGGGATTTTCATGAAGAAAAAATTCCTAAAGTTCACATCATGTGATAGTTTCAGAGAGCGAGACACAGACTGTCATCAAGTTGGCTGCGGCTGCAATTGGCAGCCATGAGGTGCTGGGTGGTCTGCTGGCTGGAAGTAAGTAAAGTAATCTTGACACCAAATAGAAAAATTCAATCTTCAGATCAAGACTTCAAACTGCTTGGGCTTCGTCACTGTGGAAATCATGTTAAAAGATTAAAAGTTGTGCTGGATTAATATTATTATTATTATTAGTAGTAGTAGTAGTAGTAGTGGTAGTAGTATGCTTTTCGAATTATTTTCATGGTCTTTATTGTTACTGTTGTTAAAGCGTTTAGCGTTCTATACAGTACGATACAACACAACTTTCTTAATCCGCAAGGACAATTACAAAGTCACATCCAGCTATTTTTTAATACGTGACAGGTGATGTAGACATGCAAAGCAGTCGTGTAGGGCTGAGCTTCGCCTTTCTGGATTCTGCAGCGCAGCTGCTGGACGGTGAGAAATGAAAGCAAATACAATAGACAAAAGTGTTTTTTCATTATCAGCGTCGTCATCGTCGTCGCTGTTGTTTTCGTCATGAGTAGAGTTATCAAAACATTTAGAGAAAGAGAATGCATACTACAAGAGACATAATCTGAAAAAAATGATACTGGTTCTCTGACAAATGAACTCAGCAAAACATAAAGGATTATGTTTTTTTCTTCTTTTTTTTTTTGGAACGTGCTACGATTGAGCCAGTAAATATCAATGTTATTCACAAATCATTGAAACCGTATGTTAAATATCACACTTGATGACTTGTAACGAAATTAAATAAAGTTGTAGATCACATTTGATGACTGTGTGTCGTGCAGACAAGGTGGTGCGGTCGTCTGACGTGGGTCCCGAGCTCTTTGCTATCAGTTTCGGCGCCATCACCACGATTGACATTATCAAATCTTCCGGTAGGTGGCCTCGTGAACATTCAGTTGTCACCCTTGACACTTCTGGGCTGTGCTGTTCCTTACTTCTGCATTATAGCTTTGTTACGGTCCGATCTTTCTCACTAGATTATCAAACTGCAGTAATAACATTTATTACAAAGTCATGCCTCGGCTTACGAATTTAATTCGTTCCATGACGTAGCTCGTATCGTCAAAAACTCGTATCTCAAATCTAATTTCCCAATTTAAAATACTGAAAATCCAATTAATTCGTTCCACACCTCAAAAATATCAATACAAAAATCTATTAAAGTTATATTTATGCAGAATTAAAGTAATTTTTCTTACAAATAACAATGATATATAATAGATTGTACTTTATGAAGAGTCGTGGGTAGCTTGAGGGAGAGGGTGGGGATGTAGGAAAGTGGGGAGGGTTTACTATGAGAAAGGAGAATCCCCCTCTGATTCAGAAGAGGTCTCTCTTCTTGGGAATTTTACCGTGGGATCCACGCCGAACAACTATATTAATTTCTCATTGTCGTGTAGTCGGCGTGCATCCTCAACTTGATTAAACGGTGTCGGCCAAAGTTACACCACATCCTATCAACGTCCTTAAAGATTATAACTTTTTTTTACTTTCCTGTTGTTTTATTTTTTGTTCTCTTCTGTTTTTGCTGCGCAATGAGCATTCTTTTGAATGGATACCTGCGCATTACAAATCATCATCATCATCTTATCTAAGTTGAAAGATAAATCCTTAAGAAAAGTGTAAACTTATCTTTCAAACGATATAGCATCTCATCACGAAAGTCCCTGGATGCTTTGTTCTGGACAAACGAGACAATCAGGCACACGCTCAGCTTCTCTGCTATAATTTTATTTAACATTTTAAGTGAAGAACAATAAGGAGAAAAAAGTACAGTATGGAAGATTGTCCCCTTCCACTTCTCTATAGTTTTGTATTTTTTTTAATCAAGAAGAGTTTTCATGAAGTTTGCATAATTGAGACGTTGTGTCATTATATTATAAATAGTCACCCCTGAAAAATTGCTTAAACTTAGCTTGTTAGCATATTTCAAATGATGTAGTGTCTTCACTCATAAGATATTTCTAAACAGATGCGACCATTAGGAACAATATGGCCCTTGAACAAGGAAACAGGGGCAGACAGGACGTGGTCCCTTTTCTGGGCCGGGGGTTTTACGTCCGCAATCACGTTGTCTGGTGGCGAGACACCACTGGCTCGCACGTGTTCCACGTCGGTCTCTCAAGGCCGCCAGTGTTGCCGCATGGATTGAAACACGTACAGCGGCGCTCACCTCAGTGGACTGGCGGCGTCACTGGATCGGGAGACTCAAGATCGGGCAGCGTGTATGGACATCTGAACTGGAAGAATCCGAGCGGAGGGGTATCCGGTGGATTTGGTGCAGGTGCCGCGTGGGGTCCAGGCGGTGTTCAGCCAAGGGTAACTGGCAACGTTGGCTGGACAAGTTCGGACGGACGGATTTCCGCTGGTGCCAATGGAGGTGTCACCTGGATCCAAGGCCGTCCTATGCCTAACGTGGGTGCAACCTTAAGTGTCACGTTTTAGCCTCATCGTCGTTTAACACAAGATTACAAATCGACTAGAATCAACAGCAGATCGCATGTACATTCGATTATCAAAGCCAAGCGTTAAGAAAACGTCTTAGGAAGTATATACACAAGAGTTTTGGCTTTTTATCGTTTTTGACTGTGAGTTCCGAAATTTTGAAAAAAATTATTTCCGATATTGTGTCTTCCTAACATTTTGTTTTTTTTGCCTTTGTCAATTAGTAACTTTGCTTCTGTTAGAATTATATCAATGATACTAATCACAAATAGGATGGAGTTTAATTGCTCAATAAATTGTATATTTTATATTCTACATTTCTTGTTTGGTGTACTAATGTTTGTGTATGGATGGAGAAGCGTGCAGTTTGGTTGGAGTAGAGACTTTGGTGTGACAGGAGACCTGAGATCGGGCAGAGCGAATGAAGTGGGCTAGACAAGCTGTTCTTCCCGAATGTCTCACCTGGGGCCCAAGTGGTCTTCAGCGCAACGCAAGCTTCAATATCAGATTTAAAGGCGGATCAAGAGAGTGGTTGCCTTTTGGCAAAGAAGAAATGCAGTGAAGTTGTAGCCACACAGACATCTGCGAACTAGACTGAGGATTTGCCAATCGGGTGTTAATAATAATAATAAATGCAAAATTTATATAGCGCATACTCACACTCTTAAGGAGCATGCTCTTAGCACTTAAGAACAAGTATGAAACATGGGCAACATACGAGGGACAGAAGAATAAGCAAACAATATGTGAACGACGGAAAGATAAACAACAGTACTGATAACGAATAAAGGACAAATCTAAACACGTAAAGAGGATTCGAAGAAAAAGGACTGAAAGTATAGTGATTTAGCCAAAGGAAGACAAGCAGGGAAGTAGCAATAAGCGGAAAGAAGGGTGGGTGGGAAAAATGACTAGCATTGTGTGGACTGTTGTTAGGAGAAATGCTTAAGAAAGAGGTGTGTTTTCAGTGCACATTTAAAGGATTCAATAGTGGGTAGGTGGCGGAAATGGAAAGCGAAACTGTTGGTGCAGACACAAAGAAAGCGGTGTGTATATGCTTATGCTGCCAAGCATTCTAGTTACTCGTAGATGTACGGTGATTTCTTTTTCTCTCTTGTGTTCAGAGGTTCTGATCACTCAAAACATGACCTCTTGCATCTAAGAATAGGGTAAGACATCCTGTGTTAAAAGATTACGATTCCCGTTCCGTAGTAACTAATGAATGTTAATGGTTTACCGTGCCTAGATCAATGCACTAAGGTGAAGCCCAACAGTGTCTTTCTGCCTCCTCACGTGATATCCTCTCTAAATCCGTAACTATGTCTGCTGTGCTTTAGCGGACATGGAATCATCAACCTTCTACTCCCCAGTCGACCAACAAACCACAAGACCATGGTAGTATAAAAACGTGACATTTGAGGCTGTTTCCTATTGAAACCTCTTTTGTTTCCGAACCACATACTGTTTTTTGAGACAACTCCTTTTCGTCTGTGTCCAATCAAAGCATAGTGTTAGAAGTTGAAAAACAATGTTTCTCTTTCACCAAAAAAGCTTCCTTTTGGAGCACACATCGAATCTCTCTGCTGTACATGACTGTCAGCTCGATGACAGTGTAGACTTCAGTCCTTTCGTCACACGATTGTCATTTTGTTACTTTTCACTCTACAGGTCCTTCTCACTGGCTGAAACTTAGCCAGTTTTTCCGTGATTATCGCTGGTTGACATGACAAGGCTCTCCAGAAAAATGTTTCCTCAAAAATGCTAAGTCAAAGGAAACGTGTGGCAACAAACTGCCGACTGTGCCAAACTAGGGTTGGTGTCATGTGCTCATAATTCCCCCTGTCTAAGAAATCCACCTCTGTAATGCACATGAATTTTAATACGACGGTGCCATGTGCCTTGAAATCCACCTGACACCTGAATCTGAGCCTGAACTGCGCATGCGTCATATTAAAATTCTGCATGCTGTTTAGATAAACTACACTCGAAATGTGCAGCAATGGCAGAGTATTTAGATGTAGACATTGACGAAGGTGTCTTCCCCCAATAATCGGTCCCCGATTAAAATTTAAATACGACGCTTGCAAATTCTAAATACGAATTTCTGAGCAAGAGGGATTGCTGGGAACATGACACCGGCAAAAAAAGCACTAAAGACAGATCTAGGTATTTCTAGCATATAAGAATACACAGCCCCTCTCTCTCTTTATATATGTGTGTATTAGAGAGAGAAAAAGAGAGCGAGTGCGATTTCTTTAGAAGAACTGAGTTGACATCGATTACAAGGGAAGAATAATTGCAAGATCGATAAAATAAAACCATTTGTATTTAGAGTCTCCACAGTAAGTGGTGGGCCGTTAAAATAAGCTCGGGACATAACAGAATGACGTTGGTTGTAGCAGTGTGTACTGGGGGTGAATACATACAGTACATACAGTGTAAACCACATTTCACAGTCCACATAGCAGACAAGCAGGAAGACCCATCCTTAGTGTCCATAGCTCCTAGCACCACACCCAACAAACGGCTCAAGTCACAGTGTAAGACGAATGAACATCTACACAAGCAAAAGAGAACTGAAGCCATACTCAAAAAAAAAAACAAAAAAAAAACGGTGGCGATCTCGAAGTTTCCACGTCGAAATGGAATCGAATCCACCGACACGGATTGAACAGTCACCATATTCCAACTGCATACCTGCAGGCACGTCAAAAACACACACCAGAAGCAAGTCCAATACAAAGAACACGTCAGATAAGACACAAAACAAAACAAACAAGCAAACAAACAAACAAACAAAAAAACAGACGGAGCACAGTCCCATTAAGTCCATGCTAATCTTAAGTGTTTTTCCTCTTTCCTTCTTTTTTTCCATGCTTGATGTATGTTTACAAATAAAGCGATATGATGGAGATGATGACAATGATGCTATAAAGACTTACATAGAAGGTAATGATCTTAATTCATCATACTGTACATGTGTTTGAGAGAGTAAATAACGGATACTAATTTAATAAACATTCAATAGTATTACACATTATGCACATTAAAATTATAGAATTGTCAAGTGTTGATCACGTTACCAAAAACAAAACAGAAGCAAAATAAAAACAAACAAACAAACATAAGCACAAAATAAACAAAAATATAAGAGATAACAAGAGGAGGGGGAAGAGGAATGTGGAGAAAAACTAGCAGGCGCCTCATTAGTCCACAAATCAAATGCATTCTCACTTTTAAAAAAATCCTTCGAATTGGATGTAGAGAAAGTAGGTACTATTCAGAGGTTTAAGCATGAACATGCCCAAAAAAAACAAACAAACAAAAAAAAACATTCAATGTGTGAAGAGAAGCTGCTTGTATGGTATTCATTTTTGCAAGAAACGTTTTGGCTTACTATTTATTGTGTAGTAATATTTTTCTACATGGTATCTTTTCTTTAGCTCCATTACAAATGAGTTCACACTTAGCTGGATACTGAAACATTTGCACTGGTAAATATAAAACTTTGCCATAATTAAAATAAGACTGAATATCTTATCTATCATAAGTTCATTTTGGACTCCAAATATTAATAGCTGTTTTTTTACTTCTATCTGTTCACAATGAATACTTTTTTCTTTTACCTTAGTAAAGAGTTCCTTTCAAAAGTTTTTAACAATAATACAATCGAACAACAAATGCTCTACAGATTCCCTTGACTGAGCGCAGAAGGAGCAAAGATCTGAATCTCTTAGTTTTATTTGATATAATAGTGTGTTTGTAGCTAAAACATGATGCAGAATACGATACTGAAACCATTATAATTTAACCATTTTTCTACTGTTTTTAGTGTATCATTTTTGGACAGAAAAGTCTTAAAAAATAGCGGCTCATGCAGAAATTCTGTGAGTGACAGGGGGTAAATCTAATGCAAAAGTCTGAAAAAATAGTGAATACATCTTTCCAAAACACATTTGTTTCAGTAATACTGACTGACTAATTTTGTTAAGAATATTCTTACCAGGACAGGGAAGAGTAATAAACAGATAGGTAAATAAAGACAGTATAAAGGATTTGAAAACAGCATTACTCCCTATTGGTGTGAGATATCTTGCCTTCCATTCCGTCATAATTCTGTGCATTTTAGTAAAAGTCTTTTTTTAGTTAATGTTTATAACAGCTTCAAGGTCTAGGGAAAAGGTAATACCAAGAACTGTAAATGTTTCGGGATTCCATTGAATTTTTAAATGAGTCATATTGCGTGTCAAGCATCCTCGATTAATACCAATCCAAACAGCAGCAGTTTTATCAAAGTTAATATTGAGACATGAAAATAGAGCAAACTTCTCTATTTCACAAACAGTTGCTTCAAAAGATTTTTTAGATCCATCAAGAAAAAATTACATGTCATCTGCAAATTGCGACACTAAGAATGATTTGTTTCCCACAACTATACCTTTAATATCAGCATTATATCTCTTAGTAAATCGGAGAGAATTTCCGCACATATACGGAAGATATATGGCGAAAGAGGGTCTTCCTGTCTGCAACCTAGTTCTATACGAAAACGTCGAGAGACAACCATTTACAATAAGGCAAGATTCTGTATCTTTATAAAATACATTTACCCATCGCAAAAGGTCTGGTCCAAAGTTAAACAATCTAAGGGCTTTCTGAATAAATGAGTGTGCAACAGAATCAAAGTCCACTAGCAGTAGCAAACCTGGCTTCTGCTGTAACTGAGTATAGTATAATATATCGTATACTAGTCTAATATTATCTGCAGTCGATCTTCCTTGCATAAAACCTCTCTGATCCTCATGAATAATAGATGGCATAACCCATTTTATTCTCTGAGCTATACAGACTGAGGCAATTTTATGTGACACATTTAATAGAGAGATTGGATTCCTATGTTTTTGTCACGTGATACGTTTCTACCATGCATTGATTTCCAAATTAAGGAATGACACCTAAATACCAAATTAACGTTGTACTTTTGCCAAAGAAGGGAGGCCTAATTTTCAGAATGTAAACAAAATTTTAACAGTTTTAGTAAATCCCAACCAGGAATTAAATTGACGTATATAAGACTGTGACAGAGGGGCTATATGCCTCAGGCCATATGTCTGAAAAATTCTCCCGCCCATAAAAAACACGATATATCATGGAAGGTCAAATTTCGAAATCAAACGATTGAGCTCCCCCTTCCACCTTCCGTTCTGTGTACGTTCACTTCCATTAGTCTGTAAGACTCTTTATCCTTCACCTTGTAAGCATAACATAGAACTTAATGTAAGACCAAAGATATTGTCTTTGATTTCCGTCGGAATTCTCTGCCAAGTCCCGTAAGTGTCATCCACCCCACGGAGATGGAAGTTGTCTCTACTTTAAAATACCTGGGCACCATCTTCGATAAAAGACGTTGCTGGGATCCCAACACTCAAGCTGTAATGACAAAGGCTCAACAGCACCTCTTCCTTCTCCGGAAGCTGAAGTCTTTCTCTGTCTCCCGGCGATTTCTTAATCTCTTTCATAGATCGCATATTGAGAGCCTGCTGTCCTTCTCGTTTATTTGGTTTTACAACAGTTTTTTGGGGAAGGAAAAGAGCAGCTGACATTGTTTTTGATCCAACTGCTCCAAAGTCATAGGAACAGCCCAGAGTGCTCTACATACTTTATATAAGCTCTAAG
Organism: Marisa cornuarietis; assembly: GCA_004794655.1. Taxonomy (NCBI): domain Eukaryota; kingdom Metazoa; phylum Mollusca; class Gastropoda; order Architaenioglossa; family Ampullariidae; genus Marisa; species Marisa cornuarietis. The sequence goes on from SMMW01000631.1 coordinate 2,365,956, forward strand.
CGCTAAGAGCATGCTCTCTATGAGTATAAAATATGCGCTATAAAAATATTCATTATTATTATTATAACAGGCAAAAATTTCTGAAAGTGTCTGAAATCTTTTGCGATGACAGGCATGTCTTGACGGGAGATGTTTTTCCAGATCCTACATCATGCCGCCGATTCTGTGTACCTGCATGCAGGACCAACAGACTACGACTGTCCTTTGTTGTTTCAGCCATTAATCTTCTGAATGTTACTGTGTGCAAATGAATGGAGCTTTCTGAACCAAGAATGTATGTTTGCTTAGCGGGTATGAATATGTGTGGCATCATGTTGTATTTTTGTGCTTTCTTATCGGGCTGCCTTGAATTGCGCTCTCATAAAAATAAAGTGCTATCTTATCTTATCTTATCTTATCTCTTGTTGCTACCACCTATTCACGCGCATATCTCCCCTTGCTTCTCTTGATTATGTTGTTCACTCACTCACCCGTGTTTTGACCGGTACCTTTTTGTCATTTGTTTTGTTTCTTGCATAGTTTGAATGCGAGAGGTGCAGTTTGGCCTTGAGAGAAAGGCTAGTTCTTATGTTTTTATTTACATGATGCATTTCTACCATGCCTTGACCTCAACTTAAGGAATAACACATAGACTGAATTAATGTTGTCGTTTTGCAAAGAAGTAAGGCCTAATTTTTCAGCACGTAAACAAGATGCAAACAGATTAAGTAAATCTCAACCAGGAATTAAATTGACTTGTATAAAACACTATGATGGAGGGCCATGTGTCTCAGGACAAGACTGGCTGTCATTTATAATTAATAACGACCAGTTATTTGACAGCGGAACACAGGGGACACAGACCTGTTACTTGTATACAAGTTTGGCTTCGACTTTGACTTCGAAAGCGCTGTAGAGACTGAGGTACTGACGTCACAAATATGGCTGCAGCAGGTATCTTGACCGTTGTTATAGGACTTCTCTTCATCACCATCCCGCTTCATGCACAGGTACGTACCGAAAAACGACTGTTAGCTGTTAGTGCGGGTGAACAGCGACCATAAGCAATTATATGTAGGTAACTATTGTATATGCACAAGGTATGTAATTGTTATTTGCGGTATACATATGTACTTATCAGCTACAACTGCATATGTGTGCAATATTATTTGTTATATTTACAGGTATGTAATTTGTATCTGCTTTATTTATAATAATGTTCAAATAACTATCATATCTGATACATGCGTAGGTAAAATGTCTATCATTTAGATACACGGGAACGTGTCTGCACCTTTATGCACAGGTAGTTGTCAACAGTGTTTTGAGCAGTGTAGTAATTCCTACAGCTGTGTGAACAGACGTGTAAAATCCAAGAACGTGTTTACACGTGTGTGACTGCCAGCTAATGTGCTGCTGCTTTGTCTTACAACAGGTTTTGTAGTATGATGACCATAAAGTCATTTGTTATATTTTTGTTACCATAATACTATTCTACCTCCACATTTCCACATTTATATGTGAACGGTGAGCGATGATTTTCATGAGTTGTAGAGGAGGGTAGAACTTCATTCTAGGTAAATATTCTAGACGAGGGTATAACTTAAATCTATCTGTTATAGTCAAGGATATAACATCATTTAATGTATGAATTATAGAGTAAGTAAAACTTCATTCTATGTGATTGTTATAGACGAGGGTATAACTTTATTTGAGAAACACGTGGGCATTGACATAGTCGACATAACAATTGATAGAAGTTTAGATTGAAGCCATGTCTTTGTTGAGCAAGTAAATAATTGTAACACTTCATATGTTGGAAGTGACAAAAAGAGGAACATAGTCTGATGTTATCTGTGTACGATTGTGTGTGTGTGTGTGTGTGTGTGTGTGTGTGTGTGTGTGTGTTGGTGTGGCCGTCTGCGTGTGTATATTGTATACATTTTTCTGTCAGACTGAGTCAATCGACATCAAGGTTGAAGGCAAGGCTCTCGTGACCTCCATCCGTGACATCGTAGCGAGGGCGAAGGAAGGTCAGCCCGTTCTTGTGTGATGGTTTCTCGCGTGCTGGTCAAATCTTTTCATGTTCGTTCAATATCTTTCATGTATAGAAATATCTCCTGTTTATCAGGTTCGTTCAGTTCATGCTGAGAAAGATTTCATATTATTGAAACTTTTTTTTCTGGAATCGTCATGCATAAAATTGTCATGTGTATCAGGTTCATCTCTGGTAGCCGATGTCGGCGACCTAGAAGGCTTGCAAAATGCCGTCTTCAATCTTATCACTCGCCTGCCAGCTCTGGAAGGTGAGTGTACTTAGCTGATAATCAGACAACCTTGTCGTGAACCTCGAGGAATGGGTACGCAAGATGGACAAAGGTGCCGTAATCGCCACTGCCCTCGGGCCGATACACTCTTGGTACCTTCGCCCCCCACGCCAAAATGTGTCCGCGAACCACTTACACTAAATTGCTAGTAAGGATGATTCAATCTGACTCCAAGCCCACCCCCCTCCAGCCTACATCCCCAACAATAAACTCAAGGCAATTTAGTGTAACAAGAAAATTATTTTTAATTGAAAGATTTGTACAAAATTTCAATTATGGCTTGTTTTCTAGGGCTCCCTTTTACAATTTCTTATCGCTAATCCAAGTATCGGGAGTAACTATCACACCGAACACGCTGCACTCGTTTGACACACAGACGCCACTTATCAACCCATGAATGTCTCTGACGTAGGGAATCTGTTGATATATCCTCGTCGAATTGTAGATACCACATACTAACACTGAGACTCTAGACAAGTCTGTTGCGTCACCACGTGTCCCTCTCGTCACCTCTAGGCCGTAACTACTTTCTAGACTCTAGAGCTTAACCAAAGCTTATCTATCAGCGGTAAGTCTCTGCTGTTTGTAACCAAACAGCTACTAGTGTGATGAAACGTTGCTCGCTCAACCTAAGCGGGTCTTACTCACCTCTGAGTTGGCTTTGCTGGAGTAGTCACAGTTCCAAATCCTTCAACAGATCTCTGCTACAACTTTCCTCTTCGAGAATCCGATGCAAGACACCGATTCTTTGCCGGTCATATTGTTAAATCTCCATCTTCGAGGATCATCCTTTCTCACGATTGGTCAAGCGTACTACACACCACTCCCAACCATTCTGTTACTTAGCTACATCCAATCGCTACCTAGTTAGTACAGAAGGGACAGGTGGTCACTTTGACTTACTACTGCCCAATGCACCCCGTCCCTCCCTCTCTCTTCAGCTGTCACATCCTCATAGAGAAGCATCTTCAGCACTAGCGGAACCTCTACCACAACTTCGACCTTAAAAAGGCATTTGAGGGTCTATGGCATGTGACGCGAAAATTCAACATCGAAGAAGGCCTCTTCAAGTCACCGACGGGATATAAAATAGCTCAACGAGTACCGTACTGATGAGTAACCGAATAGGAGATTACTTTCGCACCACAGTAGGCTTACGTCTAAGATCTACCCTATCACCGGTGCTGTTTAATATCTTCTTGGAGAACATCATGGTCGAAGGTCTCCACGACCATCATACTTCCATTTCCATTGGTGGCAGACTGATCTGTAACCTACGCTTTGCAGATGACATAGATCTGTTAGCAGTCACTAACAAAGAACTGCAAGACTGACAGACAGCTCGAATGCATCTGGAATGAAACGTCCGCTTAACAGCGCGTTCGCTCGACCCATATAGGAAGCAGAAGTGCAGCACCAACGCTATAGCCCTTTTTCCAGTTATGACAAACCTAAGGAAGTGAGTGTACCTAGCTGATAGTAACACTAATAAGACAACTTAGGAAAGTATACTTAGTTGATAGTACTGAAACAATTGCAATAGCATTACGGTTAGACTACCATAAGGCTGAAGTTAAGGAAACGTGCAATTAATGCAAAGACTTCCGATATCTGTAAACGACAAAGCACTACCTCCAACGACACGCTATTTTCGCACTATCTTTATCCTTTCTTGTACCAAACCTGTCTTATCGAACAATGTAGCTGTTCCCTGTTAAGCGATGATGATCGATAACTAGAAACTTTAAAAACACAAAAATAGAAATATTATTTTAAGTTGTAGTTATGTTTGCGGAAGTCTTTCATGAGAAGCAACAGCTTCACCACATTTTGCCTTTGTCTCTGGCTCAGCAACTTTCAATGGAGTAAGGAGAATAGCCTTCTCCCTAATTGCCTAATTAAATCTGTGGTGATGCATTTCTGGTATCATATCCGGAAATGTTGAACATTGCTAGAAAAGACAAGTCGGGATTTTCATGAAGAAAAAATGCCTAAAATTCACATCATGTGATAGTTTCAGAGAGCGAAACACAGACTGTCATCAAGTTGGCTGCGGCTGCTATTGGCAGCCATGAGGTGCTGGGTGGTCTGCTGGCTGGAAGTAAGTAAACTAACCTTGACACTGGATGATGATGATGATGATGATGATGATGATGATGATGATGATGATGATGATGATGATGATGATGATGATGATGATGATGATGATGATGATTTTTGCGTGTTTTCTAAGAATGATTTTCATCGTCTTTACTGTTATTTTTGTTTAAGAGTAGAGAATCCTACACAATAAGATACAACTTTCTTAATCCGCAAGGGCAATTACAAAGTCACATCCAGCCATTTTTAATACGTGACAGGTGATGTAGACATGCAAAGCAGTCGTATAGGGCTGAGCTTCGCCTTACTGGACTGTGCTGCGCAGCTGCTGGACGGTGAGAAATGAAAGAAAGTGATATAGACGATAGTGTTTCTTATTATCATCATGATGACCATCGTTGTCTTCATAATAGCTGCTGTTGTTGTTAACATTATTATCGTAGTTTTTGTCTTCGTCATCAGGAGGGTTAGCACCTCTGGAGAAATAGAAAGCATTCTAAAACCAACATCATCTGAAAAATACATTAAGTTACTTTGGAACACGTTACGATTGATCCCGTAAATATCAACATTATGCACAAATCACTTGATACCATATGTTGTAGATCACATCCAATGACTTGAAACAAAATCAGACAAGTTGTAGATCATATCCGATGACCGTGTGTCGTGCAGACAAGCTGGCGCGGTCGTTGGATGTGGGTCCCGAGCTTTTCGCCATCAGCTTCGGCGCCATCACCACGATTGACATAATCAAAACTTCCGGTAAGTGACCTCGTGAACATTCAATTGTCACCTCTGACACTTCTGGGCTGTGCTGTTACTTACTTAGTAATGTCTCGTATGTATGACACATTGTGTAAATATTATACATGTATTTCTAACAATCCCTAAGAAACGTGTAAACATATTAAATCCTTCAACCATTAAAGCATCTCATTTCAAAAGTGCATAGATGGTTTATTCTGGAGAGACGAAACCATAAGGCAGACACTCAGCTTCTCTGCTATAATTTTATTTAACATTTTAAATGAAGAACATTAACGATTTAAAAGTAAAGAACAAATAAAGACACCAAAAACGCACTGTGAAAACCGCGACCAAACAATTTCATAGTTCTGTAGTTATGTGTCTTATAATGAAATGGAGTTGTCAAATTGTTAACAACACTTGTAATGTCTCGTATGCATGAAACACTGTGTCAATGATATACACGTATAATAGCATTATGAAGAACAATAAGACGAAGAAATACAGTATAGAAGATTTACCCTTTCACTTCTCTAGAGAATTTTTTTAAATCAAGAGAAGTTTTATGAGATTTGCATAACTGAGACATTGTGTAACTATATTAAAGTCACCCCTGAAAAATTGCTTAAAACTAAGCTTGTTAGCATATTTCAAATGATGTAGTGTCTTCACCCATAAGACACTGGAAGGTTTGTTCTAATCAGATGCGACAATTAAGAAGAAGATGGCCCTTGCTGAACAAGGAAACAGGGGCAGACAAAACGTGGTCCCTTTTCTGGGCCGGGGGTTTTACATCAGCAGTCACGTTGTCCGGTGGCGAGACACCACTGGCTCGCACGTGTTCCACGTCGGTCTCTCAAGGGCGCCAGTGTTGCCGCATGGATTGAAACACGTGCAGCGGCGCTCTCCTCGGTTGACGGGCGGCGTCAGTGCATCGGTAGGTTCAGGATCGGGCAGCGTGTATGGAAGCCTGGGCTGGAGGAATCCGAACGGCGGGCTGTCGACTGGTATTAGTGGAGGTGTTAACTGGAGTCCAGCCTGGGCTCAGAACATATTAAATGGCAACCTGGGATGGACGAATCCAGAGACAGGGCTGTCCGGTGAGATTATTCCAGGTATCTCCTGGGGTTCATTCGGTACTCAGCCAAGCATTAATGGCAACCTGGGCTGGACAAGTCCAGACGGACGGGTCTCCAGTAATGTTAATGGAGGTGTCACCTGGGCCCAAGGCGTTGCTAACCCTAATGTGGCCATAAGCGTTAGTATCAAGTTTTAGTCTCATCGTCGTTTCACACCAGATCACGATTCGACTAGAATCAACAGTAGATTGCACGTACTTTCGATTATCAAAGCTAAGCTAGAAGAGATCTTTGGTAGAAACACTACTCAGCATAATCCATATATACACAAAAGTTTTGGCTTTTTGACTGTAAATTCTGAAATTGTGAAAAAAATATTTCCGCTATTATCTGTCCTTACCACTTTTTGCCTTTGTCAATATGTCGCTTTGCTGCTGTTATAATTAAATCAATGACACTAATAACAAAAGAATGGAGTTAAATTCCTTAATAAAATTTATATTTTATGTTCTACATTTCTTGTTTGGTGTTTTAATAATGGTGCATGGATGGAGAATCGCGATGAATCGCTGTATAATGGCTCAACGAGTATGTACAGTACTGCTAAACAACCAAAACGGAGCTTACTTTCTCATCACAGTAGGCGTATGTCCCCTATCACAAATGCTGTTTAATATATTCTTGGAGAACATCATGCTCGACGCTCTTCACAAACATCATACTTTCATTTCTATTAGTGGAAGACCAATCTGCAACCTACGCTTTACAGATGACATAGGTCTGTTAGTAGGTTCTAACGGGGAGATACTCGTTACAGTATAGCACAAGTGTGTCTTTCACTCAAGTGTTGTTGTTGATTGTCTTACCTGTGTGGGTGCAAGCACAAATAGGTAATTATGTATTTATGTATGTAGCAGGTACTAAAAAAAAAACTGCAAGACCTCACAGACAAGCAGAATATTCTCCTGATTAAGCTGATGAGAACGAGGGGGAGGCGACATGTTTTTCTCCTGGTTAGTCAGCATGCAGTTATCCAGATTTTCACTGGGGTGCATCATCAAACCCACACAGAATAACACAGGAAAAACTAAATTACCTGGTTCGTGATTCTGTTCCTATACTGAGGGCCTCATGAATGCCTTAGAAATCACTCATGACCCACAAGAATGGAGAATATTTGTAGACTCTTGGAAACTGAGTCTTAAGGCTGTGCTTTCGCACAATGGAAGCCATCTTCCATGTTTTCCATAGCGCATGCTGTCCATATGAAAGAGACGTACGATAACTTAAAGCAGCTACTGAATTCCATTGTGTATAACAAGTACAGCTGACACCTCTGTGGTCATTTGAAAGTAGCTGTCCTTTTAATGGGACTGCAGCAGGTATATTATAAAATATATATTTCTTATGTGAGAGGGATAGCCGAGCAAGAGAATTGCACTTCTTGCGGAAGGAGAATATCCAGCACCCAGCTCTGGTCGAGGCTAACAAAATCCTGTGACCACCCTTTCACATCAAACTAGATTTTATCAAAGATACTGAATACTACAAGATGGGTCATAGAACGAAATCCGCTATGTAAACAGCGATGACGGCGTTGCGCGTAGCGACCCTAGCGGTCTGCACAAAGAATCGATTCAGGGGATATAATTATATGCATGCGATGAATAGATCGTTTGTCGTCCTCTAGTAAATCACAGCCCAGCAGTGTGCGCGCCATCATGATGATAGTTTTCAGTGTGTACGTATTATCGATTAAGGTTTTTTGGTACATAGTTTTTTTCTTCATAAATACTAGCAACCAACAAAAAATAGGCCTACATCAGTATGTGTTAAGAGAATGCTTACACTGACCTTTATCTTTTTGTATTATTATTGTTTGAATTTAAAAAAATCTTCTTGCACTAAATCCTTTGCTTTTTTTGGTGGGTTGGTTTTGTTTGTTTGTTTGTTTGTCTTTTGTGCTGCCTATAGGGAGTCAACATGGCATGTGAACAAGAGTATCCTTGCCTTGCCAGCTTTCTCTCTTTCACACACACACACACACACACATCAGAACTAAGAAAGTGCAATCAGATAAATTAATGGTCATGATGTTATGAAAATTAGTGCACCAATGTACTCAAAGGCGCCGTCAGCATCAAGCTCACATTTTACATTTATTTGTACTTGACAGTCACGTCAACCGGCATTACTTTTGAGTTACTAATGATCCATTGGTCTACCGGGATTAAAAAAAATAAATATGATGCATTAACAGTCAATCTTTAAAAAGAGGTGTCAAAAAGGTACTAATGAGTGAACGTTAATTGTAAATAGGACAATAACATGACATAAGCAATATTTAAAATCTTTGAAATACAGGAATAGGGGCTAGCTTATGAAAACATTAGACTATAAAACATCTTACAAAGCTTAGCGAAACATTTCAGTAAGCATTTCATAACACAGCACAAAGCCATTCGCTTAACATTTTTCTTCAAATTACTGAAGTAAATCTCAAGCGATCCTAGGAAGAAAATAAAATCAATACACATCTACATAACAAAAAGAAAGAATGCTATGACATAGAAAATAATCATAAGTGATTCAATTTTATAAACTTCCTGTTTCGCTTTGAAGACTGACTGGCAAACAACCTTGTGTTTTCTTAGAACCGCATACTGAGGTACAGACGCTGCACCATCATGTTCAAAGGGCAAGATTTCTCACATTCTTTAAAAGATGAGGAGGATCATACATCACAAAGACCTGGGATCCATTATAGACAAAGAATGGCTTTTGAATGGTCACTTTGCAATATTTCTCATATCTATAGATCTGCTATGACTACTTTTACATTGAGTTCAGTTTTTTTGCACTTTATCAAGTGCTTCCTGAAGTAACGTGTACAATATACCACTGTCAACTGGCCCACTGGACAAGAATTATCCAATAGGTTGTTTTCATCTGCTCAGCAGGCCCCAAAGCATGAAGACTATGGCATGATTAGCAACAAAATGGCTCTTTCCTTACTGTCTGTAGTCTTCCAACCCCTCTATTTAATCTCTTTCTGGGTTGTAGATGACCCAGCCGACATCCCTGCAACTTTATTCTTCAGTGCATTAAGGATATTGTCATTAAAGCCTGGATAGACATGAACTTTTGCCATTGGATGTCGTAGTGTTGAAATGCTTGGAAGAGCAAACAATTTTTAACCATGTGATATGCATTTTGGCTTATATGATATAATGACAATGCAATGCACTTATCCTTGTCTGACCATCTCACCCTTTGCTTTTTACCTATTCGGATCTGTGTTGCCAAAAAATCAAGAGCAGGCTAAGGTAGATGTTCTGATAAATCTGTGATGAGCTGTTCCTTTTTGGCTTTTGTTGATAGTTTCAATGACGCTGCTCGACAACAAAAATTCTGGTCTCCTTGCACGGCCCGAGAGCAGTGTTTGTGATGCAAATGTTAGTAAACAATTGTTGTGTGACCCAACATTTTAAGCGGAAACATCAGTATCTATCATTCATGTCTAGCTTCTCTTTTATTTGTGTTGTCTTTGAAATATTTAGTCGCACGCTTGCGTTCTACGTTAACAGTAGTAGGTTACAGGGTTAAAAAAGGTCGATGGGGACGTTGTTAAAAACAATCAGGTCTTAAGCTGCTTAGATAAGCACAAACCATTATTTTGGTGCTTACAAAGGGTTAGTCTAATCACGGACGTGTATAGGTGGACTGCTGTCTGTCTGCCGAGACCAACGCTGAGCCTCTTGCAAAGTTATCCGCTGTTAGTCTCGGCGAGCCTTAATGAATGTGAATAAACCGGAAGCTTTGCCGTCCAAAGCCTCGTTCTAGTAATTAAACTGAAACGTGACTTAACTGGAAGCTTTCTCGTCCAAAGCCTCGTTCTATGACTTCACTGAAAGAAAATCGTCTGCAAGCAGTCCAGTAATACAAGTTCGTGGTCTAGTGATTTACGAAGAAGAATGTGTAATTTTAAACGTGTTGTTAGTCCTTTCATACACAAAACTGTTCTAGTAAACGGAAATCCATTTACTTAATTCCGACACCATTCTAAAATCGACAACAGTTGATACGACCTAAGAATGTTATGAGATTTCTTATAATACCTTGCTAGTTATCAATTAATTTAGAAGTTGGACTATTTGTAGATTCTGAAGCAGACAGGCCTTTCATCTGCAGTCTAAGAAATTAGTAACATTGGCTATTTGTTACATTATTCCTAGTTTACTGTAACAGTCATGACTGTCAAATATTACTGTATGTATCGACACTGAAATCATGTTATTTGTTGATCTCAGTAGGTACAATCACAACTGACAACTTTATTAATATATGCGAAAGAGATTTTTTTAAATTCAAAACTCTCCCTTACTATTCCGTGCAATATTACTCAGATAAGATAAGATAATACTTTATTTGTCCCGGAGGGCAATTCGGTGGCAGCTCGACAACAACAACAACAACAAAATTTGTATGCACCACATTCACATTCATGTTTCATTCGTTCGCACAGCACCATTCAAAAGACGCACGGCTGAAACAACTAAGGACGGCCTCAGTCTGTTGGTTCTGCATGCAGGCACACAATATCGGCAGCCCGATGAAAGCTGGACAAATTCTTTCGACAGGACATGCCTGTCATCACGAAGGATTGCAGACACTTTCAGAAGTGTTTGCCTGTTATATAGAGTCTGAGAGGCACTATGAGCTGTCCCAACGACTTTGGACCAGGTGGATACAACACGATGTAGGCTGTTCTTGTCCTTCACCGATAAGCTGTTGTAGAAACAGATAAACGAGAAGGACAGCACGCTCTCTATATGCGATCTATAAAAGAGCTGCAGAAATTGGTGGGAGACAGAGAAAAACTTCAGCTTCCGGAGAAGGAAGAGGCGCTGCTGAGCCTACTTCACGACAGTCTGAGTGTTGACACCCCAGCAAAGTCACCTATCGAAGATGGTGCACAGGTATTTGAAAGCAGGAACAATTTCCACCTCCTTGTCGTGTTTGTGTTTACATTTCATTTAATCTGTTTAATATATCCAAGAAATAAAAAAAATTATATATTGTTTATTTTATTGTAGAGTAAATTTCATTATTCTTTAGTTCATAAACTACAGGTATTGTCACTACAAAATGAATTCGACCACTGTTACTGAATTTAGAGTGACATGAGTATGACAGTTTTATTCAGAGCCAAACTTGAATGCATTCGTGATTTTTTAAAGAAAAACTGGGAGCTAATCAATTTTTCTTTGCTTCTCATTTTCTCGTTTGTTACACGTCAAATGCTTTTACGCAGCACATCTCCTCCCTCAGCCTACTACCCCCACCTACCCCCACCCACTCTCTCTTTCTCATACGCACGCACACACACACACACCCCTACCTGTAAGACGACCTAAAAACAAAGCAAAGTGCAAGCCCCACTCGTTATTTTATTTTTTGTTTGTTTGTTTTGTTTTGCAAAGTTAGTTCCCTGTCTTATTTTTAGACCAAGAGCTAAGTAAGGACATATAGGTCAAATAAATAGGTCAATACAGAGCCGTGAACTAGGTACAGCCCGACACATTCAAACTTCGCGGAAAAAAATTCTCAAGAAACTGAATATGCTTGTTTGCACGTGTTGCCTTTACGCATGAGTGGGTCAAGCTGGATATTGACAACTCGGACAGGCGACGCTAAAGAGTGGTTCTCCTTCTTTCCCCTTGCTTTTCTTGATTTTGTTGTTCACTCACTCACCCGTGTTTAGTCCGGTATCTTTGTGTCCATTCATTCGTTTCGATGAGAAAGGTGCAGTTCGGCCTTGGAAGAAGAGGTAGTTCCTGTGTTTTTCGTTACGTGATTCGTTTCTACCATGCCTTCACCTCCAAATTAACTCTTAGCCCAGGATAAAAATATTTCTATGTTCAAAAACATGGGCTTAAAATTTACGATTTTGAAGACGATAGTGAAACTGCAGAGCCACGCTCGTAGCCACGCTCGTGGGGCACGAGCCACGATAGTAAGCGTATCGTTGCTCATTGTGTTCTGCCAGTAGGGCCACAATCGTGAGCACAGCCACTATCGTGGCTCATCGCGCTCTGCCGGGTAAGCCAGTAAACTGGCTCTTCGGGCTCAGCGGTGTACGGAACAACACGGAAAGGAGGAATTAACGTCGTACTTTTTCAAAACAGTGGGGCCTAATAATCATCACGCAAACAAGATGTTGACAGGTTTAGTAAATCCCAACCAGGAATTAAACTCACTTGTATATAAGACAGTGACGGAGGAGCCATATGCCTCAGGTCAAGACTGGCTGGTCATTATAATTAATAACGACAAGTTATTTGACAGCGGCACAGATTCTAAAGGGGAAACAGACTGTCACTTGTATCAAAGTTTGGCTTCGACTTGACGAGTGCTGTCAATTCTGCTGACGACACAAAGATGGCTGCAGCAGGTGTCTTGACCGTTGTTACGGGACTTCTCTTCGTGACCATCCCGCTTCATGCACAGGTACGTACCGAAAAATTACCGTCACCTGCAAGTGCGGGTGCATAGCGACCATCAGCCATTATATGTAGGTAAGTACATGTATTGCATATGCACAAGGTGTTACGCATCAGATGTTGTGGAGGTCAGTGCGAGATGTCGTCTATAGCTGCCGCCAGCGCTTTGATGAGGTATCTGATCCCGTTTGACTTGCCGGTCGACTGTGTGACTGATTGTCTAGATCATTCTAGCAGGTGCGTGAGTGTGTGTGACTGACGCAAGCCTTGATCCCTGGAATGTTCGGTGCGAGAGAGCAAGTAGGACGGAGCAAAAGTAATAGAGTGAGGGCAGCTATGGCAGGTGTGTGTCGCCTTTGTTCGTGTGGGCGTGTGTCCCCTTTAGCTAGCGAGTGTCACTGTCAGTTAGTATTCGGCGTGTGTCACCGTCGCCGGCGTGTCACGTGTGTCACTGTGGCCAGGATTGTCACCGTTTAAGTAGAAGGAGTTGTTACTGGAGAAGTTTCATCTAAAGTGTTATCTAAAACTGTAAAGTGCTTCGTTTGAAATATCTTCGACTGCCAAGACTCAGTTTCTTGGGGAGGCTGGCACCGTTCATTTAGGATCCGTAAACGAACCATTGACAACGACGTAGGCCAGTGAGACTTCGTCGCTCAATTTAATTACGGTCAACCGACAAACACATCACCTGTTTCCGTAACATGTGGGGGCATCGTCCAAGATCGGCATATTCAACCTCTTCTGCTACAGAGAAGCTGCGCCAGTAAAGACAAGGTGAAGCTGTGTGAACTTGTTTTCAGTCTTGCGAGCATACAGCCATGAAATTTATGAGGGAGCTAGGGAATCTAGGCAAAGAGTTGGCTCTCAAAGAAGACGATTTAAGAAAGTTTGTGGAACGAGAAAGGGAGAAACAAGAGCAGAAAGAGAGGGAGAGAGAGAAGAAAGAGAATGAGCAGAGGGAGAAGAAAGAGCTGCAGATTGAGAGTTAAAGAAGCTAAAGCTACAACTGGAAAGAGAGGATACAGAAAAACAACGAGCGCACGAACTGGAGATGGCGCGATTGAGACCAACACCCACCAAGTCGGAGGTGTCTGTTAAATGTGAGAGACCAAAGCTGCCGAAGTTTGTCGACGGGAAAGACAGTATGGACAGTTACCTGCAACGTTTCGAACACCATGCTGAGTTGTCCAGCTGGCCGCGAACTGAGTGGACATGCACATATGCCTCTATACATGTATGCAATATTATCGGCTGTATTTATAGGTATGTGCTTCGTATCTGCTTTACCTGCACAGGTAATATTACTAGCAGTTAGATGCACGGGAATGTGTCTGCACCTTTATGCACAGGTAGTTGTCTCTTACGAGAAGAATAATAATTCTGATGGTCTGGGGTTCTGGTGTGGTCTGTTGCGTGCTTGGGTGTGTATATTGTATACATTTTTTTCTGCCAGACTGAATCGATCGACATCAAGGTCGAAGTCAAAGATCTCGTGACCTCCATCCGTGACATCGTAGCGAGGGCAAAAGAAGGTCAGACTGCTCTTGTGTGATGGTTTCTCACGTGCTGGTCAAATCCTTTCATATTCGTTCAATATCTTTCATATAAATATATCCCACTTTATCATCTTCATTTAGTTTATGTGAGAAAGATTCCATGTTATGAAACTTTTCTTCGGGAATCGTCATGTATAAAAATGTGTCATGTTTATCAGGTTCATCTCTGGTAGCCGATGTCGGCGACCTAGAAGGCTTGCAAAATGCCGTCTTCAATCTTATCGCTCGCCTGCCAACCCAGGAAAGTGAGTGTACTTAGCTGACAATAGCAGTAATAAGACAACCAAGGAAAGTAAAAATACTTAGCTGATGATGAAACTAACAAGACAACCCAAGAAAGTGAGTGTACTTAGCTGATAATAACGGTAATAACACAGACCTGGTAAGTAAGCTTACTTAGCTGATAGTACTGAAACAACTTCCATAGCACTCCAATTAGATTACCATAGGCTTAAACGTGCAATTTATATAAAGACTTTCGATATCTGTATTACCTCCAAAGGCACATAACTTTTGCAGTATCTTCTTTCTTGTACCGAACCTGTCTTATCGAGTAATGTAACTGTTTCATGCTAAGCGGTGATAGTTGCTAACTAGAAACTATAAAAACACAAAAAATAGAAATAAGATTATAAATTAGAAAAGGCTTTCATAAGAGCATACAGCTTCACGACATTTTTGGATTTCTCTCTGGCTCAGCAATTTTCAGTGCAGTAAGGAGAATTGTCTTCTTTTTCATTGCCTAATGAAATCTAAAGTGACGTATTTCCGGGAACATATCCGGGAACGTTGAGCTGCTAGAAGGAACAAGCTGGGCTTGTCATGAAGAAAAGTCCTAAAGCTCTCATCCTGTGACAGTTTTTTAGAGTGCGAGACACAGACTGTCATCAAGTTGGCTGCGGCTTCAATTGGCAGCCATGAGGTGCTGGGTGTGCTGCTGGCTGGGAGTAAGTAAGATAACCTTCACACTTGCTTGAAAAATTTAATATGCAGATATAGACCTTGACAACAGGGCTTGATGACCTGCTTGGATTTATCGCCACTGTGGTAAACGTTCTAAAAGATTAAAGTGTGCTGGGTTGTTGATGTTATTATTATTATTATTTACTGCTTTTAAATAATTTTCATTGCTTTTATTGTTACTGCTGTTAAAGCGTTAGCGTCCTATAGAAGAAGATACGATAAAACTTTTTTAATACGGAGGATTAATGACAGAGAGTCTTTTTTTTACGTGACAGGTGATGTAGAAATACAAAGCGGTCTTATAGGGCTGAGCCTCGCCTTTCTGGACTGTGCAGCGCAGCAGCTGGACGGTGAGAAATGAAAGCAAATACGATAGGTGATAGCGATTCTTTTTTCTTAACCCTCATCACCATCATCATCATCGTCGTTGTTGTTGTTGTTATTGTTGTTGTTGTTGTAGACGTTATCGTTGTCATTTATTCTTCGTCATCAGAAGGGTTAGAAAACATCTTGAGAAACAGAAAACATACTACAACCGACATCATCTGACAAAAAAATGATACTGTCTGTAGGACGACAAAACACTATAAGATTATGTTATGGAATACGTTACGATTGATCCAGAAATATCAATGCTATGCACAAATCATTGATACCACATGTTGTAGATATCCGATGACTTGTAACAAAATCAGACAAGTTGTAGCTCACGCCGTATGACTTGTAACAAAATTGTAGATCACATCCAAAGACCGTTTGTTGTGCAGACAAGCTGGCGCGGTCGTCTGACGTGGGTCCCGAGCTCTTCGCCATCAGCATCAGCGTCAACACCATGATCGACATCATCAAAACTTCCGGTACGTGACCTCGTAAACATTCAGTTGTCACCCCTGACACTTCTGGGCTGTGCTATATTTCTTTCCTTTGCACTATTTTTTTGTGACGGTCTGATATTTTTCACTAGATTATTAATTGGATTAAAAACATTCATTATATTATGTCCTTTCCAAAAATAAACATTTTTAGACGATTTAAAAATACAGAACAAGTAAAGCCACCATCAACGCGCTGTGAAAACTTCGACCAAACAATTTCATACTTCTGTGTTTCGTAATGAAATGGAGTAGTCAACACTTGTAAAGCTTCGTATATGTGACACACTGTGTCAATATTATATTTCTAACCACACCTAAGAAAAGTGTAAACATCAAATCTTTCAAGTGATATAGCATCTCATCTCGAAAGTAGCTGGATGTTTGTTCTGGACAGACTATTCAATCAGACACACTCTCATCTTCTCTGGTATAATTTTATTTAACATGAACATTAAGGAGTAAAAATACGGAATAGAAGATTGTACCCCTCCACTTCTCTATAGTTTTGTATTTTTATCAAGAGGAGTTTTTATGAAGTTCGCATAATTGAGACATTGTGTCAATATAGTATCAATAGTCGCCCCTAGCTTGTTAGCAGTTTCAAATGATAGTTTCTTCACCCATAAGCTACTGAATGGTTTGTTTTGGACAGATGCGACAATAAGGGAAAACCTATCTCTTGTTGAGCAAAGAAGTAGAAGCAGACGAGATGCGGTACCTTTTCTGGGCCGGGGTTTTGAAGTCAGCAGTCACGTGGTCCGGTGGCGGGACACGACTGGTTCGCACACGTTCCACTTGGGGCCGCCATTGTTCCCGCGTGGATTGAGACACGTGCAGCGACGCTCACCTAAGGGGACGGGCACCCTAAGTGTATCAGTAGACTCGAAATCGGGCAGCGTGAATGGAAAAGTGGACTGGACGAATCCTAAAGTAGGGGTCTCCGCTGGTGTAGGTGCAGGTGTTGCCTGGGGTCCAGACGGTGGTGAGAAAAGCGTAAATGCCAACATAGGCTGGAAAAATCCGAAGAAAACGGTCTCCACTAATGTTGGTGCAAATGTTGCCTTGAAACCAGACGGTGTTGAGAAAAGTGTAAAAGCCAACGTGGACTTGACAAGTAAGGACGGAAAGGTCTCCGGTAGTCTTGATGGAGGTGTCACCTGGGACCAAGGCGGTCCTAAAACAAAAGTGGGCTTTACCGTTACTGTTAAGATTTAACCTCATCGTCGTTTGACAATAGATCACAATTCGCCTAGAATCAAAAGTAGATTGCATGTGCATTTGATTATCAAAGCTAACGGTGAAGAAATCTTTGGTAGTTAGAAACACTACCCAACATTAACCGTCTTAGCCGGTGTATACACAAGAGCTTTAACCTTTTTCGCTTTTGACTGTAAGTCCTGCGATTCACGCTATTCTGTGTCCCTCACATTGTTTTACTCAACAAGTCGCTTTCCTGATGTTAGAGTTATATTGATGATAACTTATAATGAAAAAGAATGGAGTTTGATTTCTTCATAAATTTTATATTTTATATTCTATCATTTGTTGTTTCGTGTATTCATGTTAGTGCATGGATGGAAAAACGAACAGCGACGATCGCCTTAGTCTGGTCGTAGTGGAGACTTTGGTGTCGGTGAATTCGGGGGGGGGGGGGGCTGGACGAGCCCGAATAGATGGTTCTCCGCTGTTCTTCACGGAGGCGGTCTTCAGCCCATCGCGAGCTTTAATATCAGATGTAAGACTCACAAGTCTTACAGGCAGAGACAGAAAGTGGTTGCCTTTTGACACAGAAGAAATGCAGTGAAGTTGTAGCGCCGCAAACGTCTATGATCTAGTCAGGATTTGCCCGAGTCGGGTGGTAATTCTCGGCGGAGGCGCAAAGAGTGCGGTGTGTATGTAGTTATTCTGCCAAACATTCTAAGCGTTTTTGTATTTTGTCAAGAGTCTTTTAGCACATGTATTATTGTATTGAATCTGTATATAACAGACTTGGTTTCACGTTTATGTACTTTGCTTTTTGATTAAATTTATGACGGGGAGATACCCGTTACAGTACAGCACAAGTGTGGCTTTCCCTCTAGTCTTGTTGTTGATTCCCCATTGCATTACCTGTGTGGGTGCAAGCACGTATATGTATCTATGTGTGTATTTCTAGGTGTGCGTGCATGCGTGTGTGTGCGTCTGTGCGTGTGTGTGCGTGCTTGTACGCGAGTGCGAGGGCATGTTACAAAGAGAGACCAGAAACACAAAATATTTTAAAAAGTACCCGTTTGTCTTTTAATCATTATGAATCGGTGTTATGTGTCATTTTCTTCCTAAGTCGGTAGAATAACCCTTTATGAGCACTAAAATTATTTATTTTATCCAAAAAACCGTAAAATGATTGTTTTAAACATCATCATCATTGACCTTTCTTACCCTGTAACCTATATAATCCTGTTAAGATAAGAATCCACAAGAATGCAAGCTTCAAGGACAAGATCAATAAAAACGGATTTTAGGCTAAATACTGACCTTTGGGCTTAATGTTTTTGTTCACGCAACAATCGCATCACAAAAACAGCTCTCGGGCCGTACAAGGAGGCCAGCACGTGTTAATGTCAAGCAGCTTCACCTTTTGCCGTCCACGTTCGACTTTATTCTCCTAAGTAACATTGTTAAAACTCTTACATCATGGAGGTGGGAACCGTCCTCATACAGTTTTGCACTCAAGCCCTGTGAGGAAGCAAAGTGGAGAATACTGTCGTGACAGTGGACACCTGTATTATTAAAGAATTATTAAGTATTAAAGAGTGATGCATTACAGCACGAATTAGGTTCACTTTGCTTTCCTTCGCGAAAGTGTGCGAAACATGGCGGCCTTCGAAAACCCACGTGCAGCAGAAATTGAGACACGACTGTAAGTAACTGTTTGTTTGAAACCCGAAATCAAAACCTTTGATAATTTTAAGCAACTCATATACATGTAGTATCTATAATGTAAGTCCAACTGTCCATTTTACGTAGGTCCTCCATCCATTAAGGAAGATATAAACTAGTAAAACTACTGAGCACGAGTTCCCTCTTCTATACAGTGTGGACCCATTATAAGTAGCCCGTCTCCTGTGATATGCTCAGACTAGGTGGGCTACGATGTATTTTGATTGTTTGAACGAGATTGCGCGAGTGCGTGCGTTCTTTGTGTGTGTGTGTGTGTGAGAGAGAGAGAGAGAGAGAGGGAGAGAAAAAAATCACAATTTGGAGTTCGCGAGAGTAATTTCTCTGGGCGACACCATGTACTTGGTCTTCAATATATGCCCTTGCTCTCAAAGTCTTCTAGAACCTAAGATCGGTTTCTTGGCTACAAGTTAGGACGTCTCTTCAAGCCGATAGATAGATATTACTTTAATCATCATAGATCAATTTCTTCTCGATTTTTATTTGACCATCGATAATGGCACACACACACACACACACACAGGTGACACGGGGCAGCACTCACAACATCATGAACAACACCAAACTACGCGCTTCTCATGTACTTTTATTCTGGGATTACTAGCTATGCTAATTATAAATCATGTTTTGACTGACAAGGAAAGCTCACACTGGAAGGACAGACTTTGCCGGACATGCCTGGCTCACAGATTCTGTCCCACTGAATGACTGTCTTTGCTGACGGCTGCTGAACGGGTTATTCGTAATGTGTTCTCGTTACAGGTTTTGTGTTTCTTATGTAAATTTGAACGTCCAATTAAAAGAAAGCTTATGTAAATAAAAACACTTTGTCAACATCAAAATATGTCAGTCTTTCTGCCATTGTCTTTGCTTTCCTTTCCCGCTCCCCACTTTTGCTCAGATTTTATTTTGCCCATGTTGCATGTTGAATGTCGTATGACGTGTCTTGAGTCCTGTCCTATTTTTTACTCTTAAATTTCTATGATAGGAGGAGAGCATATTTTACTTGAGGAATAAAACAGATTGAACCTCGAAAAATAACTTTTTAGGTGACGTGTCTAAAGATCAGCCTGGAGTGTTTCAGAGCTGGACAACTAAAGATCAAGAGCATGATCGATTGAATGCATTCCAGACTTTCCAGTAATGCACCAAACAAGAAACGGTAGAATAGTGCAGAAATTAAACTTCATTATTTTTGTTATTAGTAAAATCAATATAACAGCAGCAGAGCGACATATTGAAAAAGGCAAACAACGTTAGGGATGCAAATAATGGAAATACATTTTTCACTATCTCAAAACAGATAATCAAAAACCAGAAAAGGCCTAAACTCTTTTTGAATACGCTTGTTCAGAGGTTTCATGTTGAGTATTGTTACTAACTACAAAGGAATTGTTATCGCTTAGATTTGATAATCGCATTTACATGCGGTCTCCTGTTGATTCTAGTCGAATCGTGGTCTGGTGTCAAAGGACGATGAGGCTAAAAGTTGAAACGAAGTCTTACGCCCACATTAGGGTTTGGACGGCCTTGGCCCCAGGTGACACCTCCGCTAACATCAGTGGAGAAACGTCCGTTCGGGCTTGTCCAGCCCAGGTTGCCATTTACGTTTCGCTGAACACCGCCTGGACCCCACGCAAAACTTCCACCAACATCACCAGAGAACCCTCCGTTTGGATTTTTGAAGCCAACGTTTGCATTTACGTTTCTCTGAACACCGTCTGGACCCCAGGCGGCACCTGCACCAACATCAGTGGAGACCCTTCCGTTCGGACTCGTCAATCTGAATTTTCCATTCAGGTTGCCCGATCCTGAGTCTCCCGATCCACTGAGGCTGCCATTCCACTGAGGCGAGCGCCGTTGCACGTGTCTCAATCCATGCGGCAACACTGGCGACCTCAAGTGACCAACATGGAACGTGTGCCAGCCAATCGTGTCTCGCCACCGGACCACCTGATTGCTGACGTCAAACCCGCGTGCCAGATGCCGGGCCACATCTCGTCTGCTCCTGTTTCCTTGTTCGACAAGAGTTAGCTTCTCTCTGATTGTCGCATCTGTCCAGAACAAACTTACAATAACTTATTGGGGGAAGAAACTGCATCTTTTGAAATGTGTAGACTTAAGCATTGTTTGCTCGGAACGACTATTGAAAATGTATTGACACAATGTATCAAATAAACGAACTAAATAAGAAGTCTTCTTGACGATACACCATTACAAGAAAGTGTGGATTGCTGGGGCACAGTATTCTGTGCAATGCATTTTCTCTTTGTTCTTTATTGTTCTTTACTTAAAATGTAAAAAAATGAAGCAGAAATTATTTCGCGTATGAATCATAAAATGAGATTTATTCATGCTGTTTAGTAAAACTGTTAAATGCGGAATGTTAACAAAGGGCAAAGGGAAGGTACAACGTGTCCCAAACGTTTCTCAGGGGAAACAACTCATCTGCACGCTAAGACCTACCAGCAGTTTTGATGATGTTGGCTGTGGTGTTGATACCAAAGATCATGGCGTACAGCTCTGGGCCCACGTCAGACGACCGCGACACCTTGTCTGGTGACACATCATCAGCGGTGATCTTTGTTTTGTTTGATGTACAAACGTCATCGAATATAAGTCTTTTCTCATTTACTTATCAGGCACAATCTACATCTATGATTTAGCAAATGATTCTGGTGTGCTTGACGTGGACAGTGCCCTACTTTATTTTAACCGTTTTGATGTCATTTTCTCTTGTAGGGAACGAATGGATTGAGAGTGAAGATAGAAAGGGTTAAGGAATGTGCTAGAGCGAGTGAGTGTAGTGATTACCCAAGTGAGTGTCAAAAAGTGTAAATTGTCCTGGTTAGGCATTGGGATTCTGACGAACAGTGAGTACTGATTAAAATTATTGCTCTCTGACAGCTCAAGCCAGGACCTGACCTTGTTTGATAATTAGATGATTTGAAGTGGATGTTGATGCAGAGTTAATAATCTCGGGTTTTCACAAGCGAGGGTGAAAGTTACTCGAATTGCTTATTGTGTTCATGTAAATTGTATATGTCACCCCCTACCCCAGGTGGCTGTCATAATTTTACATCCTGTCATTTGTTCTCGACATTGTTTAGGTGTGTGTGCAAAGCGTTGGTTTTCCGTAGACGGCAAGAGATCATAGAGGGGTTTTGTTGTTGTTGTTGTTGTTATCTTTTACCAGGCAGCCATTACACATGACCTGTGCAACCTTTGGCAATCATTGTGTTCTTTTTTGAAAGAATGCGCATTTGTCATATTTGAGCGAGTTGTGAGATACATTATTTGTGACAATACTGCTGTCTACTTCTTTGATCGTTACTGGAGAAAACGAGTTTTGTTTCGTAAACGTGTGAATTCTGTTGCTACCTGTGTATATAGTCTGACAATTAGTATTCCCTTTTCTCCAGATGATACTGTTTTTTCACAATACTGTTAACTTTCTGCACATATTATGCTAAATCTGATGATGATGATGATGATGATGATGATGATGATGATGATGATGATGATGATGATGATGATGATGATGATGATGATGATGATGATGATGTATTTATAGTACCTTCCAGTAGCTGCGCCGCTTGATCATCAAAGGATAATGCCAACCCTATACGTTTGCTTAGTATTTCCATTTCACCTGTCAGGTAAAATATGCAGACTCTCAGATTAAATAGAACTCTGAACGCTTTAACATCCACCCGGGCTATAAAAACTCTGATCATCAGTGCCCCTTGCACTTTTATATTTTAAATTTCATGTATTAAAGAAAATCACAAGACCTGAGGGAAATTACTATTTTGGTGCATTTTAAATAAAGTTGTGTTTTTAAAAGTTTTTGACATTTTATTTTGAAACTGTCGGCATGTGAACAGAGCTTTTTCGTTTTTCTCTCTAGAGCAATAAAGGTCAGCTTAGTTACCCTCAGCCAGCAAGGCACCGATCACCTCATGGATGCCGACTCCCGCCGCAGCCAACTTGATGACAGTCTGTGTCTCACACTCTGAAACTGACACAAGGTGCGAGTATCAGTCATTTGACTTCATCTTGTCATTTTTCAAGCTAAAGGACCTTTTCCCGACCAAACTTACTTTTCCAAGTTTTTGTTGTGACAAGCACAACTCGGCTAGTCGAGAACCGCACATGAATGTCCCCGACAGTCTTTTGTTGCTGGTCCGTTACCGGTTCTTATTCCAGTGAGCGTAGCCAAGTGAACGTTATTAAGGTCATAAATTCTTCGCAAATAGGAAACCTCTGCGACACGTCTAGTAGACAAAGTTAAGATCGAGGGAGTCATGGCAGCGGCAACGACAAGGCAGAGATTTACTTTGACTGGAGCGAAGCTCGAAGAGGTGAGCAGTTGTCAGGACTTGGCATCCACCCTTTCCAAAGACGGCAGCTGCATTGCAAACATGTGCATCAGGGTCGCAACAGCGACAGCAGCAGTTATAAAACTGAACAGGTTCTGGTTACCATCTGATTGTATAGACTGTACAAGTACCGGGTACAAGTTTTCACCCTTCTGTACGGATGTGAAACGTGGACTCTGCTTGCCAATACAAAGAGGAGAAAACAATAATTCGAAAATAAGTGCTTGAGAAGGCTGCTCCGGTTCTGGTACAAGAAACATAAAACCAATGACTTTGTGCGAACATCGGTCGCTACGCACGTAGGACAACAGGAACCCCATCTGGAAACATCAAAGAGGAGCAAGCCTGACTAGTTCGGCCATGTGACCCGGAATGACACTCTTAATTACGTTTTGTATGGTAGCTTACAGAGTGGTCAATATCAAGTACAGAACAAAGGAAGAACTTGTTGGGAAACTTGCAGTAATGGACTGGTCGTGAAGGAATGAATTGCAATACCACCTTTCCATCCGTCATTGAGTGGCGACAGAGTTCAGGCGTTGCCTCTGTATAGTTGTTCTCCACCGACGACTAGCACTAGCGGACTAATATAACCCCTCGTCAGCTGGTACCAGTCAAGGTATGTTTTATGTCTTATGTAACAGTAAAGAAGTCGTATAAATTTTACTACTTTACTCTTAGTTTACATTCGTCTTAATTGTCTTATAGTTTTGTTATTATTTTTATTACCTGCCTATAATACTCACTTTCACTGGCTGGCAGGCGAGAAACGAGATTAACAGTGGCGTTCTGCAAGTAATCCAGGTCCTGAAAAATTTTTTCTAGAGAAGCACCTGATAAACAAGAAAAATTTTCATGTATTTAGCGAAAAATCTGATTTTTTTTATATGCACTATACATGTAAGGAAACATGATGAACATGTGTAATTTATGTATAAGTGAACCTTGCAGATAATCATGGACTTTTATAATTGCTATCCTTTTTACAACTAGAACTGTATCCTACATATCTTTATTTAAAAAACTGTTAAATGCAGTATGTTTAATAATAATTTACCAAAATTATTCTGTTAAAGAGAAAAGCAAAATGTTTTGATCGGACACGTCAGAATGTCAGTATTATTTTATGTCAACATATCCTTTACTTTGATTTTCCATTTAAATAAAAGACGATTGATAATACTTTTATCAGGATAGAAGTCACTCGTTTAAAACATGAACACGTGAGAAACGAGGTCAGACTGACCTTCTTTTGCCCTCATGATGACGTCACGGACAGATTTCACGATTGTCCTGATCTCGCTCTTGATCGACTGAGTCTGGGAGAGAAAAGTATGCAATATACACATCGAAGCACACACACACACACACACACACACACACACACACACACACACACACACACACAGAACCTTAAGGGAAAAGTAGCTAATAATGTTGCCCTCTACATAACAGAATGTCTGAAAATGAGAACATCATGACAGTGTACATATAATTATTCAGCATTGAGTGTCATCATATTGTTTACCATTTAGCTGTAACCTCAAACACAAATAAAATGTTGATTAATTACAGCCACCCATTGTTAACAGGTAAGTACCATACAGTATTTGATGTTGTTATGGACCATAGGGCATCCCGAAAACTGAATAAAATCATTATTATTACACATGTGTAAGAACCCTGAGAGTAGTATAGTCATTAAAGTTGTACTATAACCAAAACATTATTTGAAAAGGAGACCTCCATGACCACGTGCACCACATGAGGTTACGCAGTGAAAAATGTTAGAATCTTGTCTGATTATTATTTGATTACATGCTGTAGACACTAAATACAAAAGAAACTATGCCTATGTACAGCCACCCAATTATAATATTATGTAACCAGCAGTACTTGATGTTGATATGGGCCAGATGGCCTTCCAAAAACTGAATTAAGAAATTATTATTATTATTTATTACACACACACACACACACACACACACACACACACACACACACACACACAAGCATGCACTAATCAGATCCGATCATACCACATCTCTTGTATTTTTCCAGCTTGCCACATGTCACGTTTCTCAATGGTCTATTAATTTAACAAAGATATCAGCTGTGCTGCTCAGCATCTTGGAGAGCATCATGCATGAAACCCTTCACGACTACCACACCATTTCAATCAACCGCTCCGATTGGCAACCTACCCTTTGCGGACGACATCGATGTACTAGCAGGTACTGGTGGAAAAATTGGAGACTGACAGTCAGTTCGAATGCATATGGAATAGAGACCAGCACTGATGATTAACATCAGGGTCACTGGCAAAGGGAAAGCAGAGATCTCCATAAACAGAGTACGGTTTGAAGAGGTCAACAGTTGTAAGTACTTGGGAGTAACCCTCTCTAAGGACGGCAGCTCCATGACAAATATCCGCATCAAGATCACGGCATCGCCAATGACTAGGCTGGACAGGGTCTGGCGGAGCCATTACATCAGGTTTACTACTAAGTATAATTTATACCTCATAGTACCAATCCTATTTTGCGGATGTAAAAAGTGCGCCCTGCTTGCCGGTACGGAGAGGAGAGTCCAGGCATTTGAGAACAAGTCCCCGAGAAGGCTGCTCGGGATCTCGTACAGAGAACATAAAAGATGATTTTTTACGAAGCGCGGTTGCCACACTCGTAGGAAAGCAGCAACCTCTACTTGCAACAGTCAAGCGACATGAGTTGGTCTGGCTTTGCCATGTGACCAGGCACGACACTTTGTACAGCACTTTGTTAAAGACTCCTTCAAGGTACCTTGGAGGGTGGTCGACGCCGCAGTGGCCAGAGAAAGAACTGGCTTACGAACGTCAAAGGAGTGAACTGGTCGTCCTGTGCAGGACCTGTTCCCTATCGTCCAAAACAGTCGTGAGTGGCGGGCCTTGTCAGCTGCCGTGTGCTTCCTCAAACGACAAGTACCAGTCAAGGGACGAATGACTGAATGACTGACTGACACAGTAAATATTAATTACATTTGCATTTCGCAAGTGATATTTACATATTTCGTACAGTTACAATATAATACGAACCTGTAGCTAATGGTAACAATGTACCTGTACTTACACCTGATGACAACTGTGCGTACCTGTCCATGGAGTGGAGTGATGACGAAGAGAAGTCCCGCAGCAACGGTCAAGACACCTGCTGCAGTCATCCTTGTGACGTCAGTGCTTCTTTCTGCGAGACTTTCCTAGTCAAGCTTCAGGGACACGCGACAAGTGAGTCTCCTTAATTCTGGGTGTCAAGCAGCTGTAATGACCACCAAGTATTGTTCCCAGGTTTATCGCCTGCTTTTCGATCTTATATACTCGTCAAATACCTGTTTGGAATTTTAGTGTGTGTATTTACACCCTGTTTGCGTTCTAAATAATTAGATATCCCTGGCTGTTCAAAAAACGTTAATTCATTCCGTGAGTGTTGCCGGGATGATGTATGGTAGGTAAAAACCCACAAACATTTTATGTTCCGGCTTCCTCTTTAGGGCCAATGCTGCTCTTTCATTAGCGAAAGAAGGAACAAAAAGAAAGTAAAGAAACGAGGCAGGTTACGACTGGGTGAAATACACAAACATAAAAAAGAGAAAGTGGGTCAGAAAGAAAGCGAAGAGTAAGATAAGACATCCTTTTAAAAGGTTAAAATTCCCGCTCCGTAGTGACAGTAGTGACAGTTAATGTGAATAGGTCACCGTGTCTACGTCAGTGCCCTAAGGCGAAGCCCAGCAGTGTCTCTCCGCCTCCGTCACGTGATGTCTCGTATAAATAAGTAACATGGCTGCTGGGTGGCCAGAGGAGAGATTTTAGTCACAGGCTTTAGAGGGCCTGGAACAATCAACCTTCTCCTCCACAGTCGACCAACAAACCACAAGGCTCTGCTAACATAAAAGTGTGACAGGTGACCCAAGCAGTTGTTTTCGCTTGAGAGCTCTTTCTTTTCATTCTTAGACACAAACGGAACCACATCCTGGTGTTCTTTCCAAGACTACGCCTTCACCTTTGTTTGTCTCCGGTTGCTTCAAACAATCAAAACCAAACACCTTTTGCGCATTTGCGTGAAATTAGACGTTTAAAAACAATGTTTCTGCTTCACTGAGAAATCTTCCGCTTGGATCAAATCTCTCTGCTGTACATGAATAGGAGGTGTAATCTCTACCAGCTTACCAGTCTTTTGTCTCGAACTCTCAAAGTGGCGTGTCGGGACGTAGAGTTTAAGTCCTTAAGTCCTTTCCTCACACGATTTTCACCTTTCATGTTACAGGTCCTTCTCATTGGCTGCAACTTTTTCCTTGATGAGCTCATCTTGACATGGGAGGATCTTTCCAGCCGAAAATTGGTTGAAAATGTTTTGACAAGTGCTCCGTCACAATAAACGTGTGCCAGGGGCGCCCTTAGCCATGAGCAAACTGTGCACTTGCACAGGGCAGCCAAATCCCAGGGACCGCCATACCAATATATATTGAATATAAATAAAACAGAAAGAGAAAATAACGAAAATGACGGCAATGTGGCCGAAAAGCATTGTTTCTGTTTGATTAGTAGGCTTTATTTACTAATGTTGATAGAGTCGGAGCAATAAGGTATATGTAGTACATAGACATTGGCGGGCAAAGGGGCCACCGATTCTCTCTCTCTGCCCAGGACCACCACGAGCCTAGTCCCGCCCCTGCGTGTGCCGCCCAACTGTGCAAAGCTACGGCTGGCAATAAAGGCCCTGAAGACAGAGCTGGATCTTTCTAACACATAAGAATACGCACTAACTCTGTGTGTGTGTGTGTGTGTGTGTGTGTGTGTGTGTGTGTGTGTGTGAGAGAGAGAGAGAAGGGTGCGTTTTTTTAAATAATTGATTGACCTGACATAGATTACAAGGGAGAAATAATTAATTAAGAATTTCACGAACATGGAAAGCATATCCTAGCGCGATTAAAAATATTTCTATATTCAAAACATGGGTTTAAAATTTATGACTTTGAAGACAGTGAAACTGCAGAGCCACGCTCCTAGTGGCTCATCGTGCTGTGCGGCAAGGCAACAATCGGGGCCCATCGTGCAAAGAGAGAATCACGATTGTGGAGCGCTCTGCCAGTAAAGCCACGTTCGTGGCGTATGCGCTTAGAGGGCTACCGAACTTGAAAAACTTGGTTTGCCCACCAAAGAATTTATTATTATAAATATTCCGAAATAATAGCAATAAATATGTATGTACTTCCAATACAAATGGGGACAATTTTAAATTAAAAAAACCCCTGAGATTATTATCCTGGATTATTAGTGATTTTTTTAAGCTGTTAGTGATATGAAAATGGTCAAAATCATAAATCACCTACATCTGTACCCATTCAATTTCTTCCCCGGGCTTCCTCATTCCCCCACCCCAAGAAAGACACGTACATTAGCATTAAAAATGTGTACACGTTAGATATAATGACACAAGTAATACAGCATATTAAACTAATAAACCTGATCATTAAGTTTAGACATAAGTATAGCTGCAGGTGCGTAATCTAGTCTCATGTTTATGATGTACTTTGACAATCTCCTGTAAAATATTCATGAACATGGTAGAACAACATTTCCTGTATTCTTGAACCTTCTCTTTCACAATGTGAAATTAAAAAAATGTGGCTGAAGTTAGGCATGCATTACTCATTTCAGTCATGTCTTCCAGCTGAAATCTGATCACTGAAGATTGATTACTAATTGTCGTCCCCAGTTTTGTTTAATGAAGTAAAAGTGATCATGTTACCCTTTATCAGTGCATCTTACTCGAGATACCTACAAAAATCAGGTATAGCAGCATTTTTATTCTCGTTATTCTTATTATTAACTTGCATGCAAAATTCCAGAATACCCGGTACATTTATTCTTTGTCTTGTGTTAGCAGGTTCAAAGCTTTCAGTTTAAAAGGGGGATATTTTCTAATCAAGACAGTTGATGTAGTATACCCCCATGCTATCAACAGAGCCAAAGACAGCTGCAATTGAAAGCTTTCATTCCGTGGTAGACCACTTTACTCCAAAGATGCGTGGATTTTACTTTGAAGGTATTGCACAGAGGTATATTTAAACAAGATACATGTGATGCATCCCTGGTGTAGTTATACATTTCTGTTTGCTATAGAGTTGTTCTTGCTTCATTCCATTTCAATGAAAATGCCAACAAACAGCAAGCCACAACATCCTTTGAAAGGGAGCATTGCAGGCTGTGCTTCAGAAAAGATGGAGATGAGTTCACACTGCAAGAAATGAAGGTAGACTGCACTCATAGCACGCCTGTTTTACTCATTTTTAAGTGTCTGAAATGTTGCTATGACAGATTTTAAAAATAGGATAGTTATCACAATATGTGATGTACAAAATTATCCTCTACATTATTTCCTATCAAACCTCCCAGATGTTTGCAAACTGTTTAATAATGTAAAGCACACAAGCATCAAGATTGCATTGACATGATTTTTTCCTTTCATTTCAAAATCGATTTAGTGATAAAGTCGCACAAAATTGAATGTAATATACCAGAAGAAATAAAAGAAACTGGTAACTTTGTGTAAGAGATAAAAATACTGGAACAAAACTACAAATTTTATATACTAATAAAATAACAAAATAAGAATGTAAATACTAGGGATGTTCCACTTCCGCCCAGACTGGCAATAAAACGAACCCCGAGAAATTTTTTTAACGTTTCTTTTTTATTCTTCAAATCATTTTTAAATTTTTTCAACATAGTCGCCTCCGATTGCAACACATTTTTCGGCCCTATGGATCCATTTTTGAAAACGCTCTAAAAACGCCGCTTTTGGCATCAATTTGAGCTGCTTCTTCACTCCGGCAATGACCAAATCATCGACTGGGCCTTGGTATCAGGGTCTAAATTGTAAAATCAACATTGATCACCTATAGAGATGCGTTTGAAGCCAGGAAGACGCCCGTGATTGAATGTTTCCAAGAATTCCTTTCACCAGTTCACACGGCTTTCCTTTTGCTGGTTCGTCAGCAACTTTGGCACCCAGCGAGCTCACTTCTTGTTGAAGCCCAGATCAGACGGATGATCATGTGAAGACTTGTGGAAGGAATTCCCATCTACATTTCCATCTCGATGATGGTCACAGGGCCATCACGTTTCAGAAATTCACGGTATCAACGCCTGGTGACTTTTCTCCCTTCATACTATGTACAGCTCTTTCGACCTCTTCCCGTAGGACTAGTAGGTCTGCAGATTCGCTGTCTCTAGCCTGGTTGTTTTGGAGGATGTTGGCGTCGGTTGAGTACAGCATTGTCTTCTGTGAGAAGGTGACCACTTTGTGCTGTCTTTGATGACTGAGATCTTCTGCTGGTCTGTCTTAGTGAGGGTCTTTAGAAGTCAGTAGGCCTTTTTTGCTGACACCTCGTGCCATTCCATCGTCTATGTCCCGGCACTGATTCTCGATCCAGCTATCCCTAGCTGCCTTAATTCATCCCTTTCTTGATGGCACAGCACTTCTTTGTATTTAGTGGCTGATTCTGGTTTGCCTTTCTTTTCTCTCTTCAAGGCCCTCCTTTGGTCACAAAGGTCTATGATGTCGTTCGTGACCATGGCTGTTACTTATTTCTATGTCGCCCTAGAACTTCCTGGGCTGTCGAGGGTGTCTACAGAAATTTTCCGCCAACCGTGGCCTTGAAGACTTCTGCAACCTTTGGGTCTAGCAGCTTCTCTAAATCAAAGCGAATTCGCGGGGTGTTTGAGAGTCGCTTCGCTTTCAGCTTCAGCTTCAGGTTCGTGAGAACAAGGTCATGGTCGCTGCCTATGTCAGCGCCTGGGTACGTCCTTGTCTTTGCCCTGTTGATGCTGGATTTGAAGCGTCTCGACAGTAGGATATAGTCGATCTGGTTATGGACCAATCCGTCTGGTGAGTGCCACGTGGCCGTCCTTGATTTCTTGTGGGGATATAAGGTGTTGGCTAAGGTGAGTCTCTGGCTCTGCGCAAATTCTAGAAGTCTGATGCCCCTGTCGTTGGTTTCACCAAGGCCAAATTTTCCCACCGTTCCTGCCCATTGCTGGTAGGCGTCTGGGCCGACATTTGCGTTCCAGTCTCCGAGCACAACCAAGATGTCCATTTTCGGAACTGCCTTCACAACCTTGTCGAGTTGTTGGTAGAACTCTTCCACTTCGTTGTCTCCGTGTGTGGAAGCTGGAGCGTATACTTGGACAATGGTGACATTGTAGGGCTTAGCTGAGACACGTATGGAGATCAGCCGGCTCGGTACGGGTGTACAGCTGATGACGGCTCCGGCCACCTTCCTGTGCACGAGGAAGCCCACGCAGTACTCATGCCTGGCGTCCTCCCCACTGTACCAAAGTTTGTGGCCGTCGTCCGTCGTTGCTTCCCCAAATCCTGTCCATCTGACCTCCGCCAGTCCCACAATGTCCCACCGGTACCGTTCGTGTGTGAGTTGTTGCACTTTTCCGCACTTGTATAATGTGCGTACGTTCCAAGTGCCAATGGCAGTTCCCTCTCTTAGCTTGATTTCTGCTTTGGTTTTTTTCTTGAGGAAAGGGAAGGCAGATGAAGAAGGTAGAAAGTACAAACTTCTAGGAGAGTACAGAGGAATGTGGGGGAGGCAGGCGGTAAAATATAGTTTGGGATCAAGATTTTAGTCTCAGTGTAAAAAAGCGGATAAAGTCAGAAATGCTCTGGTTGAAGTAAACTTTTTTGTTGCTGTTTACTCTAACCAGAAAAATTAGGATTCGGCCAAGGGGATTACATAATATTTATTCACGCTCACGTACAGACTATTATTACATTTAAAAGCGGCGCTTTGACCTGGGTTCCGCTGTATCAATATGTTTTTTAAACCTGCCCAAAAAACATAGAAACAGTATGATTTCAGGTCAGCACTTTCGGACTGATTTCTAGACTTTGCGTTCTCTCTCTTCCTCCTTCTCCGTCATGTAAGACAAAGGGAACTAACCTAATAACCTATTGTCTGCGCTTTTTTATACATCCTTATTCTTGTTTAATAAGGCTGTCTGAGAAGCAGACCTTGTTAATGTAATCCATATTAACTGTATGTCTAGCCCTAAAACACTTCAGACCAGGTTCAACGCGTTTTAGAGGTACTACCAATGTCCTTTTATCAAGCAAAATCTACCCTTTGATTTAAAAAATACAGGACAATGTAAGTAAACACCTAGAACACTACTGAAGAAAAAAATACTAAAACAAAATTCAAAGAAAAATACGGGAGCAGGAAAGTAGATTGACGAAAAGTGCAGCGATACTGAGTTAATATGCAAAAGTTTTTCGTCTTTATAATTACAGCAGCAACACCAGCTGCCCCCACCCCACCCCCAAAAAAACTTTCCAAAGAACCTGTTTCATAACGAAGAACAAAACTTTGTCACTCCGTGTGAAGGAATCTGACAGGCACGTGCGTCAAGGTCTGACCTACCTGCTTTATTCATGTCAAGGTAAAGACGCGCTACAATTAGTAATCCCGACACTGAAGTACACGAGGATTATGGTTTGCTTACCTTGATGTCGTTCATGAGATTGTTACTGTTGTCCCACACAGAAGCATTCAAGCAAAAACACACACAGATACACTTCTGCTGCTACTACTGCTTCTGTCCTGAAATATAGCAACAGGAATCACAAAATATCATAAAACCTTATTAAACAAGTACATTATTAGAATAAATTGAGAGATATGAAATAATATATTTTGCATGTAATAAATTTATTCCGTAAGTACAATTAAACGTTCGCTTTTTATAATAAATGAGTGTACTCCTGCTCAGTGTGCGTCCATTAAACAATTGTGAGTAGATTGTTCAATCCCTGGTACACACCAACGCCTTTGTTCTTAATGGTATAGAATACATCTTGCCTAGTTCTTTAACAGAGGCCTCTTCCAACTGCTTCACGGCTTTCGTTCTGTCTACCAGACACTGTCACTCTACGGACAGACTTTGGGATAGTCTAACAGACACTGTCACCCTGCTGACACACTTTGGGATAGTCTAACAGACACTGTCACCCTACTGACACACATCCCACTGGGGTCGGTGGCGATGGCGTCTATCTGTATCTGTTCTCGTGGCAGGTGGTCAAAGACAAGCCGGTTTCTGGTGTGCCAGCAACCCTAATAAAATAATTCTGTATGTATAGAATGAATATTATCTCCGTTATATATATATATATTTATTATACCACCACACTAAGATGGCAAGAAGGAAGATTACGGCAACAACAGCGAAGACACCTGCAGAAAGCCTGGCAATCAATGGATCTCTAAATGTCTTTATATTCTACCTCCAGATGTTTTTACTCGCTACCTTCAGCTGTCTTTACAAACTACCTTTAGTTGTCTTCACATAACACCTTCAGGTGTCTCCACACTCTACCTCCACCTGTCTTGATACACTACCTCACTGTCTCTACACCGTCTTGGCTCAATCTCTTGGCAACTGACTAAAAATGTTCCCACTGTCGGTAGCGTTAGCAGTGGTCAGGAAAGTCCATCAACTAGTGCTGCGTTGCCTACCGCTCAGTGTTACGAATGAAATGTCATCACAAACATTGTAAATGTCAGCCTGTCGTCGGGTGTTTTCCCATCTTTGTTCAAAAATGCGGTGGTGAGGCCACTCCTTAAGAAATCCACGCTTGACGTCAATGTCCTGAACAACTACCGTCCAGTTTCCAACTTGTCTTTTCTCTCTAAGATCATAGAGAAAATAGTTTTGACACAGTTCTGGGCATACTTACAAGAGCACCATCTTATCCCACAAGCTCAGTCGGCGTATAGACCTTTCCACAGCACCGAGACCACTCTTATTAAAGTAACAACAGACATATTATCTGCTCTTGACGGTGGTGATGTCTCTCCATTAACCCTACTGGACCTGTCTGCTGCATTTGACACTATAGACCACTCTCTGCTTCTTCACAGACTCCACACCCTCTACGGGATTTCTGGACCTGCCCTCTCATGGTTCAACTCCTATCTCACTGATAGGACCCAGACTGTGTTAGTTGATGGTCAGATATCTCGCCCTGCTTCACTTTTCTGTGGTGTTCCCCAAGGCTCAGTACTTGGCCCAGTTCTGTTCATCCTGTATACTAAGCCCCTTTCATCATGCATCCGGTCTCACCAGGTTTCTCATCAATCCTATGCTGATGACACGCAGCTTTACTGTTCCACTCTGCCGGCTGAGTCTCACTCAGCTATTAGCTCTATAGAAGCTTGTATCAGCGATGTCAAGGGCTGGATGGTAAAAAACAAGCTTAAACTAAATGATGATAAAACGGAAGCCCTCTTGTGCCATAGAAAAAGACATCAACCTTCACTCGTCAGTCTGCCCAATCACATCAAGGTGGGCGACAGCAACATCACCTTCACGTCATCCGTTGGAATCTGGGATTTATTGTCACTGATGACATGACACTCGATAGACATGTAGCATCTGTCTGTCGGTCTGCCTATTATGAGCTCCGTAAGATCAGTGCTATCCGTCACTTTCTCTCTACACGCGCTACCAACACTCTTGTCTGTGCGTTTGTTCTTTCTCGACTTGACTACTGCAACTCCTTGCTGGCAGGCTGCCCTGACTACCTCATTCAGAGACTCCAGAAAGTACAGAACTCTGCTGCGCGTCTGGTGCTTAGAGCAAGGAAACGGGACCATGTCACTCCTCTCCTTCGTTTTCTACACTGGCTACCCATCCGTTCTCGCATTCAGTACAAACTGTCTGTGCTGTGTTTTAATTTCTTTGCTGGCTCCTGTCCTGACTATTTCTCTGAACTTCTCATACCTTACTCTCCGGCCAGACAACTATGCGCTTCGTCTGACGACCGTATCCTAACTGTTCCTGTCACCAGAACAACAACCTATGGTCACAGGACGTTTGGCTACTGTGCTGCAAAACAATAGAATTCTCTTCCTTTCCATATCCGCCACCTTCCTACAACTGAATCTTTCAAATCTGCACTGAAAACGCACCTCTTCCTTGAGCATTTCTCCTAACAGCAGTCCACACAATGCTAGTCCTTCTTAACCCCGCCCCCTTCCCTCTTGCTACTTTACCCATCTTTCTCGCAGAATCACTATATTTTTCTGTTCCTGTTTCTTGATGCCTTTTGTTTTCTGTTTCGTCAGTACTGTCGTTTTCTTTCGTCCCCTTTGTTCTGTGTCTACTTAGTCCACGTCTCTTCCTCGTTTTAAGCGCTAAGAGCATGCTCTCTATGAGTGTGAATATGCGCTATAAAAATCTTCACTATTATTATTATTCTTATTATTATTATTAAATGTTTAGTGGGTCTAGGTCAGCCTAGCAAGTGCGTGAGCAAGTGTGAATGACGTGAGCATCGGTGAATGACGCAAGTCTGGATGAATGACGCAAGCTTTGAGGTCAAATGTTCGAGCAAGAGAGAGCGCATGTGTAACGTTTAGTGTGATCGTTGAAAGAGAGAGAGAGAGAAGGAGTAAGTTAGAGTATTGTAGGCGTGTGTCGCCGTTTCGTGTCACGGTTTTGGACGGGCGTGTGTCGCCACTGTAGTTGTTTAGGTTTTAGGGTAAGCGTGTATTGTTGTTTAGCATTACTGGTTTGAAATCGAAGAAATATTATATTGTTTTGTTAACGAAACCTTCTGTGTTCCCTTTGGAAGTTGACACTGTCAGATCTCTGAACTCAACGAGCTACTAACGGTCAGTAATCAACACTCAGCATCCTGGATCCTGGAGGAATATTTGCTGAGAATAAACTTTAAATATTTTGCCATCTCTGGTGGCAAACGCATCTATGCAGACCACCCTAGTTATACACCCACCCGACCCACGAGCGCCCAGACAAGGTTCATGATGTCAGCCTTCATTAATTCGAGACAGAAACAACTGCGACGCGCGCAGGTCGTGATCCCCAGCCACCCCTTCACAAACACAGTTCTCCTTTAAATATTGACTCTTTAGAGCTGAAGGGGAAGGCGGATGAAGAAGATAGAAAGTACAAACTTCTAGGAGAGTACAGAGGACTGGGGGGGGGAGGCAGGCGGTAAAATATAGTTTGGGGATCAAGATTTTAGTCTCAGTGTGAAAAAGCTGATAACGACAGAAATGCTCTGGTTGAAGTCAACTTTTTTGTTGCTGTTAACTCTAACCAGAAAAATAGGATTCGGCCAAGGGGATTACATAATATTTATTCACGCTCAACACGTGCAAACTATTATTACATTTAAAAGCATTTGACCTGGGTTCCGCTGTATGAATCTGTTTTTTAAACCTTCCCAAGAAATTCAAAGTCTGAACTTGATCCCGTGGGTTAATGTTTCGAAAATGAGAGGCAAGCGCCTATGAAGTCTATACTATCCTTAGAGTAAAACTGTTGTATAAACCTGCCATGTCTAGTACTTACTGGCCTTTTGTGTTGTACAAGTCCATTAACTGCTATTAATGTCATATGAATGTAAAAGAAGAGTGTTCTCCTTCCAAAAATAAAATCTTTCTCACTTTACACAAAATATATTCCTTGTAATTGATAATTGTTATTCTTCCGGTGTCTGATACTCAGTTCTATAGCGAATAAGACACTGTTAGTATTTTGAAAATTAATAGTCTTCTTTTAACCACAAAGCAGCAGTTGTTTTATGGCTGGAACTGCCCCTGCACCATGTTAAAACCACTATTATCATTTAACTTTTGTACTGTGTACGTCCGTGTGTGTGTGTGTAATTGTGATGTGATATGAAATAAACTATTAATAAATCCTTGGAATAAAACAGGATATTCCTGCTCATTACAAATGTAATTTGTTTCATTTCAATGGTGTTCTTACATTCGTTAATTTATATAATTGTTTATTGCTCTGTTCTAAATACCTTCTACCCCTGTTGGTCAACTGATGATTTCGTGGCTGCTACTGTTTTGGATATCATCATCATGACCACTTGATGTTCATTTAAATGAAAAAATAGGTAAACGAGACTAGGGAACTTACGATCATAGAAAGATAGAGACAGAGAGACTGCAAATTTGTAAGACCATTGATTAGTATGCATCATATTACTGGAAAATTATGATACACATTAAGGGATGAAGAGCATGTTTTAGCTTAGAATAGTATTCTTTTCTTTGTGCCTAAAGGTATAAACTAAACTAGATTACAGAATGTTCTGTTGATATCAGCATCATAGTTTAAAGGTAGTGGGTCTACTGGGAATATCTTAAGGTATGCAACATAATGTGTCAGCTGTTGGTTGAAAACATCCTCGAAATAAGGGGGGTCCACGAATCCTGTTTCTAGTTATTAGCAAGCTGAGTCCTGAAAGAGCATTTCCATCCATTAAAACCAAGAAGTGATCGAGCTCCGGCGCAAGAGACTAAGCTACATCCATATTTGCGCATGCGCCGTGACTGATCTGACCAAGTCAGGTCCCCCGTCACACCGATCTCTGTTATGCTGTAACGTTGACTATGTTCAGTGCAAAGCACAGACACACGATGACCCTATCCTAACTGTTCCTGTCACCAGAACAACAACATATGGACATAGGATTTTCGGCTACTGTGCATCAAAACAATGGAACTGATCTCTCCCTTTCCATATCCGCCACCTTCCTACAACTGAATCCTTCAAATCTCCACTGAAAACGCACCTCTTCCTTGAGCATTACTCCTAACACAGTCCACACAATGCTCGTCCTTCTTACCCTCCCCCTTCTGCTCTTGCTACTTTTCTCCCCATCTTTCTCTGCAGAATCACTATTTTCTTGGTTTCTGTTACTTGATGCCTTTTTGTGTTTTCTATCTTTATCTTCTGTTTTTTGTCAGTACTGTCGTTTATTTTTTCCGTCCCTTGTGTTCTATCCATTTAGTCCATGTCTCTTCCTCGTTTTAAGCGCTAAGAGCATGCTCTCTATGAGTGTGAATATGCGCTATAAAAATCTTCATTATTATTATTATATTCAGACACGACCACACGTTATATGCCATAAGTTTAATGCGCACAAGGCAAGCACCAAGTCGTAAGCCTTATTCTAAAAATTGATAACCAAGATACAACAGCTTTGTGAGTCAGGCTGAGGCGAGCGCCGCTGCACGTGTCTTGCTCCTTGAGGCTGCATTGACGGCTGCATAGGACCGTAGTGGAAGGTGTGTGAGCCAATCGAATCCCGCCACCAGGTCACGTGATTGATGACATCAAACCCGCGGGCCAGATGCGTGACCGCTTCTCGTCTGTTTCTGCTTCCTTGTCTCGTGAGAATGAGCTTCTCCTTTATTGTCCCAGCTGTCCATTTCAAACAATTGGGTCAGTTATAGGGGAAAGAAATGTTAGCCTCTTAAACGATCAAATAAGCTTACTTCCAGCACTGTCTCTTGGGGATTATTAGAAAATCTGTGAAGAAATATCACACATATGAACTCTATAGTTAATTCTCTTGAAAATAAAATAAAGTAAAAATGATAAAATAAATTACTCAGCATGGTATTCCCGGTCCATTGTATTTCCATCCCTTTTTTTGCTTTATGTAGAAAATAAATTATATCATAGTATATTTCAGGTAGTAGATCAGAAAATAACTATTCATGCCGTTAGGTAGAGAAGTCAATAACCGACATGTCAGAATACTATATTCCAGAGGAAAGATGTGATTGATTGTAGTAGTCTCTCAGGGTCGACAACGGATCCCACGGTGTTTTAAACAGGCTGTTGTCAAGCCCTTGTTGAAAAAGGCAAACCTGGATCCCTCTGACTGTAAAAACTATCGTCCAGTGTCAAATTTATCCTATATTTCCAAGCTACTTGAGAGGGTGGTCGCAGAACAGCTTATGACCCATTTTATTACTCATGGCTGCCTAGATAAATTTCAGTCAGCATATCGTCCTGGCTTCAGCACAGAAACTGCTCTTCTTCGTGTGACCAATGACATCCTTTGTAGTGTCAACTCTGGCAACTTAGTGCTGTTAGTATTACTCGATCTGAGTAGTGCATTTGACACCATCAACCACCGCCTGCTGCTCCAGAGACTGTCGTCAGAGGCTGGTATCCAGGGCGCTGCGTTGCAGTGGATTGACTCCTATCTTGCCGAGAGATCTCAGAGAGTGATTGTCGGCTCTGCAAGCTCTGAGGTAGTTCCTCTGGTGTGTGGCGTACCACAGGGATCCGTTCTGGGTCCATTATTATTTTCTGTATATACTTCACAGCTTGGACAGGTAATTGAACGCTTTCAGATGGGACGACAGTTCTTTGCGGACGATACACAGATTCTGAGCAGTTTTCCCCCCCGACCCAGCAGTGGCTAGGAATGCGCTTCAACGACTTGAATCTTGTTGTGTCGCGGTGAAGACATGGATGACCAGAAATCGTCTTAAACTCAACGACGACAAGACAGAAGCGTTACTGTGCGGCCCCAGGGCCAGAAGGGAGCAGATCGGCATTAGTGCCGTGCAGGTCGGTGACGCCTCCATAGCCTTTGCTGACTGTGTGCGGGACCTCGGGCTGTTTATTGATGCAGAGCTCTCCATGTGTAATCATGTTAGTTCTGTTGTGGCAAAATCCTACTACTTTTTGAGGACTTTAGGTAGACTACGGCCCATGCTGACTCAAGCTGCTGCCAACTCACTTGCTGTGGCTACCATCATATCAAGATTAGACTACTGTAATAGTGCATTGTGGGGTATACCTGCTACGCAGTTGGATCGACTCCAAAGAGTTCAAAACACAGCCGCCAGGATTGTCACCCGTGCAAAGTCGTCCACTGAGCACATCACGCCTATCCTACAGAGCCTTCACTGGCTCCAAGGGAAAATGCGCATTGATCACAAAGTGCTTTCGATTGCACAGTCCTGCATGTTTAAAACTGCTCCTGAATATTTACAAGAGGTAGTTCCTCCTTACCGGCCGTCACGTGGTCTGCGCTCCGGCTCCCAGTCACGCTTCTGTCTCCCTGCAGTGGAAGACACAAACAAGAAGCGCACTGGAGCCAGGGCCTTCAAAAACGCGGCACCTAAACTGTGGAATGAATGCTCTGCCATCGTCATTGTCCACCATCACCTCACCAACCACGTTTCGAAAAAGACTGAAGACCCATCTGTTTACTTAAGACGGACTTAAACTTAAACAACCAAGAAACACTTGTGTCTTTATTTTTTTACTTTCCTGGTGTTTATTTATTTTTTTTGTTTTTTTTGTTTTTTGTTTTTGTTTTTTTTTTGCTGCGCAATGAGCATTCTTCCAAATGGATACCTGCGCATTACAAATGAACATCATCATCATCATCATCATCATCATCATCATCATCATCATCATCTACACTCGTCTACATACCGGTAGTGTTGATAATGATGGCTGTGCTGTTGATGCCAAAGACGGTGGCGGTCAGCTCGGGGCCAACGTCAGACGACCGCGTTAACTTATCTGTATAACACAGGTCATCAGATGTGATCTACGTCTTGTCTGGATAGAACAGTTCATCAGATATATACATCTTGTCTGCATAAGACAGATCATCAGCTGTGATCTACATCTTGTATGATTTACAAAGGTCATCTGCAATGGTCTACATCTCTGTTAGTAATGATTCTGGTGTCACACTGTAAAGACATCTGGGGCCTAACGTAAACCTGGGAGTATGAATAAAGTAGCCTGTCGTTAATGGAATGTGGTATTAATTGGATCTCGTCACGTTTTCTTTGTTCATCTTCAACAGGAAGGGTTTCGTCAGCTTTATATTTTACGGTTTCCCGTTAGGGTCATTGAATTTCCCTCTTTTTTTTGGGGGGGGGAGTGGAAATAGTCTCGCAATTGGTCATTGAATCCTAAGTCCAGTTATTCACTGCTTTTAAGCTTTCTTTTAACTTTTTAACTTTCAATCGCGTTGAAGAGTGTAAGCCCGTAGCTTTTATCAGAAATCATTTTTGTTTCATATCTTTATCCAGAGAAGGCATTTTGTATCTTTACATAGATAATAACTATTGTTTCGCTTTCGCATTCATGATTGAGTGAGTTGAGTTTATAAATATATATATATATATATTACGCGATACACTGTCAGTTATCATGCCATACATGGGTTGTACTCTAAGTACCCCACTGTCAGATATCTATCACGCTATACATGGGATGTAGTGTAAGTACCACTTATGATTATCTACTGTAACATTTATTGTCAGTACTTACCATCCAGCTGCTGAGCCACCCGATTCAAAAAGTTGAGGGCCACCCCGATACGAGCGCTCAAGACACCTAGATCGTCTGATGGCCAACAAAGCAGATGAATATGTCAGGCTACATCTACCTTTGTGTTCTCGAGATCAACGTCGTGCTAGTTAAAGGGTAGGCCAGAATGTTCAAGAAACATACTTTAATTAAGTATACAAATAAATATTGTAAATTAAGAATATCCTGTAGTCTTTGCTGCTGATAAGTCGACGACGATGACGATGATGACGACGATGACGATGATGATGACGATGATGATGCATTAAAGAAAAAAGCTGATTCACACTTTCCATCTGCTTAACCCAAAGGGAAGACAATACAACCTGCAAAGCGGGCTGTTTGATGACACAGACTTCTCTCTCATTTGTCAGGACAGGACGAATAGTTTGATTTATTTTGATATCAGGATTTTAAGTCCAGTACTACTCTTTGTGTTGACATGCACTCGGATCTCAGGCTCACTTTAAGAAGCTGATGTAATGATAATATGGTCGAGTTGTCGGAATAACAAAGTGGCGAGTAATTATTACACCTTTACTTTGAGTCCATTGCTGTCTTTAGATATTGATCTTCGTATTTTACTTCTTTGTTTCACCCCCAGGACCTCAGCACAAACCACTTGCTTACCTTCAGCCAGCATGACACCCAGCACCTCATGGTTGCCAATTCCAGTTGCAGCCAACTTGATGACAGTCTGTGTCTCGCACTCTGAATCTATCACAGGATGTGAGCGTGAGACAGTTTATGAACCACGACTACCAGTTTCACACGTGCCAAAGCTCGCTCTTTATTATTTGATTGTGATTGTTACCGTGACCAAAACGAGAACAGTTCCATAGTTATACACATGCGCCACAAAAATGTTTTGTCGTCGCAAGTCAAAGCAAAGTTAGTAAAAAAAATATTGGGATTCATACCACAGAGGGCAAAACCAATGGTACAGAGAACACATTAAAGAACTGAAAAACATTATTAAGAAGCTGTTTTTTTTTCTTTTTGATTCATTGTGATTTTAGTGCACGGGGTATTTATGTGATCTTTCAATGTGCTGAGGTGTTTACTTGCTCGTGGTCTTTTGTTTTTATCTACTTTAAGCTTTCCTTTCAATGCCCTAACGGTTTCTTCGCTTGTACAAACAAGTCGTCACTGCGATGGGTCTTACACAAGCACCAGTCATATGCTTTAGCATTTTACACAATGTCTCTCTGCTTGATAATAATGTGTATACCATAAGTCTCTAAAAGATTTTATCTTCAATCCTAATTATTGATTAGTAGTAGTAGTATTTTTATTATTATTATTACAATAAAGCAAAAATATAGATTTCCACATAAACAATAACAACATTTCATCTCAATTCTTACTTTATGTTAACTAGTCTCGTTTTGACAAAAGCTCGTAATATAATAGTTGTAAGTTTTGTTAGGTTCCTTAGAACTTCTTTCTAGCTCTCCTAAACAGATATTCTATACTTACGCGAATTTGGGAACAATTTTCATCTTTCTGATTTGAATTGCTTGCGTACAAAGGTGTAGTGGTAGTCATTTTAAGTATAAAAATATATTTTGGTAGGAACGAACTACTTTTAAACTCTATAATTACAAAAGATGTCCTCGTTATCTATTTCAGAAAACAGCAACTACCTACACTCACTCTGGTTGGTTGGCAGGCGAGCAATAAGACCGACGATGACTCTCTGCAAGTCAAGAATGTTCTGTAGAATTGTTTTCAGAGGAGAACCTAACAAACATCAGAAAGTTTTCTGCATGAATTTCACTGTACGAGCCTGATGGTCAAATGATATACGTATACATAAACATAACATAAGAAGATAACTTTTCAACATATGGAAATAATGAGCGTAAGCAAATATTAACAATATTTATATACGTTGAAAATAGAAGTAGGACATGCTGTTCTTTAACTAATTGCTAAAATGATGCTTAATGTGACCTATTTCGTTTTGAATCGACAGACATCAACCTCACACATAAAACGCTATAAAAGGTATTACAGTCAGACATCTACATACGAGTGAACCAATATACGAGTAA
Source organism: Marisa cornuarietis (assembly GCA_004794655.1). Lineage (NCBI taxonomy): Eukaryota > Metazoa > Mollusca > Gastropoda > Architaenioglossa > Ampullariidae > Marisa > Marisa cornuarietis. The sequence continues at coordinate 2,409,693 of SMMW01000631.1, forward strand.
ATCGAGATAAGGGCCATAAATTTGTTGAAATTTTGTTCTTACGAGCGGAAATTCGATAGACGAACTCGAGCCATTTATATGTCGTAGCATGAAGATAAAAAATGTAGTCTTAGTGAAAATCTAAATGTTTCAAGTTAAAAACAGTGTAAATAGTGTTGTCTCATCAGCTGATTTACTCAGCATCCATTTGCTCTCCGCTCCCCTCCCTCCTCCCCCACCATCTGACTACCTCCGTTATCGACAGTCTTCGTCTCCTCCAAGGTAAGATTGATAAATATAACATAGTCTTTATTATTTTATGTTCTATTATCTATTATTTACATTATTGTGCCATTAACATTTACTGTACAGTTCTGTATGTTCAAACCTGACGAGAGAGGGGGGAACAGGGTTGTCTGGTGTACCCAGGCCCAAGGTTGTGAAGGGGGCCCGGCCTTGGTCAGTGTATTTTTTTAAAGTTTACTCTAAGGAAAGAAAACAAATACAGCAAGACGACTGCAAAATACAAAATCATTTTTCCTTATTTACTTACCACAGTGCACACAGTTCTAAACTCATTTCGTGCAGTGGTGTAGATCTTAGTTGTTTGCTGTCTATATTACATTAATTAATGTAATGCAGATATTGCCAATCTAATTTTAACTGGTAAGCATACTACTATATACTGGGAAAATAATTCATGATTACAGTTAATGGTTAATGCAAGTGGCCCAGAAAAAATCATCTGACCCGGGGCTCAGAAACGTCCTCTGCCCCGGGGCCCGGGCTGCCTCTCGGCGGCCCTGTGTATATTATGCTCGGTTGTGGAACGGATTAAACTTGTATGTAGAGGAACATATAGTTTCATCCACTTTATTATCTTTAATTTATGTTTCCTAGTAACAGGATGTAAAACTGACCTTCTTTTGTCCTCACGACGAAGTCACGGACGTTCGTCACGACAGCCCTGGCCTCGCTATGGACATTGATCGATTCGGTCTGGAAGAATTAATTTTTTTAACACTGTAAGTGTAACACACACAAATATATATATATATATATATATATTTGTATGTAGACACATTACATTACTGCCTTGTGTTCCAATCGCCATAAGCCTATAAACAGCTTAAGTATCAATTCATAGACGCTAAAGGTAAAAATATCACCACCACCCAATAAAAACACAACACAAAACTAAACAAAAGACGACAAAATGAAGAAATCTATATATATATATATGTTAACACATATATAAAAATAAAACTATATTACAAAAATATTTAAAAAAATTTTAAAGCACAACTATATAGCATAATTTCCTCAGGTTTAGTCTAAAGATTCGCATTTTATACACTAACTGTGACGGTTAGTCCTGCCCACCCGGCTGTGATGTAGACTATACATTGAGAGAAGATACAAACCCTCAACCCTGGTTCCTTTTGGTGTGCCTTGTGCTTACATTGGATAGGTGCTGGTCTGTTTGCCTTCACATGTGTCTGCAGTGCACGTATGTGAATGTTAATGATGGTATATGTATGTTAATGTTAAAACATGTCTTTGTCTATGTATTTGAAGCCCCACTCAGGTACTTAGCAAGTCAACAACACCACAACGATAGGCTGCATGAACGTCTCCATCACCTTGGAATAATGAACATACCTGTATGGACTCGTTTATCTTTTGAAGTTTGCGGGCAACAATGACGTATATTAAACTTTTCATTTATTATTTTAATCTACGAGTTTTAAACTTGCTTCAGTAAAAATTATCTCCATTAGATAACTAGATTTCCACTGTGTAATACAGTTAAAATAAAAGTTTAAGATGAAAAGATGAATGTAGTCCTGGAACCTTAGTGTAGTTGCGGAAGTATGTGTTAGAGCCCTCACTTATTAATCTCGAGGCTTTCTTGTTAGTGCGTTTCCCATCTCTTTATACTCGTAACCTTTCCTTAGTTGAACTTCTAAGGGGTCAGATCCTCATTAAACAGCTGTTGGAAGAATGCTACATCACATGTTTCCCGAAATGAATGTCGGTTCTTTATACAGCTGACCTGTCCACATCCCCTCCGCTAAACTATTCCAAGATGCTTCAGCCCCATATCTGTTGGTAGCTATGTACCTCCAACTAATTAATGTGCTAAGTCAGTTGCTGAAAGTTGTTCCTAACTACATAGACGCCAACTTGCCATTAACAATAAATTTACATATATGAGTGCAACTGGTGTCAATTACAAACATATGATAATGGTATTAATTGAACCTATACAGTTTTACAATACTTACCTGTGTAAACACATTACAATTTTTTTCTGTGCATTCAGCTAGTGTTAATTGCATACATGCATACATGCATACAGCTGTTGGTTTTCATTCATCATCTACCTGTGCATACAGCTGACGGTGGTTACGTAGCCACCGACGGTCCCTTTATAAGTACCTACCTGTGCATGAAGCGGGATGGTGACAAATAAGAGTGCTGTACCAAATGTCAAGAGACCAGCTGCAGCCATTGCTGTACTGGCAAGTCTGTTGTGGTCAAACTTTGCGGTAAGAACTGTGCTCAAAGTAGGCGGTCTTGTCGAGATGCATCTCGCAATCCCTCTTATATATACATGTTGGAAAATCATGGAGTTCCTGGTTGAGTTGTAATGAGCTTTTTTATTTCCTAGTTAGCTGATAAACAGCCGGATCTCCTGAGACGCTCTAAAAAGCATCTAATTAATTTAGACAGTTTCAAGTATTTCCATAGCTGCGAGGTAGGTGGGGAAGGCGGGGAAGACAAGAGCTGGGGAGGGGTTTAAAGTCGGGGAAAACTCCATGAATATTAGTGGTTCTGGCTTTCCCCTCCATTCTCTATGTAACTGACGTTTTCTTATTCTTGAAAAAATTCAGAAAAAACTTAAAAAGAGTCGTATCATTTATTACATGACTCAAGGAACGAGGGATGTGTAAAAATAAAATCAAGAGAAAAAAAGAGAGGAATGGATAAATGATAAAGGGTTTGTCGTCTATATATATATATATACAACTGCTCTGCACAAAAGCCCGGAAGCTAAAACTGTAGATTATTGACATCAGTAAATGTAACGATGATAAAAGAAAAATGTATTACTATACTTGTACAGAACAAAGCAAAATTTTTCAACAATTTTTGGATGAAATTGCTTAGATACTTGATGTAAGAGTGTGAAAGTCACGTTGTCAAATATCTTGTGCACGCCTCTTTCTCTTTAAAACAAACTTCGAGCCCATATTTCCTATGGCTAAACCACTCTACGAGCTTTTGGTTTCTTTGAATGTATGGTAGCACTAAAATCAATGGCAACGGCAAAGCAGATATATATATATATATGTGTGTGAACGGGGTACAGCTCGTAGAGGTAAGCAGCTTTAAATACTTGAGAGCCACCTTCCAAGGACGGCAGCTCCACGCCAGATATCACTAGCAGGATCGCAGCAGCAACAGTAGCAATGGCTAGGCTAGATAGGATCTGGCATAGCCACAAGATAAGGTTTACTACCAAGTGCAAGCTGTACAAATCCCTGGTAGTACCGATTCAACTCTACGGATGCGATACGTGGACTCGCCGACACGGAAAGGATCTCATACAAAGAACATAAGACCAACGACTTTGTACAAAACAAGATTGCCACACTCGTAGGACACCAGGAACCTCTACTATCAACAGTCAAGCGACGTCTTCTTTGGCCATGTGACCCGGCACGACACCTTGTCGAAGACTATCATTCGAGGCACCTTGGAGGGTGGCCGACGCCGCGGTGGTCAGAGAAAGAACTGGCTTACGAATGTCAAAGACTGGACTGGTCGTCCTGTACAGGACCTGTTGACTATCACCCACAATAGGCAAGAGTGGCGGGGCCTGTCAGCTACCGCGTCTATCCATGTGCTCCCCCCCCCCAATGACAGGTGCTGGACAAGGGACTGACTGAAGGTGTCGAAACACTAAATAAAAAATCCATAAAACTTTTGAATTTTTTTTTATTATTAAATAGTTAAACCTTCAATCTTTTTGTATGTCAAAAACATACAAAAAATATTGTTTCCGGTCAGCACTTTCAGACTGATTTCCAGACCTTGTTAGTGTATTCCATCTTAGCTAGTTCACGGCGTTTTAAAGGTACCACTAATTTGCTTTTTTTAAAACAAAATCTACCCTTTTGTTTAAAAGGTACAGGACAAAGAAAGTTAACACTTAGAATACTACTCAAGAAAAAAAACACAAAACAAAATTTAGAGTAAAATACGGGAGCAGGAAAGTAGATCAACAAGACGTGCAGCGAAACTGAGATATTTTACTGTCAGCCTTAATGTTTTCATATGTATAATTTTTTCGTCTTGATAATTACAGCAGAAACACCAGCACCCCTCCCCCAAAAAAAATTAAAAACTTTCCAAAGAACCTGCTGAATAACGAAGGGCAAACTTTGTCACTCCGTGTGAAGGAATCTGACAGGCACGTGCGTCAGGGTCTTACCTACCTGCTTTATTCATGCCAAGCGAAACACGAGCTACAATTAGTAATCCCGACACTGCAGTACAAGAGGATTATGGTTTGCTTACCTTGATGTTGTTCCTGATGTTGTTACTGTTGTCCTGAGTGCCTCTATTTGTCACACACAGAAGTATTCAAGCAAGAAAACACACAGATACACTGCTGCTGCTACTACTGTCTTCAAATACAGCAACAAATCCCAGACAGTAATCCCACAATTTCATAAAACCTCATTACACAAGTAAACTATACATTTAATAAATGTATAAAACTAAAAATACTACATAAATATGCTTAATTATCATGAAAGTTTCCTTCAGTACAGATGAATGTTCGATTTCTGCTCTAATTTTTATCGTTAAACAACTGGTTATATATGATTTTTTTCCGTAAGTTGTACAATCGCTTTCTTTGATAAATTTGTGTAATTATTCTCAGTATTAGTACTGTTTAAATACGAAATATTCCGTAAGTACAGTTAAACACTCGCTTTTTATAATAAATGAGTGTACTTGCGCAGTGTGCTACTAAGGTGTGCGTCCTTCAAACAATTGTGAGTAGATTGTTAAATCCCCGGTACACACCTACGCCATTTTTATTGCGATTCTTAATGGTAGAGAATACATCTTGCGCAGTTTCTTCACACAGGGCTCTTCCCACTTCTTCATGGCTTTCGTACTGATACAGTCTACCAGACACTGTCACCATGATGCCACATACTTTGGGATAATCTGACAGACACTGTCCCCCCTAAGGAAAGAGACTTTGGCATAGTCTAACAGACACTGTCACCCTACTAACGCGTACTTTGATATAGTCTAACAGACACTGTCACCCAACTGACACGTACTTTGGTATAGTCTAACAGAAACTGTCACCCTACTGACACGTAGTTTGGTATAGTCTAACAGACACTGTCACCCTACTGACACGTAGTTTGAGATAGTCTAACAGACACTGTTACCCTACGGACACCTACTTCGGGATAGTCTGACAGACACTATCACTCCCTTTAAATCCCTCAGCATCCTGGATCCTGGAGCGATATTAGCTGAGAATAAAATTTAAACATTTTCCCATCTACTGTGGCAAACGCATCTAGGGGAACGCGGATGAAGAAGGTAGAGAATTCAAAGCTCATTTATGCTTGTGATCATCAATAATTCTTTGCTTTAAACAAGTATATTAACTGTTATTTCCACTCCTCGATTTAAGTAAATATGTCCACAACCATTCCTAAAGAGGATATCAGCCTCATTTCAGATACTCAGTTTTGCTTCCGATTAAGAGAGAAAGAAAAAAAGAGAGCAAAATGACGAAAAGAATAAAAGCTCAAAAAGGAAAGAAGATAGAAAGAAATGCACGCAATAGAAACAAAACGGAAATGCTTTCCTGTATACAGCGTTAAACCATAAAATGCAAAAAGCGCGTTATTGTGAACCATGTTGTCAGGGCTGGTGGTAAACCATGAAGGTGGGGCGTGTAGCGTAGTTAGTGAGTAGTGTGTAGTGAGCCTGAGCAAGTGACAAAGTGTATGTGGGGGAAAACTCGACTGAGCTAATGTTGAGATGAGTACAAACGGGTTGTAGCTTAGAGGCTTAAGAGGTTGCCAATTTTATCTGGTGATTTGATTACGCACAGTGTAACAAATTATTCTCCCAAAATCGGGTGAATACCCATACCCCACCCCCATCCTCACCGCCCCTGAACATCACCATGCACAGAAAGAGGTCAACAACCAACAAACATTATCATTAACAAAATTAGGTCAGCAAACATCATTATGTATAGAAAGAGGTCAACAACGCTAATGTCAAAATTGTACATGGATACGTTTAAATTGTCAACATAAAGCTGCGACTAAATGTTAATTAATTTGTGGACAAACGTGACGTCACAGAATCTTTATTAGCATGCTGATGCTTGCAGGTATCTTTCACTGAATTTTACCAGTTCGTTAGAATATAAACGGCACAAGCCTGACTTTAACATGACGTGCATCTCTCTAGGATTTGAGATTGAAGGCAACATGTGTAGGACGAGCACCCTAACTGTGACGAGAGAGCTTAGACATGATTTTTTTTCTCAGAACTTATATTTGCTGGAATCCAATTTCTGTCTCCTCCCTCAATATCTTCACTGGTTTCCCTTCCCTTCTACTCTTCTCCACTTTTACACATCGACACTTATAATACAGTGGGTGTGAACACACACACACACACACACACACACACACACACACACACACACACGCACACACACATTTTTACAAACTGACAGTGATGCGAAAGTCAAATTGAAATGTAATAGTTCAATCAGAGAAATTTATTTAAGCACATTGGCCATATTTTCCTTCTTTTCATTAAGTGTACTCTTTAAAACTAATGGAGGAAGAAAATCCCATTGATCATTACATCTGTTGACTCTTCAGGTGGGAGAAAATAGTAAACAAATTATGAACTATATGCTTGAATGCTAGTAGAACTAGTTAACATCGTATCTCCACCGGTTGTTATGAGCGACAGCGTAGATTTGTTGACGAATCTTCTTTTATTTGGCATGTCTGAGTGTTGAACCCGGATAATCCAATCTTTTCTTTTATTTGACGTTACGACTAAAATCTAATGGTTATTCTAATGCCAATGTCAATCCTCCAATCAGCCGATCTGGCAAACACGTGGTGCCGTCTGTAAGAAGGTACGTTGATGGTGCACCAGCCAATCGTGTCCTTCCATGTGACCACGTGGTTCCTGAAGTCAAACCCGCGAGCCAATGACAGGACAGCTCCTCTCTTTGTCCTGTTCCCTTCTTCCACGGAAATAATCTCCTTGATTTTCTCGTCTGTCATGAAACGACGCATACAGCTGTGAAGGACAATAAGCTGGGTCCACGTATTATTGTGTGTTATACTTGATACAGAGACAACATAATTTGTAATTTTCAATGCAAATTGCGCAACAGCAGAATAATACCGAAATATGATCCTGCAATGTGTGAGAATATAGGTGACGTTTTTAAAAAAAAATAAAATTGATTATAACAGAGTATAGTTCAGACAAGGAACGTAAGCGCTAAGAGCATGCTCTCTATGAGTGTGAATATGCGCTATAAAAATCTTCACTATTATTATTATTATTATTAGTTAGAGTATACTACAGACAAGGAATCTATTTACAGTGTACTTCAGACAAGTAACCTGTTTGGAGTATAGACAAGGACATATTTAGAGTTTACATCAGACAAGGGACCTGCTCAAAAAATACTTCATACAAGGGACTTTTTAGAGTACACTCTAGAGAAAAGACATTTAAAAAATAATTTACCCAAGAAATACATTTTTCTGTGTAATCTAGGAGTAAAGGCAGAATATACCAAATGAACACACGAACACACAAACACCTCACAAAAGTGTCGTATAGTGCTTATACGCAAAACATCTGTGCAGTTAGAAGTCAAAATGCACCCAAGTGCAGGTTTCCGTGTACGACGTCACATACCAGCAGAGTTGATGATGGTGGCAGTGGTGTTTGTGCCGAAGATGATGGCGGACAGCTCTGGGCCTACCTCAGACGACCGCGCCAACTTGTCTGTATGACACACGTCATCGCATTGCATTCTACAGTCGTCCAATTGTTAAACCTTAATTATCTTTGCCATATTTTCTTACAAATAGACACAAAAACGTCTGTAGTTTCCTATAGAGTGTATCTATATACTGTAATATTATGGATAATGGCGTCATTAGTTTTTTTTCAAAGATTTGTGGCATTATCCAGTCATAAAAGGTAACGACACTCCTAAGTGCAATCACGCACCTTCCAGTTGCTGGGTCACCTGAGTCAACATGGCCAGTGCCAGGCCCAGGCGGGCGCTGAGGACGTTGAGAGTGCCTGTCACAGAAACACGGGTGGGACTAATGAGTCTTTACACAAACTGAGCACATTGAACTATTAGTCGCCGTGGACTGTAGACTTCAAAGTTTATCATACAACACACTCAAACACTTTTCAGTTTTAAAAGAGAATTTTTGTTTTCTACGGGGTGGAGGTTGTCGTTAAGTCACGTGACGTACCTGTCGCCAGCAGGACGCCGAGCACCTCGTGGCTTCTCACTGATGCAGCAGCCGTCTTGATGACCGCCTGCGTCTCGCACTGCGGAACTAGCGACAAATGAGGACACGCGTCATACTAGGAACTCCGCTGTCCGTTATAGTTATATTATGGTACTAGTAACAAGCATTACCAAATTCTTACACCTCATCTCTTTATTGAACGAATACTTAGTTATAAAAGAGTCTCTCTCTCTCTCTCACACACACACACACACACACGTACGCACGCACAGAGGGAGAGAGAGAGAGAAGAAAACAGAAAAAAAACAGAAAAACACACTATCTATATATTATACGCACTCACATATACAAACGATTGTATGCAGGATATTTAACCCTGGTAATATTAAACTCTGGTTTCTTTTGTGGTAAGTTTTCTTAGTAGCTTTAATTTAATTTAATAATTATAATTATCAATTATGTATAAGTTATATATTCTCAGGGAAATAGACTCACTTTCTTTGGTCGGTAACTTAGAGATGAGGTTAAGTGTGACGTTCTCTAAGTCAACGACATCCTGGAGAATCTTTTCCAGAGGAGAACCTAAGAAATATGAAACAGAGCTTGACAAAGGATACATTGAATACAAAAAAGGTCATGAAAATCTCTAATTATTGCTACATATGATTGCTTATGTCTAGGTATGAAACATTTCATTTGATCGGCTATGCCTTTATAGGCATAGGCAATCATACGAATGGGTTTATAAAAAGAGATGGCTGTTATGTAAGCAAAACCTTTCTTTGGGCTTATATATAGATATAGCCGGGTATTCGCAGCAATACCTAGGTCTTTGCAAAGAGTTCTACAACTTTACAGAAGTTATGAATCTCACACACGTATACATAATTCTACCTTGTATGTAGATGAATAAAGTTTAGTCTAAAACAAAGTAAAGGAAGGGGAAATATTAGAAAATTAGGTGACAGATCAGCGTCTTCTCGTGGTCTAACTAACCTTCCTTTGTCCTCATGATGACCTGACGGACGGAGGTCACTAAATCCTTGGCCTCTTTCTTAACATCGACCACCTCAGTGGTCTGGAATATAGATTACATGGCACGCACGGACGCACCCACACAGGCACACATTTTTTTTTTAAATCTTATATCATATCGATGATCATATCTTCAAAAACTGCCATGGACTAATTTACTTTTTAATTTTATGACAAAATCATAAAGTCATGAGTACGAATCTGTATCGAGAAACGGCTCACTCTATTCAAAGTTCTCCGGGTGGGTAAACGGTAGAAGTAATTGATAAAACAAGATAGAAGATGTTCCTTCTAACAGGCTGCAGCCACAAAAAAAGTTTCCCGGAAGAAAATAAGACAAATATTGTTGTCACCACTTACTTTGGTGAAGACGCTTGTTTTTACAGTTTAAATATTAAACTGTTATAACTTTGTTGAAATAAATTTGTATGCAGCTCCTGCTGGTAACTCACCTGTGCATATAGAGGACTGGCCAGTAAGACCAGTGCGGCCACAACAGTTACCAAGCGACTTGCAGACATGCTGATGACCATTGTGAATACCTCTGGCACTGTCTTCTACAGCGTTCTCGTTGTCAGACTCTGTGCCAGCTGCCGACGGTTTCCGTTATCTCTAACGATGCCCTGAAAATGTTTCTCTATCCAGAAGCCGGTCCAGCGAGACCTGGAATCTTATAAGCGTTTTTATAGGACCTGCTAAGATCCGACATTCTAGAAGGATGTTTGCTGGGAATTATCTGTTAAGCCCATCTTCCTGTGATGTGATTATTCTAGATTCTTCTTTTAAGTTAGTTAGAACTATGTAGACCACCTTAGTCATACAACCGCAAGCCCCATCACACAATGCCTGACATCAGTGTTAATGAATTCAGCGCAAAAACGAACCCAAGGTTCATGCAGGTCACTCACAAGACGCACAGACAATTAAGACGATTAAGGAGAATAATGGTTAGAGAAATAGAACACAAATAGTTAAAAAGCCAGTCTGAAAGTGCGAAGCTGAGGCCTGTGCGTCATGTTTACCAAGAGTAACTTAAGTTTGAATTGACCTTTGTGTTACATCCTGGTGACCTACTGCTTTTTCTGGGCTTCCTGAAATGCACATCATATTAATGTATGTTTAGCTATATTTCTAGCTGTATGTTTAACTCTAACACACTTTTAGCTGGTGTTAAGGCGATTTAGAGTCGCCCATTTTCATCTTTCAAAAAATACGGACAAAAAAAATTGAGAAACTCGAATGTCTGACCTTCCTGTTTTTACTTTCTAAACTAAAGAAGTGTACTCATTCTCAATGTGTTGCTACTGTCAATAATTAGAAAGTTTATTCTAGCCAGACAAGAGTCTGGAAGAAAAAGAATTTGTGCATCGTTGGCTATCATCGCTTGAGACGTTCAACCCGGAATTTGCTGCAGACGCACATGTAAGAATATAGACATATAGTAATAATAATAACTGCTGCTATCTCCGGTGTGTTCAAATTACGTCTCTCGCATAGTGTTTTTCATATTTTCCGCTTAGTAATTTAATTATTACCATTCCATTATATGTTGATATCACGATGTAGCACAAAAAGGGACTATTTATGAGAGAGTTTTGAGTTAGTCTTGAAGAAAAACCCAGGTTCGTTAAGCTTGTAATAGGAACCTGCACACACGAACTCCTGCTGATGGAAAGTGCGCGATTGCTAAAAAAGTGAAAGTTATTTATTATCTTCAAAAATAAAAAAATTGCTTTTGAATTACAAGAAAGAAGAATTTTTGGTCAGTTAAACAGAGTATGCTTTTGCTGTGTGTAAAATAATGTGTAGCATCATGTGTGTTTTGTGAGAATAAATGGATACCCAACACCAAATCGACAGTAACCCGATGACCATTTTCCGTGTGCCGAGTACCACGTTTTGATGGACCTTTTGCTCTTGCGGTCAAAATATGACTTGAATAATTCCGAAAGTAAAGTTTGTTGTTTGTAGCTGCGTCTCCCTCTCACACACACAGTGGCGTAGGAACCGGGGGGGGCAAGGGGGCAGCCGCCCCCCCCCCCATAAAAGATGCTGGGAAGGCAAGAATGTGAACGTCATTCATTGTCAGTATGGAGCTTGCCCCCCCCCCAAAGCCGAGCATCTTCCTACTCCACTGCACACACAAACATGCGCACTCACACACATACACATGGTCGCTCCCACGAAGACACGGTTATATGAAATATTTCGTAGCTACAGCGAAATATTCGCTTTCTATAATAAATGCCTGTAATTATTTTCAGTTTTACAAAAGTCGACCCCATTTTCGCTATGGCTAAATCCCTCCACAACGAGTTTTTGGGTTTCTTTGAATGTACGGTAACATTAAGGTGTGCAAACACTAAATAAACATTTACTACAATGGTTAAATATTGTAATATTAAAATTTTCAATCAACCTTTATTGTATGTCAAAATCATAGAAACAATATGGCTTCACCTCTGCACTCTCACATTGGCTTTTAAACTCTTTTTGTTCTCTCTCCCCACCTCCCTCCTCCTCCTTCCCTCCTTCTCATTGTCTAAAACAAAAGGAAAGAACCTATATAATTACCTACTGCTAGTGCTTCCTATTTCTCAAGGGCAATTCAATGTTGAATTTACGTTTTTGTTTCATCCTGACTACTTCTCCGTGTAATCAGGTTTCGTGAGATGCAGAACATGTCAGTGTCATCCATCTTAGCTGTATGTTTACCCTGAAACACATTCAGGTCAGTTTTAAGGCGTTTTAAAGTCACTTCTTCTGTCAAACAAAAGCTTCCTTTTGCTTATTTTAATAATACAGAACGAATTAAAAAACATATCTACAGCACTACTCGACACCAGTTATTGGACAAAAAAAACAAAGGAAAACAAAATTAATAGCAAAAGACGCGAGGAGAAGAGCGGGCAGAAGGGCAGCTAGACTGTAATATTTTAATCTCAGTAGTTATGGGTGTAGTTATGGATTTTACTGTTATGGCTTTTCTTCTTCATAATTACAGTAACAAGACAAGGTCAAAACAAAATTTTACCGACTAATCTGATTCATAACTATCATAAAATGTCTTACTCCGTGTGACAGAACCTTGTAGACATGTGCAGCAGGGTCTGACTGGCCTGCTTGATTCACGTCAAGGTTTGCTTACCTTGATGAAGTTTTCAAGCACGAAAACACGCACGCGCGCGCACACACACACACACACACACACACACACACACACACACACAATGCTGCTGCTACTGCTGATTCTACTGTTCTGAAATACAGCAGCAGGTCCCAGACAGAAATCTCGTTTGGTCACAAAATTTCATAAATTCTCATAGCCCTTATAATTAGTACATTGATAGATTATACTGAGCGATAAAAACAGTACGTCTGGTGAACATTTACTTTCTAAAATAAATGTGTGTAATTATTCTCAGTATTACTATTGTTGAAACGCCAAATATTTCGTTGGTACTGTTGACCAGTCTCTTTCTATAATAAATGTGTGTAGTTATTCTCAGTATTACTACTGTTTATATGTGAAATATTTCCGTAAGTACAGCTGAATGTTTGCTTTCTGTCATAAATGTGTGTCCTCATGTTCAGTGTGCTGCTGTTTATAATTAGAACGTTCACTTCTAGTCAACCAAGAGCCTGGAAGAAAACCAACGGCAACACGTTGGACATTATCGTTAGAGACATTTACTATACAGACTTAACTATATTCACGAAAATAAGCCTGCTGCTTTCCGAGGTAATGCTTGTTCCAACATAACCTCTGTTTTACTAATCCTCATCGTTGTCGTAGTCGTCGTTATCATAGTCATCGTCGTCATCATAATCATCACCATTGTTGTCTTCATTGTTGTCGTCTTAACTCCCATGACCTCACCAATCCCTGAGCACTTTGCCCTTCTGTTTTGCAAATCTACATCATACATTTCTGCTTCTTAGGTTCTCTTTGTGAACAAAAAATGTACTAATGCTATAAAACTTTTTATTAATCGCGTATCGAATTGCCCTACAGGACAAATAAAGTATTATCTTATTTGTCTCCGATTAAAGCTCTCTCATTTAAAACCCTGAATATGTTTTCAACTGAATCTTAAATTCATGTCTGAGGTATTCTTAGTCAGCGTCTTATAATCCATGCAATCGTTCCATTTTCTCCACTTTAGTGTAGAGAGTTCAGAGTTAGGTCTTCAAGCCTTACAACACAACGAGAAATATAAATCGCCTGCGCTTCCTAATAACGCAAGGTAGATAACTCTCTTCAAGCCCATCACTGCCCGGTGTGGGTGACTTCTCTTGGATAGCGCATCGCGTTGTCTTTCTCGAGTGCAGACGGGTGAGATTGCCCTTTATGAAGGGTAAACCCGTTGTTTTTTGTGTTTTTTTTTTATTGAAACCCATCCTTATCACCAACATCCGAAGTGAAAGCGAAAACCATAAAAACCCACAAAACAAAACAAACTAAAGCAACAACAACAGAACAGAAACGAACAAAATATTTAAGAGCACAAATGTGTAAATATTTGTCGTAAGGTTAAATCTGTGAAGATTCCTATTTCTTAGGTCATACGTTAATGTGACTATTAGTCCTAAAGAGAATGTTATTAACTGAACGTGTACAATTTTACTTTTGTAAGCACACAACAAATTATGCCAATTGCTTTCAGTGCATACACCTGATGTTAATTGTATGCCTATGCTTAACTGTGTATAGCTGATGACTTTTATTTTAACATCTACCTGTACATGTTGTTGCTCACTTCCCCCCTTGGCCTAGGTCTAATCAAGTTCAAGTTCGAGTACCTGTGCATATATGAAGGTGGTTACACACTTGTTGTTAATAGACTGGCTGCAGCCATTGTTGTGACTGTAATCAGATCCTCAGTCCTTGCAGCACCCTTGTGGTCGGACTTTGCGACAGCCGACAGGGTTGGACGTCACGTTGGTAACTGTTGCTCTGTTAAACAGCTGGCCCTTCGTATCTTTTGCATATATATACATATATATGTTGCAAAACCATTGAGTTCCTGCTTCAGTTTACCGAGTTTCTCCAACTTCCTGGCTATCTGATAAATAGCCGGATTTCGTGAGAGGCACCAAATGTCAACTGTTTGCGTAGCTGTGAAGTAGGTGCCAGGCGGGGGGTGGGGGTAGCAGATGAGGTAAGCAGTGGTTTCAAGTAAATAACTCCTCCACGAGAATTCGTATTTCTTATTTTTCAATCATTTATGCAGTTTTTCTATATGCGACTCAAGGCAGGTGAGACTGAACGATAGTAAAAAGAAGATGAATGGAAGAAGAAAAGAGGGAGGAATGGAGAGAGGAGAGAGAGAGAAAAAGCTTGTCACTTGATCTGATGTTGACACCAATTTACAACACTACGAGCACTGAAAAATACTCTAGATAACCCATTCAACTGCAACAATAAGCTCTCCAGATGTTACAGAATCTCCATGATATTGCAATCTTTTACATAAAAAAATTATAAATCGTAAATCGTATTTACAGAGTAATTTCTACAGCAAAGTATACTCTTTGTGATTCTCTCTCTCTCTCACTCACGCAATTCCATATATATATATATATTACAGCGCGAAGCCCGAAAAATTGCTAATATTATTAGATTTTTTAAGACAGCGTTAAAACGTTATAAATGTAATATTGAATTTGTTTTTAACTGAGCAAATATTCTCAAATCTTTGCTTGATACAGTTTCTTAAGGACTTTTGACGCCTGAAAGTGTTTTCTTCTGGTACCGCATTCTGTATTCATACCGTCAAAATATCTTTACATATGTCTCTTACTCCATACAAACAATCTTCACGCGCTTTATTTTCCTCTGACATAACACCCAGCAAAGTATTCGGCGTCTTTGAAAGTAGACAA
The DNA here is from genome assembly GCA_004794655.1 of Marisa cornuarietis. Taxonomy (NCBI): domain Eukaryota; kingdom Metazoa; phylum Mollusca; class Gastropoda; order Architaenioglossa; family Ampullariidae; genus Marisa; species Marisa cornuarietis. Next base: position 2,425,184 of record SMMW01000631.1, read on the forward strand.
GCACTAAATAAAATTAGCTGACAGTAGTCGAACATTAAATATTTTTAACTTCATCCTTTGTTTCAGCTTTCTACGTCAAAATAAAACCAGTAAGGCCTCAACTCCGCACTTTGAGACTAGCATTTTAGCTCTTTTGTGCTTTATTTCTTTAACCCTTCTTCCCTTTATGTCATCTAAGAGAATGGGGCTAACCTACTGTCTGTGCTTCCTGTTTATCAAGGGCAGTCACAAGTCGTCGTTTCTCAAAGGAGAACATCTATTGGTGGTGTTCGTTCGGCGGCTGTACGTGGCATTACAGTCGTCGAAGAAAACCCATGTGTACCCTGGACTGGGACAGAGCTCGAATCTGTGTCGCCGGGAGAGCAGTCGTCGCTCTCTGACGTGGTTTGTAGGTCGAGCGAGGAGGACGACGGACAGTCGGACAAACACTTCGATGAAAGTCATCAGTGTGTCGTGACAGTCGGCAGGAGTATTGGAGTCTCCACTTAACCACCAGCGTGGACTCACAAGAAACAGCTGTAACAGAGCTAAGTTGATGAGCTTGCGAGAGTGAATGGTAGTTTTAGAGAGAGATAACAGCACTGTAACACCGGAAGTACGTTTTAGCGCGGATAATACTGGGACCCCCCCTAGACGAGTCCATTTGATTGTATGCATTGTTTATATGTGTTTTTATGGGAAATAAATCTTTCATTATTATTATTATTATTATACGTTTAAATCACACGATATTGAGTCTTGTGTTCGGGGAACAGCAGGGTTGGGGGCTCGTGAGCCAAGTAGTGAAACTGAGTGATCGACGTGTGATTATCGTATGTATGGTTCCCCTGCAAGTTTATGTTGACGTGGGCAGCTAGAGTTGACTTACCTATTGCCCAAGTGCTCGGTTCCCCGGGGCCAGTATTTGCGTTTTGGCTAAGAAACCGGGAATACTGTAACAACTACACTAATTTTAAAAAAATGATGTGCAAGACAAATGATCTAATCCTCAGTTGAATCAAACAATTCTTCTACTCTTTATTTCTTTCTTTCTTTCTCTCTCTCTCTCTCTCAGCCAGACGTATGCGCAAGTAGCATTTTCCACAGCAAAATATAAAAAAGACAAATACAAACAGGCAAAAAGCTATCACTACCCAAGATAAAAATTTATTCAGAAATTTTGACTGTTACATAAAATTTAAGGCGTAGAAGGTACTGACCAGTCTCTATAGAGCAGCAGCATAGCAGACTACATCCATCAGACCATTGCATCATGATTCGTTTCTATTTTTATGTTCTCATGTTGTTCTGGTCTAAGGAAGTTTGATATTTAGGCCAACGCCCACAGAGGGGTTCAGTCTTCCTGACGGGTCTCTTTGGACACTACCTTGAGCACCGATGTTGACTCGGCCATTTTTGCTTGTCCAGTCAAATTTAGCTCCCCCGAATGGTTGAGGACCTACACCTGGACCGCTCCTGACACCGCCTGAAAACTCAAACGAGGTCCGCTTGTCGGGGCTTTGGACACCCAGGGTGCCACCGAACTGACGTCCTCCTCTGGAATCGAAGGAGCTGCTCAGCCCTCCCGTCAACCTCCCATTATTGTAGTTAGCTCCGAGCTGAGCATTCCACTGGCCAGGGCTGGTCAACTGAAGTCCACCGCTAAGGCTCCACGGATTTTGTGGCGATCGTACAGACACGTGATGCGCTTTCGTGCCAAGGTTGAAGTCGTCGCTGACGTCAAACCTGCGGGCCTCTCGTCTGCTCCTGGTTGCCGGATCCGCCGCTACCTTGATCGTGTCGCCTGTCAACATTATCAACACCAACACTAAATATAGAATGCAAAGACAGAATAATGAATTTTTATTAACCAGTCCATGCTTATTTATTGTCCCATTTAGGGCAGATACGTAGACAGTGGTAATTAATTTTAAGAGTTTTGTAGAGTGCACTGATTCCGTAAAACAGTTACAAGCGCTGGGGAGATTAAGACAGTTATTTTAAGGAGGTGAGTCTGTAGCTGCCGCTTGAAACCGCTTAATGAGGCAGCCTGGCGGAGGATATCACAGATGACGTCACCTACCGGAAATGGTAATGATGTTGGCTGTGGTGTTTACTCCGAAGATGATGGCCGTCAGCTCTGGACCCACGTCAGACGACAGCGACAGCTTGTCTGCACGACAGATCCCCAGATGTGATGTACATCTTTCAGATTTAAATGCCATCTGATAGGATCTACACCTTGTCTGTTTTACACAGGTCATCAGATGACATCTACATGTACATCTACATCTACATCAGATCATCAGCGGTAATCAGACGCGTATAATATACATATTATGTATAGTAAAGAGCCACCGATGCGCTTTACATTTTCGTGTTGTGCAGCTGTTAAATGTTACCCAGGATCAAAGATAAGAAGTAGGGACAAGAGCCGTAGTCCGGAACTATATCAAAGAGCACACGGTCATTGCCAGGCAGCCGTGTGATATGAAGGGGACATATCTGTGTTTTCTCTATTTTATAACATCTACAACAATGTTTTACGGATTTTCGTCAGTCATATTTTACTTCTGTGTATGGTTCCAAACTTAGTCATTGTCCCGCTTCATACATTTGATTTCTGGTCTCCACCGTGAATCGATCGTCCTATTTCTTCATTGCTTTCAAAAACAATGTTTTACTAAGATCTATAAATCATGCCAAAGCCGCCGATGGGAATCATTGGTTAGGAAGGGCAAACCCCTCGCTTTCATTAGAACTTACCTCTATTTTATGATATTACTTAGATAAGCGTGTATATGCCATAGAACCACTATGTTGTACATTCCAAACATCATTTCATACATCATATGTATCACCAAAGGTCATGCCATTCACTGTACCGTCTATTGCCACTACTCACCGTCCAGATACTGTGCCACCCGATTCAAAAAGGCGAGGGCCACCCTGATACGAGCGCTCACCAGACCTACATTGTCTTAAAGCAAACAAGGAGGTGAAGCTTATAAGGCTACACAGAACTGCTCTTTATCAAGATGTTCAAGAAACTTAACATTTATTTTTTTTAACAAATATATCTTAAAAATAAAAAAAATCGAGCTCATTTCTTTTTTTTGAAATTATAAGAACGTTGAGCGTCTTTTGCCTGATTCCAATATTTCTATTTGTGTTTACAACCACTGAGATCGCCATCTAACTTAAGGAGCTGAGGGTCGAGGTGTCTTAATGCTTTAATGTGAAAGCTCAGGCATCAGCTTTACTCTGTGGCGATATCTGTCTTTAAATATTGTTCCTTAGATTTTACTTCTTTGTTGAACCCCATCTGGTAAGCACTTGCTTACCGTCGGCCATCAGGACATCCAACACCTCATGGCTGCCGATTCCAGCCGCAGCCAACTTGATGACAGTCTGTGTCTCGCACTCTGAAACTATCACAGGATGTTCACTTGAGGCAGTTTATGTACCACGACTACCCGCATTTAGCCATCTTATATATATATATATATATGTGTGTGTGAATTCGAGAATTTCCGAGAGAGTACGGAGAAAATGCTTCAACTTACATACAAAGATAGAGTGGTATTCTTCTACGTAATATAAAATAATTTTTAGCAAACAAATATCCCTTGTACAATCCTAAATTAATTTTTTAATACCAGTCATATGATAAAGTGTGTTTATATATATACATATATACACAGGAATAACATACAAAATCGAATGATATGTTATTCGAATCATCAAGATCAAGTAGGCTACAACTTGGCCAAGATTCGTCTAGTCAAGAAGACTCTAAACATGTTTGACAAGCTTTATACTTGTAGTTTATGAAATTATCACTGTTTATTATTATTATTAGCCAGCTGAAATCCTTTAACATGAAGAGCTGGTTATATCATGTCCAGGTAAGAACACTTACTTTCTTTGCCTGGCAGGCGAGCAATAAGATTAACGGTGAAACTCTGCAAGTCATCAAGGTTCCGTAGAACTGTTTTGACAGGAGAACCTGACAAAGATGAAGCTGTATGTGCTGTATTGTACAAACCTGATGGTCATGTGATATGCAAATATATGTACATATCTTTTCTATATCTAAAAATAATCAGCGTATCTCATTACTACCAATACTAATCTCACAAATATAAAATATAAAAAGGATAATACTTTCATCGACTTCATTGTCTTTTTTTTACCTTCTTTTGTCTTCAGGACGAAGTCACGGATGTTCGCTACGACAGCCCTGGCCTCATTCTTGACATCGATCGATTTGGTCTGAAAAGAATTAAAGCTGTTTTAATACAGTTTGTATAACACAAGTCTTCTGTCACAAACACCAAAAGTTTTTTAACTGAAATACTTGCTACAGAAATTTTACACCCCCACATATACTATTTAGCTAATTTCAAATTATTATCCCCACCATCCAAAGTGAAAGCAAAAACCACAAAAATCCACAAAAGCAGAAAAAAAATTAAACACCACCAACAACAGAACACAAAAACACATAAACAAAAAAAATTAAGAGCACAAATATGTGACATCCAGGTTATGGCTGTGAGGATTCACATTTCTTATCTCGTATATTTAATGTGGCTGTTAGTCCTGCTCACCTGACATTGACAGAGACTTTGTTATTGAAAGGAGATACAAACCGTCAGGTTTGGGTCCATGTTAGTGCGCCTTGTGTTTACATCCAATAATTGTTGGTGTTCGCACGTGCACGTCTGTCATGTGAGTACATGAATATTAAGTTGGGTGCATGACTTCTATGCTTCTAGTCCCTGCACAAGCACGTGACATCTGTTGGTAGCTATATATCTCACAATGCTGTACTCAAACTGTACAACTTCAAGCTGAAGACACACTACAAATAACGGGATATTTTCTATGAACACAGCAGGTGTTAATTGTATACCTGTGCAGCTAGCTGTGGTTACACACCTGTCGTTTCAAGCTGATGGTCACTTTTTAAGTACCTACCTGTGCATGGAGTGGCGTGGTGACAATGAGGAGTGTTGTACTGAGAGTCAGGAGACTAGCCGCAGCCATTGTTGTGACTGTAGTCAGAGCGTCAGTCCTTGCAGCACCCTCGTGGTTAGACTTTGCAACAACCGAAATGGTTAAACACCACGATGGGAACCGTTGCTCTGCTAAACAGCTGGCCCTTCTCAAAAGGAGCTGGTCTTGTAAAGATACATATCGCACCTCCTTGTATCTTATATCTATATATATGCTGAAAGACTGTTCTTTAACTTCCTGGTTACGTGCAACGCAGCCGGATCTCGAAAGATGCACAAAATTTCAACTTATTTGCGTAGCTGTGAAGTAGTGGTGGACAGGAAATAAGGTGAGGGGGTTAAAGTTGGTGACGCCGCCACAAAATTTTGTATTTCTGGTTTTCCCATCATTTATGCAGTTTTCTTATCATAAAAACATTCAGGAAGAATCCAAAAAGAGGCCGCTATATTTGACTGAAGGCACAAGGTACCTGAGAGGAAAAAGGGAAGAATGGAGAGAGAGAGTTTGTCTTTTGTTATGATGCTGACACGAATCCTTGTTAACTGGTTTACAATAATACGACCACCAGATATCAAATTCAGCTGTAATTTATAATCACTTTTGTTTATTGATGCGCATACGTGGCAGAGCCAGAGCTTTTTTCTCTTGCAGTCTTTTAAGTTAAAACAGGACTTAACAAAGTAATTAAATATGCTGTTAGTAAGTCTCTCTTCCTTCTTCCACAGAAACACGCTCACACATACAATATCACACGAAGCACAAAAAACTAATTTGACACGATTTTTTAAATCAACTTTAACAAATTATTAATGTAATATTGTAATTGTTTGAAACTTTAAAACTTTGTTTGATGCATTTTCTTAAAAGCACTTGATGTAAAACTGTGAAAAGGTGTTTTTCTGGTACTACATTCTGTAGTCACGCTGTCAAAATATCTCGTACCTAAGTCTCTTACTCCATATTAAAAAAGTCTCAAGCCTATTCGTTTTCCTCTGACTAAACACTTTACCAAGATTTTTTTTTTAATGGAGCATTAAGGTATGCAAACACCAAATAAAAATCCCATTCAGCAGTTGAATATTTTAATATTAAATAGTTTTAACTTCAACCGTCGAAACATAGAAACAATAAAGCCTCAACTCCGCCCTTTCAGACGAGCTTTTTAACTCTTTTTGTGTTCTAATTTCTCTAATCCTACTTCCCCCTTCATCGACTATGACGAGGGGAACAAACGATTATCTGAGCATCCTGTTTATCAAGGGAAATTCAGGGTTGACTTGACCTCTGTTACATCCTGATTACCTGCCTGGTTTTACTGGGCTGCCTGAAATGTAGAAACCTGTCGCATTAATGTATGTCTAGCTATATGTCTAGCTGTATGTCTAGCTATATGTCTAGCTCTAAAACACTCGGAGCTGGTGTCAAATCGATTTAAAAGACGGCCTTTTCCTTCTTTCAAAAATTACAGGACGAAAAATGGACACACGCAGCTCGACTGTCTGAACTTCCTTCTTGATTCTTGTCAAGCAAAACACGATCTAGAAAAGTTAGTACTTTAGGAAGTAAAGTACGACAAGAGTGTGGCTTGTTTACTTTGATGTTGTTTGTGTGGCTTGTTTACTTTGATGTTTGTGTGTTGTTGATGCTGAAGTGAGTGTGTACATTAGTAGGTTATATTGAAAGTGAAAACATCTCTCCCAAAAAAATGAATTATAAAACTAATAATTCTGCGTACTCAGACTACTGTTTATAAATAACATTTTCCTTAAGTACAACTGAAAGTTTTCTGTCTGCAATTAATACTTGCTCTTGTTCTCAGTAGGCGACTGCTGCTTAAGAAGTATTTCTTAAGTCTATTTGAACGTTCGTTTTGTGCAATAAATATTGTTTTTCTCTCGGTGTTTTAACTGCTTTTGTGCGACATATCCTGTAAATTCACTTGAGCGTTTGCTTTTTGTACTAAATGAACGTACTCATTTTCAATGTGTTGCTATTGTTCATAATTAGAAAGTTACTTTTAACTTCTAAGCCGAGAGTCTGGAAGAAAAATAATGTGTGCATCATTGGGAATCAGCTCTTGAGACATTCAACCCGGACTTTGCTGCAAATGCACATAAACGCAATAAAACTGCTGCTTGCCAATATAATACTCATTTAGACATTCTCTCTAGTAAACGCTTTGCCTTTTCTTTCTGCAGATTTTGATAGCTATCGGCAATAAATCTGCTTCGTATATTTCATCGTCATCTTAGGCGGAGCTACTGTGTTCATGAAATATTCGGTTGAAGAGTTCGTGTTTTTCACCTGCAATAAACTGGCGGAAAAGTAATGTTAAACCTCTGTTATCTTCTGGGCGTAATTTCATGCTTGGTTTTTGTCTGTGTGGCTTTTGGAGAAAAAAGTTTTATATGCAGATAGCCAGAGAGGTTTTTTAAGACATTTATCATAAGAAATTTGAATTGAAGATAGCATTCACGTATTTTGATGGACAATATAGTTTATAGATTTGAAAGAAACGTGCTCTATTAATTCAAAGTGTTGGGATATAATGTTACTATTTTCTTATGCCATCTACAGTTTTCGATTCATGGGTATTACTTAACTATGATTCAATACTGACACTAGACTCTGCAATAAAGCTCTTTATAAACGAAACAACAGTATTTTACTATCAAGACCTAGTCTTTCCTAACAATTCAAAACAGCTTCTATGTAAGTAATTATTTCAACAACGTCATTATTTTTATAGTACATTCAAAACTCACAATTCTTGTCGAATACTCGTTACAAATGCAAGAAGTTAATTTCTAGTGATAACAGAAAAATCTCATGAGGACGTAAGAAGAGGTTACTAATGCATGTCTTTACACAAAAGAAAAAACACGAAGTCCAACTCTTTAAAATTCTGAAAACATCATGGTTTTCAAAGCAATATTTTTATAATTTATATATATTTTATATATTTTATATTTTTGCCGTTTGTGGGTAGAGATTCCTATACTCATTTGCATTTTCCAAGTTATTCCGGAGTATTCTTTGTTGAATTTTAGTAGAAGCTGGTATTAAAATAACAATATTGATGTCTAGATAACCGCTCTACACCTTATTTCTTACTTCAAACACTGTTACAAAGTACCGATCAGATGTTACTTCGTCCCTGAGTTTAAAGAGACATAAACACATGAACTACAAGGTACTGTCTTCTTAGAAACGTTTCGTTGGTAAATAATAAAATCTTAGTATGTCTGCACGCAGCAAAAACACTATGCTGACACCAAAATAAATCAAACTGTTCGTCCTTTCCTTACAAATGGAAGACAAATTTTGCACTGAATCAGAGGCCCACGGTAGTGTAGTGGTTAATTAAGAAACTCGCTTGTCATCACTGCAGTGAGAGGCTCTGCGTTCAGTTTCCGTGTCGGGACACTCTCTGTAAGATACACCTGCTCGCAGAGGTGAGCGCCGGGGGTTTTCTTCGGCTTCTCCGGCTTTCTCACTTATCCCTCTACCTTTAAAGTGCAAAATCAGCTCCAGGTGAATGCACATTCACACTAAAACAGCCAAAACTACTCTCAATTCCTCAATCCACTTTTAATGAGAGAGAGAGAGCGCTAGGATTAGGTTCGTTTCATTTTCTTTATTTTGATTTCGAGAATGTCATAGCTACGGACCAAATACGACACGGAGACTTCCGAGGTATCTTCCGACTTGCGAAGTCTGTAATAGAATGGGAATATTCACCCAGATTTGTAGAAATCGTATCTTGCACTGAATTTTCTCCAAATATTAGAAAAAATCTAGTCCTTTAACTTACCAGTGTCTTTCTCACAGCTCACGTTAACTGACAATTATTGTCCTCACAAAGCATAAAGTTAACTCTTTATACTCGTTCTGATCGGAATTAGTATTCTCGCCTCTGTAATCCAACTAATTTCAACTCGTCATGTGTATATGTTATTTGATCTCACACGTCTGCATCCTGGTTAGACAAGGGGATGCGCTATCCAAATAGAAGACCCCAAGAACAGCAGGGCTGGGTGAGGCTTGAAGGGGGTACTAGAGAGTGACCTGCCTGGCGTAACGAAGACGTGCCGGGGGTTTGAAATTGCACTTCGAGTTGCAGGTTTGTCAGTTATTAGCACGTTTCTGCTCGCAAACAGAACTTTACATGCATGTTATTTATTTCTGTCAGCTTGAGCGTCCACTGATTCAGAACCTTTAAAATGAAAAATACTTACACTTGAGTCAAATTGAACAGTTACTCATAAATATACTGTATTCAAATCCTCATTCCACTATTTACAAACGATCTAGCAGACGTGACAGCTTCCCTACCCTACCCACCCCTTATCCAATCCCACAAGTGCGAGAACTTTACAATCTGGTTTCCTTTCCTTGTTAATATGTAGACTGAAAAAAAACCCTCTAACACATTGCATCAGCCTTTACAATTTTGTATCAATGTAAAATTAGTAATTCAATGATAATTACATGTTGAGAAAACACTAAACGCTACATACATAAATGCTTAGATGGTTTTCTCAACTTGTAATTATTAGTTAATGACTATTTTACATCGATACATTAATTATTAAACTCACAGAAAAAGGTTAAGAAAATCACGTTTGTCTTCCTATCTCCTTTGTTCTCTACCTCTTTCTTTTCCTTTCCCTCTTTCCTTTATCCAGCCCTTCCTCCTTCCAATGTAATTAGCGAAGCAGCGATCGACTTCCTACTCCTGTTTCAAGCAGAATAAGGGTCAGAACGACATATATGCTGGGGACCTTGGCCAGGGTGTTAAGTGATTTGCATGCGCATGGGTTTGTTTTTTTGCGCTGAATTCATTAACGCTGAACTTTGAATTCATGAACTTTGTCTTGGGGCTTGCGGTTGTATGACTAGGGTGGTCTGCATAATTCTCATTCAGCTAAAAGAAGAGTCAAGAATTATCGCATCAGGGAAGGATGGGCTTTACAGATTATTCTCAGCAAACATCCTTCTAGAAAGCCGGATTTTAGAAGGTTCTATAAAAGAACGAGCATAAGGTTCCAGGTCACGCTGGACCAGCTTCTGGCTAGAGAACCATTCTCAGGCCATCGTTCGAGATAACGGAGACCATCGGCACCTGGCACAGAGTCTGACAACTAGAGCGCTGTAGAAGACAGTGACAGAGGTATTCACAATGGTCATCAGCATGTCTGCAAGTCGCATAGCAGCTGTTGCGGCCGCACTGGTCTTACTGTCAAGTCCTCTGGATGCACAGGTGAGTTACCAGCAATATTTGAACTGCACAACCCAGCGTCTTTGGCCAACGTAAGTAATGAGGACAATATTTCTCTTTTTCCTCTCGGGAAATATTTTTGTACCTGCAGCCTGTTGGTGGGAATTTTTTTTTGTTTGTTTGTTTCATCAATTGCTTCTACCGTTTTCCACCCTACTGGAGAGTTTTGGACGGAGTGAACTGTTTCTCTATACAGATTCATATATGATTTTATGATTTTGTCATAAAATTAAAAGTAGATTAGTCTTTGACAGCTTTTAATTACACGATCATCGATTTTATATAAGATTTTAAAAAAAACACACGTTTGTAATATAAATTTCAGACAACCGAGGCAGTCGATGTTGTCACGAACGAGGCCAAGGATTTAGTGGCATTTGTCCGTCAGATCATCGTGAAAGCAAAGGAAGGTTAGTTTTTCTTTGGGAAGACACCGATTTCTCATTTAGCTTTATAGTATATCTCTTTCCCTCTCCTTGCCTAAGACAGAACCTTATTCCTCTACATGCCGCTGGTGAAAGTGGACTGATGTAGTTACATGTGAGAGTTTATAACTTCCTTAAAGCTGTATGTCAGAACGTCTTGCAAAGACCTAGGTATTGCTGCCTATGATCGGCTATTTCTATTTTTAACCCTTTCATATGCTTGGCTATGTCTATGAACCCAATGAACAGTTTCGTATACAGGGAATGCTGATCAAATAAAAGGTTTCATACCTAAACATAACCAATCATATTTAGCAATACATAGAACCTTGCAAGATTATGTAGAATGTACTGTTTGTCAAGCTCTTTCGGTAACTCTGTCTGGTATTTGTCAGGTTCTGCTCTGGAAAAGATTCTCCAGGATGTCCTTGACTTACAGAACGTCACCCTCAATCTCATCGCTAAGTTGCCGACCACAGAAAGTGAGTCTACATCCCTGAGAAAATATAATTTATAATTGATATCAGCTACTCAGACAGTTTGCCACAAAAGAAATCAAAGTTGAATATTACGAGGGTTAAATATCTGTATCAGAATTTTTGTGCGTAAGTATATATATATATATCGTGTATCTATCTGCTTTTCTTTCTATCACTCTCGGTGTGTGTGTGTGTGTGTGTGTGTGTGTGTGTGTGTGTGTGTGTGTGTGTGTTTAATTACGTAAGTATCCGTCGTTCAATAGCGAGATGAGCTGTAAGAATTAATTGGTAATGCTTGTTACTAGTACCATAATGTAACTATAACGGACAGCCGGAGTTCCTAGTATGACGCGTGTCCTCATCTGTCGCTAGTTCCGCAGTGCGAGACGCAGGCGGTCATCAAGACGGCTGCTGCATCAGTGAGAAGCCACGAGGTGCTCGGCGTGCTGCTGGCTACAGGTACGTCACGTGATTTCGCGACAACCTCCACCCCGTATTGGGAAAAAAGATTTTTTAACTTAAAATTGTTTCAGTCTACAGCTCAATGTGCTCAGTTTGTGTAAAGACTCAGTAGTCCCACCCGTGTTTCTGTGACAGGCACTCTCAACGTCCTCAGCGCCCGCCTGGGCCTGGCACTGGCCATGTTGACTCAGGTGACCCAGCAGCTGGAAGGTGCGTGCGTGCACTTCAAAGTGTGGTTACTTTAATTTTATGACTGGATAATCCCACAAATCCTCAAAATCAAAAACCCTCTAAATACGTCATGATACGTAGTATTACAGTATCAAGATAGCAAACTACATACATTTCTGTGTCGCGGTATCTATTTTTTGTTAAATACCACAAAGTTAGACAATTAAGTTTTAAAGAATTGGATGACTGTAGAATGCAATGCGATGACGTGTGTCATACAGACAAGTTGGCGCGGTCGTCTGACATAGGCCCAGAGCTGTCCGCCATCATCTTCGGCACCAACACCACTGCCACCATCATCAACTCTGCTGGTATGTGACGTCGTACACGGAAACCTGCACTGGGGTGCATTTTGACTTCTAACTGCACAGATGTTTTGCGCATAAGCACTATACGACACTTTTGTGAGATGTTTGTGTGTTGCTGTCTTCATTTGCTATATTCTACCTTTACCCCTAAATTTCACTGAAAAAAATGTGTTCTTCGTGTATAGTATACTCTAAATGTCCCGTGTCTAGAGTATACTCTAAATACTTCCCTTTTCTGAAGCATTCTTTAAGCAGGTGCCTTATCTGATGTATACTCTAAATATGTCTTCGTCTACAATATACTTTAACAGGTCACTTGTCTGAAATACACTGTAAATAGGCTCCTTGTCTGGAGTATACTCTAAATATGTTCCTTGTCTGAAGTATACTCTGTTAAATCTAATTTTATTAAAGAACGTCACCTTTAACGGTTCTGACAATGCTCACACACTGCAGGATCATATTTCTCTATTTTTCGTAAAGATTAAAATTTATTTTCTTTCTATATCAAGTATAACACACAGCAATAATACATGGACGCAGCTTATTGTCCTTCACCGCTGTATGCGTCGTTTCTTGACAGACGAGAAAATCGAGAAGGAGATTATTTCCGTGGAACAAGGGAACAGGACAAAGAGAGGAGCTGTCCGGCCATTGGCTCGCGGGTTTGACTTGAGGAACCATGTGGTCACATGGAAGGACACGACTGGCTGGTGCACCATCCACGTACCTTCTTACAGACGGCACCACGTGTTTGCCAGATCGCCTGTCGCTGGGTGGTCGGGTGGACTCACTGCCGGGGGTAACTTATTGAATGGCGGCGTGTCTGGAAATGTGAAATGGGTAAGCAAAGACGGACGCTTGACCATTGGTGCTGGTGGCGGTTTCAACTGGGTTCCAGGTGCCCTTTTTCCGTCTGCAGGCTTTAGCTTACGCTTTAAATTTTAGTCGTGATGTCAAATAAAATAAAATTGGATTATCTGGAATCGACACTCAGACATCTCAAATAAAAGAAGATTCGCCAACAAATTTTTGCTGTTGCTCATAATAATCGGTGGATGTACGTTGTTAACGAGCACAACTACTTCTCAAACATACGGTTCCTATTTCGGTTTTTTTCCACCCACCTGAAGAGTCAACAGCAGTTCAGTTTATGTATGGGATTTTCTGCTTCCATTAGTTTCAAACTGTACACTATTACTGAAAATGGAAAAAAAGTCCAATGTGCTGAAATAAATTTCTTTGTTGAATTATATTACGTTTCCCTTTTGACTTTCACATCATTGTCAGTTTATAAATGCGTGCGTGCGTGCGTGCAGTATTATAATTGTCTATGCGTAAAAGTGCAGGAGAAGAGTAGAAGGGAAGCTAATGAAGAAATAAGGGGAGAGGACTGAGTAATAGCAGAGAAGACTGTGGGCAAGAGAACAAGAGATGTAGGGTTAACACCCGATTGTCTACGAGCATCAGTGAGTGACCTTTTCGAAAGCGAAAAGTATGACACCTGACGCATAAGCTTTTGGGCGGACAAACACTGTGCGTGCGTGCGTGCGTGCGTGCGTGCGTGTGTGTGTGTGTGTGTGTGTGTGTGTGTGTGTGTGTGTGTGTGTGTGTTGTTTTCTCCCAGCAAATATATTCGGAGAAAGAAAAATCATGGTTAACCACACACGTCACAGTTAGGGTGCTCTTCCCATACAGGCTGCCTTCAATCTCAAATCCTAGCAGTCACAACACATTCTGGTCTGGCGTGTGCAGTTTTTAACGAACGGTAAAACTCGGTGAATGATACTTTTTCCCAAATCTGGGTCAATAACCAACTTCTGTTATGGACGTATATACGCTCAAACGCACAGAAAGAGGCCGCCGTGACGTCACGTTTGTCCACGCCTAATTAACATACAGTCCTAGCTTCCCATTGGCTAATTCCGTGACAACATAGACGTATCCTTGTACAGTCTTGATATCAGCGCTTTAAACCCTTTCTGTTCATTGTAATCTTTGTTAACCTCTTTCTCTGCATTGTGACGTTTGTAGATGTGCATCTCTTGTATTAGGGTCATTTTCTCCAACAAACTTTGTGTAATATTTGAATGCACGTCAGCACGTGGCAAAATTGCCGCTGGTTATGCAAAAGTGCAAATTGCGAAGGTACTTTTATCTAGGTTTTCCCAGGGCACATCTTTGGAAGTTTCTTCCCGCCTATACACTTGACATTATACCGCCCCTCCACCCCCACCCACCCCCTTAGTACAAAATCCCCTCAAAGTGGAAACCCTTTCAAGACCAGTACAACCAACTAAGGATTTTACTGACGCCGACACTTATTGAAAGTGTTGAATATTTTTGAGTATAATATTCTCGTTAGGCACATTCATAGCTCGCAACCATAAAACAGTCCGTGGATTTTAGCATATTTGGTAAACAAAGTGTACTATCAGTTATACAAACAGCAAGTAACTATTTCTGACCAGAGACAAGCAACAATTTTTACATGAACGGAACAAAAAAATGTATTTTCAGTAAGCAGGAGTATCCTGATTGTTCTACTCCTAGGATATAATAGACTGCATCGGAGTTTACTTCTAATTTTCAAAACAGTAACAACAAACAGGATCAAGTTCAGCCGTTACATTTATATTGTGCAGATTCAAAAGAACATATTAATGCAGCTGAACCTAGATTCCAGGTCAAACCGCTGCTATTAAATGTGATAAAAGTTTGTACGTGTTGAACGTGAATGAATATTATGTATTTCCTTAGCCCAATCCTAATTTTCCTCGTTGAAGTAAAAATACTAAAAAATAAATAAAAAGGGCCTAAACTTATCCACTGTTGGTATTGCCTTCAGGCATCTGCATTTATAAATAAAAAATTTTGCTAGGAGAATAATAAAGTTCAAAGCTTTGTCAACCTCCCCAGTTTTACCAACGCCAAACAACACCATTTCTTTACATAGCTGGATTTCTTCTAAATAATTCTGGTTATTTAACATATTCCACTGTTGGTCCCAAAAGGTTTTGCTTAGTGGACAATGCCAGAATGTATGTTCAATGGTTTCTCTGTCTTATTTACAAAAACAACAAGAAGGAGATGTAATGAGCTTACATTTAAAAAGAAAAGAGTTTGTGGGTAAGATCCGGTGTAAAAGTCGTAGCTGAAACCATCTCAATTGGGTATCCATAGTGGTATAGAAGGGCTTTTGAAATATATCAGCCCAGTCACAGTCCTTAAATTCAGCCTCCCATTTTCTAAGTGCAGTTGTATACGTTTTATTGCCTAGGATAATTTTTGAAACCTCCTTATTTCCTTTTCTAATAATAGCCCATCCCCTATTAACATGTTCATTCTTAGAGACTAACTGACAATTACATTTGGTTTGATATTGTTTTATAGATTGTATCAAACCCATGTAGGTTAAGGAGTCTGTGCTAATTAAGGCAGGGTACTTAACATAGAATTCATCAAGATTCAGAAATGTACCATTGACATTAGTGAGGTCCCCTATTTTTATGACTTTTGCATCCATCCATTTCTTAATATATATAACTTTTCTGTCTCTAATAATATTACCATTAAAGTGGATGGGTTCCCCTAGAAATTCCTCACTGCATGTTGGAATACATTTGCTAATAAACTTTTTATAATGCCTCATCACATCTTGCCAGAATGGATTTTGAACTTTTTTCAATGCCAAATAGGCATATTCACTACCATAAGAATCAAGTTTCACTATTTCAGGAGAAATAGTTGACATCAAGCTCGTAAGACTCCCATTTTTAAGTTTCAGCCGTCTTAGCCAGCTAATTTTGAGTGTGGCTATGAAAGAGTTAAGATCTAACATTTTTAGTCCTCCTTCCCGATATGGTTTACAACTTACCGCTCTTTTGATTTTTGCAGGTTTTCCATTCCAAACAAAGGAAAATAATTTCTTATCAATTCTTTGTATCACTTCCAGGGGGGATCAGGTAAGGTAGTTAACAGGTGAACTATTTTAGCTACTACTAGGGATTTCACTACTGTTATTTTCCCCAGGGGTGTTAAATACCTCTTTTCCCAACATTGTAGGGTTCTTTCCATTTCCTGTATTTTGTCCGTAAAATTTAAAGTAACAATTTCCTCCATGTTTACAGAGAATTTAATACCCAGAATTTTAAAGATTCCCGGGTCCCACTGGAAATTCCTGTCTCTCATATATTTAATATGGCTATTTTTCATACTACCTATCCAAGCTACTTGAGTCTTGTCATTGTTAACTTTTAATCCTGAGATGTCGGCAAATTTATCTAGCGTGTTAACCGCTTCATTAAAAGATTTTTCACTACCATCTAAAAAACACGTAGTATCATCTGCGAACAAAGCCAATAGCACTTCTTCCTCCTTTAACTTTATTCCCTTTATACTATTATTTTTCCTTATCATTAGTGACAGTACCTCAGCACAGATTAAGTATAAATAAGGTGAAATTGGATCCCCTTGCCTGCAGCCTCTTTTTAAGCCAAACCAACCTGAGTATTGCCCGTTAAAATATATACAGGAGGATGTATTATTATACAGTGTGACAAACCATTTTATGATAGACTCTGGGAAGCCAAACAACTTGAGAGATCTTTCAATAAATGACCAGGACACAGAATCGAACGCTTTCTCAAAGTCTACAGTTAGCAGTAGTCCAGGGATCTTGTTAACTTGTGTAAAGTACATCATAGATCATCCGAATATTGTCTCCCATATATCTACCTTTCATAAATCCTCTCTGACATTCGTCAATAACCAAAGGTAGCACATGTTGCAATCGTTTAGCAATACATGCTGATGCAATCTTGTAGGCTACATTCAACAGAGAAATTGGCCTCCAATTTTGAATAAACTGTTTTGGTTTCTGATCTTTGGGTAAACAAGTAATTATGCCTTGCCTTTGCGAGACTGATAACTGACCTTTTTCAAAGCCTTCATTATATGACCTTACAAGAAAGGTTCCAATGTCCAAAAAAAAAAAATTTAAAGAATTCAACAGTAAAACCATCTGGGCCAGGGCTTTTGTTGTTTTTCATATTCTTTAGTGCTGAACCCGCCTCCTGCAATGTAATAGGGCCCTCCAAAGATTCTGAGTTCTCAATGGTTAACATGGGGACATCGTATAGCAGGCTACATAGTTTCACATTGTCTACTGGTCGGAATTTATACAGTTCTTCATAAAAGTGTTGGACCTCCCTTAGGATTTCATCCTGATCTATAATAATATTACCATTTCCCTTATCCAAGTATCCCATGGATTTATTCACAAAGTTTCTATTCTCCATATTGCAAAAATACTTGGTAGTTTTTTCTCCTTCTAGGACCCATTTTACTCTGGATCTCACAGCCACACCTTCCATCCTTTTGTTTCTTAGTTCTTGCAACTCATTTCTTAAGTTTTCAATTTCAGTTAAATTAGATTCCGAGGCTTTGTTTTCCAAACTTGCTATATTACTTAACAGTTGTTGTTCTGTTCTCATTTCTTCTTCCTGAATGATGCATATGAGATAGTTTTGCCCCTAATCTCCATTAACAGGGTCTCAAGGAAAAGCTGGTCAGAAATAATAAACTTGATTTCTTCCAGTGGTATTTCTCCAATTTTCTCAAAGTTGTACACTGGAAGGGCATACTGTCTTTTTACCTCTAATATTACATTTTTAATTAACTCTATAAAATTCTTGTCTTTTAACAAAGAGTTATTAAATTTCCAAAAAGGTTTATGTCGTATGAACTGTTGTTTTGTCAATGTTAATAAAACTAAAGAGTGGTCTGTTCTATATCCTGGATTAATGGAGCATCCAGCTACTATGTTGTATAGTTCGGTGGAAATTAAGAAATAATCTAGACGACCTTGTTTCCAAGTGTTAAATTTGCGCCAAGTATAGGCAAGTTTATCTGGATATAATTCCCTCCATATATCTACAAGATCTAATTTTACCATGGCGTCTGTAATTCTCTTGCGAGTACGGGGCCGGCTGTTGTTGCTGGTATAATTCCTAACATCTAGTTGTCTATTTAGTGGGCAGTTCCAATCTCCAGCAGCTATGACATAATCATTTCCTATTGTCTCAATCTGGGCAAAAACATGATCAAAGAATTCAGGTTTGTCTCCACTACTAGGCCCATATAAGTTTGCTAGTGTCAGGTGTTTATTTAAAAATTCAATATCCAGGATAAGAAAACACCCATTTGGATCTCTTATAACATTATGTAGTTTGTATTCAAAGTTATTATTAAGCAATACTGCCACACCATTTTGATTGGAACTATTCCCCGCCAACCACACGTCAAAACCCCAGGCTGCTCGAACAAATTTTTCCATTTTTTCGGTAAGATGAGTTTCTTGTAAAAAATAAATACTATAGTTCTGCTGTCTAAGAAAGTCAAATACATCTCTTCTTTTACCCATGTCATTTAGGCCATTAACATTCAATGTAGCTATGTTCAATCCAGAGCAAATCTTAATACTAGTCATGTTTAAAAGGCAAAATCAATCCTAGCATATGTGGACAGTAGTACGCACAGTACAGAAAGGGGGGAAAAAAAAGCAAAGACATAAATGCAGGTAAAAACAAAAAGGGAGACTGGGAGAAAAAAAAAAGACATAAATGGGGGTAAAAGACAAAAAGGGAAACTGGCATATTTTGCCATGGGCGATATTCAGCGACGGAGGCCTATACATTTTTAATTATTTAAAAAAAACAACTTTTTCTAACATAGCCAATATTTCTATACTTGCTTTGAGGGGACCTAAGCATAGGAAAACATGTCATTCTGTATTATAAAAGGGCTTCGCTATGCATTCCATTAAAAGAAAAAATAATAATATAATATAATAAAAAAAAAAATAAATAAATAAAATAAAAAAAATTAAAAATTAAAAAAAAAATAAAAAAAAAAAAACCGCACACAAAAACAAGCAAACCTATATATATAAATAAAGAGCTTTCACGTGCCTCACTTGCTACCCTACTGTTACTAAGAACAGGAAACAGCTTAATCTGAGTTATGTAGTGCACACATACACACACATAAAGAACACACTTACCCGCTAATAGTAGTAGTGATATGAGGGTAGATTGCTATAAATAGTCCGCGAATTTTGCCACTGAGGAAAGTGGGCACAGAAACACAGTGGCACAGAAACACAGCGAAGTCACACTATTAAATTTTCCACTAGGTGATGTTCGTCAACTGTCAACTGACATCTTTTGCCAACTGCTGAGTGTCTTGATTTAGTACTTGTAGCGAGTCCTTTGTTGCATTTAGTTGTGGGACGTCTTGCACTTGCGATGGATGGAACGTGCAGGCCGCAGGATCCAGTGGTGGTGTTGTTACTGACGGTGTAGAGTGGGAGGTTGGCTCAAAGATGGAGATAGAAGACGCACAGTGAGTTTTTTTCTCGTGTGTTGGCTGTTGTTGTTGAGGTTTCTTCCAGTTCTGTTGTTGTGATGTTCTTACTGGACGCTGTTGCCTTTTCTTCTCCCTTTCTTCCCGATGCTTCTGAGCTATTTTGTCGTGGCTCATTCCTATCATCATCTGGTCGATGTGACCGACGTTGCCGCCTCTGATCTCCCGCACAGAAAGATCAAGCAGCTTCACGAACAGCTTACCGCCAGCCGCCGACCATGCATCGAGGACACCTTCGTGTTGCTTTAAGCGATTGAGTCTCTGCACGTTTAGGTTAGTGAGGTCCTCGGTGATAGCCATGCCTGACCCCTTGAGACCGCTTCTTGCTTTTAGCACTCTGTCTCTGTCTTTCCGAGAGATGAACCTCACTATCACCGGTCTTGGCCTCGGTGTGTCTGTGAGTAACCTGCCTACTCGGTGTAATGCTGAGATTTTATTGGTGTCAATGTCCGACAGACCAAGTCTTGACTGGATGACATAGAGTACTTTCCTCTCGCACTCTTCTGCTGTTTCGTTTCTATGGTCTTCTGGTATTCCGAGAATCCTTATGGATTCTCTCCGAGAGTATTGTTGTAACAGATTGTTTTCTTCTTTCTGCTCCCCTGAGAGTCGTGTTATTCTGTCAATCTCCTCTCTTAATTCTTCTGTTTGTTTTTGAAGAGAATCCACCGTTGTCTTTAACATTTCATTTTCTTTTTTGAGGTCGAAGAGAGCGCTCGCCAACATCTCTACTTTATCGTCAATTTTTTTAACTAGTGCATGATGGCAGTCCTCCATTTGCTGCTTCATTGTTTCTGTTGTCTTCTGTAGATTTTCCAGTTTCTCAACTATCTGATTATTAGACACTCCAGGAACTGAGAAGGCGTGTGTTAAGAGAGTCTGTCTGTCACATGACTGTGACGGTCTACTTTTTGTTGACATACTTTCCGATCTTTCTGCCAGGCTTGCTTTTCTTGTATCTGTCTCTCCAAGTTCATGAGGAGTATTAAATAAACTTTCCTCCGTACTAGAATTTTTTCTTGTTTTTTTTCGGTGCCATTGTTCATTTCCAAATGATGAAAGGAAACATCACCAACACACACAGTCCATTCGCGCGGTCGTCCAACACAGTTTCTTCGTGACTACCGATCAGCAGTTGCACAGCTCGTACACAGCTCTGACTACTTCACCTTCCTTTGTTGCAGACATGTTCCGAATCTCTTAATAAATCCCATTATGGTTAGACCAAATGATGAGATTTTAAGTCCATTCCATTCTGAAAGATAGTAGGTCTCCGTAAATTATATTAACCTTGGACATTTAAAGGCTAAACATTCACTTTGGGCCTAAAACACACATTTTTTTACCAGACGAAGTCACACACGCGACCTTCTTCCGGCATGACCATCGCTCACCACTCACGATATATTGTAGAGCAATATGCAGCATTTATTAATAACACGCAAATATCCTTTTGGAGTCAGTGGCTCCCATTTAGCCATGTGACTCTAAACGACAACACTATCTGTAATTAGGGTCTGTATTGTTGATTCAGTTATACTTGTTACATGGAAAATATTATGTTTTAGAAAGTGTAAACTGGTTAATGTTTTTAAGGAATTTGTATTCAAACTCTGTTAACATCAGGTTTTTTGACACAAATGGTGTTGGATTGCTCTTTAGAAAAACTGTGTAAAAGCCTTGTATATAACTTGTTGGTTAAACATACTTTTATATCACTCACATAATCTCATCCTATGAACATGTGCATGGTCATAGATTTGACATTGAGTATGTTTAGGAGTGTGATAAATGTTGTCAGTAAGATATTTCTTCGCTGTTCTGGTTTCACTAAAACTGAGTTTGGCATTGCCTGTTCTCATAGTGGTTAGTATTACACAGTTAATTCCTTGGTGGCAAGGGTGTTTATGTGTTAGAAATCATGTTACATGTCTCTTGTGATTCTTTAATAAATTGTCACTAAGTGTAGTCTAGTGCACAAAAACAAAAAAAAATATATAAGGAGTTACCTTGAGCACCAGCTCTCTCTAGGCTGTAAAGCACTTATCACAGCATAAATAATCAGATGGGATTTGCCTTGGAGTACTGTCAGTATCTTTTTGTCACCTTATTGCAATCCAGATGGCTTATCATTTACCATAAATAGATATGGTAGTTGGGCTGTCAGTTGTACAAACACTTTTGTATGGGACATTCTAGAGATGCTGTGCATTGACGAGGGAATGATTCAAAATTTACCTTTATACATGGCAGGCATCTATTCATGCTAAGTAATTTTGGGTGTACACAGGAATTTGTTTTGACATAAGTGCATGATAGACTTGCATACCTCCATGTGGGAATTTGTTATGTAAATATCAGAAGCAATCTGTAATAGCTTAGGAAATGCTCCATTTTGGATACTGATGCTAATATTTTTGTTATCTTTATTCAATTTTTGGTCCTTGCAAAGCAATTGATCTGGTCATGTTGACCATCTCTAAATAGGACTAGGTAAGGTGCATGAAGGGTACACATGAAAGTTGTGTATGCATTCTTAATTGACTCTTGGGAAGTGCAAACAAGAATGTCACTTTTGGATGTGAAAAAAAGAAAAGGAAGGAAAAGGGGGTAAAAAAAACAAAAAAACAAAAAAACAAACAAAAAAACAAACAAACAAACAAAAGCACAGTTAGTGGAAGCTGGGAGGTTCTCTCTAGTTCTTTCTTTCCCTCTCTCTCTACCTCTTTCCTCTCTTCCCCCCTCCTATACTTAATGGATGTGTCTTGGGAATGAAAATGTGATGTAATGTGATGTATTGATATTGTGATGTATTGATATTAATAAAAAAAAAAATAAATAAATAAATAAATAAAGTAAGATAAAAACTTGACTTTAGCCAGAGCATATCTAGCTCAAAGTTTTTCTATCTCAATCCGTTGATAACACTGAGACTAAAATCTTTACCCCGAACTATATTTTACCGACTGCCTCCCCCTCAGTCCTCTGTACTCTCCTAGAAGTTTGTACTCTCTACTTTCTTCATCCGCCTTCCCTTTCAGATTTAGAGAGTCAATGTTTAAAATAAGGAAGATGGCAGAACTGCAAATGTGCTAGTGAAGGGCCGGCTGGGGATCACGATCTGTGATCTTGTTTCTGTCTTGAATTAATGAAGGCTGACGTCATGAACCTTGCCTGGGCGCTCGGGGGTGTATAACTAGGGTGGCCTGCATGCACGCGATTGCTGGGCGGTCAACGAATTATCGCATCAGCAAGAGAAGATGTGTAAAGCTTATCCTCAGCAGATATCCCTTCAGGATTCGGAATGTTGAGGGACTCCAATAAAAGAACCACTCGCAACGCTGCAGGCAACGCAGTACTATAGTGCAGTGGTTCTCAAAGTATTTCAGACTGCGGACCACTTTACTCAAGTAAAAAATACGGCGGACCACCAAGGCCTAAAATCACTCTGTACCGTGAATTTCATATTTAAATTGCCGCATTAATTTTTGTTTCATTACAATTAAAAACTAAATGTCCTTTTGTGACAGTGCTATAGTACTAAGTTGACATAAAATCCCATACCTCGTTCTTTATAATTAAAATTTTAATGCGATGAATGCAGTTGTTTTTGATGAGATATTAAGGGGATAATATCGGTGACGTCACGAGAAAATCACTGAGGGTTGGGAATGAGTAAAATTCTCGGCGATTACACCACAGCCCCAGTTTTATACACACGGCCTTCACTTTGTCTTGAAAGTTAAAGATTGTGACATCTCTCCCCATTCAGACTGCTAAAAATGTCAGCCAGGTACGCCAACTGAGCAAGCCAGGAAAAGTCATGGATACAATCCGACAGGTGGAAAGCTTGACGGTCACAGTCGCGCAGAAAATTTTTAACCTCCTCGCGCAATTCAAACAGACGGGTGAGCACTTTTCCACGCGACAACCAGCGAACTTCTGTATGAAAAAGAAGCTTGGTGTGTTTAATTCCCATCTCTTCGCATAAAGCTTTAAAAATCCGCGCGTTCAAAGGGCGCCCTTTGATAAAGCTTATAACTTTTATTGATTCCTCCATTACTCTCTTAAGATCAACGGGCATTTATTTGTTGTTGTTGTTGTTGTTGTTGTTGTTGTTGTTGTTGTTGTTGTTGTTGTTGCGAGCTGTTCTCGATGAATGCAACAGTGCGTTGCTACTGCCAGTGGAGCAACTTGTTTGATACGTGTGGTCGAGCCTTTAATCTTTACAGTCATTGACGCAGCACCATCAGTGCCAACACCAACACACGCGTCCAGTCAACTTTGTTACTCAGAATGTAATTGTTCAGTATCTTGAAAATGTCCTCTCCAGTTGTATTGGTCGGTACAGACTTGCAGAAGAGAAAGTCATCATGAACAGCGCCTAAATATTCATACCTGACACATGCCAAAAGGTTTGCTTCGTTCGCTATGTCAGTAGACTTATCAAGCTGAAACGCCAAGTACTGACTGACACAGTCGTGATAACAACTGATATTCCACACTTTCAGCCATGGCTGTTATTCCATGTTTCGCGGAATTGTTTGAAAGAGCGACTTTTTTGATAGCATTTGTCGCCTTTTCACCAAGCATGATTTCTGTCATTAGTTTGGCAGCAGGTTTGATCAAGTTCTCTGCTACAGTCTGGTCTTCTCCGGTCTTTGCCATCACTAGCGAAACTGTAGGATGACTCTGTAGCCTTAGCGTCTTCATCGCCAGAAGGAAAAAGGTGCAACATTCCTTTATTTTGTTGCAGCTCTTTGCATTTTTTCTCGAAAAACTGAAGAGGCTTATCAACATATTGGCAGTGCTTGGATTCAAACTGACGCTTCAGTTTGGAGGGTTTCATTGCTCCATTGCCCACAATTTCAGAGCATAAAACACATTGCGGGTTAGGTACCCGTCCCAAAAAAAAAATCCCAAGCTCAAATAATCAGTGCTATCTTTTCTTTTAACTTGTTTTTTGTTGTTTTCTACGCTGGAATGACGCCACTTTGTGTGTGTACCACTACTGTTCTTCACAGCTTGTTTGACACTTTCTTTGTTGCTATTATCTTGAGCAGAAGATGAAAATATCTCGTCAGGTGTGTCTTCCACTTCCTGGCAAATTGTTTCTGCTTTGCAGCTGGTAACCGTCTCAGAAGAATGGTTGATTTGGTTCACAAATGACCTCAGTTGCATCTTTTCCTACCTTCTGTATCTTGTTTGCACTTTCACAGTCACCAGCATCGCGGGATTGACGTGTGAAGGTCCCTGATTTCAGCCAGCGATTCATAATAACCCCTCGGCTAGAAAATACTGAGAAAGAATACTTGGACAGACATCTTCTCGCCGGCACGCAGATTCGGAAAGTGGTCAACCTTTCTTACTGAAGCGGACTTGTCTTTGCCCCCTTTCGTGTTTGACCGATTCAAGGAAGCTGGCACATACTAAAAATCTTCAACAGAGCCGTCCTGTTCAGGTAGGCGTGTCACGCGTCACTGGTCCGGATTCATAGCCGCCCACCTTGACCCTCCTTTCAGGCCATTATCAGCTGCGGTGGTAACTTGACCAGCGGACGGTTAAGGGTCCCACACAAACTTAACTGAATTTTCTACCAGCCTAGCTGGCGATTTAAACATCACTTTTCTAACATATGACGACTGTCAGCCGCGGACCACCTGAATTATGCCTGCGGACCACTAGTGGTCCGCGGACCACACTTTGAGAACCACTGCTATAGTGGATGGACATTCCTGACCACTGCTAACCCTACCGACAGTGGGAACATCTTTTTTCAGTTCCCAGCAGATTGAGCCAAGACAGTGTAAAGACGGTGATGTAGTGTTTCAAGACAGGTGGAGGCAGATGGAGACACCTGAAGGCATTATGTGATGACAGCTAAAGTTAGTTTGTAAAGACAGCTGAACGTAGCGTGTAAAAATAGTTGGAGGTAGAATATAAAGACATGTGGAGGTACAATGACTGCCAGACTTTCTTCAGGTGTCTTTACTGTTGTTCTTTCTTCTTACCATCCAAGTGTATATAGGCGCTGGTAATCACCACCGGCTCGCCATATATATATATAACGGAGATAGTATGCCTTATGTATATAGTCTTTTATAAGGGTAGCGAACCAGCACCGACCGTCTTTGACCGCTTGCCACGAGAGCATATACAGACTGACGCTGTCGCCACCGACCCCAAAGTCTGTGTCAGTACGAAAGCTGTGAAGCAGTGGCTAGAGCCCTGTGTGGAGGAAATATGCAAGGTGTATTCTCTACCATTAATAATCGTAATAACAGGCGTATGTTTGTAACGGGAATCCAGCAATCCACTCACAACTATTTGAAGGACGCACACCTCTGCAATGGCGATTCATTGCTTGCCTTGATTGATTTATCCTGCGAACGCTTTCAACTGTGACTTTTACTGTCAACTTTGGATCTACCACTTCAGCTTCAGTCAAGCTTATTCACCTCAGTAATTGACATGCTGCGATCCTGATGCGAATATCTATCGCGGAGCTGCTGTTGTTGAAGAATGTGGCTCCGAAGTACTTAAAGCTGACATCTGCTTTGTCGTCGCTAATGGCCACGACTGCTGTCTTTATTCCATATTCCTTTAACTGTCTGTCAGTCAGTTGATAAGGTCTTGCAGTTCTATATGTTAGTGCCTACTATCGGGTTAAAATCGTCTGCAAAGAGTAGGTTGCAAATCAGCCTCCCACCTTTGGACATGAAAGTGTGATTGTCTTGGAGGCTTTCACGCATGATGCTCTCCAGAAATAAGTTGAACAGCACAGGCGATAGGGGGGCACCCTTAATTGACGGATTCGTACTATCGCGTGAAAGCTCCCACAAAAACATCAGCAGACCAGTTGTGCAACGAACCGCACATTTAAGGTTAGAAACAACCTAATCACGTTAAAGGACTCGCACCGTGCGCAACTCTTGTCCGTCAGATCACTGAGGAAACAATCATTGACAGGCTAAATTCGCGTGGATATCACCAAGACAGGCGTGTAAACTCACTCAAACACACTAACAACGACAAAGAATAGTGATGACGGGATCGACTCAGTAAATCTTACCTCAACATGTCCGGTCTCACCCACGTACACTTCTCGGCCAGCGTCAAAGTTGAGAAAATTCAATAGCAAACTTCAGCAGCAGGTTGGACTGGACAAGCAAAGCTAAACAGTTTTCTCGCTAACCTTATCGGTTCTTTCGGTTCCCATAGTGAGCGCGAGATCAGTGGCTATTTCAAGTAAACACCATATAGAAAAGCCGTTATATATAGTACGTGGTGGTGTCAAAGGCAATAACCGTACTTCGATGCTAAAATAACAATAAATCATCAACACTAGGCTGAAGGTAAATGTACAACCAAAATTACTTATATTAACAGCACTGGGCTGAGAAACTTCCTTCGGAATTTGAGCAAACATATTTTGCCCTTTATTGGTTTTCAAGCATATTATTATATATAATTCGGAAACTGTGACATGATCTGCTGTTTCTGCTTTTGATAGATGGATTAGTAGCTTTATATATATATACACCTATGCCTACTTGTCTTATTTTCAGGTACCGTTGTCAGGCACTCTGACATGACTGAGGAGATAATTAACGCACACACGTAATATATAACACGTACGGACTACTACACACGCGCACACCCACACTGTATACAGCTATAATTGTTGGACTTTTATAGTTAGCTTTATGGAACTTGCTTGCTTCGTCGAAAGTAAGATGAATGGGAATTCGCGCTCGTTAGTGTGTTGTGGGGGGGGGGGAAATAGTTGGGGGATAGGTGGGTGTTAAGCGTATGTGCAGTTGTATACGTGTAAGAAAAAATAAATATCATACAATTAATAACAGACTGTAAAGGCCGAGGGTAGGAAAAGATCGAGAGAAGAGTATTGCTTTCTTTTTTGAAACCCTGTTAGGAATAATCGAGCAAACTACACACAAGCAAACTTGAATAAATCAAAACATAAGTTAACAGCGAAAGCGAGCTATACTACTAACTGCAGCAATCTGGCGGTTAGATAAACTATAACCACAGACTATATAACCATTCTCGCAATACCACAACGTTGATTATGATTGGACAGTCACCTCGGAGCTCCGCGCTATTCTCATCGAGACGTAATTATATCTGGTCTTACCTGTCTTACGAAAACACATACATACAAAACGAGAGAGAGCTCGTATTCAAGTTTTAAAAATATCGAAGGCAGTATTCTACGTTAAAAACAAAGCGATATTTGCTGCGTTCCCGCGAATTCCACCGGAAGTTAACAGACGTTGCTACGAAAGTACAATCACACCGATGAAAACGTTCCATTTTCACACTAACCGGGTAGAATAACATCGGAATTTTCCAGCATATATGGGTGATTGCTTAGTAAGTTCTTTGCTGGAAAAAAGCAACCTGATACAAAGACAGCTTTTTCAGTCAAACCGATTCAAATAACATCGTTCTTTAAGCACAAAGCATGATTGTTTCTCATTTTATGTTTTTTGTCTCAAAAGACAGTTTAATTTTACACGAATAACATTCAACCAAGCATGTATAGACGGTACCGTCAGTAGCTGGAACATTTAGCGCTAACACTAATTAGTGCAGAAATTGTTGTTCCAGGCTTCCCGCTTCTTCTGTGTTCCACAGTTCAAATAAAGGAAATTTCTAAGACCGTATAAGATTTATTGCCAAACGCACCTGTGCAACACGCTGAACCGACAGTAATGGAGAGTGCTGGGGCGTCAGAGACTCTGAAGCAGCAGCTTCGGATGTTACAGGAGCAACAGCAGAAACGACTTATGTTAAGGCTACAGCGTAAAGAGGAGAAAGAAAAGAACAATAAATCCAATAGTGCACAGAATAGTACACCAAACCACAGTGGCAACGAATTCGGTGTGTCTGACAATTTGAATCTAAAGGTAAAGGAATTTATTTAGCTAACTGAATTGTGACTATACTACATGATAAAGTATACAGGATAGTTTAATCATAGAATATGTAAAGAGTCAATACTGCATATGTGTGTTGGGGAGGGGGTGCATAGAGATATGTAATTTTACGTTCTATTTTGCATGCATGTGTGGGTGTGTGTGTGACTGTAATTTGTTTGTCTTTCTGGTAGCTTGGAGAAAAGGCAGTGCCCATTCCCAGCTACTTATCAGAAGAACTTGTTGAACACCTTAACACACAAATCCGGGTAAGATTTAGTAGGTCTATCTCATTTCTTTTTAGCTTTTCTTCATTCTGTTCAATTAGATGTACATAATAAATATGAAACAATGAATTTATTATGACCTTGGAGATTGTAAACATTGTTAGGGTAATGCACAGCTTTTTCATCTTCAATCATAGGATAATGGCAAACTTTGTTTAAATAAAATGGAATTTATTTGTGTGTATGATGAGAGAGCTATTTTAATGCATGCTCACATACATATACTTAATTCCTGCACTGATTTGGCGATAGGAAATGAAGGATGAAAATGGACGTTTGTTCAAGCTTCTCAGTGAAAAAGACTTTGAAATCCGTCAACTTAAGAAGAAGAAAGCTGATGAAAAAATTGCAATTATGGGTCTGTAGCAAGTTATACATAATTATTTGAAGCATTTTATTTTTATGTTTTGATGCAACACTTACCTTGTCAGCAATAAGAAAGGGCTTTTAGTAAATGAACAAAATAAAAAAAAAACATGTCAACATGCCTGCAGTTCAATTTAGTAAATGAACCAAAAACGTGAACATGCCTGCAGTTCATTTTAATAAACGTGAGAATGACTACAGCTCATTTTAGTGCTACTAATAGTCTTTGGCATTGTTCTGTGATTTAGTTACTGTGAATCAATGCAGCTTAGCCTGTTTCATGAATCGGTGTCAAGACTAAAAACAAAGACACATTCTTAAGTATAAATGGGTTGACATGGGATGAAGTTAGGTAAAACATAGCAATTTTTGGTCATCGATTCCACCATTTATCAGTTCAACAATTCATTCACCACATGAGTCGACTAAACCACTATAAAGAGTCAGTTTAACCACTGCCAAGAGCTGAATCATCCATAGCCCTGAGTTGGTTACACCACATTTATGATCGGTTTCAGCACATTTATAAAGGAACTTTGCTGCAGTCTTCTTTATTTGCTTATAGTATAGAGATAAAAAGAGAACATTTGCATGCATCTTGGTAGCTGCTGCTATTTGTTTTTTTTCTTTTTCTTTTTATTACCTTTCTGTTTTTGATTGGTCTTTCTCTTGGCCTGGGTGTGTAACCTATGCCAATCTCATGTTGGTGATAATTAACTCAATAAACAACTTGTCATATGTGTTCAAATGGCCCAATTGTCTTTTGGCTATGGTCAAACTGACCCATTCATGGTCATATCAACTTTTTCAAATTGGCAAACTGTCAGATTAACTTTCTTCCATGTACTGTGAGTGTCAAATAGTTGTTTCAAAAAGAAAGAAGGAGACAGAGTAGAAAAAGAAGAAAGATAAAGAAGTTGTGAGATTGCTAATTTACAATCTTGTATTATGAAACAGTATTTTAACTATTTGTCTCAGAGACTGAGCTCCCAGCATGAAATATTTTGAACAGATTCTGGTTATTAAAGTCCATGTCAGTAGCCCAGCTGTCTAAACAACTAGATCTACACCTTGATTTTCTTAAATTATGCCTACTAGAAGCAGTCATTAGAAATTAAATTGTAAATTGTTCCAGGGACAACCATTTTAAAAGATGTAGGCAGTACAAGACAGTATCATCTACCAAGATGTGTTTTGTGCCATCTTGGGTACTGTTTACTCATTGGTTTCAGTAAAGAGAAACAACAGAAAATTTCTTTCAGCTGGAATCACCTTCAAATTTATCTCTCAACTCTGAGAAAATATGTTGACAGAAAATAACTATAACTCCAAATTAATGGGAGTAAGCTCTTGTGTCACCATATGGTCCTCGGTATGAATGCTAGGATTAGAGAAGGACAAACCTAAAACGCTCAGGAAAAAAATAATAATATCACACATATAATTGGCTTTAGCATAAAATTTTAATAAATCACTCATGTCTTTGTGTAGTTATCAATTATATTATCAATTATCATTGTGGCTAGAATCACAGTTGACTAATGAGACTGCTGCTACCAAAATAGTAGAACTTTCCAAGAAGATTCGGGAGCTGAATGCAGAGCTTGAGTCAGAAAGGACAAAGTGCAAACAGTTTCAGAGGAAATGCCAGGAACTGCAGCAAGTAAGCAAAAAAAGTGACATTTAAAATCAAAGCAGGTGTCTTTTGTGATTATTTTTAAAACACCATTATGGATTATTTATAGGATACTTTGACAATAAAAAACCAGAAATGAATTGTCATAAACCAAAGGGGTAATACAAACCAGAATGAAACACTTGACCTGAAGAAGAATTTTTCTAAATAAGAAGATCAGGTTGATAGGCATCTGCATAATAAAGCCAGTTATTACCTGAAACAATTTTCATGTCCATATTTTCAGAATTTTAGGCTTACAATGTCAGGAGCAATGGACCTTTATCAGTTGTCTGGTCCTAGAACTTTATTTACTTTTTGTGCTATTCACATGTTGACCTGATGAAGTGATGAAGGGAAGTGTTGAGGTAGCAATTTCTGTCACTTAAAGACAAGGAAGCATGTTAAAAGGCCATTTTCTTCATAGAAATTAAATTTGGATGAAATGAAATTTAGTGTTTTGGGGGTTTTCCTCTTGATGTTGCCTCATCTTGGTTAAAAAAAAAAAAAAATCTGCAGCAACTGCTGTCCTTTATGTGCAGCTAGTTTCACAAGCAAATGCCCAAGGTCAAGGGGATACACAATCTCTCAAGTCAGGCTTTGGCTCAGTCATCAGCCTTCAATCCATGGCAGAGCAAAAGGTACAGAACAGTTTTTCATATCCATTCTTTGATCTTGACTATTTCATGCAGATATAGGAAAATATATATTATGTGTATGTGTATCTAAGTATATTGTCTGCTTATCTAGTTGTATTTCTTATATCAGCTCACCTGATATGGCTTGCATATATGCATATGTAAATATAGTAGCATGGGATTGGGCCTCAAATGCACATGTGCATACACACAGGCAAACATACATGTGCACATGCTGGAGGAGCCACAGTATCAGAATATAACTAAACAACCCAGCAACCCTGTGGCAATTGAGACAATTAAGTTATACTCTTGCTGATGTATACTGTGTAAGGTTTGATGCAGGACCAAGATGAGGTGGATGTGAAAGCACTCCAAGACAAACTGAGACAGACAGAACTCAAAATGGCAGACTATAGAAACCAGTGTCAGATCCTGAAACAGGAAATTAAAGTCTCACACAAGGTGAGATAAACAGGGATTCTAAGCCTGAAGTAAATATACAGAATTTATCAATAAATTATTTTGCATCATTTAAAATAAAATTGTGTATGCATGATACTTCTTTAAAAAAATGATTGATCATCTAACAAGGTCAGAAGCATTCATTTCATCACAGCATTCTGTGTTGCTTTTACAATTTTTTATTCAAGTTTTAAGATTTATGACCAAAGTAACTTTTTTATTTTTGTAAGTGCTGCGAAATTAGAGTTCGTACAATTCGAATGAATCGCATGTTTTTGTGGTTAATAAAAATAAATAATAAATATGTTTATTTATAAAGAATCTTTTCCCACCACTTCATGCAGACTCGCAGTGTAGAAACATCCACACATACAAGAAGGTATGCAGGCACACACCTTAAGCAAGCATGAAATGCACCTTGTTTTGATGCCTAAACACACACACAAACACACACACTGGCTCACACAGAGCTGGTATAGTCCACACTTTATAATTAACTTTGCTAGACCTTCAAGAACCTAAAGCCTTTCAAAGTATAATGTGCAGTCCACATGTCATGCTACTTACGTCTTCAGTTCACATGATCTGAGCAGATTTGCTATTTAATCTGTTTTGCTCTTAAATATAGTAAGTGAAAACCTCTGCTGACAGGTTTTGTCCCAGGAGTTAGGGGAAAATGCTAATCTCCAGGCCCTGCTCAACAATCCTAGCAACTTTCGTGGACGGGCCCAACAGATTGTTGCATTGCAGAACAAGGTATATGATGTGCTTTTATGGTGGTTTTTCTTATCTCTGACATGTTTAGCATGCCAGTTTTTAAGTTCAATGTGCATGTCTAATGGACTACACTTTTGCAAATAAATGTCTCATGAAAGAAAATATTGCAGATCTTGTGACTTATTTCCCTTGATGCTATTGTATATTATGGAGAATATGTAAAACAACAGCTCATACTCAAGTGTACCTCTCTGCAACATGTGAGTATTAGCTGCAGAGTGTTCATGAGGAAAACTAAAGCATTGCAATGTGCGTCTGACACAGAGTGACTTATTCATTCATCCTTACTAATGTTTTTTACTTATCACAATGGTGGCTTCTCAGGTAGATGAGCTGAAGGCACAGCTGGAGTCACAACAGTCATCATCAGTGGAAAATGAGGCATCAGGGAAAGGGTCTACTGCACGCAGACAAACACAAGATGAAAAGTATCGTGAAGAGCTGCGCCGCTTGGAGAAGGAACGCAGAGAAGCACAAGAGGTGAGAGAGAGTGTTTACATGTCTTTTTTTTTTTTGAGGAAGAGAAATAGAGCATTGGGTGAGGGGAACATTTGCAGCATGCACCACATTCATTATACCACCATGATAGAGAATTCTTTAGTTGGAACATATTTTGCTGCTATATGACAAAATATGAAAAAGTTAAACATGTATATTAATCATATACACTAGACATATATATATATATATATATGTTTGATGGTAGGAGACTTACTTTGGGTTAATTGATCAGGTGTGATGAGTTTATATTTGTGTTTGTAGACACTTAGAGAGATATATATATATATATAATAGTTTTACTATATTTGGTAAACACAATGAGGTCATTCATCAGGGGATGTATGTGCATTATTATAATAATTATTATTATTGAATGGTGCTTGAATGACACACTGACATATCAGCAGGTGTACATAATTGTTTAATTAAAGTAATTATACCATACAGTGTAAGTTGCTATTTGAAATAATGAAACAAATGTCAGGGTCAAAGATTTGATCAAATACTGTCCACAGGTTGACCTCTTCAAACTTATTTTTTTGTCACTTTTCTCATGAGCAATCACTTATATGGCATATTGGATGATTACAGCGTGAGGCCAATAATAAGAAAGCATTAGAAGAAGAATTTCACAACCAGAAGCAGCGCATGGAGGCAGCTAAAGCTAGGTGAGGCGTTGACATCTACCATGTGCCACAAAAATGGTGTGAGAAAGATGATGCTTGTTTGGTTTTTATCTTTGACTGGCCCAGTCACCTTCTTTTCTAGAATAAGAAGTCATAGCACTTGTTATTGCAGAATGATTTATTTACAACACTAAGACAATAAGGCCAGTGAAAAAAACACTGATATAACAGGGTTCATACTGAAGATGCCATGTGGAGATGCATATGTGCTGGCATTAGTGGGTAATAGCAGCCACATCGACTGCACTGCAATGCTTATTGGGACAGCCCAGTGTTTTTTAGACTCAATATAACAGGCAGACACTTCTGAAAGTGTATGAAATTTTTCATGATGACAGGTTTGTCCTGTCAGGAGAATTTTTTCAGCTTCCATCAGGCCACAGAATCTGTCTACCTGCATGCAGGACCAAGAGGTTAAGGCTCTCGTTTGTTTTGAAATGAATATGCTATGGTAGTGTTGTTTTATGTTGAGCTTCCATATCGAGCTGCCTTATATTGTCCTCTGGGATAAATAAAGTTATCATGCCCACACTGGCGACTTCACAGTGATATGGCGACATAAACATAATCCAGTAGCTGTGAAGCCACTGACATCTGACGTATAGCTCAGTATACAGTTAACGTGAGTTCTGTCAAATGTGGTTGAACCAGGATTCCCTCAACACACCATTACTTTC
Organism: Marisa cornuarietis; assembly: GCA_004794655.1. Taxonomy (NCBI): domain Eukaryota; kingdom Metazoa; phylum Mollusca; class Gastropoda; order Architaenioglossa; family Ampullariidae; genus Marisa; species Marisa cornuarietis. The sequence continues at coordinate 2,459,807 of SMMW01000631.1, forward strand.
CCTTTCACCCCTCCCGATTTTAAAGTTTTCAGTTTTTTACTTTTCTACATTCAGTTGCCTCATAAGGACTTTTTGTTGGGGGGTGGAATGGAGTTTACTGAATTGTCAAGAGAATTATGCCATCTGCTGATGTTAAGTCTTTTCTTTATTATAGAAACAAGGTTCTGGCAGGTGAAATAAAGATGCTGAAACAGCAGGTCCAGACCTTGCTGAAAAAGGGACAAAATGATGATGAGCTGATCCAGGCTTTGATGGTGAGCTTAACATCTAATACCATTAAACTTGCCTCATAGTCCCAGGAAGATGATGGTCTATATGCGAAATACCGTGATGGATTTTATAAATTCTTTTACCAAAAGGTAAATCTTGGTCTGACAGGGAAGAAGGTGATGGCAATCACCCCTCAAGCTGCTAATCTTCTCCAAAGTTAAGTACTTTAACGACAGGGCTAGAGTTTCCAAACATTCAATACACTGAAGATTTAATAGAGGAAGTAGAAGAGGTGTCTGTAATTTTCACAGATAAAACTGTCTTATTTCAACATTCTTCTGACCAAAGGCAGAAAGTCATTTATTTTAAGCAGAGTCAGAAGTATTCCTCTTGTTACGCTGATTGCCTTCATGTTGTCTTTGGCATCATCTAAAACTGATTGTGACTGCATTGTAAGCATGACTTACCCTTTTGCAACCAAATGAAAAATGTCAGTTATTCCAACAATGAAATAAGAGAATAAGACAAAATCTGAAACAGACAAACTTTTATAGGGGAATTGAAATGAAGTTTGCCTTTCCATCAAACATTTTTCTAACTTTCCCTCCCCCCAAAAAACAGTTTCTTTAAAGAAGCACTTTAACAGCTTGAACCAGATTTGAAAAAGGATAAAGTAAAAGAAGTTCATGGTTTACAGTTAAAAACTGATATCTTTAATACATTTCTGCCCTTGAGGAGAAGCTGTGGTTTATTGAACGACATATTGATGTATCTCTCTTTACAGAAACAGCAAACACAACTCAAGCAGATGCTGGAGGAGAGCAATGTGCAAAAGAGTAATGCAGAGCGAAAGAAGGAGGAGGCTGTGAAGCACCTGTCACAGCGAAATCAGCAAGATGGCAATGTGGTCGGCCAGCTAAAGGCCATTGTAGCTGAGAAGGAAAGCAAGGTCAGACAACTGGAGCAGGAGCTACAGCAGCTGCAAAAGGACAAGATTCAGGTGAGGCCTTTTTGTCTGCCAAGCATCTTCACATTTTAAAGATATCATTTTACCTCTTACCATGTTATGCAGACCTTGTGTGGGATGCTGGAGGAAAAAAAGATTAATATTTATTCTCACAGATTTTGCCACATGTTTTTAAAAGAGCCATGTTTTTGCATCCTATAACACTTCAGTGTCACTAAGTCTTTTTATTTCCACAGACTGCAAATCACAATGAGTCGACCTCATTCACATTAGAGACCCAGCCCAAATTCCTGAATGCGTGGTCAGATCATGATACAGTTGCATTGGCATCCATTTCACCACCTCAATCAAGGTGTGTTCTTCACAACAAAGTAGAAAAAAAATTAAGTTATTCTATAAATCTACTATACTTTTTTAACTTATGCAGCTTATTAGGTTTGATAGTTAGCATCCATTTCACCACCTCATTCAAGATGTGTCATTCACAACAGAATAGAAAAAAAATCAACATTCTATAAATCTACTATGACTTTTCTTAAAATTATGCATCTTATCATGTTTAATAGATACAGCATGTAATTTGAAGAAAGTATTTGAAAAGTTATCATATAAATGGGTTTAAAGTTTAAAAAGACCATTAAATATTATGAAAACCCTATAGAGGGATTATACAGTAGTACCTCTACATACGAGTTAAATCCGTTCCACAACCGAGCTCGCATGTAAAAAAACTTGTATTTTAAAACTATTTTCCCCAATATAAAATAAAGGAAATAGGATTAATGCGTTACAACCCTCCCACAACAGCACAATTTATATGTAAATACGGTATACTATCAGTGGCGTAGGAAAATGCTCAGCTTTGGGGGGGCAAGCTCCATGCTGACAATGAATAACGTTCACATTCTTGCCTTCCCAGCATCTTTCTTGGGGGGGCGGCTGCCCCCCTTGCCCCCCCTGTTCCTATGCCACTGACTATACAGTACTGTACAGTATATGTTAATGGCACAATAATATAATAATATAGATAATAAAATAATAAAGAATATGTTATATTTATCAATCTTACCTTGGAGGAGACGAAGACTGTCAATAACAAAGGTAAGTAGATGGTGGGGGAGGAGGGAGGGAGCCGGAGAGCAAATGGGTGCTGAATGAATCAGCTGATGAGACAACATTATTTACACTACTTTCGATTTGAAACATTTAGATTTTTCACTAAGACTACATTCTTTTCTATGTCTTTAGGCTACAACATATAAATGACTTGAGCTCGTAGATCGAATTTCCACTTGTAAATAAGAACAAAATTTCCATGAATTTTTGGCTTGTATCTCAATTTACTTGTATATTGGTTTACTCGTATATATGAGGTCTTACTATATTTGAGTTTGTTGGCTTAATACAAACATGGAATTTGTTTCTCCAGTCCGTTGGCCTAGTGGTTTTTTTGCTGATATTTTTTTCCCCCCTTTGTTCATCAGACAGAGTCAGAGGCCGTCTTCTGTTCACACTGACACAGAAAGAGCAGTTTCCAGGGGTTCTGCAAGAGGGTTAGTAACAGGATTTTGTTTGATGACAGTAGCTTAACACAAACACACAATTTTTATTTTTACTAAAAGAAACTAAACTTTCAACCTTTGTTTTTTCCATCTTTGATCTTCAGGCAGAGTCAGAGACCATCTTCTGTTCACACAGACACTGGAAGAAGTTCTACTTTGGGGTTGGTAGCAGGATTTTGTTCTTATTTTGGCGTTCAAAGAAATGTCCTCTAAGTTCACAAATGTTCATCGTAACCTCCACCTACAGAGACAGTAAGTCGATCACTACTTCACAGCACATGCATACCTCCATTAAGAGTTCTACAGTTTAAAACATTTGCCTGACGTGGACTGCACATTATTCATATGTCTGCCAGGGATGAAAAGAAAATACAAGGGGAACTGAAGTATCAGTGTCAGGAGTACCACACACTGTTGCAGGCAGCCAGTGTTGAGCGTGAAAGGCTATCCCAGTTGGTGCATGTTGTACAGAACAGGTAACACTGCCTTCACCTGGAGGTTCAACTTATGACTCTCTAAAATAATGGTTTATTATAATTATCTTACTTTTTCAGAGAAGCAAATGTTTTCATTTTCCAAAAACATTGTTATTAGAAAAATGTTTTTCAAAACAATTTCAAATTATGTCCTAAATGAAGGGAAATTTGTCTTCTGATTCACCACCGTAAGAGATAGAGATGAAAGGTCATTTGTAGGGTTGTGTATCTGCAGACTGACAGAGGAGAGCAGAGCATTAGCAGAGCTGCAGAGTGAACTGCAAGCTGTGCGAAGACAGAATGTGGAGCTGGAGAAGCAGCTGGGCCGGCAGCAACTCGAACTGACCATGAAAACAGGTGCATTGTTTCATGATGAACCAAGTGTAGTGCTATTTTTTTATGTTAATATAGATAGCCTGTCAACACTTTCATTCTGGTACAAAATACTATTACAAAATAATTAGCCCTCCTCAGGCAGTAAGTTCAAATCTTACTGTTGGCATTTTAATGTTCACTTCACTCATGCTCTCCAAGGTGTCATCTGTCTTTTGATGCTTGTTTTTCTTTGTTGTAACTGTTGGTTTGTTTGTAGTTATTAGTACACAAAGCTCACTACCATATTAAAAATTAGTTATTAAAACTATTATTAAATAGGTAAAAAGAAAGGAGCAGGACGAACAGTGTCAACTACTGTAGAATATGATAGTGAAGATGGCATAGGAGATAGTGCACCCGCTACTGGGCCTAGAGAACTGCAGGAGATTCTTGCAACGTAAGTATAGCCTGTTCACTACAGCAAAAATCTCCTATGTATGAGCTTAAATGTTTTGTATTATTATCTTATTATGGATGATGATGAGCCAGAAACAAGACAGATTAGATCATTGCAAATCTATAAGATCTTTTGACTTCATGCCATTTTTTAAATCTTGCTAAAAATGGAGCTTTGTGAATGCTGTGGCAAATAATGTCACATGAAAACCAGTACATGTACTACAAATAATATGAATGAGGTTTATAATATTTTCTTTTTGAGGATCTTAATGCAGGAGCATAAAGAGCTTATTAATTTTATGATTATTTCCAGGATGGAAATTCAGAAAGATGAAATAGAAGCCCTGAAAGCTGCACTGCAACGTACACTGCAGGCAAAAGAAGAAGACTTGAAATTATACAGTACAACTATTGACGAAACAAAAACAGTTTTTCTAGAAGCTCTCCGTCATCTTAAACAGTCAAAGCTGCAGCAGATGGGCTGATCAATGTTTTGTTCTTTTCCTTTCTGATGCATCAACAGGTTGTTAGTTCTATTGCTAAAAAAAGGCTCATACTTTGGCAAAGAAATTTGCTTTTGTGGAAAAGTGAATGTTAAAGGTTTGGAAAGGTTCCACCTTTCTAAATTCATCCCACTAGATGTGAAAAGTAGCACATGGACATAATAGCTTGGGTCTTGTCAAAACTGCTTGAATTAGTCAATAGCGTGATCCATGAAGACAAAGACTTGTGATCAATGCTAGGACACTGTTCTGTATCTTACAAATAAGGGGATTAGATCAAGACATACTTAAAAAGATTGATGTAGACTTGTACCAACTGACAGCAAAACACACTGATGCAAATGGTTTAGCAGTTCAAAAGAAGTGCACTACACTGTGTAGCAGTTACATTAACCAGTGCTACATGCTTTTTATTGAGCATTAGAATTTATCTGCAGCCCACCTCATCTTTGATCATTATTTAATGGTACTTAGCATTTTCTAATGCAAAATCACATTGTGGTCATTCATTGGATGTTAACTATAAATGGTTGAGCATATTTTTACATTCAGTCATTTGTAACATATAGGGGGTGATGTAGAGTGGCTAGCATGTTGGACACTGTAAGCATCAATAATAATAAAATGTCTGCCTATTTTTTGCAAGGCTACACCACTTTGTCACCTGTTTCTTTGTCCCTGTACCTTGTTTTTCTTAAAAGACTATATAACTTTGTCCCTTTCTAGTGCCATCTTAAAACTTGTATCATCTTTGACAAGGGTGGGGAACATCTGGCCTGCAGGCCATATATGGCCTGTGATATCATTTGATTTGGCACACCAAGGCAACCACAGATTTCAGTAAATCTATAAGATTTTTCCATAGAAACATTAATAATAATAACATAAATTTTGAGGAATAGACAAGGAACATCCATTATGGGATAGACAGGACACGAGTACCTGATGGGACAGCTATGTATGTTTCTCGTCGGCTGCCCATGGCCTGCATGGACAACTTTGAAGACAACCTGCATGCGACCTTCACTGCAAGCCAAGGATAGACCACTTTGAGTTTGATGTCGGCTGTTGATACCTGTAGCGTTCAACGTTCTTTGACCATATCAGGACTTACAAATTAAATAATGATCATCAAAATTGCTGTGTACCCCAATGTACAGTTTGCCTACAAGTGTCCAACATTATCCTTTCATGAATTTTCAAATGAGAAGGCTTTGGCTGGTAAAAGTTCGTTTGCGTTTTTGAGTTTATTTGTGCATGTGCAAGCATGTCTGTGTGTGTAGCCACTTTGCAAATGCCAGGAACTCGTCCATCAGAAAGTATGTGTGGCTAAATAGTCATGAGTATTATTATTAATGTACTTTCACTTCACAACCACAAACAGAAACTTGTGCATTAGAGAGAAAGGTTTTGTTACCATATACTCTGTTTCCTCTAGGAACTTTCTAATCATAAACATATACTTAACATACTCCAAACAGTTGTTTTTGCTATGCTTTTCATAGCAGAATATATTTTTCGTGCACTTCATCAGGAAAACGTAGATTGTGAGTCAGAAGACAGCAGTGCCAGGCAGGCTAGGATTGTATCTGTTGCAAAAGTGTTAACACACTGTGGCGAAACTACAACTTGACCAAATAGAGTAAGCTAATTTTTAAGTAGGTAAATTTTTATGGTCCACAAATGATGTTATAAATATCAAAATGGCCCTTGGATAAAAAAAGGTTCCCTACCCTTGATCTATGATATAAATCAGTTTGGAGCATTCTTTCATATTAATGTAAGCTATCACAATACTGAGAGTTTCACAACAAAGATACCTGTTAAATTATTTATTTCAGCATTTCAAATGTAATATGGATAACTCTGAAGTTGGTGAGCACAAGTGCAAGATATGAAAATGACAGCTGGATGAGCACACATAAGGTGACAAAAGTATGACATCTGATGTTATTAGGTCTTCATGGGTTCACCACCATCCTCACTCTTTCCTTGCTTCTCCAGTTCTGCTCTAGAATATCCAAAGAGTGAAAAATAAAATTCAAAATTATTCCTGAAAATTATACTCTGATATATATATATATAGAAAAAAGTGGGCAAAATTAGTTAGGAATCTGCCAAAGTAAAGTCTTCTTTGTAATCAATATGATATTCTGTCACATTACAAGTGGTTATGGTCTTGAAATCCATAAATGGAACATTTACTAGTTACTATGGCTTGTCATAATTTACAGAAGATTTCTGGACACTTAACTTTCTTAAAGTTGCAACAACCTATCTTTCACAAAAAAATGGTTTTATCAATCAGAATTATGCAGATACTTAGTCTGTAATATTATAGTTTGGAGATATAACAGTGTCTGTAAAGATACATCAAGCACTTATTACTAAAACCAAATATAATAAGACCTCTGTCCTTTGCTGTAATCTTTAGAACTAGCCAATTTTACCTTAGCTGTTTTGAGAAATCATCTTCAATGTTGTCATCATCCCAGTTATCTTCCCAAACATTAACATCAGCAGAGTCTTCGTCTTCTTCACCCCAGTCTAGAAAAAAATGGCAATAACATCATTAGCAAGTTCGACTGGTAAGCTATAATGCAGCTCCGATAATGGTAGGTCCTACTGTCTGTGAAGGAATTCTTACATTATTACAAAGGGTTATTATAATGAAAATGTTTCAGGTGTTGGCGTGATCGTCAGAACAAAAAAAAAGTATCATTCTCGTCAAGTATTTGTTACCTGAATCGATATTAAAACACACTATTCACAATTCAATTTTATGTAACCCTATAGCTAGTGTGAAAAGTGAAAATGTTAAACGCCATGACCACGGGCATGAGTCAGCCTTTTATTGATTGCAAGATCAATTTAAGTAATTTTGTCAACAGAAAGTGGCAATGCTTAGATAGATACAAAAACTTTACCTTCCGCAGGGAATTCCTCGAACTCGTCATCTTCTTCTAAAAGACCTAAATCTGGCTTCGGTTGCTCAGACATTTTGATTTTCTTCGCCTTTCGCACGAAGCAAGTAGAAGAGTGCAGAGTGACGTCCCCTGAGTTTGTACCTAATGCTCCTCCGTCCACACGAGAACAAACGTCGATGTGGCCACTTGCTTAAATAAAATATTAATAAACGACGAATACTAAGTTGTTAAGCGCCAAAAGTGCTGGTTTTATACTTTTGTGTCGGTACTAGTAGGACTTGTGCTTATCGGAATATTATATCTTTTTCACTAACGGCTTAGTCATGGATGGAAATATAGGTCACGAGTTTCTAACTCGATGCTAAAATTAAAGAGCCCATAAGGGTAGGGTCAGTTTCACTCTTGCTAGAGTGCAGATTAGTCCAACCCTCTCTTTTATCCGCCTTCAGATACCTGTTTCGAAGAGTGGGTATCAGTGAGCTGGAACTAGTTTTAGATTTAAATGAACTGGGAAAGCTCTGCAAGTCAGCGGGGCTCGAAAGCCATGCGCCGGGGGGAATAATAAATGAAGATTTTTATAGCGCATATTCACACTCATATACTCTTAGCGCTTAAAACGGAGAAGAGACATGGACAAAATGATAGAACACGAAGGATGGAAAAATAAACGACAGTACTGACGACAAATAGACAACAAAGATAGAAAACACAAGAAGGCACCAAGTAACAGGAACAGTTAGGATACGGTCATCAAACGAAGATGTTGTCTGGCCGGAACCATAGACTATAGAGAAAGAAGGACTAGCGACTCGAGCGCGGGAGCAAATAACTTGCGACGCGCATGCGCTGGCTTTTCCATCCCTTCGCCTTTTCCGGCTTCGCTTACACAGTGCGTCTCAGAGCTGTTGTTGTAGTTAATTTGACATGCCAGGCACTAGCTGTGCGATTCCAGGCTGCCCAGCATGCAAAAGTCGACACAAAGGCTTATCATTTTTCAGCATACGACGACGACGAGAAAATCAAGACTGGGAAAAAGCTCGTCAGAGCTGTGAATCGCACTACAAGACTCTTCCAATATCTCCAGGCAGACCTGATGAAACTAATTATGATTAAACAAATTTGTCTACAAGTAAAAATGTATCACAAAATAAATAATGGAAGAAAATAGCTACTTTTCTTATTCTAATCTCTATTTTTACCTATAGATCTGAAAGGCACCCAACTGAAACTATCGGGGGGGGGGGCAGATGAAGGAACATCGAAGTTTTCTTCGCCACCCATTTCAAGTGCACCATCGTCCTGATAACACGACGCACGATGTGAATGTGTTTTAAAACAACATCGTTAAAAAATAAAAAAATAAGGATTTAAATGTGTTACAAAATAAATAGGGTTTAAGGCATGCTCCTCAGGGCCTTAGTCTCAATTAATATTTAAGAAACGACAAACTCGCTACAAACCGCTTTCTGTATCATTCAGACAATGAGCCAGAGAGCGAGAGCTTGTTTTTATTTTAAATTGGTGTTTTATGCCTAGCCAGCAACTAAGGCTATATCACGGCAAGGCAGCCAGCCCTGTAAACAGGTGCCACATGCAGAGAAAGAACAGCGTGCCCGAGACGAGAACTGAACCCAGGACAGCCAGCCTTCACTGTATTGACCGCCAGTGAGAGCTTGTTGACAATACTATTAATTTGACTTTCAAATAAATACAAATACTACGATACAACGCTGTGGTTGAGCGGAGATATTGTACATTATGATTCATGTATTAAAATATATATTAAAGCATACTTACTAAGAGGATTTCTTCAATATCAAAGCATTCCATGATGTACTCGCGGATACACGACAAAGAGAGCGGAAGCTGGCTGTCAATTGTATCGGCGAGTATACAGCGGACGGGAGTTGAGCCAGCGCTGGCCCACTACTAGCGCGCTAAGATGGCTGTCCTTCTTTCTCTATAGTCTATGCCGGAACGTAAGGGATGAAAAGTTCAGAGAAATAGTCAGGGCAGGAGCTTGCAAAGAATTTAAAACACAGCACAGACAGTTTGTGCTGGATGCGAGAACGGATGGGTAGCCAGTGTAGAAAACGGAGAGGAGTGATGATGATGTCCATTTGTAATGCCCAGGTATCCATTCAGAAGAATGCTCATTGCGCAGCAAAAACAGAAAAAATTAATAAAACAACAGAAAGTAAAAAATAAAGACAGAATTTAAGTGTTGCTTGTTTGTTTGTCCGTCTTAAATAAACAAATGGGTCTTCAGTCCTTTTCGAAACTTGGTTGCTGAGGTGATGGTGGACAATGACGATGGCAGAGCATTCCACAGTTTAGGTGCAGCGTTTGTAAAGGCCCTGCATGGCTCCAGTGCGCTTCTAATTGTTTGTGTCTTCCACTGCAGGGAGACAGAAGCGTGACTGGGAGCCAGAGCGCAGACCACGTGATGGCTGGTAAGGAGGAACTACCTCTTGCAAATAGTCAGGATCAGTTTTGAACATGCAGGACTGAGCAATCGAAAGCACTTTGTGATCAATGCGCTTTTTCACTGGGAGCTGAGTGACATGGTCCCGTTTCGTGGCTCTAAGCACCAGACGTGCAGCGGAGTTCTGTACTTTCTGGAGTCTCTGAATGAGGTATGAGGGGGTACCCGCATGACTGCTCGCCACCCCCAAGGAGATTTTAAGATAAAGATAAAGAGTATTAATTTCCTGATCAGTATACCGTCAAGCTGCCTCCTTTACCATCGCGTGAAAATTTGATTAACCCAATAGACCCGAAGTTAAGAAATACATAAACACATAAAGGATGTGGCAAATCTGCTCCCATGATTTAAAAATACTGTGGCAGTGATAATAGGTGTTTATATATGTCGTAAAAATAAGGTCTAGTCACTCTAGTGTGATGCATTTGGGGGGGGGGATAAATATTATTTCCCAACCCTGCAAACATCATGCACTCTGACAAGAAAGAGGTCAAACCTGTGATGTTACAAATATTCTGTGACAACGTAAATCAACGTACCCACGTACTCTTCTGATATTTATTTGTGTTTTTGACCTCTTTCAGAGCATGGCACGTGGTGTTTATAGGCTGAAATCTTCAGAATCTCGCAGAAAGCACTGATGTTACTCAGATTTGGGAAGCTCATCAACCTTTTTTATTTGAAAAAGAAACGTGTACTCCCTCTAGACCTTTTAAAAAAATCACACACAAGCACATTACGCACCGCATTGTAAATAAACAAAAGCTTCAACAAATGGCACGAAGTTGTATTCTTAAATCTATTACCAATTATTGCGCTAACAGGGGTGGTGTTCAAAAGAGGAGAAACTTCAGCACCAATAAAGGCGTAGGAACCAGGGGAACAATGAAGGCAGCCGCCCTCTCAAAAAAGATACTGAGGGAACAAGAATGTGAGCGTCGTTCACTGTCAGCATGGAGCTTGCACCCCATCCCCCAAAGGCGAGCATCTTCCTAAGCCACTGCAATAACCGTAGTAGGTAAAGTGAAACTGTGGAACAACATAGGCGTAAAGTAACAGGGGTATCAAAGTGCTAGAAATGAAACAGCAAAAGGTGGAAGAGAAGCAGTGGCGACGTCTTTGCAAAAGTAATAATAATAAACACGTGATTTATATAGCGCATACTCGCGCTCATAATGGAGCGTGCTCTCGGCGCTTGAAACATGGACAATCTACGAAGGACGGAAGGATTAACAACAGTACTGATGTCTATAACAGACAAATATAGAAAACGCAAAGGAAATCGACTAACAAGAACTGAGTTTCGTGATTCTGCAGAGGGAGAGGAGCATGGAAGTAACCAACAGACGGGAAAAAAAAATAAAGTCTGGGAGGGTTTGAAGATAGGCTGTTGTTAGGAGTAATCCTCAAGGAAAAGGTGTGCTCTTAGTGCACACTTGAATGATTCGATGGTGGGCAGGTGGCGGACATGAAAAGGGAGAGAGTTACATTTCTTTGCTGCACAGTTGGTAAAAATCCTGTGACGGTATGTTGGTGACAGGATCGAATAGTTAGGATACGGTCATCAGACGAAGACTGTAGTTGTACTGCTGGGATGTAGGGAAAGAAAAGTTCAGCGAAATATTGAGGGCATTAGCCTGCAAATAAATTAAAACACAGCACGGACAGTTTGTACTAAATGCGAGAATAGATGGGTAGCCAGTGCAGAAAACGAAGGAGTGACATGGTCCCGTTTCCTAGCTCTAAGAAGCAGAGATTCAGTGAAGTTCTGACCTTTCTGGAGTTTATGAATGAGGCATGAGGGGCAGCCTGCGAGCAAGGAGTCTAGAAAGAACAAAGAGGGTTGACTTCGCGTGTAGAGAGAATGTGGCGGATGGTCCTGATCTTACGTAACTCATAATAGGTAGACTGACAGACAGATGTAACTTGTCTATCGGGGCTCATGTCTGCAGTGGCAATGGTAGGTGGGTGGCCGGGACGCTGGCCAATTGTACTACGCGTAGTTTGTTTTGTTTGGGTGGAGGACTGGCGCGTCACACATCTTTCGGCAAAGACCATCTGGCAGACGACAGGGCTGCATTGTGGTATGATGGGACTCATGGGAGTATATAATAGCGCGGAACTATGGATGATTGTTTCGCTGGGGTAAGTGAGGTGACTCCATGACGAGGGACGCTGACAGGCTGGGTGGGTGCACACCTAGCAAACCCAGCAAGGTCACTGCAACGACGTGACTAGAATGATGGGAAAGGGGAGATATCGTTTCTAGAACGTTCGACTAGCAATGCATAAATAGTGTGGAAGCCTACAGTAGGAAGAGACTCATAGATGAAGGAAGAGAGAGCACAGACGTGCGACAGAGAAGTTGAGAAGAGACAGCCATGGCCATTGCGCAAACCCGTGCATTAAAAGGGTTGAACACTTGCTGACTAGATCCTGCCTCTGTGGAGTGTGTGGGAGAAAGTTGCTGTCACACTACCATATACCACAGCCACCCCCACCAGTAGGCTACACAATGTCATGAATCCCAGATTCTTGACGGAGGACGTAAAGGTACGTGATGCTGGTTTCGTACTCCTTGACGTGCCTGGACGGACTGTCGAGCGATGATTATATTCCTCTTGAACAAATGGGGACTTCCGTTTTATCAACGTGGAGTTTAAGTTTGGTTTTTTTTACCATCGAGTATTACCATAAGAAATGAAAAGAGAATTAAATTGTAGGAGTACAGCGCGCAGCGTTAGTATAAGTAGTGGTAGTAGGAGGAAGAGAGGGAAGATGAGAGAAACTGTCGCAGGATGAATAGTATAATAATATTAACAGTATAAAGAAGTGCCAGTCGTATTGAAAGTGTCATCGCAGCAGTAGAAGAGGCGGCCGGAGGTATTCTAGCAGTAAATGCAATAACAGTAGAGGATATGATTATGCATATTATTGCTATAATGTTATTAATAATATTTTTATAGCGCATTTCCCCACTTTAAATAGGCGCAACGTGTAAAAGCACAAAAACAAATACTAGGATACAAATATACAAATATAAAACTATAGATTTGCAAAGACGACGTACATAGACAAAAAAACCAACCAAACAAACGTAACAGCATAGGATATAGTGCAGAGATATCCCAGTCCAGACAAGGTGGAGAAAGGGAACTTGAACACTGGGTTGGAAATTGTACTTTAAATACATTTCTATGGACAACACACTGAAGAGCAAGACACAATATGGTGATCGAGGAAACCTCATCGAGCACCATATAGCAGTTTAGAAAATTTATGGAGCAGGACGTAGGTTGGCACAAAACACGCTTATTAACGTGAGGTCGGTCGACGCACACAAATCCAAAATCTAATCCACAGTTTTAGCAGTAGTAGCAGCCCGTGTTGGAGGGCAGTGTGTCAAACATTGAATGTGTTATGTGTAAGTATTCTCAACAACGAGCGACACACGTCACGCATGGCTGGTGGTTGTGACGTCTCGATGTAGGTCCCCTATCCAAGGCGCGCGTCTTAATAAAAGAATCAGAAAAGAAAAGCGGGGTGTTAGCTCGTCAACATTTAAGAGTGCGCTGTTCTGATGTGCAGCCAAAGCCATTTGAAAAAGCTTGTTGGTTCACTTCTATGCAGGGTATTGTAAGTCTTTGTTGTACATAGGGTGGATATTATTCTGGCGGATGCAATAGCGAAGGGGAAAATGGCCGTAAAGAGCGTCAGCACGCCACGTATTTATTTATGTCCATCTGGAGCGGATGACACAAGCAATACTTTGGACTAAAAGAGTAGGGAAAACCGTGCAGACATAAGAGTAAGTTGAAGGAATACGTGTAAAATGCATTTTCTGTCGGCTCCGATCCTTTATATCGGACGATAGACGCACAACATTTTGATCTAAAAAAAAAAAAGAAAAAAGGAGCCAGTTGTATGCGACAATACAAATTAAAGAAACGCAAGAACGAAAGACTACGCGTCACTACTGAATTTTAAAGTTGTCTACGCCTACACTGACATAGGGTAAGTACAGCAGTACTCAATACGTGTCTTTCTTTCTTTCGCTTCCTTCTCAAGGGATGTCGAGATTGACATGCTGAAAATTATCTTCGCATGTTTCCTTACTGCCCAGCAGGAACTGCTTATATAATAAATATTGTAGCTTGTGTGAGTTATGTGTAGTCACGGACGTGAATACAAGTTGGTGGTGTAGAACTGTGGAAGAGCTAGATGAATGTGTAGTACTTTACGAGCGGAAATACTAAATGAAAACGCGCGTGACATTTTAAGGACCTCGAGTTATCGTTCTTCTCAGCATAAGCATGCCTGTGCCGTCAGGCAAGGATTGTCGAGTTGTCTCCCCACGTGGCGTTTTATTATAGACCACAGGCTTACCACAGAAATTATAGAAACGCGGACTTGTATTACACGTCCGTGATAGAAGTCTGTGGTATGGACCTAATTCACACGTAGCTCTTCAGTCTTTTCAAAACGAAGCCTCATGTTCCTCATGGTTATGAGGAAGAATGGCCGAGAACTTCCCAACGAGACTGATGTGTGCCGTTTTGTACAAATGATGACAGATATAATATGATGGTCAGCCTCTCATTTCTTTCGTTTGCGAGTGATAAAAAGTACTTTGAAAGCTTTGAACTTAAAAATTTTGGGGAGACAATGACATACACTTTCAACGTATTTGTTGAGTGTATAGTAAGTCTGTTTAGCTTATGAAAATCGTTTCAGTTTGTCAGTTTAAAAGAACTAAAATGACAATACACACAAGTATAGTTGATTATACAAGAATTCTAATTCAAGTAAAGTTAAAAATTATTTAATAAGTCGTGCTTTAATTTTCGTTAGAATTAGATAATGATAATATCTTTTTATGTCTTTTTACTTTGCTCCAGTAGGAATATATGATTACTATAGGTATAGAGGCTCTTAATTACATATCGCAAATTTGGTCATAACTGTAATAGTAAAAAAATGATGTTTCAACTGTAGAAGTGTCTCTGGTTTTGCTTTTGCTGCTGGTTTTCCAAAATATTTTCATAGGTCTTTCTTGGAGTTCACCTCTTAAGTGTTATGGTGAATTTTTTACAATGGCTGGAATTCACGGAATGCCACATGTAAACAAACAATGTTTTATACTAATTAGGTGTTCCATTTAAATGTCTGAAGGCAAGATAAATCTCTGAAGAAAAAGTGTATTTAAAGAGAGGACAATGAACGCAAGAGATATAAATCTACACACCATGCAATATATTCATACTCCGTTCTTCCTCTTGCATCAGTGCGAAATCCACCACCGCTCTTTTCCACCGAAGCAACCAATAAACCAACCAACCAGACAACCAGCCAGTATTTGAAAAGCCGGTGGTGTAATGATTATTGTCATCTACGCACCCAAAGGCGCTGGGTTCAAACAATCTTAGGATATTCTGTGAATGTGACATCTATTGACAAGGCTGGCCGTCGGCAGTTTTCTCTGGGTACTTTGGTTTCCTCCTCTTTCCCACTCCTTTCATAGTGGAAGCATTTGCCGCCAAACCACCAACAATCGAGTGCTTTAGAAAGGCTGTGACGTAACCAGAAACCACGTTAGCTCTTTACATTACCTCATTCGATTATTTATAGTCGGAAAACTGCGTTTACTCAGTGTTTGAGCAATAAACTCTGAGCTATAAAGGGTTAATTGTCCAGCTCCTCAAATGTATGATAAACGTGCTGATCGAGTGTGTATTTACGGCTCACCTATATAATGCCTAGAATGATTGGAAATCAAGACAATGAGGACGGGGAATTCAATTAGTGAATAGAGATCTGCTCAGAACGGCATCAGCTACTAAGAGAGTATCCCATGCTAAGTCTTAGTTTATCTCTCTTGCAAAACCACTACAAGGTAACGCTAGTGTAGTGCGACATCTTTTATCTGATTCTTTACCATGGCAACTGCGATCTACCGCCAGTTTGTTCTACGGAAAGAACGTAGGGCTCTACAGACACGCAGTGACGGCGGAACCCCCTACATTTAGTAAAGCCAGTGTGACTTCTTGAATGATCGTCTTGAGAATATGCCACAACATACATGTAGTTTCACTGTCACATTTGATAACATATGGTAAGATGGCGCCGTCTGCTCGAAAGTCCTCCTGTCTGGCTGTCTGTGTTTGCCATTAGTTTCTGTGAGCGAGATCTCCGGACAGGCTTACAAATCTTTTTCCAGAACTGTTCCTGGACGTGTTTCCTCCTTTTATAGCCAACTTTCTTTGTATTTCTGCTTCTCCAATCTCTATTTTCGAATGCTAGATGATCTCCATTTAGATCTTCAAACTGTGACATGATTTATTTTTGATCTATAATCATCGCTCGTTGTGCCATCCATCAATATTTCCCTGCACAAGTTTGCCCCGTCTGATGCTGATTGCAGATGTTCTGGATACTGTGGGCGTTTCTCTGCTTCTGGTGACAATTTTTATTCTTAAATTTCTCCGTTATTTGAGTTTTGATCTGTAATGACATTGTTGCTATGGTGATTGCCATACGTTGATCCATATGCATCAAAGTGAACGTATACAGCTTGCTCTTGCTCACTTGAAATGTGTATGTGCGTGTGTGTGTGTGTGTGTGTGTGTGTGTGTGTGTGTGTGTGTGTGTGTTAGATTAATATTTGTCGAGTAAGTGGTTGTGAAGACATATTCCTGGTGCAATTTGATGATGATGATGATGATGATGATGATGATGATGATGATGATGATGATGATGATGATGATGTCGATTTATAATGCGCAGGTATCCATTCAAAAGAATGCTCATTGCGCAGCAAAAACAGAAGGGAAGAAGAAAAAAAAAACAACAGGAAAGTAAAATTCGCAAATTAATGAAATTATCATCATCATCATTATCTTTTTCTTCGTCTTCTTCCTTAAGCCCAGATCCCCCACACACACACCCCTTGCCTTTTGCTTCAAGATGCCGTCATAATCATCTTCTTCCCTTTGCTGCATTTTTTTTTTATTCTTTTTTTGCAACCCACTGGATCTTTTCAGACTGTTGCGCTGATGGATGATTGTGTTTTTGTGCCCTACATGTACATATATATAGACACACATCTACAAATGTATATATAATGAGTTTGTATATGTATTTCATAGCTCTCTGCATATAAATCTTAGCATTGCAGTCTCTTTCTCGTACCCAGAGGAAAATCATCATAATATATTCTGTACTTTACAAATGTCGGCTAACGCGTTCATTACCTGCATGTCCCAGCTTCAGTTCTAATGGGAATCCATTAATAAGACCCTAAGACAGCACAAGACAAAAGCCCCTATATCCGTACTTAGAATTGCGTGATATCAATGTTAGACATCGTAAAATAAAAAGATTTGGTTATTTTAACTCTTGTACCATAGGTGAACAGTAGTGAGCAGCCTGGTCGGAAATGACATTCCGGTGACACTGGTCGCTGCATGTATCTAGAACAGAGCAGTTATGCTGTCTCAGGAGGCAGTCCCGTTCTATATTATTTCTTTCTTGTTTTTTTACTATCAGGAGAGACAGAGTGAAAATGTCGTTTTTGCTTTTATTGGTGCCGGTTGCTAGCATCCAATCAGATATTAACAGTTTTTGCGCTCTTGTGGTAGTGTGGAAAAAAACTATTCATCATAACATTGTTCATAATAACAAATACACGCTCAAACTGTTACTGTGTCAACCGGTGAAGAACCCGCTTACATTCGAACGGCAAATAAATCGTAAAGTCATTCAAATACATTTGCCTCTGCGCCATGAAACCAGCATCAGAAATGTTCAAAAGTGCAAATTGGTGAAAGCTGTAACGTTCCAGAGAGACAAGCATAGGTAGCATTTTTTTTTTTTTAAGCAATCGGGAATGAGTGTTTTGAAATCTCCAGTGCTTGCCTCCGTAAGCAAGACTGCAACTTTTATATAGTAAGCATGTACTTACCTGTGTATTGCTAGCGTATGAGCACTTCCCCTAACTGCCCTTGTGGAGTAATAAGGCTGTATATTGTATAGAGAATGATGTTAATGTGAGGATCCTGCTTTGTTTGCCGAAACATCTGTCACTAACTCCGTCATGAATATTTATGTAGTAATTACATCCGCTTTAACTACAGGTTAACTTTACTTCCTTTCCAATTATTTCCGATAATTTGGTATTCCAAGTACGTAGAAGTCGCAGCATGTCTACGTTTGTTTGAACTGTGTGTAGTTTTTTTTTTTTAAGAAGCCATCTTGCCCTTCAAAACACAAGAAAATAATGCTTCTTTGTATAACCACTCTCTCCCTCACGCAGACCTTTCTCATTCTCAGGTATAAATGTGACTCAACAACACTGAAGCGTAAAAATGTGGTCTGTCTTTTCGATTGTCCGTCCGTAGGTCCGTCCATTTGTCTGTCTGTCTAGCCTGTCAGCGCGCGCAATTATGCGAACTTCTATGCGTGCGTCATCAGGGTGGGTTATTAGGTTTCTTAGCTGCTGTGAAACTGAGGGTCTGCTAGTCTAATGGAAATGTGGGTTTCGGTGAGAGGCAGGTTAGCCAAGGTTTTTACTCCAATTATTGCTTAGCATCCTTATATGTATATGTAAAGTGTTAAGGGTAAGGTGTACTTAAAGAGTCAGACCGAACCGAACGAAACTAGAAGCAGTGAGATAACGATAAAATAAACACCTGGCCAGTTGATAGACAAACACGTTACAGAACCTTCGGTGTCATCATCATTATCATCATCGTCGTCGTCGTCGTCGTCACATTAAAGTCATGACTATGCAAATGTCGTCCTAGATCTGAGTCACAAAAGGCATGTATCTTTATCACTACTTTCAAGCTGGCCACTTGCGCCCACCCAAGTCCTCGAGCAGCAGATTAATTGCCTTACCTCCTGCCCTCCAGTCCTTTTGCGTGGGAGAAAAGCCGCTAATGTGACAGTTCGGCTGTAATTGGGGCAAGCGGCTTCATGCGCATTAAATTATTTTGTGTGACCTTACGTCTCACTGTGTGCCTGAGTATATATATGTGGCCTGCTTACATACGTATTTTCTATTTCAGCATAAGGTATATTGGAGACACCTGCTATCTACAAGTGTAATATTGTTATTATCGTTGTTTTTGATCGTCATCATCATTTAGCAACACCCTAGGCTCAACATTTGCGTGAGTAGATCAATCCCAGTAACCATCGCGTGGCTTGTGTATAGATGCATCCAAACCACGGACCTTCATCTAGGATGAAGGTCCGTGATCCAAACCAATCCTCATAAAAGCCCCGCATAGTCCCGAAACATGATATATGAACGTTGAAGAAAAATGGAAAATTTATTTAAGACTAAAGATCTCTAAAAGTACATGAACAGACACTACACCAGTATAGTGCATGTGTCCTTCAACGTGGCATTTAAATACGTATTCACTGCAGACGCCGTTTGGCGCTGGCGTCATTAACTGCTGTCGAATTTTTAGCTCATTACGGGGGCCTATCGCGAGTGCGCACACATCGTCGCCGTGGTGACAATAGCTTCCTTCCGAAACCTAATCTACTGCTAAAACAAAGCGTGTAAGCGTCTGATACTCAAAAGGCTCGAAGTCGGCGACTTTAAAACCTCTCCAAGCCTGGTCATGACCCGGCTTTCCTCAGTCGAGGACCTAGTGCCGAGATCCTTGGTACGCCAAACTTTGGAAGTTCGCTTTCGTCTTTGCAGAGCTGGATTTCATATATTGAACGTGTTGACATGGTCTACCCAGGCAGACACTTGCTTGGATAAGAAAAAGTGAGATGTGAGTAGCTTTTTTATTTTTATTTCGTTGGATTTTCATTTAGTTTATCATTACTTCTGGAGCTTTGTTTTCAGATATTATTGGTTCTTTGGGGGTGTTGTTTTCAGATTTTAATGGTTCCTGTAGAGTTTTGTTTTCAGAATTTAATGGTTCCTGTAGAGTTTTGTTTTCAGATTTTAATGGTTCTTATAGAGTTTTGTCTTCAGATTTTGATGGTTCTTACGAGCTTCATCAGTACTGAAAGTAACAGTTACTTGTCTGGGTTTTTTTTTTTTTTGCGTATCATTTTGAGTGAGTGAGAAAAGTGAATACATCTTTCGTTATAAACAAAGTGCGCTGCTTTCAAGTTTTATATCAATTTTCTATTTTCGCTGACATCAAATTCAAGGTGACTTTACCTCGACATATGCTACACAAATACAAAGGGGAAAAAATGGAAAACGAAACGAAATTGAGATAGTTGTGATAAACAGGACAGAATAGGCGAGGAAGAGAGAGCGATAGAGATGGAGGAAAGACTGAATTTATGCGATCTTCAGCCAGTAGTGTCACGAAATAACAAAAGGGTCGAATAATAATAAATCGGCGTCACGTTAACGCCAGGTATAATGCCGGGGTCCACGGGAGCACGTAAACGAGCAGATGAACTAATAGATAAATAATAATAATAATAATTCTTTATTCGCCAAGTGACATAGCACGAGGAACATGTCTTGATGATGGCCACATTTTACCAACAATATCTCTCCCACACACGCAGATGTGCGCACCAGCAGACACACAAAGGAAGACAATTCTAGATAAAAGGCGAGAGCGTGGAATGGCGGATGCTTTGATAATTCTAGTCAAAGGGCGCGAACTTAGCGCTGGCTGCGATTCGATTCCGAGGCAGTAGGGGGCATGCGTACATCACATCTATCAGCGTCAGTGGTTTGCCAGGTGACCAGTCCGCCGTTTTGCTTTAGTAATTGAAGATACGCAGGTAACTAAGGAATGCTAGAGACTGGGCAGGTTTGATTTTCTTGTACTAGCTGTCTCTGAGTTACGAAGATAGCTGAGCGTGGATGAGAGTGTCGATGACTGATAGGATGACACAAAGATTTCAAAACCTCTGAGTAACTTTGTGCCGGACCTAGAACCAGCGCTCCCGCACCAGGCTCTTGGAGGATACAAGTCACAGAGATAGAGAGACTGACGAGGCTGACTGTGTCAAGTATGTGCTGTGAGTATAAAGTCAGCTGTTACCAGTGGTCTGTGCAGTCTGCTGGTATAGTGGCGATGGTTGAATTTGTACTTGTCATTGTTGTGTCAGATTCTGAGATCACAGTACTGCAAATATGGAAGTTTTCGAGTGAAACTGTCACGTTGTTGGACAAGAAAAATGCCTTCTTCTGTATAGTAGGTACGGGTCCTACACAAGACCCTGTCAATAGTACATATACCTCGAAAAGTCTTTTGCTTTGCACAGTACATATTAATTATTATACGGTAATAATGAGGAGCAATGCGCCTTTGTTCATATATGACATACGACTATGAATACGGATGTAAATATTACACAGGCACATTAGCTTCAACTCTACACATACGACCAAAGATGACCGAAGATGTCTTCTCAATGTTCGATCATTTTAAAAAGTGAAAATTATTTCCTGCAAATTCACCAACGACGCATGTGCTTCCACTGCGCTTGGGTTTTCTAGATTCGGTGTATTCTGTGCAACTTGTACGAGCAGAGACACACACTCAGCCAGGACCCGCTTCTCGCGTCACGCGCGTCTTCTCGCTCAAATGGAGATTTGAACAGATGAGGGAAACCATCTTTATTCAATTTCTCGAGATTCGTGTTTCTCCTTTCTATTTCATGTTCGAGGCATTAATAAGTGATATTAAAGGAGTCTTTTGAGCGTGAGGTGTGTCAACGCTCGGGTAGGTCTTTAACTACGATCCTCCGTCCATCTCACCTGGCTGTTCCCCTATGCTCGCGAAACGCACCCGTTGTGTGAATGCCTGGTTGCCCGTTCGGACTCTTATTGATTACAAGATCGGTATCGATATCTCCACGTCCTTGCCCTAGTAAACCTGTGGACCTATTGATTACAAGATCGGTATCGATATCTCCACGCCTTGCCCTAGTAAACCTGTGGGATGGAACGGATGGATTATTGAGTGATCTGGTTGTGCTGACTTTATTTCTGTGACACGCTTCAGACGAGAAAAATTCGGTAGACACACCTTATCCTTCCCTAGCCCAACAGCGTGAACTTCTCTGCTCCTTTCTCTTCATAGTTGTGTCTACGTTTAAAATTTTCATCCAGCCTTAAAAAAACCACCTCTTTAAGAATTTTTTTTTCATAATCGAGGGAATTCTTTGTCTCACTCTTCAGTCCTTTGACTCACCTCCGTCCAGGTATTTTGTTCATGTTTGCCACGGTGTCATCTGTTTGCGTTTGCGTGTTTCTTTGTTGCATAGCTCACAGTTAGTAGTCTGTATTCCTTCCTTTACATCGCAGTGAGATCGACTACACACGGGAAAATGTGCTATAAAAATTCCCTTTTTTATTATCATTGTTATTTTTCTGACCGCTGCACTGCATGCAGTCCCTAGCGGCGACATTTTCGAAGGACCACATCCAGTTAGATCTGTCTACCACACGGTGAGGCCTTTACAGCTGCTGGCAGTAGCAGGCCAATTTTCTCTGCCACCGCACCCGCAATGATGGTGAATTAAGTCCATTAAAGAGGAAGCAGCGCGGTGATGGCTGGGTTTGCCTCCTACAGTTTCTAGGACTTCACTTTGGCTGTTATTTCAGTCACAATGAAATGGAAATAACACCAGAGGCACTAGCTCTCTAAAACGCTCGCAGCTAAGAACTCCATTTTGCAGTTTATTGTGGTAGCTATAAGGTGGCCAGAGTGTACATATCTAGCGGTGGGTCTAAAGCTTCTTTCTTTCTTCTTTCTCTCTGTCTGTCTTTTACTGCTGCTCCTTTTTCTGCTGGTGTTCCTCCTTCTTCATCCTTCTTCTTGCTGTCATCCTCCCTCCAACCAACCGTCACTCGATCTCTTGACTGTTTATGAAACTCCTTGTAGACGTGTTGTCTTGTGAGAAAAACGACGCATCGACCGTTTCGGAAGAACTAATCGCATATTTCAATCGAGGATTTTCGATGTCCCATACACCTTCGATAGTATTTAATAATCTGATTTGTTACCATTAACCACCCAGAATTTCCCAGCTTCACATTTTCACACTGACACATTACCGCATTGTCCCAGCATCGCATTGTCATAGCGCCAAATACATCGGTCTCTATTGGTGGAAGTGACCTAAAGTTTCGCTTTAATGTGTTGCTAACCGACTGTAAGCAAACTTTCCTGCGGTTTCTCCCATTATAGTATTTCGTACAGGCATAGATCAACAATTCATCACATTTTCTCCTATATTTTCTTTAATTTCCCCGGGATCGGCTGTTTAGGACTTGCAACTTTCCATATATTATATTCGATGATACTTGGAATATTTAAAAGCATAAAGATCGTGGCAGTCACTCATTGTTTTTCCACATCGACAGCATGCACCCTAGAGTTTTATTGGGTAACCCATAATTTGTTTCTGTCGCTCACTCTTACTCGCATCATGTGCTTCAAACATGACACCGAAAGCAATTATTTTGTTCTTGGCTTCTAAAGAATTATCGTGTCAAAAGACTGTTGACAGTAAATAGTCTTCTTATGGTTTCTATAGTCTTATAAGTTTTAGAAATCTGTGAATAATATTTCAGAACACTAGTCGAAATGAATCTTTGGTAAAAACAAATGCCTTGACTTGCAAATTTGAGTTTTCAGCACACGAAAGTTCTACTGTTTTCTGGTTACGTTCACAAGGCATTTTACTTCACAGACATCGCCACAATCCCCTTAAGTTTTTCCTTCTTTTAATTTGTGTTCGGTTCACAGCCTTTTGCCAGAAGCAAGATTCTCAATCTGAGACTGTTGTTATTATTAGCAAACACCTGGCCTGTAATCTGCAAATGACTTACTATGTGCATCAGAACCCAGTCATATTTTTGCTCTAATCGGCAGCCCGTACTCCTCCCCCAGGCAAATTTATCTGAAATATTTTGCACCATAGCAGTGACAGTTTGGTGTGGTTGGGTCGGATCTTGGCTTTCCGCTTTGATATTCCTCTCTCAGGGCTTACCCTCGGGGATTTTCTTAACCGTGTGTCTGTGAATATTTTTGTCTTGGTGTCAGTCATTGTATGGTGCATCTTGTGTCCTCGTGCAGCTTCATGTAAGCCTTTGGTACACCCGGTGGGAAATAGCGCTACATAAATAAACTGATTTATAGTGATGATCTTGTCCGGAGCACACTCAGTGATTTCTTTAGTGCTGATTCGGGGCTAACTCCCAAGTTTTCCGATCGTCATGCGCTTAATGAACTCCCTATTAGGTTGTAACTAGGAACTTTTCTTTGTGAGGAACATAAATGTTGTCACCTGAGAAAAGTAATAATCTAAGCCTATGAGGAATTTAGGTCCATCCGAAATATTTATAACATAAAAAATAAACAGAGAATGCAGTTTTTGGTAATAAACTGATAACAGCTGAATGTCTGTTAACTAGGTATAAACTTTGAGCTTATTTTCATAGTTAGTTGACTAGGGTTGGCCTTTAATGTTAGAGATGAGCATATACGTAGGACTTGGTTTCTTAGCAAGATCTGTTCTTTTGGTTATTTACACATCATTAGGCCTAATCAATAATAGTTCTAGGTACTAGCACTAAAGACCTTGGTTAGTTCCCGTGGTTTGTGTCAAGTATTGACACTTCTATAGGACAAGGTGTGTTTGCTTTATCCGCATTTGAAATGGCTAATCCGCGAATTGCTAAAACTCATGCACAAAGTGTATGCTGTCTTTGGCACGGATTGCAGGGTGAAGTGCCCACAGCCAGTTGCATGGAAGGTATTCTCGTTAATAGATGCGACTGGCTGATTGCACAAAGGATGTAGAGGGGCGAGGGTTGGTCTACTTCCGGTTTTTGAAGATCAATTGGCGAAACGAGAAAGTGAAATGGTGAAAGGAGACTCGACATTAATGTGTAAATCCCAACGCGCAGATGGACACAAACAGCGACACTGCGAGGAGTGATAAGCCAGAACTTCCTTCCTTGACAAGATGTGAGGGGGAAAAAAAACCTTCAAAGAGCCTGTCCGTGTGTTTGTGCAGTACGTGTGTGTGTGCGTGCGTGTGTGTGTGTGTGTGTGCGCGCGCGCGCGCGCCGTTGAGAGATAGAGCAGGTTGAGTTTCAAGATCCTGACATTAACAAAATTAAAACCGTGTGCACGTTCGTAAAGTTACCACCATAATTCTCATCTTTGCTGTCATGTGTCGAATGATTTTTGGAAACAAAAAAAGACGAACAGATAAAGCAGAGAGAGAGAGTGTGTGTGAGAGTGAGTGAGTGAAAGATTCATTCACTCACTCAATCAATC